>OX451741.1:493981346-494601346 GCA_948472305.1 Vicia faba
TCTAGAGGGTATATGAACTTGAAGTTGATAATTGAATCTGAATGAGAAATAGAATGGCCACCGTGTTTGGAGCGTATCTAGTCTGTATCTGATTGCTGAAGTCTGAATGAGTAGTAGAATGACCGTCGCATCTGGGGTTTATCCATACTGTATCTTGACTTGAAATTCTGAATGAGTAATAGAATGACTGTCGTGTCTGGGGTGTATCCATACTGTACCTGAATAATTGTTAACGATAGCCTTTTAATCTTATCCTGAAAAGGGTAAAATGTTAGCTAAAACACAAAGTTATGTTGCATGATATGTATGATGCAATGAACTGTGTTTCATCAATGTTTATGATATATGAATGTAATGAATGTGCATGTAAGCTGAGTAGCTGTCTTGCTGAGGAAAATAAATCCTTGATAGCTGGAGATAATGAAATCTTTGATTGCTTCTGGGGAAAGTGAATCCTTGACCGATGCTGGGGATTCCAAAAAATCTTTGATTGTTGAAGATGAGAAATCCTTGCTGACTGCTTGGGGATTAAAGATCTTTTATTGTTGAGAATGAGAAATCCTGGGACCACTGTTGGGGATTGAAAATCCTTGGTGACTTGTGGGGATTAACAAGAGCTTTGACAACTTCTGTGGGGAATTAGACTCCTTCATGACTTTCCTGGGAAATAAGGAACTCTGAAGACCTCTACTGGGTAATTAAAACCTGGGAGGCTTCAAATGGGGAAACCGGAATTTAGGATCTTCCTTCTGTTGGGAAATAACTCTATGGGGAGAGTGTTTATTCTGTCAGGGAAATCAGAAGTTTGGGTGTATGCCAATCTACTGGGGAATCATCCTAGTTGTGCATAAGACAAAAAATTAACTGTTATCTGATTGATTCTCAGACTTTTAAGATACCCTGCTGGGGAAGTTGGGGAAAACTGAATGGTTCCCACTGGGGATTCATAGTTGGAAATTTGACTTCGCTGGGGAAGAAGGTTTAGAATATTCTAGCTCCGCTGGGGATATGTATTTCAGGGTTTTCGGGCTCCACTGGGGATCGAGAGTTTAGAGACTTAACTCAGATGGAAATTTTGAATTTTAACTCCGCTGGGGGATAAAGTTTGGAATACTCTGGCTCCACTGGGGATCTTGAATTTTAACTCTGTCGGGGATATATACTCCAAGGTTTTAGCTTCGTTAAGGATCTGAATGACATACTGCAGGGGATTTCTTCTGGAATAGCACAAGGATATCTTCCCACACCTTCAACCTATCAGTAATTATCCTTTCTCAATTTCATTTATTTTTAAGCAGTGATTATATTCAAATGCATATGCCTATTTATCAAAACATTGGACGTTTTCAAATAAAACATAAGTGTAAAAAGGAATGAAAGGCAAACAAATTTATGCACTTTGAACCGCCCTTTCGGGTTTTCGATTCACCGGGATTCCTATTTTTTCCCAAGTCGCCCTTTCGGGTTTTCAACTTGTCGGTTCATTTTATGTGTAGTATCTTTTGACTATGTCTACGTTTGCAGGGTGCGGCAAGTCATCGCCGTCCATGGTGGTCAGAATCATTTCCCCACCAGAAAATATGTTCTTGATCACAAATGGTCCTTCGTAAGTAGGAGTCCACTTGCCCCTGGGATCACTTTGCGGCAAGATGATCCGCTTGATTACAAGATCTCTGACTTGATATACTTGACATCTGACTTTCTTGTTGAAAGCCTTGATCAACCATTTCTGATACGTCTGACCATGACAAACAGCAGTAAGTCGCTTCTCGTCGATCAAATTAAGTTGGTCAAGCCGGGTCTAAATCCAATCGTCTTCACTCAAACCAGTATCCTTCATGATCCTTAAAGAAGGAATCTAAACTTCCATAGGTAAAACAACTTCCATGCCATATACCAAAGAAAAGGGGGTTGCCCCAGTTGAAGTACGCGCCGTGGTACGATATCCATGTAGAGCAAACGGTAACATCTCATGCCAGTCTTTGTAGGTGACTGTCATATTTTGAATGATCTTCTTGATATTTTTGTTCACGACTTCAACAACACCATTCATCTTTGGCCGATAGGGAGATGAATTGTGATGATAAATCTTGAACTGCTCGCACAGAGCGGTGATCATAGTTGTGATACGGTGGGAGAACTGACTTGAGGTTTTGCGTTTATGTTCGCAAATGTTTCGGTTTAGCAAGAGTCGCCACCGACTTTTTATTTTATCCTAAGGAAAGGTCAAAAAGCACAGGAAAGACCTTTGAGATGTTTTCTTGGGTTCGGGGAGTAGATTATAGAAAGGGAAGGTATTAGCACCCTTTCTATCCATGGTTATCCATGGGCTCTTAGTTACTTGCTTAGATCACTTGCTTTGCTTTTCAATTGTTTGAAATGGTGCTCTTCAATTGTTTGAAATGGTGCTTTGTGTGTGGTTTTGAAAGATATTTTAAAAAGAGGTCATCATTGTGGCAACCTTTGTAATGATTCTTGTTTGAATGTATACAAAGGTGTTTTTGTCTTTTGAAAAGTTTCCAATGTTTGAAAGTAGGGTTTTGAAATTGTGTTGTGAAGTGTGTTTGAAAATAACAAGGATGTTTTTGCAAGCTTTTGATCAAGTAACTAAGAGCCATCTTCCCTATTTTACTCAAATATCTTTCTCATGTTTTTAACCCTTTTAACAGTGTTGCTTCACCATTGTATTTGGTGAATACCCTTGCGTTAGGATGTTAAATGGGACAGGCGTGGGTCATCGTATAGACCATGATAGCAATTGTGTCAAGTATTTTTGGCAATTTTCTTTAGGGACTTGATCATTTTGTTTAGGCAACCCAGATAGCGTCATCGAGGGACTATGATCTTAGGTTTTATTTTTGTTTTGCCAAAGTACTTATCATGCTTACCATGGTCCATTTTTTGAAGGCAACAAGTGGATTGTGACCCTAGGGGTGCAAGTGTGCATTGTGTTTGTTTTTTCATGCATTTTTGTCTTTGATTAGGTCAAACTAATTGTTGGTTTTGATTTGGCATACAAACCCTAATTCTCTAAGCATGGTATAATTGAAAGCATTTAAATGCGTGAAAATAAATTTAAGCTATTACAACTTTGATATAGGGAGGGGGGTACAAATTTGAATAGGGGATTATTTTGCAAGAAATTAAAACCCTAAATTATTACAACCAAATTGAATTTACAATGCATAATATTTAAATGGGCAATATTTAAATAAACACAATAAATAAATAAAAATGTATTTATGCAAAAAAAAGTTTTTTATGTATGCAAAGTATTTTTAATGCAAAAAGGGTGTGAAGAAATAAAATAATACATAATAAAAAAGAATTGATTTTTTATTTAATAAAGGGGTAAACCCTAATTTTGTGTGTGTGTGTGTGTGTGTGTGTGTGTGTGTGTGTGTGTGTGTGTGTGTGTGTGTGTGTGTGTGTGTGTGTGTGTGTGTGTGTGTGTGTGTGTGTGTGTGTGTGTGTGTGTGTGTGTGTGTGTGTGTGTGTGTGTGTGTGTGTGTGTGTGTGTGTGTGTGTGTGTGTGTGTGTGTGTGTGTGTGTGTGTGTGTGTGTGTGTGTGTGTGTGTGTGTGTGTGTGTGTGTGTGTGTGTGTGTGTGTGTGTGTGTGTGTGTGTGTGTGTGTGTGTGTGTGTGTGTGTGTGTGTGTGTGTGTGTGTGTGTGTGTGTGTGTGTGTGTGTGTGTGTGTGTGTGTGTGTGTGTGTGTGTGTGTGTGTGTGTGTGTGTGTGTGTGTGTGTGTGTGTGTGTGTGTGTGTGTGTGTGTGTGTGTGTGTGTGTGTGTGTGTGTGTGTGTGTGTGTGTGTGTGTGTGTGTGTGTGTGTGTGTGTGTGTGTGTGTGTGTGTGTGTGTGTGTGTGTGTGTGTGTGTGTGTGTGTGTGTGTGTGTGTGTGTGTGTGTGTGTGTGTGTGTGTGTGTGTGTGTGTGTGTGTGTGTGTGTGTGTGTGTGTGTGTGTGTGTGTGTGTGTGTGTGTGTGTGTGTGTGTGTGTGTGTGTGTGTGTGTGTGTGTGTGTGTGTGTGTGTGTGTGTGTGTGTGTGTGTGTGTGTGTGTGTGTGTGTGTGTTAAATATATTAAGGGTGTGTGTGTGTGTGTGTGTTAAATATATTAAGGGTGTGTGTGTGTGTGTGTGTTAAATATATTAAGGGTGTATAAAATAAAATAAAATATTTACAAAAATAAAATATATTCAAGAAAATATTTTTAATGTGAATAAAAATAAGAAATGAAAATAAAAGTATATTTTTACATTATTTTCAAGTTTAAACAAAATAATATGTAAGTATATAAATTTTTTTAATACTAGCAATAATTAAAATAAATATCAAATAAATGTAAAAATTATGAAAAATATTTTCTAAACATTTTTTATGGTTGGAAATAAATAAACAAAGTCAGAAATGGAATTAAAATATAAAAATGACAAAATATAAAGGAAATGGGCCAGGGGGTGCATTTAGCAAAAGGAGGGTGTTAGAAGCACGAAGCCAAGCCCAGCCCATCAGCTTCATCTTCTTCCTCCAACACTGTGAAAAACGCGCGCTTGCTACACAAACTTATATCTCCTGTATTTGTGATCTTTTGACAAAACTCAAAACATGAAACTTGTAGAGCATCAAACTACGAATCTAACCATATAAAAAACTTAATCTAACTCTCAAAGACCAGAGAGAATTTCTCTGGCCCTAATTTCTAACCTAGTTTTTTCAGAAAGTTCATGGATAAAATTTTCTTAGCACGTTTAATATAAATGAAAACTGAGCATATTATGGTTTCAGGGCAATGAGTACTATATCTTTCATTCACAAACCTAAGGCTAAATGTTCCTAAATAGAGAGATAGAAGTTCATGAAAAAACCTGTTTCAGTTGAGTTCGAGTTGGACAATGCATCAACTTTCAATGAGGCCTGAGGTTCTTTTAAGCTTGCTTGATGTTCCCTGAACCTTTCCCAATGCTTAGTTTGTTTTGAAATGGCCTGGATCAACCTCTAGAAATCAACCTGCATAAGCTTGAAACAGAAATGGTGAACAATGTAAATGGAGTTACAGTTGGCAGTGGAGGTTTGGGATAGTTTGAGTGGGTTGAATGGAAGGTATTGGAACTGATTGCAAGAAAAATGCACGAGTGGAATGTGATTTGGCTTGTGATTTGCAGGTCCTACCATATTTTGCAAGAAAATGTGGTTTTTATGCACAAGGGGGTTTGAGAGGTTAAAGGCTCGTGTTTCTGGCTTACAAGGATATGCAAAACTTGTTTGAAACCTTGGCTTGAGTTCAATATATCAGATATGTCAGTTGTGGACTTTTGGCACAATGACTTGTTTTGAAAGAAAAGTGTGAAGTGAAATGTGATAGGCCTGTACATGCTATCTCCAAGCATGCACAAGCTTCTTGTACCTTTGCCTAAGTTTGTGGAACTTGTTTTCTGCAAAGAAAGAAGTCCAAGGCTCAAGAAAAACAACTTTGCAAAAGTTATGCTTTATGAAAATGGAAGTGTTATCTTTATGCCCAAAATGGAATTATTCATTGTATAATGCTCCCTTGATCAGAATAATGCCTCTAACCAATATATTTGCATTCAATTTTTGAGTATAAATTGGTTTAGAGACCTGTAATCAAGTACAAAGCTCTCTTGGTCATATTTGGCAAGTTGTATGAACATGTATTGGCCATGGTTACAAAGTGAGTTTTTGCCAACTTCAAGCATTCGATTCTCCCTAACCACAAAGGTGTTTAAGGATTTCTTGGACAATTTGGAAAGCTTGCAACATGTACTATAATACATATTTGAAATGAAAATTGATAATCCAAGTGGAACTATGTGAAAAATGGCCAAGAAGATGGGTCAAAATCCTGCCTAAACTAGGGCAAAATTTCTCTAAGTTAAAAGTTTTAGGGACCCTTGTTCCAAAACTCATAACTTGAGATCCAAGCTTCTTTTGAGGAAACTTTGTGAATCAAAGTTGTAGACTTTGTGGAGGAATACAACTTTCATGTTGTAAGTTTTGTTTGAATCCATTTTCATCATGGTGAAAATATGGGGCAAAGTTAGGAAAAATTTAAGAAAATTTCATAACTTAGAAAATTTCTAAGTTATGAAAATTTTCAATTTCAAACCCTAATTTGCAATTTTGGGTTTCTTGATGACCAAGTTTCATAATTTGACATATCTTGATGAAAAATGACCCTTGGCACTTGATTTTGACCAAAAAGTCAAAGTTTGACTTTTCAATATACAATTAAATTTTGATCAGTTGACTGAAAAATTCATCTGTCAATCCTATGCATTTGAGATCTTTTGAACTTGTTGAGTAGGTCAAGATAATGTAATTGAGCCCTTGAGTCCATGTTTGAGCTTGATTTGCCATTGGCTAGGTCAAACAGTCAAAAATTACCTTTGTACAGTCAAAACCCTAGAAATGACCATTTTGCCCTTTTGGTGATCTGATCAAATTTCTTGTAGAATTGTGATCCAAACTTGATCAAATGGTTCATATGAGTTCATAATGTTGATGTGGGTCAAAATTCATGAGGTTTGACTGTCAATTGGCCACAGTTGACTTTTTCCCCAATATAGCTGATTTCTAGGTCAACTGTCCAATTGACTGGACAAAAAATTTATTCAAGGCTTGAAACTTGGTATGGGAAAACTTATGAGTCCAACATGAAGTATGAAGGTCAATTTGGGCATTGAAGGTCCAAAAATCCCTGTGCAAAATCAAACCCTAATTTCAGGTCAACAGTGCAAGGAGATGTCTTGAGCAGAGCAAACCCTAGCTTGGTCTTGAGTTCCAAGAGTCTTGTGATGAGAAATGTTGATAAAATGAGAGGGAAAATTTTGGGGTACAACAATAGTGTTGTTCAAATTTGTACCGTTGTCCGTGATAATCCTGTCAGGGATACCATACCGGCATATGAGGTTCTGCTTGATGAAGCGGGCAACCACATTCTTTGTAACAGAGGCGTAGGAAGCTGCTTCGACCCACTTGGTAAAATAATCAATAGCGACCAAGATGAAGCGATGTCCATTGGATGTCGTAGGCTTGATCTCTACAATCATGTCAATTCCCCACATTGCAAATGGCCAAGGAGCTGTTAGAATGTTGAGAGGAACAGGAGGAATATGTACCTTGTCAGCATAAACTTGGCATTTGTGGCAAGTACGGGAATGTTTATGATAATCAGCTTCCATGGTAGACCAATAGTAGCCTTCCCTTAGAATCTTTTTAGCCATCGTATATCCGCTTAAGTGGGTGCCAAAGGTGCCACTATGTATTTCAGTCATGATCAACTCTGCTTCAACCTTGTTCGCACAACGAAGTAGAACACAATCATGGTTGCGCTTATAAAGGATACCATTGCTCAGGAAGAACTTGGCAGAAAATCTCCTTAAGAACTTTTTGTCATTGACTGAAGCTCCTTCAGGGTATTCTCGAGTCTGGAGATACCTTTTGATTTCATGAAACCAGGGTTGTTCCACTACTTCTTCGGTATTAATCTCATGACAGTGCGCAGGTTCGTCCATTCGCTCGATGGTGATTTGGGGAGCCTCATTATCCCAATTGAGTTTAAACATAGAATACATTGTAGCTAGAGCATCTGCTAGCTGATTTTCTTCTCGCGGAAAATGCTCGAAGGTAATCTGCTCGAAATGAGGCAGCAATGTCAGGACTTGTTCTTTGTATGGGATAAGATTAGGATGTTTAGTGTCCCACTCTCCTTTAACTTGACTGATAACCAAAGCCGAGTCCCCAAATACGACCAAAGATTTGATTCCCAAGTCTATAGCAGCCTTGAGACCAAAAATACAAGCTTCATATTCAGCCATGTTGTTGGTACAGCTGAAGCAAAGTCGGGCAGTGAAGGGTGTATGGAAACCTTCCGGAGAAATGAGTACTGCACTGATACCGTTGCCAAGTGCATTTGAAGCACCATCAAAGTACAAGGTCCATCGGGATCCTTGTTCAGGTCTGTCATACGGTCCGTTACCTTCAATGTTGTCCAATGTCATGATGTCCTCGTCCGGGAAGTCGAATCTCATAGATTGGTAATCTTCGACGGCTTGATGAGCTAGATGGTTAGCTAGTACTCCCCTTTATAACTTTTTGGGTAGTATACTGGATATCATACTCTGTCAGGATCATTTGCCATCTAGCGATTCTTCCAGATAAAGCAGGCTTCTCGAAGATGTACTTAATTGGATCCATTTTAGAAATCAGCAAGGTGGTATGTGTCAACATATACTACCTTAGCCGGCGAGCAGCCCATACCATAGCACAATAAGTTTTCTCGAGCAGTGAGTAGCGAGTCTCATAGTCGGTAAACTTTTTGCTAAGGTAATAAATGGCATGCTCTTTTCAGCCAGACTCGTCATGTTGGCCCAGTACGCACCCCATTGAGTTATCCAAAACAGTCAGATACATGATTAGCGGCCTTCCTTCGACGGGTGGCATCAAGATAGGAGGTTCTAGCAAATACTCCTTGATCTTATCAAAAGCAACTTGACAATCATTGTTCCATTCAACTACCTGATCTTTCTTCAACAGCTTGAAGATTGGCTCACAGGTAGATGTTAGGTGAGAGATGAACCTCGCAATATAGTTTAATCGTCCCAAGAAACCTTTAACCTCCTTTTCAGTGTGGGGGAAGGCATTTCTTGTATAGATTTTACTTTAGCAGGATCAACCTCAATGCCTTTGTTGCTGACAATAAATCCCAAAAGTTTACCAGACCTGACTCCAAAAGTGCACTTGCTTGGGTTCAGTCTGAACTTATACTCCTTCAATCTGACAAACAGGTTTTGCAGATGGTCGAGGTGTTCTTCTTCTGTCTGTGAACGGGCTATCATGTCGTCTACGTAGACTTCGATCTCATGATGTATCATATCATGAAACAAAGCTACCATGGCGCGTTAATAGGTTGCCCGGGCATTCTTCAGTCTGAATGGCATCACTTTGTAGCAGAAGGTACCCCACTGTGTGACAAAAGTAGTCTTCTCCATGTCTTCGGGGGCCATTTTGATCTGGTTGTATCCCGAGAATCCATCCATGAAGGAAAATACCTTGTGTTGAGCTGTATTGTCAACCAAGATGTCAATGTGTGGCAGTGTAAAATCATCTTCAGGGCTAGCCCTGTTTAAATCCCTGTAGTCCACACACATTCTGACTTTGCCGTCCTTTTTAGGCACGGGCACAATGTTAGCAACCCATTGTGGATAGGAAGTAACAGCCAGAAAGCCAGCGTTGAATTGCTTCATTACCTCAGCTTTGATCTTCTCAGACATGTCGGGCCTCATTTGGTGGACTTTTTGTTTGATCGGTGGGCAGTCTTCTCTTGTAGGGAGACAGTGAACCACGATATCTGTATCTAGTTCCGGCATGTCTTCACAGGACCAGGCAAAGATCTCAATATATTCGTTCAACAACTGCACTAAGCGCTCTTTGACACTTGGTTCCAGGTTGGCACCCACCTTTACCTCTTTCTCGTCTTCCTATGTTCCCAAGTTTATGGTCTCTAGCAACTCTTCGTGGGGCAGAATAGCCCTTTCCTCTTGTTGCAGAAGTCTGGCTAGCTCTCCAGGCACTTCACAGTCTTCATCACCTTCGTACTCGGCATGATTGACCAAATCTTCAGAGTCACCGAAGGCTAAAGCAGAATAGTCACCCATGGAATCCGGAGTGGATGGGTACCTGCATTTTGTGAGTGTGGGTGTGTGTAAGGAATAACCATCCTTAAACAAAACAAAAATGTAAAAGGAAAGAAAATGAACACAACAATTTATAGATGAAAACGTCCAATGATTCATTAAACATGGCATATGATAATGAAGAAATCAAGCCCTTACAAATGGACCTATATGCCCTGGGTAAGGCATAAGGCGAAGAAAGTGTGTACGAATTGTTTAATTATTACAGACTAAAATAGGAAATTGTTCAAAGATAAATTTCTGGTTGATGAAAGTGATGGGAACGAAGTCTTTCGCTTCCTAGTTGCTTAATCCTCCTCCGACGATTGGAAAGATCCAATCTTCAAAGTTGTCTTCTTCATCATCATCTTCTAAGGCATTAATTCCATGGTGAGTGATTTTAAAGGGTGGTCCTCCGGCCCGGGAGCGACGCACAACTTTCTGGCCAGCAGCCATAAAACCTAGTCCGAACTTGTCTGTCTTGTGAGAAAAATCAGGCAGTTGCCCCCATATTGTACTCCTTCCTTCTTTGATTACGGCCTCCGCATCTTTGAGGGATGCCATCCTAGACACAGGCTTGGAAATGATAGGCTCATCAATCATTGTCTTTGCAACTGCGACTTCAGGAGAAACTTCTTCAAAATGTTGGAAAGGCATTTCTATGAATTCGCCATCCAACTCCACATAGCGGAAGGAATTGAGGTGACTTATCATGTACTCTTCCTCGCCGTGAACCGTGATGATCTTACCCTGAACAGGATACTTTAGCATTTGGTGTAAAGAGGAGGTAACTGCCCCAGCATAGTGGATCCATGGCCTTCCCAACAAGCATGAATATGAAGGACGGATGTCCATCACATAAAAGGTAGAATTGAAGGTCTCGGTACCCACTTTGATTGGGATGTTCACCTCTCCGTGAACCATCCGCTTAGAACCGTCGAAGGCTCTAACAATGATGTTACTGGGTTTTAAAGTCAAACCTCCGCAGTCTAGCCTATCCAACGCCTTCTTCGGTAGGATATTCAAAGATGAACCGATATCAACCAAGACATGGGCAAGCGTAGTCCCTCTGCACTCTACCGAGACGTGCAGTGCATCATTGTGCTTCCTTCCCTTAGGAGTCAAATCAGCGTCAGAAAAACCAAGACCATTATCGGCAGTAAGGCTAGCCACGCAGTCCTGAAACAGGTCAGCGAAAGTTTCTTGGGGCACGTGTGCCATCTTTAGAAATTTGATTAAGGCCTTGGCATGGGCCTCAGAGCAGAGTAAGAGATCCAACATGGAGATTTTGGAAGGGGCCTGCCCTAGCTGCTCCACGACATCGTAGTCGCTCTTCTTGATTATCTTTAAGATTTCTTCCATATCTTTATGGGTGGTCTCGGGGATTACCACAGTCTGAGCCTTCGTCCTGACAGACGCTTCTAGTATCCCCTTACCTTTGGTAGTAACATCAGAGGGTCTAACTTCAGGAGTGTCCAATTCTTCAATTATCGGGCTTTGCGCAGATGGCTTGACAGGCACAGAAGCTTTCGAGGGTCCGAAGACTGCTCGTGGAGGAGCAATCTCCAGAGATAAGATCCTTCCGCTGCGAGTTATCTTGCTTGTTCCTGCAATATTCCCTATATTAGGGGTTTCATCATCAGAATTCTCTTGGACTGATTCAATTTGTTTGACACCATGTTAGAAGATTTCTCCTCCGTAATTCCATGGTATCGTCTTGTTAGATTTATATGGGACAGGCCCCGACATGGTGATTTTCAGCGACACAAACTTAGGATCAGGCATAATCTTGACATGCCTTTTGCAGGTCTTGGGAAGATTGTCGGAGATGGTTATTATGGCAATGTCATTGACATGAGTAACAAAGGTAGAAGGAGTAACAGGAGTGATGGTATCAACGAGAGTCTTTTGAAAGAGGATCTCTTGGGTATCCATCAGGCGTTGGATGCCTGATTTCAACAGTGGGCAGTCAGCTTGCATGTTTGAATAGAAGTAGCAGTCTTTTCCACAACCTGGGAATATCCCGACTTTCATCAAATTCACTTTAATCACTGGTAACGGAGTCAAAAGGTCATCAACAATGGTAACATGAAGGTCTTCCATAACGGCATGAACATTATGACCGTGCTTGGGCATTGGAGCGGATATCACGTTGGGTTTTTCAGGAGCATCAAACTCTACCTCCTTAGCGTCTATCAGGTCTTGGATCTTGTTTTTAAGAGCCCAAAAGTTGTTGGTATCATGCCCTACACTGTCCGAGTGGTATGCACATTTTGCATTGGAGTGATAATAAGGAGAAGAGGTATTAGGGTTTTTCGGCGCTTCTTTCAGATTGGTGAGGTTCAGCTTTAACAAATGAGGGAGGACTTGAGCCGGTGTCATGTTGATTCGGGTGAACTGCCGTTGTGGCCTTTCTACCCTTTTCTGGTTAGCCCTAGGTTGACTACTTCAAGGTTGATCGGCTGAGGAGTTTTGAATCATCACAGCCCCCACCGTTGGTCGACGCTCCGTTCTTCCTTGATTTTTCTGGGAATACACAGCAAAAGCTTATTTCTTGGCTGGGAAGGTCTTCTTAATTGTAGTGGAAGCGGAGGTATCCTTCTGAATTTTGCCACTTTTAATGCCAGCCTCGACCCTTTCACCGGTCAGAATTAATTTGGTGAATCCTGCAGATGAACTCCCGATTAAATGATTGAAGAATGGGCCAGACAGGGTCCCTAAAAACATGTCAACCAGCTCTATATCTGACAACGGTGGTTGCACCCTTCCAGCCAGATCACGCCACTTCTGGGCATACTCTTTAAATCCTTCATTAGAAACCATACCCATACTCTGTAGTTGAGTACGAGTAGGCGCTAAATCAGTGTTGTATTGGTATTGTCGGTAGAAAGCAGCAGCTAAATCTTCCCAATTATAAACCTCAGATCTCTCAAGTTGATAGAACCAGTCAAATTGTGTGCCTGACAAACTGTCTTGAAAAAAGTGTACCCAAAGGTCCTTATCAGAGGAGTGAGGTTGGATCTTTCTGACGTAGGACCTTAGATGCATCTTTGGACAGGACAAACCGTCATACTTAGCATGTAGGTACTTTGAACTTGGGAGGAATGACGATCCCAGCGACCAACCCTAGTTCTTCGAAATCTAAACCAGGTACCCTCTGCAACTCCATGGCTGCCAACCGATCCTCGAGATTTTTAT
The DNA here is from genome assembly GCA_948472305.1 of Vicia faba. Lineage (NCBI taxonomy): Eukaryota > Viridiplantae > Streptophyta > Magnoliopsida > Fabales > Fabaceae > Vicia > Vicia faba. The sequence continues at coordinate 493,994,237 of OX451741.1, forward strand.
ACTTATCATCCGTCGGGGGATATTTCTGTTCGGAGTAATCTTCATCCTCTTCCTCTTCTTCTTCTTCAACTTCAGATTCAGAAGGCATCGCAGTTCCTTTTCCTTTACCAGCCCCTTCATCAGACGTCGAGGGGAACTCGAGAACTTTTCTAGCATGGTTTTCAAACCTTCTTCCCATAGTGGCCACACCAGGCCTTTTCTTCTTTTTCTCTTTATCTTTCTCCAACAGTGCTTTTAGGTCCTCTTGACTCTTTGCTAAGGTCATGAGGAGTTGCTGGAATTGCGAATTTTGTGCTTGCAGATCCTTAACCGTCTGCTCCAAATCCATCTGTCTGAAATAAACAGCAGAAAGATAAGGAAACTTGGTGTCAAGACCTGTTTATGCATATGATGAATGATATGTTATTCATGTAATGCATTCAAGGATTCAGAAATTCAAATTTGTTGCTGTGATACGGTGGGAGAACTGACTTGAGGTTTGCGTTTGTATTCGCAAATGTTGCGGTTAGCAAGAGTCGCCACCGACTTTTTATTTTATCCTAAGGAAAGGTTAAAAAGCACAGCAAAAACCTTTTGAGATGTTTTCTTGGGTTCGGGGAGTAGATTATAGAAAGGGAAGGTATTAGCACCCTTTCTATCCATGGTTATCCATGGGCTCTTAGTTACTTGCTTAGATCACTTGCCTTTTGTTTTCAATTGTTTTAAATGGTGCTTGAGTGTGTGGGTTTTTGAAAATGTTTTGAAAAGAGGCCAATGTGGTGGCAACCTTTGCAATGATCCATGTGAGGATGTATACAAAGATGTTTGTCTTTTGAAAAGGTTTTCATTTGTTTTTGAAAGTTGTTTTGAAAGTGTAGTGATGTGTGGTTTTTGAAATTAGGCAAGTGTTTTGTTTTGCAAGTTGGTTCAAGTAACTAAGAGGTTATCTACTCCTAAATTTCTCAAAAGATTATTGCTATACTTTAACCCTTTTAACAAGTTTACACCACCATTGCATTTGGTGGGCAACCTTGTGTTAGGATGTGAAAGGGACAGGCGCGGGTCATCGTTTAGACCATAATTGTAACGACGTTAAATGTCTTTGGGCAATTTCTTTAAGGGACTTGATCATTTGTTTTGTTTGTTTTGAAAAGTTTTATCGAGGGACTATGATCATTCAAACTGTTTGCTTTGCCCAAAGATGTTCAACATACAATATGGCCCATTTATTTGAAGGCAACAAGTGGAATACCCTAGGGGGTGCAAGTGTGATTTGTGTGTCCATTTTCATGCTTGTTTATCTTGTATTAGGTCAAACTATTTTTTTTATCGTTTTTTCGCATACAAACCCTAATTCTAGCATGTTATTATTTAGAAAGCAATAAAGTGCGAAATTAAAATTACTAAGCTATTACACAACCAAATATGGGAAGGGGGGTACAAATGTTCAAATGGGGATATTGACAAGAATTTAAATCTAAATTATTACAACAATTGGGTATTTTGCAATGCATGATTAAATGTAAATTAAATAAATATGTGAAATGTAAAAAGAAAGTTTCTATATGTATGAGAAAATATTATTTATGTAAAAGGAAAAAGAAAATAAAAATGTATTTATTTTTTAGTATTTTGAAACTTAGGGTAAGAAACCCTAATTTTTATATAAAAAGTATTATTATCTAATTTAATTCTACTATTTATTTATTATTTATAAAAATAACCTAAAATGAAGTATATTGTAAAAAAAAGTATTTTTGTATCAAATGTTAATAAAATAAAAAATCAAGTATTTTTATATCTTTTTCTTAAATACATTAATAATCAAATATATATATATATAACCCTAAATATGTATTTTTCTAAAATAAATATTTAAATATTTTAATAAAAATAAAAAGTAAAGTATATTTTTTGTGTAAAATATTTTCATAAAGTAAATAAAATAATAAAAATGTATCTACACTATTTTCTATTTATTTCAATAATAGTATATATATATATATTTGTATATAACAAAAGAAATAAACAAATAAATATGCCATAAATACAAAAAGTGGTGGAAAAAATATTTTAAAAATTTTAATGGTATGAGAAAAAATAAACAAAGTCAATCCAAAAAGAAAAAGTCAAAAATGTCAAAAAATGAGCAAATGGGCTCAGGGGGGTGTAAACCAAAAAATGGGGTGTGAAAAGGAAACAAATCCAGGCCCAGCCCAGATCACTTCTTCTTCAACCTCTATACAGCTTTCTTCACACAAAACACGCGTTTTCTAACTCTGGATTCCTGGACTTTCAAGCAAAACTCATAACATGAAAAGTGTAGAGCATGAAGAGACGGTTTCAACCATATAAAGAACATGACCTATCTCTCTAAGATGAGAGAGAATTTCTCTCCCCCTCTTTTCTGACCTAGTTTTTCTACCATTTTCAGAGCTCAAATTCTCTTCACTCAGACAAAAGAAATGAAAAGTAAAGCTATGTACATGTTCAGGGCTATGAGTAGGACTTTGTTTCTTCACAAACTTAAGACTAAAGATGCCTAATAAGAGAGATATGAATTCAAACTTTTACCTGTGCAGTTGAACTTCTATGTGGAGAATGAGAGACTTTCAGTGCAATGTAATGATTGGAAAAGCTTCCTTGAAGTCCAGGGATGCTTTTTCAATGCTCACTTTGTCTTGAAACTTCTTGTATCAAGCTATAGAACTTCACCTGCAAGTCAAAGATGTGAAAATGGTGGAAGTGGTTAGAGCAACTACAGATCGTGCCTTAGCTTCTGGATAGCTTGCATATGTTGTAAGGAAGGTAGAGGAACAGGTTTGGACAGAAATGCTTGAAGGGATTGAGAGATTGCACTCAAACTGCAGGGGCACCCCTGTTTGTGCAGTTTGAGGATGATTCTGAGATGGAGGGTGTTTGAAAGGGAAATGGCTCGTGCAAAAGCTTCAATGTGGTCTATGGAATGTGTTTGATATCTTTTGTGCTGTGTTGTTTTGCTGATATGAGAGATAGCATATGTTATGGACCTTTCTTCACACTTAAGCTACCAAAAGCAAATTGGTGTTCTAGGTCAGTATAGGACCCCCTAATGTGCTGCATCAACTCCTCTTGATCAGTGTGTTATGCCCATAATCTTGTGCTAAGCAGATCTTCTATGTACTTGTTTGATTTACCAATTGACATAAAGCTAAACTTTTCAAAAATGGAAATTCCACTTTATCTAGTTTAGGATTAAACCATTATGCAATGTTAGAACACAAAGAACATGACCTTAACACATTGAATATGCATTAAATTATTGAGTATGAAATGGTTCAAGGACCTGTAATCAAGCATAAAGCAAACTGATTTCAAATTGGCAAGGTTATGAACATGTCTTGATGAAGAACAAAAGTGAGTTTTTGCCAACTTGTGAAATTCGAATCTCCCAAGTTATGAGGTTGTTTGATGAGTTCTTGGACATTTTGGAAAGCTTGGAATGTGTACTACAATCCATCTTTGAAATGCAAATCAAAATTCCAATTGGAAGGGCATGAAAAGTGGCCTTGAAGTAGGGTAGAAAACCTTGTCAAAATAGGTCAAATTTCACTAAGTTAAAAGATGGTTTAGTGCCCTTATTCAAAAAATCATAACTTGAGATACAAGCTTCAAATGAGAAAACTTTGTGAATCAAAGTTGTAGATTTTGCAACAAGCTACAACTTTCATGTTTTGACTTTTGTTTGAATCCCAATGGATCATGGTGAAAAGATGGGGCAAAGTTGGGAAAAAATTAGGGTTTTTCATAACTTAGAAAAATTCTAAGTTATGAAAAATTCCATTTTCAAACCCTAATTTGCATTTTGTGATTTCTTGGTGAACAAGTTTCATAATTTGGCATGTTTTGATGAAAAATGAATCTTGACTCTTGATTTTGACCAAAAAGTCAAAGTTTGACTTTTCAGTATACAGTCAAAATTGATCAATTGACTGGGAAATTCAACTATCAATCTTGTATACTTGGGATCTTTTGAGCTTGATGAACATGTCAAGATAATCCCATGGGGTCCTTGAGTCCATAGGTGAACTTGGTTTGCCATTGGCTAGGTCAAACAGTCAAAAATTGCCTTAGTGCAGTCAAAACCCTAAAAATGACCATTTTGCCCTTTTGGTGATCTGATCAAATTTTTTGTGGAATTGTGATCCAAACTTGATCAAATGGTTCATATGAATTCAAAATGTTGATGTGGATCAAATTTCATGAGGTTTGACTGTCAATTGGCCACAGTTGACTTTTTCCCCAATACAGCTGATTTCTAGGTCAACTGTCCAATTGACTGGGAAAAACTTGGAATCAAGACTTGAAACTTGGTATGGGTAAACTTGGGAGTCCAATATGAAGCATGAAAGTCATCTTAGGTATTTTAGGTCAAAACATCTTTAGGCAAACACAAACCCTAATTTGAGTCCACAGTGCAAGGAGAAGTCTTGAGCAGAGGAAACCCTAATTGGATCTTGATCTTCAAAGGTCTTGTGATGAGAAAATGTTGAGGAAATGGGAGGGAAAATTTTGGGGTACAACAGTTGCCCCTGTTCAATCTTCTTGGACCTGAAGAGTTAGATTGGCAAGTTTGCCTTTCGTGACTCGAGGGTAAAAGGAGATTGGACACTAGAGTGCCCGGAAATTTGCACTCGCATGCTGGAGTCTCAACAATGTGGTGTCGGGAATGGGCTTATAGATGCCATTTGGAGAGATGGTGGATAGGGAGAGGGGCTTTGTAGATGCCATCTGGAAAAGTGACAGAACTTTGTTGGGAATGGGCTTATAGATGCCATTTGGAAGTGTTGATCGCATAAGAGATTCCTTAGCGAGAACTTGTGTATTTAAGAAAGACAGATGTTTTCCTGGCTTGTTACAGGTGTTTGATCTTCAGTCTCCTTATGCAGATATGCCCTGGCTAGATACAGGTATCGAATCTACAATTGGGTTGCTCACAGATGTGCCCTGGCTGGATACAGGAGTCGAATCTGGAAATAGTCGTCAATAGATATGCCCTGGCGGGATACAGGAATCGAATCTTCGAACTCTTCAGACGTGCCCTGGCTAGATACAGGAGTCGAATCTGGAAATGTGGTCAACAGATATGCCCTGGCTGGATACAGGAATCGAATCTGGGAATAGTCGTTAATAGATATGCCCTGGCTGGATACAGGAGTCGAATCTTTGAACTCTGCAGACGTGCCCTGGCTAGATACAGGAATCGAGTCTGGAAACTGATCACTCTCAGATGTGCCCTGGCTAGATACAGGTATCAAATCTGGAATTGTGACAGTTGAAAGTAGTCTTTTTTGAGATTGTCTTTTTCCTGAAAAGGCAAAGACGTAAGCTGTATGCAATGTCATGATGTATGATATGCCTGATGTCATGATGTTCAACATTTGATGTTGTATGTGTCTCATCATGTATGTAAGCAAGATGTATGAAAATGTGAAATGTTTATGAGTGTAATTTCATCTTAGGAAAATAAATCCTTGACGAATGGCTGGGAAGCTGCTTTGCGGAAGAGATACTTGGCCGAAGCTCTGATGAGAGGCCTGCTGAGGACTTTAACGATGGATTCCGCTGAGGATAATGATGATAAACTCTGCTGGGGAACTCCAAAGATAAACTCTGCTTGGGAATACCAAAGATAGACTTCGCTGGGGATTTGAAGGAACTTTTGCCGAGAACGGTATTTTGTGGCTTTTAGCTGAGGATAACCCAGTTATAAGCCCTTGTGAGGAAATAACTCTAAATAAAACTTGGGCGTGACGTTCGTACTTCGCCGGGGATAAGCTCGCAGAATCTACAGGGGATGAGCTTTTAAGACCTGCCGGGGAAGGTTGTGTCTTTTTCAGGATCGACGGGGAATCGACTCCCGCTTGGGGAAAGTGCTGCTGAACCTTGCTTTATTCTGCGGGGAGCTAAGATGATTTGGCCACATTTTCAGTTGAACCTACCTTGGTGCCTTGGTGGACAAAGCAACTAGACCGCATTAGACAACTCCACATTGCCCCTGTCTTTGATGTCACTTGTAATTAATCTCTTTTTCCATATGCAAACATTTATGAATCAGCAATTTAATGTCAAATGCATATATCAAAAATGAACATTGGACGTTCTTCGCAAGACAAAATAGAAAAAGAAAAACAATGGCAATTTGTATGGACAAGTGAATTTGTATTGATTTAAACTTTGCCTGTGAATAGGCGTTTTTGTACAAGAGGCTGACATCCTAGTAAGAAGAAGCCGCCAAATAACATAGAGTTTACAATTTGAAAACAAAACAGCTATGTGAACAATCCCACTGGGTTCCAACTCTGCTATTGCCTTTATGTCTCCGAACGTCTCATCGCTTTACTGCCTGGTCGAAGATGAAGCTGATTGGTCGATGCCGTAATATGAGCCAGATAGTTGATGCCGAATTCCGGGTGCGAAGTGATCCAATGAGACATAGTGTTACGCTTTTATCCCTAACTTTTGCCTGGACCGCCCTTTCGGGTTTTCGATCCACCGGGAAACCCCTTTTTGCCCAAGCCGCCCTTTCGGGTTTTCGACTTGCCGGGTGTGCAGATTTTTTTATTTCATCCCTTATTTTTGCCCGAACCCTTTTGGTTCGCCGGGAAGCCCTTATTTTTGCCTAGGTATGTCAACCTAGCGGGTCTTTTATTTATGCGTAGTATTTTTTCACTATGTCTGCATTGGCGGGGTGAGGAAGGTCGTCACCGTCCATGGTGGTTAGGATCATGGCTCCTCCAGAGAACACACGCTTAACCACAAATGGCCCTTCGTAAGTAGGGGTCCATTTGCCCCGGGGATCACTTTGAGGAAGGATGATGCGTTTGATTACCAGGTCCCCAACTTGATACTCTTGCGGTCTGACTTTCTTGTTAAATGCCCTGATCATCCGTTTTTGATACGTTTGACCATGACAGATAGCAGTGAGCCTTTTTTCGTCAATCAGATTTAGTTGATCCAGTCGAGTCTGGATCCAATCATCTTCATTCAAGTCTGCATCCTTCATTATCCGGAGAGAGGGTATCTGGATTTCGATCGGCAAGACTGCCTCCATGCCGTAGACCAAGGAGAAAGGAGTTGCCCCGGTTGATGTCCTTGCTGAGGTGCGGTACCCATGAAGAGCGAACGGTAACATTTCGTGCCAATCTTTATAGGTCACTGTCATCTTCTGCACAATTTTCTTGATATTTTTGTTGGCTGCCTCTACAGCCCCATTCATCTTCGGCCGATAGGGGGAAGAATTGTGGTGCTGTATCTTGAATTGTTCACAGAGTTCAGTGATCATTTTGTTATTGAGATTGGTACCATTGTCCGTAATGATTCTTTCTGGGACTCCGTACCGACAAATCAGATTATGCCGGATGAATCGTGCCACGACGCTCTTGGTTACTGTGGCATAGGAAGCTGCCTCGACCCATTTCGTGAAGTAATCGATCGCCACCAAGATGAAACGATGCCCATTGGATGCCGTTGGTCGGATCTCACCGATCATATCGATGCCCCACATTGCGAAAGGCCAAGGTGCCGTTAGGACATTCAAAGGAACCGGAGGGATATGCACCTTGTCGGCATAGATCTGGCATTTATGACAAGTTCGGGAGTGCTGGTAACAATCGGCTTCCATTGTGGACCAGAAATATCCTGCCCGAAGGATTTTCTTAGCCATGGTATGTCCACTGGAATGGGTTCCAAATGTTCCTTCATGCAGTTCCATCATAATTTTCTCTGCTTCAGCCTTATCCACACAACGTAACAGAGTTGAATCATGATTCCGTTTGTAGAGAATGCCGTTGCTGAGGAAGAATTTTGCAGCAAACCTCCTCATGAACTTCTTATCATTGACAGACGCACCTTCAGGGTATTCCTGGGCTTCCAAGTACCTCTTCACCTCGTGATACCAGGGTTTTTCAGTTACCTTCTCAGTCTCGAGCTCACAGCAGTATGCCGGTTCATCCAACTTCCAGATTATGATCTGAGGAGCCTCATTGTCCCATTTAACTTTGAACATTGAAGACATCGTGGCTAGTGCGTCCGCTAGCTGATTCTCCTCTCTGGGGAAATGCTCAAAAGTTATCTCTTCAAAGTGAGGGAGCAAGGTCGACACATACTCCTTGTAAGGAATGAGATTCGGGTGTTTCGTATCCCACTCGCCTTTGATCTGATTGATCACGAGAGCGGAATCTCCGAAGACACTTAGAAACTTGATCCTCAAATCGATCGCAGCTTGTAAACCCATGATACATGCCTCATATTCTGCCATGTTGTTGGTGCAGCTGAAACATAATCGGGCGATGAGTGGAGTATGAGTCCCCTTGGGAGATATGATTACAGCGCCGACGCCGTTACCCAAAGCATTGGAGGCTCCATCAAAATGCATAGACCATCGGGATCCTTTCTCAGGTCCTTCATCCGATCCAGGTACTTCACAGTCAGTTACCACCATGATGTCTTCGTCCGGAAAATCAAAGTTCAATGATTGATAATCGTCCACAGGTTGGTGTGCCAAATGATCAGCCAGTACACTCCCCTTAATTGCTTTCTGAGTTGTATACTGGATGTCATATTCTGTTAAGATCATTTGCCATCTCGCTATCCTCCCAGACAGAGCGGGCTTTTCAAATATGTACTTGATGGGATCCATCTTTGAAATCAATAAAGTAGTGTGAGTCAGCATATACTGTCTCAGCCGGTGAGCAGCCCATACAAGAGCGCAGCAAGTTTTCTCAAGCAGTGAGTAACGAGACTTACAGTCGGTAAACTTTTTGCTCAAGTAATAAATAGCGTGCTCTTTTCGGCCAGACTCGTCATGCTGCCCCAGCACACACCCCATTGAATTATCAAGTACTGTCAAGTATAGTATCAGAGGTCTTCCTTCCACTGGTGGCATAAGAATGGGTGGCTCTTGGAGGTATTCCTTTATTCTTTCAAAGGCGGCCTGACATTCATCATTCCAGCGTACCACTTGATCTTTCTTCAGTAATTTGAAGATTGGCTCACAAGTAGCAGTCAGATGTGATATGAATCGGGCAATGTAATTCAGTCGTCCTAGGAAACCTCTGACTTCTTTCTCTGTTTTTGGGGTCGGCATCTCTTGAATAGCTTTAACCTTGGCAGGGTCCACCTGGATACCTTTATCACTTACAATGAAACCTAGCAATTTTCCGGACCTCACCCCGAAGGTGCATTTGTTGGGATTCAATCTCAGCTTGTACAACTTGAGTCGGTCAAACAACTTCCTCAGATGATCAAGGTGTTCCTCCTCAGTTTGAGACCTTGCAATCATGTCATCAACGTATACTTCAATCTCATGATGGATCATATCATGAAATAAAGCAACCATGGCACGCTGATAGGTTGCCCCAGCATTTTTCAATCCGAATGGCATGACCTTATAACAGAAGGTGCCCCACTGGGTCACAAAGGTAGTCTTCTCCATATCTTCTGGAGCCATCTTGATCTGATTATACCCTGAAAAACCATCCATGAAGGAGAACACCTTGTGTTGAGCTGTATTATCAACAAGGACATCGATGTGAGGTAGGGGGAAATCATCCTTGGGGCTGGCCCTGTTCAGATCCCTGTAGTCAACACACATTCTGACCTTACCGTCCTTCTTCGGCACTGGCACAACATTGGCAACCCACTGAGGGTAAGAAGTTACTGCAAGGAAACCTGCATCAAACTGTTTCATCACCTCAGCTTTAATCTTCTCAGACATCTCTGGACGCATTCGTCGAACTTTTTGCTTTACTGGAGGACAATCTTCCTTGGTTGGCAGGTGGTGAACTACAATGTCGGCATCCAAACCGGGCATATCTTCATAGGACCAAGCAAAGATCTCCCTGTAGTCTTGTAGCATCTGGATCAATCGTTGCTTCACGCTGAGCTCTAGATTGGCACCAATCTTGACCTCTTTTCTATCTGTCTCAGTACCCAAGTTAATTGTCTCCACAGGCTCTTCATGTGGTTGAATAGCCCTTTCTTCCTGTAGTAGCAGTCTTGCGAGTTCACCAAGCACTTCGCAATCATCTTCACCTTCGTCTTCGGCCAAGTTGATCGGATTTTCGAAGTCATAACTGGCGGTAGCAGAGCTGTTGCCAGTGAGATCCAGAGTGGATTGAAACCTGTATAAGTGAGTGTGTGTAAATATAGCTGTTTTGCAATATGTATAACACAGAAAGAAAAGGAGCACAAGATTGGAAATGCAACAAACGTCCAATGTTTTGATTGATGATATATGAAAAATGTCATACAAAAAGCCCTCACAAATGGAGCTACGATGCCCCGGGCAGGACACCGAGCCAACAGAGTTTTAACATATTGTTTGTTACAAATTTGGAAATCAAAAGAAATCAATTACTGCGTGACAAATGTGATAGGGGTAAAATCCTTTGCTGTCCAGTTGTTTGGTCCGTCGCCGGCAGTCGGGTAGATCCAATTATCAAACTCAGCTTCCTCTACATCCTCCTCGATAGCGTTCACCCTTGAGCTGGAAATAAACACCGGAGCCTTTCCAATCTTCTCTTTGCGGATTGCCTTCTGAGCCTCTGTAGTAAAGCCTAGCCCAAACTTGTCGTTCTTCTGAGTGAAGTCAGGAAGCTGACCCCAGTGTGCACCATTGCCTTTCTGAACCACAGCCCGGGCATCCCTTAGGGAAACCATCTTCAAGGAATCATTCTCTTCGGCCATTGTCTCCGCAGCTGCTGAAATTGGATGTACCTCCTCGAAATGTTGGAAGGGAGTTTCAATAAATTCTCCGTCCATCTCGATATACCTGAAGGAATTCAAATGGCTCACCATATACTCCTCTTCTCCTTGCACAGTGACAATTTTCCCCCTGACAGGATACTTCAGTTTTTGGTGCAAGGTGGAGGTCACTGCCCCAGCTTTGTGGATCCAAGGTCTACCCAACAGACAGGAGTACGATGGACGTATATCCATCACGTAAAAGGTAGAGTCAAACACTTGAGAGCCCACACGAATAGGGATGTTAACCTCTCCATGAACCATCCTCTTGGAACCGTCAAAGGCTCTGACGATGATATTGCTGGGTTTCAACTCCAGGCCTTCATAATCCAGACGATCCAAAGCCTTTTTCGGAAGAACATTCAAAGAAGAACCAGTGTCCACCAATACATGTGCCAGAGTAGTGCCCCTGCATTCAATAGAGACATGCAGGGCATCATTGTGGTTTCTCCCTTTTGCGGTCAGGTCAGCATCTGAAAAGCCCAAGCCGTTGTCCGCCGTCAGATTGGCTATGCAGTCAGTGAACTGGACTGCAGACGTCTCTTGCGGCACATGGGCCGTCTTGAGAAATGAGATTAATGCCTTAGCGTGAGCCTCGGAACATAGCAATAGGGAGAGCAGGGAGATCTTGGAGGGTGTATGCCCCAATTGTTCGACAACATTAAAATCACTTTTCTTTATTATTTTCAGAATCTCCTCCATTTCTTGTCGGGAGGCCTCAGCATTCACGGGTATTGGTGCCTCCATCCGGGCAGGCTCTTCTTCAATCCCTTTGCCCCGAGCATTTGATGACTCGGCAGCAGGGGACACAATTTGATCAGCAACAGGACTTGATAAACTTGCAGGTTTTATGAGGAGGGGTTTTCGAATGGCGGGTGGCGCAATGTCAGGCGAGAAGAGCCTGCCACTGCGGGTGACTTTAGCTGGACCGGTGATATCGCAGATACTGGCACTAGCATCAAATTCTTGCTTGATTCCATTTACATATACGTCTGCCCCATAATGCCAGGGGACAGCTTTATCAGACACGTAGGAGAGGGGTCCTGGAACAGTAATGATCACAGGCGCAACGGTCAAGATTTGAATAGGCTTCTTTGGGGGAGCCTTGATTGGATTTTTGAAGATGGTAATCACGGAAACTTCTTTCATTGGAACCAAATGAACAGCAGTCTTTTTGAATAAAATCTCCTTGCTATCCATTAGGCCTTGGATGCCTAACCTTAGCAAGGGACAATCAGATAGGGAAATAGCACAGAATGGGCAACCTTCGCCGCAACCCGGAAATAAACCGGCCCGCAGTAGGTTCTTCTTAACAGTCTTCAAAGGGGTAACAACTTCATCTATCGAAACAGCATACACTTCTTCCTCAATGGCATTCACCCTATGCTGGGGCATAGGAGCCGTTACAACATTCGGTCTTTCCGGCGCTTCAAACTGAATTTCTTTTGCGTCAATTAGATCTTGCACTTTGTTTCTCAGGGCCCAACAATCATCAGTAGTGTGCCCGGGACTATCAGAATGATAAGCACACCGGGCATTCGGGTTGTATTTAGGGGACGCAGTGTTGACGACCTTAGGAGCTTCTTTGAGGGTCACCAGGTTGGTGGATAACAGTTGGGGTAAAATTTGAGATAATGTCATACTCAATCGGGTATACTGCCTCTTGGGCCTTTCATTTCTTTGCTGATTGTACTGCTGAGGAGTAGCAACAGGTTTAGAGATGACCAAAGCATTAACGGCTTGGCGACTTTCGGGCTTGGCTTGTCTTCTAGGGCCATAGACGGCGCTTGCTTCTTTCTTAAATGGCCTCTTCTCAGCACTTGTAGAGGCAGCCTTCTGTATCTTGCCTGACCTGATGCCAGCTTCAATTCTCTCTCCCGTTAATATCAAATCTGTGAACCCAGCGGAGGAGTTACCAACCAAATGATTAAAAAACGGACCAGACAACGTTCCCAGAAACATATCAACCAGCTCTCGATCAGTTAATGGAGGCTGCACCCTGCCAGCCAAATCTCTCCATTTTTGAGCGTACTCTTTGAATCCTTCACCCGTCCCTAGAGACATACCCTGAAGTTGGGTACGCGTAGGAGCGAGATCAGAATTATATTGGTATTGTCTATAGAAAGCAGTCGCCAAGTCCTCCCAGTGCCGGATGCTAGCTCCGTCTAATTGGTAGAACCATTCAAGTTGTGACCCCGAGAGGCTGTCTTGGAAGAAGTGAATCCAGAGGTTTTTATCCGCCGTGTAAGGTTGGATTTTCCTTACATACGACCTCAGATGCAGCTTTGGGCAGGAGACCCCATCATACTTGGCGAAGGCAGGCGCCTTAAACTTGTGTGGAATTACTACTCCGGAAGATAATCCCAAATCCCCGAAATCCAGTCCCGGCACGTTCTGAATTTCCATAGCGCTCAAGCGGTCCTCCAATTGTTTGTATCTGTCAGCAGCAGGTGGGTATTGTTCCTCGTTATAGTCCGTCTCGTTGTCGGAGACTGCGGGACTAGGAGCTCCTCCCCCTTGGGGACTGTTTTTCTCAGCAGAAGAAGTGGCTGGATCAGCTTCATTGTGGAGGGTGTTCCCAAATCTGCGTCCGGTGTTGAACATTGACGTCCTCTTTTTCTTCTTCTTTTTCAGGAGTAGAGTCTTCAACTCTTGCTGACCCTGGGCTAGACTTAGGACCATCTCTTGAAACTGTGCACTTTGGGCCTGAAGGGCCTTGATTGCTTGCTCACTGGATGACTCCGAATTCATGATGACTGTGCACACAAACAGCGAAGAAAATTAAGCAACCTGTGAAATAGGGTACCTGCTATGCATATGGTGCAATGGAATGCGTATGTATGCAATGCATTCAAGGGCTTAGAATATTCAAACTTTGTTGTAGACAAAAAGGAACGCACGTCATATTAATAAGGAGGAATTCGTTAGTACATAAATGCCTCATGGGCCAAATATTACAAAATAACCCCTTAAGGTAAAAAGACATTGCGCATCCTTTTTGGCGCGATGTAGGTGTTGAGATTCCTTTCCTCGTGCAGCAGGCGGGTGAGTTCCAGGACCTTCTTTTCACTAGCATGTAGACTGGTCTCAAGAGAATTCCGCTCTTCCTTAAGTTGGATCCAGCTCTTCTGCATCTCTTCCCAGGAGGTGGGCATGTCGGGATGTTGAATGGTGTAGGATGCTTCTCCTTCCAAGACTGGCTCTTTGATTACAGGTAGCATGTGAGGGTAAGGCATTACTAACTTCTGAGAGCGGGCTCGTACCCACTTGAGGTAAGGCTCCAACGGGATGGAGTTCCGATGCCCCAGTGTTTTGCTGTCTATCCTACTTGGCATCCTCCAAGCTCTGATAAATTTCTGACGAAGTCCTTGAGTATCGCTGTCGAAGTCGAAGACTATGTCAGGAATTAACATGTCATGAGGGCCATCCTTCCGAGCATAACCAAACTGTCTCCAAGCCAGGCATGGGTTGTAAGTTATACCTCCTTGGATTCCAAATAAAGGAACATTAGGGTACTCCCCACAACGATCAATGATAGTGACGTCTTCCCGGGACCTAGGACACCAATGTATATCTGCATGCGTGAGAGCCATTAACCGTTGTGACCATCTCAAACCCCGCTCGTTCTTCAAAACTGATTGTGGAAGATGCGAAATAAACCACCTTCCCAAGAGAGGAGTGCAACACATAAGGACACCCCTTCTCCTCATGGTTCGAGTGTAACATGAGTGAAGGATGTCCCCCAACAGTGTAGGTATAGGATTCCTGGTCATAAAGATCTGGACAGTACTGATATCAATAAGCTGATCTGGGTTAGGGAACAACACCAGACCATAGACAAGGAGGGCCATGACTTCTTCAAAAGCTCGTAGGTCAAGAGAGTTCCAACATTCCTGAGCCTTTTCAAACAGAAATCTAGCTAAGAAACCCTTGATACCACTCCTAACTTCCCAATGTCCCTTGAGGTCAGATGTCTGTAGGTGCAAGGCTTTAGCAATCTCTTCAAGCTTGGGTTCCTCTTCCGTACCGTTGTAGGGTAGTTGATCAAGGATAGGGACCTTCAGAAGTCGGGAGAACTCTTCCAATGTAGGCACCAACTGATAATCCGGGAAGGTGAAGCAGTGATGCAGAGGGTCAAAGAATTGGAACAGGACCTTTATCAAGTCCTCCTCAATGTTGGTGTTAACCAAGTTGATGAGTCTTCCATGTCTCTCACTGAATGAAGAACTCTCGGGAATTCTGGACAGAAGCTCCTTAAGCTGAGGAGGGATCTTTACAAGGCTAATCTGAATTGTCTTTCTGCGAGCAGTTTCCATGTCCTATAAAACAAGAACAAAGATGAAGATTCGAAACCCTTGAAATGGTTAGTCAATGCTCATGATGTTTGTATGATGTAATGATGTGATGATTGAATGCACTATAAACATTCACAAAGGCAAACATGGTAAGGCACACAAGTCACACAAACCCTTAGAGTTTAGGCCTGCATGAAGTCTGGGTATTACCCTCTTGAAGTTTTGTGGGCTCAACCTGTCCTATCAAAAGTAACCGGGTTCTAAAGATCCCAATATCACTGGATTGCTTTCATTGTTCATCGTTTCGATTTAGCCACTGAACTGGCGACCGAAATATTCCAGGAAAGCAACCCTCAATTGAGTGTAGTATCGAGTATCAACCAACCTCGGACTGCACCAAAGTCAGTTATCTCACTACCCTAAAAAGGCCAAGATGGTTCAATTAAGGTTCCTAAGGTTAGTTGATGCTTCATGACACCACGCGGCGGCCCCGTACTCTCCTTGACTGAACTCAAGGGTTACCGGTACACACCAAAGTGCCACATCAACGTAGCAGACTGCTTCAACCATGTCGGTATACCCCGCACAGTTCCCTCACAGCCTTGTTGCTACCTAAAAGGGTTTCCCCAGATCCGGGTTAGGATCTATAAAACTCCGATACAAAGCCCACAATATGTAAAAGCAAACAAAGCAAGCAATTGAAAACAAAGGTGATCTAAACCCTAAGGTTACTCCACTTTAAAAATCTCC
The DNA here is from genome assembly GCA_948472305.1 of Vicia faba. Taxonomy (NCBI): domain Eukaryota; kingdom Viridiplantae; phylum Streptophyta; class Magnoliopsida; order Fabales; family Fabaceae; genus Vicia; species Vicia faba. The sequence goes on from OX451741.1 coordinate 494,010,046, forward strand.
CCAGCAGAGTCGCCAGTTCTGTGATACGGTGGGAGAACTGACTTGAGGTTTGCGTTTGTATTCGCAAATGTTGCGGTTAGCAAGAGTCGCCACCGACTTTTTATTTTATCCTAAGGAAAGGTTAAAAAGCACAGCAAAAACCTTTTGAGATGTTTTCTTGGGTTCGGGGAGTAGATTATAGAAAGGGAAGGTATTAGCACCCTTTCTATCCATGGTTATCCATGGGCTCTTAGTTACTTGCTTAGATCACTTGCCTTTTGTTTTCAATTGTTTTAAATGGTGCTTGAGTGTGTGGGTTTTTGAAAATGTTTTGAAAAGAGGCCAATGTGGTGGCAACCTTTGCAATGATCCATGTGAGGATGTATACAAAGATGTTTGTCTTTTGAAAAGGTTTTCATTTGTTTTTGAAAGTTGTTTTGAAAGTGTAGTGATGTGTGGTTTTTGAAATTAGGCAAGTGTTTTGTTTTGCAAGTTGGTTCAAGTAACTAAGAGGTTATCTACTCCTAAATTTCTCAAAAGATTATTGCTATACTTTAACCCTTTTAACAAGTTTACACCACCATTGCATTTGGTGGGCAACCTTGTGTTAGGATGTGAAAGGGACAGGCGCGGGTCATCGTTTAGACCATAATTGTAACGACGTTAAATGTCTTTGGGCAATTTCTTTAAGGGACTTGATCATTTGTTTTGTTTGTTTTGAAAAGTTTTATCGAGGGACTATGATCATTCAAACTGTTTGCTTTGCCCAAAGATGTTCAACATACAATATGGCCCATTTATTTGAAGGCAACAAGTGGAATACCCTAGGGGGTGCAAGTGTGATTTGTGTGTCCATTTTCATGCTTGTTTATCTTGTATTAGGTCAAACTATTTTTTTTATCGTTTTTTCGCATACAAACCCTAATTCTAGCATGTTATTATTTAGAAAGCAATAAAGTGCGAAATTAAAATTACTAAGCTATTACACAACCAAATATGGGAAGGGGGGTACAAATGTTCAAATGGGGATATTGACAAGAATTTAAATCTAAATTATTACAACAATTGGGTATTTTGCAATGCATGATTAAATGTAAATTAAATAAATATGTGAAATGTAAAAAGAAAGTTTCTATATGTATGAGAAAATATTATTTATGTAAAAGGAAAAAGAAAATAAAAATGTATTTATTTTTTAGTATTTTGAAACTTAGGGTAAGAAACCCTAATTTTTATATAAAAAGTATTATTATCTAATTTAATTCTACTATTTATTTATTATTTATAAAAATAACCTAAAATGAAGTATATTGTAAAAAAAAGTATTTTTGTATCAAATGTTAATAAAATAAAAAATCAAGTATTTTTATATCTTTTTCTTAAATACATTAATAATCAAATATATATATATATAACCCTAAATATGTATTTTTCTAAAATAAATATTTAAATATTTTAATAAAAATAAAAAGTAAAGTATATTTTTTGTGTAAAATATTTTCATAAAGTAAATAAAATAATAAAAATGTATCTACACTATTTTCTATTTATTTCAATAATAGTATATATATATATATTTGTATATAACAAAAGAAATAAACAAATAAATATGCCATAAATACAAAAAGTGGTGGAAAAAATATTTTAAAAATTTTAATGGTATGAGAAAAAATAAACAAAGTCAATCCAAAAAGAAAAAGTCAAAAATGTCAAAAAATGAGCAAATGGGCTCAGGGGGGTGTAAACCAAAAAATGGGGTGTGAAAAGGAAACAAATCCAGGCCCAGCCCAGATCACTTCTTCTTCAACCTCTATACAGCTTTCTTCACACAAAACACGCGTTTTCTAACTCTGGATTCCTGGACTTTCAAGCAAAACTCATAACATGAAAAGTGTAGAGCATGAAGAGACGGTTTCAACCATATAAAGAACATGACCTATCTCTCTAAGATGAGAGAGAATTTCTCTCCCCCTCTTTTCTGACCTAGTTTTTCTACCATTTTCAGAGCTCAAATTCTCTTCACTCAGACAAAAGAAATGAAAAGTAAAGCTATGTACATGTTCAGGGCTATGAGTAGGACTTTGTTTCTTCACAAACTTAAGACTAAAGATGCCTAATAAGAGAGATATGAATTCAAACTTTTACCTGTGCAGTTGAACTTCTATGTGGAGAATGAGAGACTTTCAGTGCAATGTAATGATTGGAAAAGCTTCCTTGAAGTCCAGGGATGCTTTTTCAATGCTCACTTTGTCTTGAAACTTCTTGTATCAAGCTATAGAACTTCACCTGCAAGTCAAAGATGTGAAAATGGTGGAAGTGGTTAGAGCAACTACAGATCGTGCCTTAGCTTCTGGATAGCTTGCATATGTTGTAAGGAAGGTAGAGGAACAGGTTTGGACAGAAATGCTTGAAGGGATTGAGAGATTGCACTCAAACTGCAGGGGCACCCCTGTTTGTGCAGTTTGAGGATGATTCTGAGATGGAGGGTGTTTGAAAGGGAAATGGCTCGTGCAAAAGCTTCAATGTGGTCTATGGAATGTGTTTGATATCTTTTGTGCTGTGTTGTTTTGCTGATATGAGAGATAGCATATGTTATGGACCTTTCTTCACACTTAAGCTACCAAAAGCAAATTGGTGTTCTAGGTCAGTATAGGACCCCCTAATGTGCTGCATCAACTCCTCTTGATCAGTGTGTTATGCCCATAATCTTGTGCTAAGCAGATCTTCTATGTACTTGTTTGATTTACCAATTGACATAAAGCTAAACTTTTCAAAAATGGAAATTCCACTTTATCTAGTTTAGGATTAAACCATTATGCAATGTTAGAACACAAAGAACATGACCTTAACACATTGAATATGCATTAAATTATTGAGTATGAAATGGTTCAAGGACCTGTAATCAAGCATAAAGCAAACTGATTTCAAATTGGCAAGGTTATGAACATGTCTTGATGAAGAACAAAAGTGAGTTTTTGCCAACTTGTGAAATTCGAATCTCCCAAGTTATGAGGTTGTTTGATGAGTTCTTGGACATTTTGGAAAGCTTGGAATGTGTACTACAATCCATCTTTGAAATGCAAATCAAAATTCCAATTGGAAGGGCATGAAAAGTGGCCTTGAAGTAGGGTAGAAAACCTTGTCAAAATAGGTCAAATTTCACTAAGTTAAAAGATGGTTTAGTGCCCTTATTCAAAAAATCATAACTTGAGATACAAGCTTCAAATGAGAAAACTTTGTGAATCAAAGTTGTAGATTTTGCAACAAGCTACAACTTTCATGTTTTGACTTTTGTTTGAATCCCAATGGATCATGGTGAAAAGATGGGGCAAAGTTGGGAAAAAATTAGGGTTTTTCATAACTTAGAAAAATTCTAAGTTATGAAAAATTCCATTTTCAAACCCTAATTTGCATTTTGTGATTTCTTGGTGAACAAGTTTCATAATTTGGCATGTTTTGATGAAAAATGAATCTTGACTCTTGATTTTGACCAAAAAGTCAAAGTTTGACTTTTCAGTATACAGTCAAAATTGATCAATTGACTGGGAAATTCAACTATCAATCTTGTATACTTGGGATCTTTTGAGCTTGATGAACATGTCAAGATAATCCCATGGGGTCCTTGAGTCCATAGGTGAACTTGGTTTGCCATTGGCTAGGTCAAACAGTCAAAAATTGCCTTAGTGCAGTCAAAACCCTAAAAATGACCATTTTGCCCTTTTGGTGATCTGATCAAATTTTTTGTGGAATTGTGATCCAAACTTGATCAAATGGTTCATATGAATTCAAAATGTTGATGTGGATCAAATTTCATGAGGTTTGACTGTCAATTGGCCACAGTTGACTTTTTCCCCAATACAGCTGATTTCTAGGTCAACTGTCCAATTGACTGGGAAAAACTTGGAATCAAGACTTGAAACTTGGTATGGGTAAACTTGGGAGTCCAATATGAAGCATGAAAGTCATCTTAGGTATTTTAGGTCAAAACATCTTTAGGCAAACACAAACCCTAATTTGAGTCCACAGTGCAAGGAGAAGTCTTGAGCAGAGGAAACCCTAATTGGATCTTGATCTTCAAAGGTCTTGTGATGAGAAAATGTTGAGGAAATGGGAGGGCAAATTTTGGGGTACAACAGTTGCAAACAAAAAGAACACACGTCATATTAAGAAGAAATTTGTTAGTACATAAATGCCCCATGGGCAAAATATTACAAAAATCTTAATGTAAGAAGATATTGCGCATCCTCTTTGGTGCGATGTAAGTGTTGAGAGCTTCCTCTTCATGAAGTCGGCAGGTAAGCTCCAAAACCTTCTTCTCACTGGCATAGAAGCTAGCTTCAAAAGTATTTCGTTCTTCTTTGAGTTGGATCTAACTCTTTTGCAATTCTTCCCATGATGTTGGCATGTCAGGATGTAGGAGGGTGTATGGAACCTCTCCTTCCATAACAGGCTCTTTGATCACAGGGAGAATATGAGGGTATGACATCATAAGACTCTGGGCGCGGGTTCGTACCCACTTGAGGTAAGGCTCAAGGGGGATGGAATTCTTGTGCCCCAGTGTCTTACTATCCACCTTGTTGGGCATCCTCTAAGCTCTGATGAACCTTTGTCGAAGTCCTTGCGCATCGTTGTCAAAGTCAAAAACTAGGTCAGGAATCAGCATATCATGAGGGCCATCCCTCCGAGCATATCCAAATTTCCTTAAGGCTAAACAGGGGTTGTAGGTAATGCCTTCCCTAATGCCAAGTAGTGGGACATTAGGGAATTCTCCATAACAATCAATAATGATGACATTTTCTATGGACCGAGAACACCAATAAACATCAGAATGTGTGAGGGTCATCAATCGTTGTGACCACCTTAAACCCCTGCTCATTCTTCTATAACTGATTGTGGAAGGTGAGAAATAAACCACCTTGCTAGAAGAGGAGTACAGCACATGAGAACACCTATTTTCCTCATTGTTCGTGTGTAAAATGAGTGTAGGATGTCCCCAAGCAATGTAGGCATAGGATTCTGAGATATGAAAATCTTGACAGCATTCACATCTATAAGTTGATCAGGGTTTGGGAACAAGACCAACCCATAGATGAGGAGTGCCACAATCTCTTCAAAAGCTTGTAAATCCATAGAATTCCAGCAGTCTTGTGCCTTTTCAAACAGAAACTTTGCCAAGAAACCCTTGACACCACTTCTGGTTTCCCAATGTCCTTTGATATCAGATGGTTGCAAGTGTAATGCTTGAGCAACATCTTCAGGCTTTGGTTCTTTTTCCGTACCGTTGTAGGGTAGTTGATGAAGAATAGGAATCCTCAAGAGTTGATAAAATTCCTCCAAAGTAGGTACTAGTTGGTAATCAGGGAATGTGAAACAATGGTGTAGGGGATCAAAGAACTGGAAGAGAACTTTCACTATGTCTTCTTCAATGTTGGAGTTGACCAAGCTGAGAAGTCTACCATGTCTTTCACTGAAAGGAGAATTCTCTGGAATCTTGGAAGTGAGCTCCTTGAGTTGAGGAGGGATTCTCACAAGGTTGACTTGTATTGTTTTCTTGCGAATAGATTCCATGACCTACAAAACATGAACAAAGATGAAGATCCAAACCCTTGAAATGGTTAGTGGATGCATATGATGCTTTATGATGTTCATGATGTATGCACAAGCACATGTACAAACAAGTCACACAAGATCCTAGTTTCAGGCTTGCATGAGGTTTCATAGGTAAGTACCCTCTTGAAGTTAGTTGGCTCAACCTGTCCTATAACTAGTAACCGGGTTCTAAGGAGCTCAATATCATTGGATTATTTCTTGTGTTCATTGTTTTGGTTTAGCCACTTAACTGGCGACCAAAATATTCCAAGAAAACAACCCTTAATGAGTGTAGTATCGAGTATCTACCAACTTCGGACTGCACCAAAGCCAGTCATCTCACTACCCCTAAAAAAGGCCAAGATGGTCAAGTAAGATTCTAAGAGTTCATTAGTTCTTCATGACATCACTCAGCGGCCCCGTATTCTCTTTGATTGACTCAAAGGCTACCGGTACTCATAAATATGTCACACTAATATAGCTATTGCTTCAACCATGTCGGTATACCCCGCACAGTTTCCACAACGTATTACTACTTACCTATGAATGTTTCCCAAATCCGGGTAGAGGATTTCAAGCCCAAACAAGAGAACCAAATGTAAAGCAATCAAAACAATCAAGATAAGCATGAAAAGGTGATCTATACCCTAAGGTTACTCCACTTTTAAAGATATCCCCAGCAGAGTCGTCAGTTCTGTGATACGGTGGGAGAACTTACTTGAGGTTTTGCGTTTGTGTTCGCAAATGTTTCGGTTTAGCAAGAGTCGCCACCGACTTTTTATTTTATCCTAAGGAAAGGTCAAAAAGCACAGGAAAGACCTTTGAGATGTTTTCTTGGGTTCGGGGAGTAGATTATAGAAAGGGAAGGTATTAGCACCCTTTTTATCCATGGTTATCCATGGGCTCTTAGTTACTTGTTTAAATCACTTGCTTTTGCTTTTCAATTGTTTGAAATGGTGTTTTGTATGTGGTTTTGAAAGATGTTTTGAAAAGAGGCCATCGTTGTGGCAACCTTTGTAATGATTCTTGTTTGAATGTATACAAAGGTGTTTTTATCTTTTAAAAAGTTTTCAATGTTTGAAAGTTGGATTTTGAAATTATGTTGTTAAGTGTGTTTGAAAATAGCAAGGATTTTTGCAAGCTTTTGATCAAATAACTAAGAGTTATCTACCCTATTTTACTCAAAGATCTTTCTTATGTTTTTAACCCTTTTAACAGTGTTGTTTCACCATTGCATTTGGTGAACAACCTTGTGTTAGGATGTTAAATGGGAAGGCGCGGGTCATCGTATAGACCATGATAGCAATTGTGTCAAGTATCTTTGGCAATTTTCTTGAGGGACTTGATCATTTTTGTTTAGGCAACCAAGATAGCATCATCGAGGGACTATGATCTTTTGTTTTGTTTTTGTTTTACCAAAGTACTTAACATGCATACCATGGTCCATTTTTGAAGGCAACAAGTGGATTGTAACCCTAGGGGTGCAAGTGTGCATTGTGTTTGTTTTTCATGCATTTTTGTCTTTGATTAGGTCAAACTATTTGTTAATTTGATTTTGGCATTCAAACCCTAATTCTCTAATCATGGCATAATTCTAAGCTATTAAAACATGATTATGGGGATGGGAGTATAATTTTTGAATAGGGGGTATTTGACAAGAAATATAAAACCCTAGATTACTATTACATCCAAATTGAATTATAATGCATAAATATTTAAATGTACAATATTTAAATAAACAAAATAAATAAATATTAAATAAAATGTATTATGCAAAAAGAAGTTTTTATTTGTTTATGTATGTAGAGTTTTTTTTTAATGTGAAAAAAGTATAATAAAATAAAAAGATTAATTTTATTTGTTTAAAGGGGTAAACCCTAATTTCTTTAAGGAAATAAATATAATCTATTATTTATATACAAAAAAATATATTAATATGTACAAAAATGAAATATAGTTAAAAAAGGTATTTTTTTAGTATAAATCATAATAAAAATAAAAATGTAATATTTTTGTATTTTTATTCTAAGTTTTTTTAATAAAATAAAAGTGGATTACAAAATAAAATAAAATAAAAGTAAAATATTTACAAAAATAAATTATATTTTTAATAATATTTTCAGTATGAACAAAAATAAGAAATACAAATAAAAGTACATACTTACATATTATTTCCAAGTTTTCAAATAAATTATAAAAAGTATTCAAAATGTTTTAATGTTAGAAAAATCAAAATAAAATGCAAAATAAATGTGAACAAATTATGAAAATATTTTTGAGCATTTTTTATATTTGGGAATAAATAAATAAAGTCAGAAATGAAAATAAAAATTTAAAAATATAAAAATACAAGAAGTTGGGCCAGGGGGTGCAAAAAGCAAGCATAGGGGTGCAAAAAGCAGGACAAAGCCAGGCCCAACCCATTTCCACTTCATCCCTGACCTTGTGACAAAGAATGCGCGCCCTGTGTTCAAATCTGTATCTCCTGCATACATGCTCAAAAACAAAAACTTGCAACATGAAAGTTATAGCTCTTGATCACACGATTCTAATCATGTAAAAAACTTAATCTAACTCTCAAAGACCAGAGAGAATTTCATTGGTCCTAAATCTTGACCTAGTTTTTTCAGAAAGTTCAAACATCAAATACTCCTAGCTCAGTTAACATAAATGAATTCTATGCATATGTACAGCTCAAGGGCAATGAGGACTACATTTTTTATTCACAAACCTAAGCCTAATGATTCCTAAATAGAGAGATAGAAGTTTGAGAAATATCTGTTTCAGTCAAGCTCGAGTATGGCAATGCAGCAATTTTTAGTGAGGCCTGAGGTTCTTTTGAGCTTGCTTGATGTTCCTTTGACCTTTCCCAATGCTTGGCTTGCTTTGAAATGGTCTGAAACTTCTTGTAGAACTCAACCTGCAAACTCAGAATTTGAAAATGGTAAAGTTTGTAAATGGAGTTACAGTGACTTGGGAATGGTTGGGATAGCTTAGGTATGTTTTATGGAGTGTGTTGGAAGAGGTTTGGGGCAAAACACATGAGGCAATGTGAAGATGGAAGTGAAACTGCAGAACTTGCCTTGTTTTGCAAGAACTTGGGATTTTTGTGTACAAGGGTGTTTGAGAGGTTGCTAGCTCGTGTTTCTGGCTTAGTGTAATGTTAGAAACTTGTTTGGAATGCTTGCAAAGCTTGGCTATATCATATTCTCAAGTTGTGTTGTATTTGACAAGTTTCTTAGTTTTGAAGTAAGAAATGAGAGTTGACAATGCTATGGTTGTACTGGCTTGTACTCTAGCTGCTCAAAGGGGTTGAACTTTGCCTGACATTATGGAGCCTTGTTTGCAGCAAAGGGCTTGGTGTATGGCTCAAGAAATGCAATTTGACATAAAGCATGCTTTATGTAAATGGTATTGCTCACTTTTTGCCAAAAGTGGATTTATTCATTGTGCCAAGCTTTATTGATCAGAATAAGACCAATGTCCAATGTATTTGCATTTAATTATAGAGTATGAAAGGGTTTAGAGACCTATAATCAAGTACAAAGCTAGTTTGGACAGATTTTGCAACTTGTGTCAACATGAAAATGCCATGGATCAAAGTGAGTTTTTACCAACTTCAAGCATTCGATTCTCCCTAACCACAAATGTGTTTGAGGAGTTCTCATACAATTTGGAAAGCTTGCAACATGCTCTATAATCCATCTTTAAAATGTAACTTGAGACTCCAACTGGGACTATGTGAAAAATGGCCAAGAAGATAGGTCAAAATCCTGCCTAAACTAGGGCAAAATTTCTCTAAGTTAAAAGTTTTAGGGACCCTTGTTCCAAAAATCATAACTTGAGATCCAAGCTTCTTTTGAGAAAACTTTGTGAATCAAAGTTGTATACTTTATGGAGGAATACAACTTTCATGTTGTAAGTTTTGTTTGAATCCATTTGCATCATGGTGAAAATGTGGGTCAAAATTAGGAAAAATTAAGAAAATTTCATAACTTAGAAAATTTCTAAGTTATGAAAATTTTCAATTTCAAACCCTAATTTGCAATTTTGGGTTTCTTGATGAACAAGTTTCATAATTTGACACATCTTGATGAAAAATGGCCCTTGGCACTTGATTTTGACTAAAAATTCAAAGTTTGACTTTTCAGTGCACAGTCAAATTTTGATCAGTTGATTGAAAAATTCATCTGTCAATCCTATGCATCTGAGATCTTTTGAACTTGTTGAATAAGTAAAGATGATGCCATTGAGTCCTTGAGTCCATGGTTGAGCTTGATTTGCCATTGGCTAGGTCAAACAGTCAAAAATTGCCTTTGTACTGTCAAAACCCTAAAAATGACCATTTTGCCCTTTTGGTGATCTGATCAAATTTCTTGTGGAATTATGGTACAAACTTGATCAAATGGTTCATATGAGTTCATAATGTTGATGTGGGTCAAAATTCATGAGGTTTGACTGTAGATTGGTCACAGTTGACTTTTCCCCCAATACAGTTGATTTTTAGGTCAAATGTCCAATTGACTGGGCAAAAATTTGATTCAAGGCTTGAAACTTGGTATGGACAAACTTATGAGTCCAACATGAAGTATTAAAGTCAATTTGGGCATTGAAGGTCCAAAAATACCTGTGCAAACTCAAACCCTAATTTAGGTCAACAGTGCAAGGAGGTGTTTTGAGCAGAGCAAACCCTAACTTGATCTTGAGTTCCAAGAGCCTCGTGATGAGAAATGTTGATAAAATGAGAGGGAAAATTTTGGGGTACAACAGTATACTCTGCACAGTTTCCACAATTAATTTCTACTTACTTAAAAGGTGCCCCGGATCTGGGTAGAGGATTAAAACAAACCTAAGCAAGGAACCATAATGTAAAGCAAGCAAGTCAAACAATGAAAGCACTTTAAATGTGATCTAGTCTCTAAGGTAACCCCAATTTTAAGTATAGTCCCCAACAGAGTCTTCGGTTCTGTAATACGCTGGTAGAACTGACTTGGTTGTTTTGCGTTTGATCGCAATTGTTGTGGATAGCAAGAGTCGCCACCGACTTTTCTTTTATCCAATAAGGAAAGGGTGAAAAGAACAGGAAAGACCTTTGAGATTATTTCTTGAGTTCGGGGGGTAGGTTATGAAAAGGGAAGGTATTAGCACCCTTTTCATCCGTAGTTATCTACGGGCTCTTAGTTGCTTGCTAGATCAACTTTCTTTTGTTTGAAAATGTGCTTGTGGTGTGGGTTTGAAAATATTTTGAAAACGTCTTTGTAATGATCCTCGTCTCTATAAGAATGCGTACAGAGTGTTGGTTTTGAAAATAGTTCAAAGAGATGTTTGTTGTGGAATATGTTTTTGAAAGTGATTTTGAAAAGTGCCTTTGTAATGATTCTCGTATCTATAAGAATGCATACAAAGAGCTTTGACTTTTAAAAATGTTTCAATTGAAGGTGATGTTGTGAAAATGGTTTTTTAGTTGTGAGCAAGCAAGCAACTACGAGCATCCTACCTACTCAAAAAGTCTAATATTCTTTTCCTCCTCCTTTAGATGTTGCTATCTTACCATTGATTTGGTAAGAAGCCCCATCGTTGGATGTGAAGGGACGGGCGTGGGTCATTTGTATAGTCATAGAAGATAACCTATGAGACGTTTTAGCAATTTTGTTAGGGACTAGATCGTTTACCAAAGGCAACATCGAGGGGCTACAATCTTTTATCGAGGATCTTTACTAAAACGCCCATATTCGAGGGACATGACTATTTTATGAGGCAACAAGTGAGATTACCCTAGAGGTGCATGTGTGCAAAGTGTGTTTGATTGCATGCATTTAGTCTTTTGATTTTGAGTTGTCTACTTGTTGGTTTTATCTTACCATACATCCTAATTACTAACATTTATATAAAGCAATAAAAATGCAGAAAATAAATACCCTACACTATTACAACCATATTGAATAGTAAGAAAAAATGTAAAAACAAAACAAAATAAAAGAAAGGAAATCAAGTGGGGTCAGGCACTCTTCAATTTACCCTTCTTCTTCTTCTTTCGATTGGACCTGCAAAACAGCATAAGTATGTGTGATACGGTGGCAAAACCAACGACAGAACCAACTGTTTAATACTGGTTTTGCGTTTGTGTTTGAAAATGTTGCGGTAAGCAAGAGTCGCCATCGTCTTTTCTTTTATCCAACAAAGGAAAGGGTGAAAAGAACAGAAAAAGACATTTTCGAGAGTTTTCTGAGTAAGGGGTAGATTATGGAAAGGGAAGGTGTTATCACCCTTTCCATCCGTGGTTTTCCATGGGCTCTTAGAGGTTTGCACATTTTTCAAGATGCTTTTGTGCTTTGTGTTTGAAAATGTTTTGAAAATTCCTTAGCACGGAGAACTTTGTAATGTTTCTCGGGATAGTGGAGAAAATATACAAAGTGTTTTGAAATGTCTTTTGAAAAGTATTTTTTCTGTAAGTGCAAAATATTTGAGCAAACTTCTAACAGCTATCTATTTTTGTACTCGAAAAGGTCGTTCTTTTCCTCTTTTCCTTTAGACAGTGCTATCCTACTATTAGTGAGTAGGTAGCCCCATCGTTGGATGTATGAGGGACATTCAAAGGGACATTACAGTCACAAAGGCAATTTATGGAGACGCTTTAGCAATTTTCTTTTAGGGACTATATCATTTATCGAGAAGGCAACTATAGGGTCATCGAGGGACTATGATCTTTTTATTTATGGGTTTTTTCTAAAGTGTTCCTGCCTCATGACTGTTTTATTGAAGGCAACCAAAGTGGGCGTACCTTAGAGGTGCATATGTGCAAGTGTGCTCAATTCAGTTATTTATTTTTTGTCTTTTTGTTAAGTTTGCTAATGTTTGATTTAGTCTTTTCATACACGCCTAATTACTAGCAGTTAATATATTGCATAATATTAAAGTACAGGAATTGAAATCTAAGCTATTACAATGCTTCGGGGAGGGGATTTACATTATACAAGGATAAAGGGGATAAAGCAGTAAATATCCTAATTTTATCTATTACACCCAGTAAACAGATAAAATAATAGTAAAAATACGAAATTAAATAAACGCGCGCGAAGTTGAAAACACGTCTAAATATGTAAAAAGAAAAATATTTTTGTTGTTTTTAGTATAAAAGAAAATAAAGCCTAAGTCTATTTAATTTTAATTTTAAGAAAAAGATGTTAAAATAATTAATTAATTTATTCATAAATTAATTTGATTAATAAAACACTAACCTAATATTTTTTGTGATTTTTGATTTTAAGATTAATTCAAATGATAAAGTAAAAAAAACAAGAACAAAGAATAGGAACATAAAAGGCCTCCTTCGATTGCAGGGAGGAGTGGGCCTTTCGATTGAGGTGAAAAAATGGGTTTTCGATCCAAGTCATGTTTTCTTTCGATTGAAGGGAGAAAGGGGGGGCTTCGATTCAGAGGAAGAAGGCTGCCTTTCAATTCTATAAAGGGTGTTGTGTAAAGGCCTGAAGGATCACCTGTGGAGGCATTGTATTTGCAAAAATATGTTAGCGAAATAAAACGTAGGACCTGCGTATCAAAACCCAGGTCCTCCGATCCTACGCGTGCTGGGTCTTTTCAGGTTATATCTGCAACAAGTGTTAGCAAATGAAAAACTTGATCTAGGTGCCAAACCCAAGCCCTTTGATTCTGTCTAGAATGAACAAATCAAATGAAACAACAAAATATGGATGTGTTATGCAAATACAAAGTTTGACAATTTACCCTCTCTTACCAGTAGTTGGAACCTTCGATTTGGCACTTTCTGGATGTGGGTATCTTCAATCTGGGACTTCTGGGTGTGGATACTTTTGTTGAAGGGTTGCTTTGGCTTGGATTACTTATGAAAATTTTGATAACCTTTGGTGGGTTTGTAGGCAGCGTATCTCTAAATCTTTTTTTTTCTCCTCTTTTGCTTGCAAGCATGCTGCTTATATAGAGTAGGAGGGAGGGGACAAGAGAAGTAATGTTTGTAACAGCCATTTGAATGCCATGAATACCAATATGTAACTTTGGCCAAAGTTAAGGGATTTTGTCCATTTTTGAATTTGGCATAAATGCGGACATACTGGCCTTTGAATGCTCTCTTTCGTATGGGCTGATGACCTCTTTCGAATGGCCCTGATTCAGCTCCTTCGAACGGCTCTGATTCATTTCCTTCGAATGGGTCTAATTCAGTTCATTCGAATGGTTCTGGGTTCTGATTCAAACTGTTCAGAACTTCCCTCTGCCTTAGTATGCCAATTAAAGGACACTTTGCTATGATGTTCCAATCGAAGGAAGCTCTGATGCTCCAAATTGAAAGAACCTCTGATGCTCCAATCGAAGGAACCTCTGATGCTCCAAATTGAAGGAAGCTCTAGTGCTCCAATCGAAGGAACCTCTAATGCTCCAATTGAAGGGACCTTTGATGCTCCAAATTGAATGAAACTCTAATGCTCCAATCGAAGAAACCTTTGAAGCTTCAATCGAAGGAACTTTTAGGAATGCCAATCGAAGGATCGTGTTGCAAGGACAATCTAAAGGTTTTGCTAAAATGTCAATCAAATGGCATTTTGGAGATGCCAATCGAAGGGAACTTGAAAACACTACTCACAAATTTCCTTTTTCTTAGGCAAGGGTTCGTGACCAACCATGTAGGGGAAGACCTTGGAAAACATGAGAGGGCAAATTTTGGGGTACAACAATATGTATCCTTCGATCACGCCCTTTTTTTGCTTCCTTTCTGTGATACGGTGGGAGAACTGACTTGGGTGTTTTGCGTTTTATTGCAAATGTTACGGTTAGCAAGAGTCGCCACCGACTTTTCTTTTATCCAAAAGGAAAGGTGAAAAAGCATAGGAAAGACCTTTGAGATTATTTCTTGAGTTCGGTGAGTAGATTATGAAAAGGGAAGGTATTAGCACCCTTGTCATCCATGGTTTTCCATGGGCTCTTAGTTACTTGTTAGATCATTTGCTTTTGTTTGAAATTGTGTTTTGTGTGGTTTTTGAAAGTATTTTGTAAAGAGGCCATTGTTTAGGCAATCTTTGTAATGATTCTCGTTCGTAAGAATGTATACAAAGATGTTTGATCTTTTGAAAATTTTTTCAATTTTGTAAGATGTTTTGAAATGTGTAGGTGTTAGTTTTGAAAATAGCAAGGATGTTTGTTTTAAAATGGAACAAGTAATTAGGAGCAATCTACCTACTCAAATGTCTTTCTTGTTTATTTTCTTTTCCTTTGACATTGTTGTCTTACCATTGATTTGGTAAGCAACCCTATCTTTGGATGTAATCAGGATGGGCGTGGGTCATCGTATAACCATGATTAGCAATATTGCAAGGTATATTAGCATTCTTTTTTAGGTACTAAGATCATTTTTAAGGCAACTTAGATAGCGTCATCGAGGGACTATGATCTTGTATTTTCTTGTTTTTGCTAAGATACCTTACATGCGTAATATGGTCATTTTGTATAAGGCCTCCAAGTGGAATAACCCTAGGGGTGATTGTGTGCAAGTGTGTTGTTTTGATTCTTGTTTTTGTCTTGAATTAAGGTTTTGCTAAGTATTGATTTTAGTCTTTCCATACAAACCCTAATTACTAGCATTTACATAAAGCGGTAAATTGCGAAAAATAAATATCCTACACTATTACAATCATTAGGGGGATGGGGTGTACAAAGTATAAATATGTATTGCAAGTAAAATTAAAATCCTAAGTTACTATTACAACCATATTGAATGGATAAGAATGTATGAGGAATGTAAAATGAACTGGTTTTGTTTACATAAAGAAATAAGTTTTGTTTAAGAAAATATTTTGATCTTTTTATGTTAAAAGAAATAAAATAAGACATGTAAAAAATGTAAAATGTTTTTTTTTGTGTTTTTGATTAGTGAAAATAGAAGTAATAGCAAAAATAGTAAGGAGAAAAAAAAAGAAAATAGAATCAGCGCATTGCTGAACTAAAAGAGATTAGAAGTTCTGACTCTGACATGCTGCAAAAGACAGAAATCGTATTAGCAAAAATAGGTAAAGTCAAAAGTCCTGGATCCACTGGGAACAAGGACGATTTCAAAAGTTCTGATGCCACTAGCAGAACTTTCTCTCCCTCTCCATGCTAGTCAGGACATCTGCAACTTAGTCATTTCCCAACAAAACAGAAGATGTGTATATAACAATTATGGCAGGTTTCATGATATTTTAGAAACAAGAGATATCAGCATTATAAATCAGAAGCAGGCATGAATTTTCTAATCCTAATTCTGAGTTCTAATTTCTTCAAGAAGTTCTGAACTGAAATTCTCTCTACTTAGGCAGGCAGATGCATGAAACCTCAGAATATGTACATTATCAGAACCAGGATGTCTACATTGTATTTTGAACATGCAAGTCTACAATGCATAAGTCATATGATGAGAGTCAGCAAAAGCTTACATTGCAGCTAGAAAATACTCTGTGAGCTGGAACCTAGTTCTGACCGCTTGTGATGTTCTGAACAACCTCCTCACCTATTCAGCAGGCTGGAAACTTTCAACTTGGGCCACAAATGGTTAGAGAATTTTGGAACAGTCAAGGGGTAAAGTTCTGACTTCTTTGAGGTGGATATGGATGGAGAGTGTGTTACAGTCTGAACACGGGAATTAAGATAGCTTATAATATGTAAATCAGAAACTGTATGGGTGGTTTTGGTCAAGAAGCATTTGAGGAAAAATGGAATGTGAATGCAGGAATCAAAAGCTAACAGGTTTTGTATTTTGTATTTGCAGTTTTGGACTCTTGGAATTTTAGCAGGGGTTCAAGGCTTTTCTTTCTCAATACTCCTCCTCTTCATAGTGGCCAATGAAGTTCAATTTATAGGCAAAGGTTTAGTAGCTTGGAGAGGTCACGTGGCACAACCATCATATTTTAGGAGCTGACTTGTTCTTGAAGTAAGTTCAAATAAGTATGGTGGTTAGCAGTTTTAACAGCGCCTAAGTTGGATTTGTAAGCAGGAAATAAGGAAAGGTAACCTCAAAAGCAAAAGCAACGTATGGGCCCAACACACTTTTGTACAAAAGTTTGCTTTTCTAAGACAGTAAAGGTACTCTTATGCCACACGTGGGGAAATCTTTTGGATAAAGACTCAAAAGTGGTTGTGAGCATTAAATGATGATGAGATTTATCAAACAAGAAATCTTGTAATGTGATATTTTTCATCATTGCTTAATTTTGGGTCAGAGGTTCAGCTTCAGCATAATTTAGAATAAACATCTAACTTCTGATCTTTGTATCTCTTTGCTCCAGTATGTTCTGAAGGAGCTCTCAGACTTTCCAGGAAGCTTGCAACACGCTTTGTAAACCTTCTTTGAATTTCTCTTGCAAACTCTGACTAAATCTTTGTGAAAACTGGCCTAGAAGTTGTAACCAAACTCTGTCTTGGAATTGTCCAGAATTTGCTTAGTGCTTCAGTTTCGTGGACGTGTCTTTGAGGAGTCATAACTTGAAATCCCAACATTTCTAGGAGAAGTTTTGTTCTGCAATGTTTCAGATCTTGTTTGATTCCATAACTCTTGTGATAGAAGTTAATCCAGAATCAGCTTGCGTCATGGTGATAATCTGATCAGAAGTTCTGAGCTTGTCATATTTCTTAAACACTTAGAAAAATTCTAAGTATTTAGAAATTTGACTTTTCCAAAGTAACTTTTGACTTTTTGAATTTCTAGATGAAACAAACTTCATATTTTAACATGTCTTGATGAAATATGATTCTTGGAACTTGATTTTGATCTAAAAGTCAAAGTTTGACTTTTCAGTGTGCAAATGACCATTTTGCCCTTGTGAATGACTTTCTTGAAAAATTTGTGATTCAAAACTTGAAATTGGATGGAAACAAACTTGAGGGTTCAGGGTGATCCTTTGAGAAATGAGAGGGCAAATTTTGGGGTACAACAGCTGCCCCTGTTCAATCTTCTTAAGCCTGAAGAGTTAGATTGGCGAGTTTTGCCATTCGTAACTCGAAGGTGGAAGATGATTGGACACTAGAGTGCTCAGAAATTTGCACTCGATGATGTGATGGTTGAGAGAATGGGCTTAAAAATTCCATTTGGAGAGGTGATAGAAAATTTGTAGGAGATAGGCTTAAAGATGCCATCCAAAAGTGATTGTTTGTGTTGTAATTTGTAAGCTGAAAGAATGAGTATCAGAATGGCGTCCGTGTCTGGAGCGTATCTGAACTGTATCTGAAAGTTGAATCTGAGTATCAGAATGGAATCCGTGTCTGGAGCGTATCTGGACTGTATCTAAAAGTTGAATCTGAATAAGTATCAGAATGGCATCCGTGTCTGGAGCGTATCTGGACTGTATCTGAAAGCTGAATCTGAATGAGTATCAGAATGGCATCCGTGTCTGGAGCGTATCTGAACTATATCTGAAAGCTGAATCTGAATGAGTATTAGAGTGGCATCCGTGTCTGGAGCATATATGGACTATATCTGAAAGTTGAATCTGAATGAGTATCAGAATGGCATCCGTGTCTGGAGCGTATCTGGACTGTATCTGAAAGTTGAATCTGAATGAGTATCAGAATGGCATCCGTGTCTGGAGCGTATCTGAACTGTATCTGAAAACTCTGAACATTGTTAATGGTAGCTGTTAATCTTATCCCGAAAAGGGTAAAATTTTAGCTAAAATGCAAAGTCATGTTGTATGAAATGTATGATATAGTGCATTCGTTTTATCAATGTTTATGATATATGGATGCAATGCATGCGTATGTGAGCTAGTCTATTACGCTGTTTGTTGAATTGAGGAAAATAAATCCCTGAATGTTGCTGAGGATATGTAAGTCTTCATGTTTTGAAGTTGAAGTGTTGACGAATTTCTGTTTAGAGAAATGAACTTTGTTGTAATGGAAATGTCGGGTACTGCTTGTAAAGTCCTGCTTAGGGAATCTGGAGAAATTTGGTGACTTCTAGTGGGGATTGATATTTGGGAGTTTTGTTCCGTTGGGGATTAAACTGTACACTACGGGGGATTTTTATGGAAAATAACTTAGAGAGATTTCCCCATCTCTTAAAGCCATCAGTAATTGTCTTTTATTTTGTTTATTTGTAAACAGTAATTATGTTCAAATGCATATGTTCAAAAATGAATCCTTGGACGTTTTTGTAAACAAAACACAAGAGTAAAGAAAAACAGATAGTTTTGCACTTTTAAAGGAATATATTTGTATTAATTTTGAGTAAGTATTTTTATACAGTGAGACAAACATTCTAGTAAGAGAATGTCATCGTGAAAAATGAAAATTTTAATACAAAGAAAAGATAGCTATGTGTAATAATCCCATGGGGTTCCCATTCTGCTATAGACTTCGCATCTCTGAGCATCTTGTCTATTTGTTGCCTTGTTCGAAGTTTATTGAATTGATCAGAATCGCTGAATCTGTCAGTTGAAGCCAAAGGTTATCCACAAAGTGATCCAACAGGGCATAGTCATATGCTTTAATTCCCTAACTTTTGCCTGGATTGCCCTTTCGAGTTTTCAGTCCACCGGGAAACCCTTTTTTGCCCAAGTTGCCCTTTCGGGTTTTCAACTTGCCGGGTGTACAGATTTTTTTGTGTTTTATCCCTAATTTTTTCCTGAACCTTTTGGTTCGCCGGGATGCCCTTGTTTTGCCTAGATGTGTCAACCTAGCGGATCTCTTATACGTAGTATCTTTTGATGATGTCCGCGTTCGCAGAGTGTGGAAGATCGTTGCCATCTATGGTGGTCAAGATCATTGCCTCACCAGAGAATATGTTTTTGATTACAAATGGTCCTTCGTAGGTGGAGTCCATTTTCCCATGGGATCACCTTGCGGCAGTATGATGCGTTTGATCACCAGATCCCTGACTTGGTACACTTGGCATCTGACCTTCTTGTTGAAAGCCTTGATCATCCGCTTTTGATACATTTGACCATGGAAAACAGCAATAAGCCTTTTCTTATCAATTAAGTTCAATTTATCAAGTCGAGTCTGGATCTAATCTTCTTCATTCAACCCTGCATCCTTCATAATTCTCAGAGAGGGGATCTAAACCTCAATAGGCAAGACAGCTTCCATGCCGTATACCAGAGGATAGAGTGTTTCCCCAGTTGATGTATGAGTTGTGGTACGATACCCGTGGAGAGAGAATGGTAACATCTCATGCCAGTCTTTGTATGTGACTGCCATTTTCTGTATGATCTTTTTAATGTTCTTATTCGCAGCTTCAACAGCACCATTCATCTTTGGCGGGTAAGGGGAAGAATTGTGATGCTGGATCTTGAAATGTTCGCACAGGGCAGTGATTATAGTATTGTTCAAGTTTGTACCATTGTCTGTAATGATCTTCTTCGGGATACCGTAACGACAAATAAGATTCTGCTTAATGAACCGGGCGACAACATTCTTGGTAACGGAAGCGAAGGAAGTTGCCTCCACCCACTTTGTAAAATAGTCAATGGCCACTAAGATGAAGTGGTGTCCATTGGAGGTTGTTAGCTTGATTTACCCAATCATATCAATCCCCCACATAGAAAAGGGCCAAGGATCTGTCAATACATTCAGAGGAACCGGAGGTACGTGCACTTTATCAGCATACATCTAACACTTATGGCACGTTCAAGAGTAGGTCTGATCTCGCCGATCATGTCGATGCCCCACATTGCAAAGGGCCAAGGAGTTGTCAAGAAGTTCAGAGGAACCTGAGGTACATGCACCTTATCAGCATAGACTTGGAACTTATGATAAGTCCGAGAATGTTGATAACAATCAGCTTCCATAGTAGACCAATAATATCCAGCCCGTAGGATTTTCTTTGCCATGGCATGTCCACTGGAATGAGTTCTGAATGTACCTTCATGTAACTCTGCCATAATCCTTTCTTCCTCGTTCTTGTCCATACACTGCAGTAAGGTTAAATCATGGTTACGCTTATAGAGGATACCATTATTGATGAAGACCTTCGTCGCGAGCCTCCTCAGAAATTTCTTATCATTAACAGATGCACCCTCGGGATACTCTTGAACCTCAAGATACCTCTTTACCTCGTGAAATCGGGGTTTATCTACTACCTATTCAGTCTCGATGTCACAACAATGTTCGGGTTCATCCAACCTCTCAATGGTAATATGGGGAGCTTCATTGTCCCACCTGACCTTGAACATAGAAGACATAGTAGCTAGCGCGTCCACTAACTGGTTCTCTTCTCTTGGGAAGTGTTTAAAGGTCATCTCCTCAAAGTGCGGCAGCAACGTCAGTACATACTCTTTGTAAGGAATAAGATTTGGGTGCTTCGTATCCCACTCGCCTTTAATCTGACTGATCACGAGAGCGGAATCTCCGAATACACTCAAGAACTTAATCCTTAGGTCAATAGCTGCTTGAAGACCCATGATGCACACTTCATACTCCGCCATATTGTTGGTGCAGTTAAAACATAATCGGGCGGTGAATGGAGTATGACAGCCTCCAGGAGATATAATCACAATGCCAATGCCATTATCCAACGCGTTTGAAGCTCCATCAAAGTACATAGACCATCGGGATCCCTCCTCGGGTCCTTCATCCGGTCTAGGTTCTTTACAGTCGGTCACCAACATGATGTTCTCATCCGGGAACTCGAAATTCATGGATTGGTAATCATCCACGGCCTGATGCGCCAAATGATCTGCCAACACACTTCCTTTGATTGCTTTTTGGGTTGTGTATTGGATGTCATACTCAGTTAATATCATTTGCCATCTTGCTATTCTTTTGGACAAGGCAAGCTTTTCGAAGATATACTTGATTGGGTCCATCTTTGATATCAATAGGGTAGTGTGAGTCAGCATATACTATCTCAGCCGGCGAGCAGCCCATGCCAAAGCGCATCAAGTTTTCTCGAGAAGTGAGTATCGGGTCTCACAGTCGGTAAACTTTTTGCTAAGGTAGTAAATAGCGTGCTTTTTTCGGCCAGACTCGTCATGCTGCCCCAGCACACACCCCATTAAATTATCCAGTACTCTCAAGTATAAAATCAAAGGTCTTCCTTCAACTGGAGGCATCAGAATAGGTGGCTCTTGGAGGTATTCTTTGATCCTTTTGAAAGCGGTCTAACATTCATCATTCCATTTTACCACTTGATCTTTCTTCAGTAGCTTGAAGATAGGCTCACAAGTGGCAGTCAGATATGAAATGAATCGGGCAATGTAATTCAGACGTCCCAAAAAGCCTCTAACTTCCTTTTCCGTTCGGGGAGCTGGCATCTCCTGTATAGCCTTTACCTTGGCAGGGTCCACCCGAATACCTTTATCACTAATGACGTAACCCAGTAGCTTACCAGACCTCACCCCGAAGGTGCACTTGTTCGGGTTTAACCTCAGCTTGTACATCTTCAACTTGTCGAATAGCTTCTGGAGATGGTCAAGCTGTTCTTCTTCAGTATGGGACCTTGCAATCATGTCATCAACGTAAACCTCGATCTCATGGTGAATCATGTCGTGGAACAAAGCAACCATGGCACGCTGATAAGTTGCCCCAGCATTCTTCAACGCGAAAGGCATTACCTTGTAACAGAAGGTGCCCCACTGTGTAGCAAAAGTTGTCTTCTCCATGTCCTCGGGGGCCATCTTAATCTGATTGTAACCAGAAAAACCATCCATAAAGGATAAGACCTTATGTTGCGCGGTGTTGTCGACCAGAAAATCGATGTGAGGCAGTGGGAAATCATCTTTGGGGCTTGCCCTATTCAAATCTCTATAGTCCACACACATTCATACCTTACCATCCTTTTTAGGCACCGGAACCACGTTGGCAACCCACTGTGGATAAGAAGTAACAACTAGAAATCCGGCGTCAAACTGTTTCATGACCTCAGCTTTGATTTTCTCAGACATCTCAGGGCGCATACGGCGAACCTTCTGCTTTACCGGAGGACAGTCTTCTTTAGTTGGCAGACGGTATACCACAATGTCAATGTCCAAACCAGGCATATCTTCATAAGACCAAGTGAAGATCTCAACATAGTCGCGTAGCATCTGTATCAACCGTTGCTTGACACTAGGCTCCAGATTCGCACCTATCTTGACCTCTTTCTTGTCTTCCTCTGTACCCAAGTTCACTGATTCCATTGGCTCTTCATGAGGCTGTATGGCCCTCTTTTCCTGTAGTAATAGTCTAGCAAGCTCCCCAGGAACTTTACAATCATCCTCACATTCGTCCTCAGCTTGGTTGATCGGATTTTCGAAGTCATAACTGGAAGTAGCAGAGTTGTTATCAATGGGATTCAGAGTGGATATGGATCTGCATTATGATATGTGAGTGTGTGTAAGACAAAAGCTGTTTTGATAAAGTGTGAGATAGAAAGGAAAAACAAGGAGCGTAAAATTTGTAATGCAAGAAAACGTCCAATGTTTTATTGATGATATATGAAAATGACAGATAATAAGCCCTCACAAACAAAGCCAAGGTGCCTCGGGCAAGGCACCGGGCCGTAAAGTTTCAAACTGTCTGTTATAAATCTCGAAACAAAAGTTAATTACTGTGTAATAAAAGAAACGGGCACGAAGTCCTTTGTCGTCCAGTTGTTCAATCCACCGTTGGTAGTCGGGTAAATCCAACTATCGATATCTAACTCTTCTTCATCATCCTCAATTGAATTCACTCCATGATTACTGATGTGCATAGGAGGTCTTCCAATCCATGCACATCGAACAACCCTTTGAGCCTCTGCAGTAAAGCCCAAACCAAACTTGTCAGTCTTGTGTGCAAAGTCGGGGAGCTAACCCCAATTTGCACACCCACCTTTTTCAATTACAGCCCTGGCATCCTTGAGGGAGGCCATCTTCATCGGAGGTTCGTCAGCAGCAATCTCAGTCGATGCTAAAGTCTGGGGGACCTCTTCAAAGTTCTGACACGGGGTTTCGATGAATTCTCCATCCATCTCCATAGAGCAAAAGGAATTGATATGACTCACCATATACTCCTCCTCACCTTGTACCGTAACAATCTTCCCTTTTACTGGATATTTCAACATCTGATGGAGCGTAGAAGTCACTGCCCCAACCTTATGAATCCAAGGGCGACCCAGCAAGCAAGAATAAGATGGTCAGATATCCATCACATAGAAAGTAGATGCAAAAGTCTGAGAGCCAACTTTAACAGGAACGTCCACCTCCCCGTGTACCATCCTTTTCGACCCATCGAAAGCTCTAACCACAATATTACTCGCCTTCAGAATCAAACCTTCATAGTCCATACAGTCTAATGCTTTCTTCGGCAAAACGTTCAATGAGGACCCAGTATCCACCAGTACGTAGGCCAGAGTAGTGCCCCTGCACTCGATCAAGACGTGTAGAGCATCATTGTGATTTCTTCCTTTAGCAGTCAGATCTGCGTCTGAGGAACCCAACCCGTTGTCGGCAGTCAAACTAGCTACACGGTCTTTGAATTGATCAGCAGAGGTTTCCTGCGGCACATGCGCAGTTTTGAGGAAAGAAATTAAGGCCTTTGCATGGGCTTCAGAACACAATAATAAGGATAACATGGAGGTTTTTTACGGGGTCTTCCCCAGTTGCTCGACTACGTTGTAGTCGCTTTTCTTGATAATCTTCAAAATTTCCTATCTCCTGCTTAGAGGTTTCTACAATGATCTTATTAGGCGCCTCCATCTGGGCAGGCTCACTTGTGATTTCTTTTCCCCGAGTGTCAGATGGCTCGGCGACAGGGGTGATATCTGGAGTAAGAATTGGAACAGTAGCTGATGTACTGGCAGATGGAATGGTAATAGGCTTTTGAACAGTCGGAGGGGAAATCTTGGGAGAAAAGAGTCTTCCACTTCGTGTGACCTTGCTAGCCCCGACAATATTGCTGATATCAGCATCAGTTTCTTCAATCTTTAAGTCTTGCTTAACTCTATGGTAATAGCCATCGTCCCCATAGTGCCAAGAGACAGCCTTATCCGAAGTGTATGGGATAGGACCAGGGACAGTAATGATTAACGAAGTGATTCTTGGAACGGATGTAATCCTAACACGCTTTCTCGAGGAAGCCTTAGAAGGATTGGCGGAAATGGTTATGATGGCAACATCTTGAATTGGAACCAACGGAATCATAGTCTTCTCGAACAGGATCTCTTTGTTATCCATCAGGCGCTGAACACCTGATTTCAATAAGTGGCAACCAGTAGGCAGGATTGGACATAGGTGGCAACCTTCGCCACAGCCCGGAAATAAACCGGCCATCAATAGATTCTTCTTAACTGTCATCAAAGGAGTAGAAATGTCTTGTACGGAGGTCACAAATAAATCATCGTCCACGACATTTACTCCATGACCATGCTTGGGCATAGGAGCAGTTATGACGCTGGGTTTCTCTAGAGCGTCAAACTCAATCTCTTTAGCTTCAATAAAATCTTGCACCTTATTCTTCAAGGCCCAACAGTTGTTCGTATCATGACCTGGGCTATTGGAGTGATAGGCACAGCGGGCGTTCGGATTATACAGCGGAGATATGGTGTTGGGATTCTTCGAGGCTTCCCTCAGAGTTACCAGGTTGGTCTTCAATAATTGTGGTAGAATTTGAGACAAGGTCATATTAAGCCGAGTGTACTGTCTCTGCAGTCTCTCCATTCTTTGCTTATTGTTGCATTGTGGGGCAACAGTGGGTCTTGATATTACTACCGCATTTACTGCTTGATAGTGTTCAGGTCGGTTTTGGCTCCTCGAGCTGTAAACTGCACTAGCTTCTTTCTTACTGGTGAAAGGCTTATTTTCTGCACTTGATGAAGCACCTTTATGTATCTTACCACTTCGGATACCAGCCTCTTCTCTTTCCCCAGTCAAAATTAATTCAGTAAACCCATATGACAAACTGCCAATCAGATGATTGAAAAATGGACCAGACAACGTCCCTAGAAACATGTCAACCAACTCCCTGTCAGACAAAGGGGGTTGGACTCTTCCATCCAAATCTCTCCACTTCTGAGCATAGTCCTTAAAACCTTCACTTTCACCCATAGACATACCCTGAAGCTGTGTACGATTGGGAGCAAGGTCGGCATTATACTGGTACTGCCTGTAGAAAGCAGCAGCAAGGTCCTCCCAGTTTCGGACATTAGCTCCTTCCAATTGATAAAACCATTCAAGTTGGGTCCCTGACAGACTATCTTGAAAGAAATGCACCCATAAATTTCTATCAGTAGTGTAAGGTTGGATTTTTCAGACATACGAGCGGAGATGGAGTTTTGGACAGGATACTCCATCGTACTTGGAAAAAACTGGAGCTTTGAACTTATGAGGGATCACCACTCCATATGCTAGTCCCAGATCTCCAAAATCCAAACCAGGGATCTTCTGAATCTCCATAGCACTCAGACGATCTTCAAGTTGTTTATACCTATCCTCAGTAGGAGGGTACTGCTCATCATCAAAATCAGTATCATTATCAGAGACCATAGGGATGGGACCCTTTTCTTCCTCTTGATTCTCTCCTCCTTTGGATGAAAGAGACATATCAGCTTCCTGTCGCAACCTATTCCCAAATCTGTGACCCATATTCAGAAGAACCACCTTCTTCTTCTTCTTCTTCTTCTTCTTCTTCTTCTCCTTCAGGATGAGAGTCTTCAAATCCTCTTGCCCTTTAACCAAGTTCAAGAACATCTCTTGGAATTGGGCATTTTGTGCCTGAAGAGCTTTGATGGCCTGATCAGTAGGTAATTCAGAAGCCATTTCGTGCTGAAATAAACAGCGAAGGAGATGAGAAACCTGTAATGATACCTGTAATGATGTGCATGATAATGGGATGCGTATGTAATGATTTCAAAGACTTTGGGAGATTTAAATTTTCAAACCAAGAAATAAACAAACTTTATTAGATTAAACTTGTAAAAGGTTCAACAATGCCTTTAAGGCGTTACAAAGAAATAAACTGAAAGCAAAACTAAACTAGAAAAATCAAAAAAAAAAAAATCCCATGGACGCTTCCCCTTCGTGCTGACGTAGTTATTGATCGTCCTTTCATTCTCAAGTTGCCTCGTGAGCTTCAAGATCTTCCTTTCTTGCTCATGATACTTCTCCCGGTAGGTATCCCTCTCCTCTTTCAGCTGAATCCAGGATCTCTTTAATGCCCCAAGATCAGTAGGCATGTAGGGATAAAGGACTGTATAAGGAACGCCCTCTTCATTGGTAGGCTCCACAATCACTGGCAACACAGCTTCATAAGGCATCCCAAGCTTCTGGGCTCGAGCTCGGACCCACTGGAGATAAGGCTGCATAGGGAGAGAAGTCTTTGGTCCTAACTCTTGAGGGTCAGACCTATTCACCATGCCCCAGGCTCGTATAAACCTTCGGCGATGCTCGTCAATGTCTCCCTTGTAGTCAGAGACAATATCTGTAAGAAGTAGCTCATGAGGACCGTCTCTCCGAGTGCGACCAAACTGTCGTAAAGCCAAACAAGGACTGTAGGTTATTCCCCCTCTGATTCCAAGCAACGGGACATTAGGGTATCCTCCATATCGATCAATGACAGCAATGCTTTCTATAGCCTTAGAACTCCAAAGAATGTTTGTATGGGCAAGGGACATTATTCTGTAAGACCACCCTAAACCTTCCTCATTATTCAGCACAGACTTGGGGAGGTGAGAAATAAACCACCTCGCCAGCAAAGGCATACAACACATGAGAGTCCCTCTTCTTCGCACAGTACGAATATAAAGGGAATGCAAGATATCACCCAGAAGAATAGGCACAGGATTGCAGGACATGAAGATCTTAACCGCATTCACATCTATGAAGGAATCTGGATTCGGGAAGAGAACCAAACCGTAGATAAGGAGAGCCAAGATGTCTTCAAAATCCTGAAAATCCAAGTTATCCCAGAACAGTTGAGCTTGATCTATCAGAAACTTAGCTAAGAAACCTTCAACCCTGCTTCGTGTATCCCAGTTGGATACTACATAAGCCCTTTTTAGATGCAAAGCTGAAGCAATGTCCTCTGGTCTAGGAGTTTCTTCTAAACCTGTGAAGGGCATATGCTCAAGGATGGATATGCCCAATAAGTGAGAAAATGCTTCCATAGTGGGAACTAGCTGATAGTCCTGGAAAGTGAAACAATGATGCACCGGATCAAAGAACTGGAAAAGCACACTCATCATCTGCTCATCAAACTTTGAGGTAACCAAACTAAGAAGCTGACCATGTCTCCTAATGAATGAAGAAGTATCAGAAACTCTCGAGGATAAATCTTTGAGTTGAGCAGGTACTTGCACAAAGTTAACTCGGATGGTGTTTCTGCGCATGGAAGCCATAATCTGCAAAACAGAACAAAGATAAATCCCCTTGGTCTTTGAAATGGTTAGTATAATGCAGTATGCATGTTATGATGCATGATGCATGATGTCATGATAAAAGCAACACAAACAACAGGTATATCAGATAACAGACATGGTAAAGGCAAACAAGAGTCCTTAAGTTTCAGGCTTGCATGGGGTCTAGGTATTACCCTCTTGAAGTTCAGCTGGTTTCAACCTGTCCTAATAATAGTAACCGGGTTCTAGTGGTTCTCAATATCACTGACCATCCTCCATCGGTCATGGTTTCAGCTCACGCAATCTTTTCTTGTGGCCGGAACTATCTCGAGAGTATGGTCTCAATGAGTGTAGTATCGAGTATCAACCAGTTCTCAGCTTTACACCGAGGCCGACTATCTCACTACTTCCTATGGCCAAGTTGGTCAATTATAGGTTCTAAGTTCAGTTGATGCTTAATGACACACATAGAAGCCCCTTATTTTCCTCGTTTCTCCACAAGGGATACCGGTACCAACCAATGTGCCAAATCAATGTAGCTACTGCTTCAACCGTATCGGTCTACGTCGTACAGTTCCCTCACAGTTTATTGCTACTTACCTAAAAGGTGTCCCTCAGATCTGGGTTAGGATCTATAGTAACTCCCAATACAAAACCCTCAAAAGTAAAGCAATCAAATCAAACAAGAGAAGCAATTTTATGATGAACTAATCCTAAGGTATACCCCACTTATTTCATGTCCCCAACAGAGTCTCCAGTTCTGTGATACGGTGGCAGAACCGGACTGTTTTAGGAAAATGTTGGTTTGCGTTTTGTGTTTGTGTTCGCAAAATGTCGCGGTAAGCAAGAGTCGCCACCGACTTTTATTTTATCCAACTGGAAAGGAAAAAAGCACAGAAAAATTCCTTTTTCGAGATATTCTGAGTACGGGGGGTAGTTTATAGAAAGGGAAGGTACTAGCACCCTTTATATCTGTGGTTTTCCACGGGCTCTTAAGTACCTGCTCATCATTTTAAAAAATTGCTTCCATGTTTGTGTGTTTTGAAAAGTTTTTGTTTTACTTCATTTTAACCCTTGTATCAGTCCTCAAGAGTGTTACGAAGTCGTTTTGAAAACTTTGTTTGAAAAGTGTTTGGTGTGAAAAAGTTTATTTTGAGCAAGTACCTACTAGCATCTACCTACTCGAAAAATGAATGTTTTTGTTCTTGTTTTCTTTAGACAGCGCTATCCCACTATTAGTGAGTAGGTAGCACCGTCGTTGGAGTTGTAAGGGTCAATTCGAAAGGGACGTACGATCACTAAAGCAATGTTAGGACGTCTTAGTAATAACCCTAATGTCTTAAGATCATATTCGAGGCAACATTTCTGAGGCAACCTTTCTGAGGCGACATTTCTGAACGGGATATTTGATCTTTGTTTATACAAGAGAGCGACCACTAAAATACCCTATACTTAATGATCGTTTACCGAAGGCAACCGAAGTGAGAGTATACCCTAGGAGTGTGCATGTGCGAGTGATTTGATTTCAGTTATTATCTTTGCACATTTAGGGTTTGCTAACCATTTTAAAGCTAACATACATTATTGTCATGCAATCCTACTATCACACATCTAACAGTTAATATTTGCGAAAATTAAAATGCGAGAAATAAAACTACGCTATTACAAGGCTTCGGGGAGGGGGATTAATTACATAGCCAAAAACCCGTAAAAACGATAAATAAATGAAAGATTCCTAATTAAACTATTACATCCCATGAGCAGTTACATTAATATTGTAAAAATAAATAAACGCGTGCGATGGAACGAGAACGAGCAAAATTAGGGTTTTGACCCCGTCTAAACCTAATTAAAAGAAAAATTATTTTTTTGTTGTTTTTGATTATTTTGAGAAAGAATAAGGTTTTAAATGAATAAATACAAACCTAATTACTAATTAAATTAAATTAAGGAAAATAATTAATTTTGACCTATTTTTGTATTTTTAGTTATTTTTAAGAAAAGAAAATTAAAATTAAATTAAACAAGTCCTAATTTCTAATTTGTTTTAATTTATTTACAAAACAAATTAAAGTTACCCTAAAATTAAATTACACTAATTAAATTAATTTTTGATAAAAAATAAAACCTAAATCTAATTTGATGAAAATTGTTTTTATGAATTTTTGTAAAAAAGAATTAAATTTATGTGAGAAAGTAATTAAAATAATTAAGTAAAAGAAAATATAAAAAGAAAAGAAAGAGGGAATTGGGCCTGGTGTCAAAGTAGAAAGGGAGGTGCCAATCTGATTTCTGGCCCAATTAGCCTTGGTCCAAGGTTGACCTTTCAGATCCCATGCTGCAAGTTGACCAAGGTGCACCATGGACCTTCAAATGACGGGCGTTAGATTTGCCCTTCTGGAGATCTAGTGATTGGACTTGGAGGGCACATGGTGAACCCCTTTACCTGTACACGCGCATAATCACACAAGGAAAATGTTATGAAATAATATGGGGGCCAGGGATTCAAACCCAGGCCTTATGGCTTTTCCCTTCGCCTCACAACCAACTGAGCCAGCACGCTTGTTTGTACATGGAATAAACAATAAATATTATATTGGAAACAAGCAAAGCAATATTGTAAAACACGCGAATTTCAAATGGATGAATCAAAGGGTGCCACATCACCCTTCTTCTTCCTCACTCCGTTGGTAAAAGTCAAGGACTTTTACCTACAGACGAAAGTCTGTAGCTATAACCCCTGCAATTTTCCAAAATCTCATACAGGCACAATAAATCAAAACTAAAGGTGCATATCAACTCGTATTGACCTTATGAACTCCATAGCACCCCTCTTTTGGGCCAATTTTTCCTGCAATCAAAAACCCTAAAAACGAACCCTAAACCCTAACAATGGTGGATCTCTGTATGGTTAGCAAAAATGCAATTACTCATTACCAATAGCTTGCAAATGTTTTAATGAACAAGAATATATAAGCAATTCATGCTATAAGTGCCAGAATCATGATATTGAATTTCAAGAAAGTGGCGAAGTCGTGAGTCACTTACAGTGAGTTTTTGTACACGAAAATGCTTGCTAAGGATTGATATGGACTCCTTGAACACCCAGGAAATGAATGAGATAGCTTGGAAGGCTTGAGAATGCCTGGAACTATGAAATCAGATTGCATTTTTTTCTTGATTTTTTGAAAGTTGTTCTTCACTCTACACGCCTCCAACCCTTATGCATTTGGTCTGAGTTTGTCCTATATATGTCCTTGAGTGAATTAGGTTTACCAACTTGCTCCAAAATCTTTGTAATTATGAAGATTGAACCATGATTTGATTCTTATTCAAATCTTTCTAAAACAAGCCAAAAACCAATCTTTTTGTGTACAAACATGCCTTGCACGATTTATTCCCTTGCTAGCTATATAAGAGACCTAAAATATGCACAAAATCTCAAGGTTTAAATGATTTTGATATTTTCATGATTTTATTTTGATTTAATTTGATTTAATTGAAATAAAAATCAAAATAAATGGCAAAAATAAAATAAAGGCAAGTGGGAAGGATCATGGGTCGTGTACCATGTTACAAACTCAAAACAAGCACAAAAAGTTGGGCCCATTTGACAAAAAATGCAATTTGAGGCACATTTGACTTTTGACAATTTTGCAAAAAAGGTCAACTTCACCAATGCATAACTTCCTCAATTCTGACCCTATGAGGGTGTTCTTAGACTTTTTAGAAAGATTGATATGTCCTCTAAGCAACCCTTTTGGTCTCAACTCAATTGAGTCTTCCATGCTCATGTATGAAGCTTTGACATAAAAGGTGTTTTTGTTGACTTTTCAAAATGACATATAATGTCCAAATTTATAACTTTTTGTGAGTGCATATTTTACACTTGGGAGATGAAGATGAATTGTAGGTAATTGCATCCTCTTCAAAATTAACTTTGGGTGGGTCATTTATAATAAAGTATGAGAAAGTTGTGCTTGGTCAAAGTTGAGTTGACTTTTCCTACAAAACCCTAATTTAGCAACTTTTGGGTTTTGATGAATTGTGAGCAATCTTTGATGAATCATGATCAACCCTTGATAAAATGATGAATAATACTTCAAAATGAGGATGTTGACCAAAAATCTTGAAGCTTGACTGTATGTGGGCCACAATTGACTTTTGCCCTAGCACTGTCGACTTCCAGGCCTTTGAGCAGCTGACTGAGCAAACTTCCTCTGCAAGGCTTGAAACTTGACATGGATGATCTTGAGAACATATTAGGACAATAGTGAGCATTTGGGACCCTTTGGAATCAAACATCTTGATGCAAACTGAAACCCTAATTTGAGGTAGACTTCCTTATGAGAGAGTTTGTCTGGTCAACCCTTGGACTTCCTTGAGCAATTTGAGGATCTCATTTCAAATGTTTTGAGAAATATGGGAGGGCAAATTTTGGGGTACAACACCATGTAAGATTTCTTCATGAAGAGCCCGTATAAAGATGTATTTGGAAGTTAGAAGAAACCCATGTAAGATTGCTTCATGATGAGCCCGTGTAAAGTTATATTTGGTCGCACAGATAATTACTCTGTTTTGTTTCAGGAGCTAATCCTAGACCTGTTGAAAATTGTTGATGATAAATATCGGTTGATTGATCTTTCCTGAAAAGGTAAAACGTTAGCTATATGCAATGTCATGATGTATGAAATGTATTGTGTAATGTTGTTCTCAAAATAAATGAGATTGGGATGTATGCATTTGTATTGCAAATGTTATGACGTTTATAGAATGATGTATGAATGCAATATGTGAATGTATCAGTTGTTCTATTGCAGCACTATTGAATTAGGGAAAATAAATCCATGATTGCAATTGGCGATGAAGAATGTAGGTCTTCAGATTTTGTTGAAGCTGAACTGCTGGGAGATGATCTTCCGTTGTTAGAGAAATAAACTCTGTTGGGGAAGGAAAGCTTCGTGCACTGCCTGAGGATTTTGTGAAATCCTATTGGGGAATCCTAAGAAGTTTGACAACTTTACTGGGAAAAACTCGATGTCAGAGCAGTAGTTGGAAAGTCCTGTTCTGACGGGGATACGAGAACACCTGACACCACTAGGTTATAAGCTAAGGATATGGAGGAGACTTTTTAGTAAGATTCCCCTGCCTCTGTACCTATTGGAGAAAGTACATGCGGAGAATTTGTGGATGGTTTGAGTATCATCCTAACTCCTAGGGTGCTTGGTAAATGCTGATCAGGATGATAAGTCTTCTACTGATAAACAAATGACAAGATGATGGGATATAGTCGTACATTTTTAATCCCTAACTTTTTCCTGGACCGCCCTTTCGGGTTTTCAGTCCACCGGGATACCCTTTTTTGCTCAAGCCGGCTTTTCAGGTTTTTAACTTGCCGGGTGTATAATTTTTTTGTATATATCCCTAATTTTTGCCTGAACTCTTTTGGTTCAGCGGGATGCCCTTAATTTTGCCTAGGCCTGTCAACCTAGCGGGTCTTTTTCATGCGTAGTATTTTCTGACTATGTCCATGTTCATCGGGTGCGGAGAATTGTCACTGTCCATAGTAGTGAGTGTTGCCACACTGCCAGAAGATGTTTGTTTAATCGTACATGATTCGTTGCTGGAATTCATTGAAGGAAAATTGCGACCAAAAGCGCAGCGGAATTTAAAATTTTCCTTTAGCGATCCTTACGAATGAGCATGGTCAGTGATAGAAATATTTACCTTTTGTGGCGATTCAGACCTTTGCGGTTGTGATCACGAGCGTTGATGAAGAACAACGCCTCTACTCAGTCCACACAAACAGATCGCTTCCGGTCACAGTGCTAGCTGATCACGAACGGAAACTTTGAGTGAGAGAGAGAATCAAAAACGAAATTGCATCAAGTGAAATTGTTTCATCACAAGGGATCTATTTATAGAATCACTCGTGTGGGCTACATGCTAAAAGCCCAATTAAGGCTATAAGCTAAAAGCCCAATTAAGCTTATGGACATCATACCTTATGATGTACCATATATCACTTATCCACGTGGTACCTTACCACTTTCCGTATTACACTTAAGTGCACCGTACCTTACGGTGTTCCTTATTTATTCTATCTCTCATCAACCTGTCCTTATGTGTGTGACCCTGTAGGTTTTCACGACGTTGGCAATTATATTAAATCACACATTTAATATAATAAACAGTGAGCGGTATCTAGCAACACATCACTGTTACCCAAGTCACGAAAATGTCATATGATCTGACCAAACCTTTTCTGTGATAATATTTGTGTTGTACAATTACCCTTTTGCCCTCATGTCTATATTGAACACAAGGCATACACTGTGTCACCCTTGTCCAGTTCAATATTGGGCCCTTAGACATTTATTCTGTTATGCAGGATGAGCAAATTCCATCTAGGTCACTCATGTCCCTTAGCATGCTTTGTGAAGTACCCATCAACCGTCTTTATAGTCATCCAGTTACGGATGACGTTTGATCAGCAATAAAGTACTTTACTCTACACTAGGGTCCATAGTGGTTTCAGGTCGAAGGGTGGTATACACCATTATCATCATGAGAATAACTTATGACACTTTGCATAACATTCTATGTAGTATTCTCATAGCGGGTCAATCCAGTATAAATATTACTCCTAATATTCATACCTATGTCAAGACTTGATAACTCCTTATCTATGATCCATGAGATGTGATCATCAATCTATCTTCATAATAATCTTAATGCTTTAATGTTATCCCACTTCACATTAAAGCTTGACTACGGATACTTTAAGAATAATGTCTTATGTTTAATGGGATCTCATGATTAAGTCACACTTAACATTTCATTAAACCAATAAACCATTCTAGGGACTTTATTATTTTGGAAAGCAAACATAATAAAGAAATGCCTTTTATTATTAATAAATAATTCGATACAAGTACCAAAAGTATTGGCCTCTAGGGCTTACACCAACAATCTCCCATTAGAACTAGAGCCAATCAGGCATACCCCTAATACCCATAGATCTAGTATGTCCATCATGCTTCAGCTGCGCAAGAGGCTTTGTTAATGGGTCAGCAACATTGTCAAGTGTAGGTACTCTGCATATTTTCACATCGCCCCGATCGATTATCTCTCGAATGAGATGATAACGCCTAAGTATGTATTTGGATCGTTGGTGAGATCTAGGCTCCTTAGCTTGTGCGATAGCACCATTGTTATCACAATAGAGATCAATGGGATCCACAATGCTATGGACTATGCCAAGTTCACTAATGAACTTCTTGATCCAAACAACTTCCTTTGCTGCAGTTGAGGCAGCAATGTACTCAGCCTCGGTTGTAGAATCAGCAACTGTATCTTGCTTTGAACTTTTCCAGCTCACAGCGCCACCATTTAAACAAAACACATAACCAGATTGCGATCTAAAGTCATCCTTATCTGTCTGGAAGCTAGCATCGGTGTATCCAATTACAGCAAGCTCTTCCTGACCTCCATATATCAAGAATGAATCCTTAGTCCTTCTCAAGTACTTAAGGATATTCTTGACAGCTACCTAATGAGCATCACCGGGATTAGACTGGTACCTACTCGTTGCACTTAAAGAATACGAGACATCTGGTCGAGTACATAGAATGGCATACATGATAGATCCTATTGCAGATGCATATGGAATCTTATCCATGCGATCCCTTTCTTCCTTACTTGAAGGGGATTGTGTTTTTGACAGACACATGCCATGTTGCATAGGTATGAATCCTTTCTTGGAATCATGCATATTAAAGCGTCTCAACACTTTTTCTATGTATGTACTCTGACTTAGGCCAAGCAGTTTTTGTGACCTATCTCTATAGATCCTGATTCCTAATATATAGGCTGCTTCACCTAGGTCCTTCATTGAAAAGCATTTCCCTAACCAAGTCTTCACTTGTTGCAAGGTAGGGACATCGTTTCCAATGAGTAATATGTCATCTACATATAATACCAGGAATACGATCATGCTCCCACTAACCTTCTTGTAGACACAAGGCACATCTTCATTCTTGATGAATCCATATTGTTTTACTGTTTCATCAAAATGAAGATTCCAGCCTCTGGAAGCTTGCTTCAATCCATAAATTGATCGCTGTAACTTACATATCTTTTGGGCTTCCTCTGGTATGTCAAATCCTTCAGGTTGTGTCATGTACACATCCTCAAGAAGATTCCCATTAAGGAAAGCAGTTTTGACATCCATCTGCCATATTTCATAATCATGATATGCAGCGATAGCAAGTAAAATCCGAACAGATTTAAGCATTGCAACTGGTGAAAAGGTTTCATCATAGTTCACCCCATGAATTTGTTTATAGCCTTTTGCAACCAGTCTTGCCTTATAGGTATGTACCTTACCATCCATGCCAGTCTTCTTTTTGAAGACCCACTTGCATCTTATAGGGTTAACTCCTATAGGAGGCTCTAGCAAGGTCCAAACCTGGTTTGTGTACATGGAATCCATTTCAGATTTCATGGCTTCTAGCCACTTCTCGGACTCAGGACCAGTTATGGCCTCTTGGTAGGTCACAGGCTCATCTTGATCCATGAGTAATACATCACTCTGATCACTTATGAGATATCCATATCTCTCAGGTTGTTGACGTATCCTGCTTGACCTACGCTGGTCTTGTTCTACTTGAGCAGGTTGCTCTTCCACAACTACTTGTGTTTCCTGCTCTAATTCCTCCATAGGTGTATCAATGCTTTGTGGTTCTTGAATTTCTTCAAGCTCTATTTTCCTCCCACTGATTCTTTTGGAAATAAAATCCTTTTCCAGAAAAACTCCAGTTCGAGCGACAAACACTTTGCCCTCAGAAGGATTGTAGAAGTAATACCCTCTTGTTTCTTTAGGATACCCCACAAATAAGCATTTGTCAGATTTGGGCTCAAGCTTAGTTGAAATTTGTCGTTTCACATAAACTTCGCAACCCCAAATCTTCATGTAAGACATATGTGGTTTCTTACCACTCCATATCTCATATGGTGTCTTCTCAACCTTTTTGGATGGAACCCGGTTAAGTGTGTAAGCTGCAGTCAATAGTGCATGTCCCCAAAAGGAGTTAGGAAGATCGGCGTGACTCATCATGGATCGGACCATGTCTAATAAGGTTCGATTTCTTCTCTCAGATACACCATTCCATTGTGGTGTTCCGGGAGGAGTAAGTTGGGATAAAATCCCACATTCCTTTAGATGGTCATCAAACTCTAGGCTTAAATATTCACTGCCTCGATCTAATCGAAGAACTTTAATATTCTTATCTAGTTGGTTTTGTACTTCATTCTTGAATTCCTTGAATTTTTCAAAGGTTTCAGATTTGTGTTTCATTAAATACACATAACCATATCTACTGAAATCATCAGTAAATGTGATGAAGTATTGAAAACCTCCTATGGCTGGTATGCTCAGTGGTCCACATACATCAGTATGTATGAGGGCCAAAAGATCATTAGCCCTTTCACCTTTTCCTGTGAATGGGGACTTTGTCATCTTTCCAATTAAACAAGATCTGCATGTCTCATATGATTCATAATCAAAAGAGTCCAAGAGTCCATCTTTATGGAGTTTGGAAATGCGTTTCTCATTTATGTGGCCTAAGTGACAGTTCCAAAGGTAGCTTGGATTTAACTCATTAGGTTTAATCTGTTTAGTATTAATGTTATAAATTGGCATTTCAAGATCAAGGACATATAGTCCATTGTTCATTTGTGCAGAAGCATAGAATATATCATTCAAATAAATAGAGCAACAATTGTTCTTTATTATAAATGAAAAACCAAACTTGTCCAAACAAGAAACGGAAATAATATTCCTACTAATTGCGGGTACATAATAACAGTTCTCTAACTGAATTATTAAACCACTAGGTAAATTCAAAACATAAGTTCCTACGGCTAAAGCAGCAACCTTTGCTCCATTTCCAACTCCTAGGTCAACTTCACCTTTTGCCAAATCTCTACTCCTTTTTAGCCCCTGCACATTAGTACAAATGTGAGAACCGCATCCAGTATCTAATACCCATGATGCAGAAGTAGATAAATTAATTTCAATAACAAAAATACCTGAATTTGAAGTCCCTACTCCATTGTTCTTATCTTCCAGGTACTTTGGGCAGTTTCTCTTCTAATGTCCGGTCTTACCGCAATGGAAGCAAGTGCCCTCCTTTGCTATGCCTCCACTAGGCTTCAAATCAGGAACAGTAGGTTTAGGCTTGGCAACTTCCTTGCCTTTCCCTTTACCAACCTGCTTGGTAGGCCTCTTGTTCAGCTTCTTTCCATTACTGACCATCAGAATGGACTTCCCTTTTGTCTTCATATTCTGCTCAGCAGTTTTCAACATGCTTAGCAATTCTGGAAGACTCTTATCCATGTCATTCATGTTGAAATTCATGACAAACTGATTAAAGCTATCTGGCAACGATTGCAAGATAAAATCAGTTGTAAGTTCCTTTCCAAGCGGAAACCCTAACCTTTCAAGGTTCTCCACATACCCAATCATTTTGAGTACATGGGGACCTACAGGGTTTCCCTCAGATAACTTGCTGTTAAAAAGGGCCTTTGAAACCTGAAACCTCTCATTTCTTGCCTGCTATTGATAGAGCATTTTCAGATGTCCGATCATATCAAACGCTGACATGTTCTCGTGTTGCTTTTGCAACTCCGAGTTCATAGTAGCTAGCATGAGACAAGCAGCTTCATTAGCATCATCAAGATGCTTCTTATAAGCATCTCTTTCTGCCTTAGGTGCCGAACTAGGCGGTTCCTCTTCAGGAACAGGTGTCTCCAAGACATACAGCTTCTTATCGTGCTTGAGGACAATCCTCAGATTTCAGTGCCAATCCAGGAAATTTGTCCCAGACAATTTTTCCTTATCTAGGATTGATCGCAAAATATGGTTGTTTGTTGTCATGGTAATCTACAAAAAAAATGAAAATATAAGTATCATTAAAACAACATATTTAATTAGGCCTTTAATCAAATATGCTCCCACTATTTTACTCAAACCAAATGACCCTCATCATTTGATTCGGAAAATCCCGTTGGAAGACTTTCTAGTGGGTTGAGATCCACATTTCACTTCGTTCTAAGTCAGCGTTAGGATTATTACACAAAACTAGGTTATTTAGGTAGGAACTCCCTCCAATTGTATCTCATACAACTCTCGAATATTTTCAGTTGGGTGAATAACTCCTTATTCTAATTCATCATATGAATCATTCCTAACTCTTGCTTCTAAACATGTATAATCTTATTATAATGTGTTTAGTTAAGTTTGACCCATTATTTTAGCAGTTGGATATTACAATTATCCCATCGCACCTTACTAATATAGAACATGCACCTCGCGTAGGAGAAACCTACATTGTTCGATACTAGTCTTGATGAGTGCTAAAACTTGGAAAGCATGAACTTAATATTTAACTTGAGGGATTTTGTTATTAGTTTGATCTCACCGGCTTAACATGCAATTCGTCTCTCTCATGCATCAACATACAAACACATGCATCAATATACATAAAAGGATACAGTTATGGCCCCTAGCGCAATTGTTCTCCCAAGCCAATGAGAGAACCTAAGCTAACCTAATAACGATCTAAAATTCTCCAAGCAAGATCTCCAAGGTTATCCTCCTTTGATATTGTATTCTTCTCTTTCTTCATAACATTACATTACATAAAAGAAACTCGTTTTACATACGAGGGAGTAAGATGAGAAAAGAAGTTACATCAAGAATTTTAGAGAGAGGCACGACACGCAGGCCGTATTTTACAATCCCAAAACAAAATAAAGGAAAAAACTAAGGCCATAACTGATCACCACAAGACAATAATAATAAACACACTTTTATTATTAGTTTAAATTTTGTTAATTAAAAAAAGGCAAATTAAATTTCGACGATTGATCACACTACGCAGAGTTAGCTGGGGGTAGTACGTGTTGAAAATCTTTAATCGCATAACTCTGCAATCGGCGTGAAATAAATTATTTGAGGTTTAAAATGTATGTGTTGAACAATTCATTTGAAATCAGCGTCATTTTCGCACAACTCTTGTGCATTCACAACCCTAATCGCATATCTCTGCAACAACACAACCCTTGTGCCGTCATGAACCCTAATGCAACAGTTTCATGTTGTCAAACACATCTCGATTGATAATTCAGTATGATTAATCACATGCCATTGCTTCACCATACTAATGTCAGATTCCGAAGCATATGAACAGTGATCGGTCAAAGGAATAACAATCATCAAGTGTTTGAATGAACGAAACAGAAACAGTATATCCCATATACCATCGTTGCATCAGATTTACTTATATCATATATAAAAGTGATCGATCTTATTTGTGTAACCTATGGACGATCGATGTATCGCTGCTTCACCATACTAATGTCGGATTCCGAAGCATAGTCAACATCAATCATCCAAATCGTACACAACAGATGCCAAATTTAATTAATCGTTTATTATTCAATTCATTCTGGTTTTAATCGAATCAAAACAGAAAATATAGAACATAAACAACTATCAGATCCATGGTTTCGTAAGTGGCTCTGGTACCACTGAAGGAAAATTGCGACCAAAAGCGCAGCGGAATTTAAAATTTTCCTTTAGCGATCCTTACGAATGAGCATGGTCAGTGATAGAAATATTTACCTCTTGTGGCGATTCAGACCTTTGCGGTTGTGATCACGAGTGTTGATAAAGAACAACGCCTCTACTCAGTCCACACGAACAGATCGCTTCCGGTCACAGTGCTAGCTGATCACGAACGGAAACTTTGAGTGAGAGAGAGAATCAAAAACGAAATTGCATCAAGTGAAATTGCTTCATCACAAGGGATCTATTTATAGAATCACTCGTGTGGGCTACAAGCTAAAAGCCCAATTAAGGCTATAAGCTAAAATCCCAATTAAGCTTATGGACACCATACCTTATGATGTACCATATATCACTTATCCACGTGGTACCTTACCACTTTCCGTATTACACTTAAGTGCACCGTACCTTACGGTGTTCCTTATTTATTCTATCTCTCATCAACCTGTCCTTATGTGTGTGACCCTGTAGGTTTTCGCGACGTTGGCAATTATATTAAATCACACATTTAATATAATAAACAGTGAGCGGTATCTAGCAACACATCAATGTTACCCAAGTCACGAAAATGTTATGTGATCTGACCAAACCTTTTCCGTGATAATATTTGTGTTGTACAATTACCCTTTTGCCCTCATGTCTATATTGAACACAAGGCATACACTGTGTCACCCTTGTCCAGTTCAATATTGGGCTCTTAGACATTTATCCTGTTATGCAGGATGAGCAAATTCCATCTAGGTCACTCATGTCCCTTAGCATGCTTTGTGAAGTACCCATCAACCGTCTTTATAGTCATCCAGTTACGGATGACATTTGATCAGCAATAAAGTACTTGACTCTACATCTAGGATCCATAGTGGTTTCAGGTCGAAGGGTGGTATACACCATTATCATCATGAGAATAAATTATGACACTTTGCATAACATTCTATGTAGTATTCTCATAGCGGGTCAATCCAGTATAAATATTACTCCTAATATTCATACCTATGTCAAGACTTGATAACTACTTATCTATGATCCATGAGATGTGATCATCAATCTATCTTCATAATAATCTTAATGCTTTAATGTTATCCCACTTCACATTAAAGCTTGACTACGGATACTTTAAGAATAGTGTCTTATGTTTAATGGGATCTCATGATTAAGTCACACTTAACATTTCATTAAACCAATAAACCATTCTAGGGAATTTATTATTTTGGAAAGCAAACATAATAAAGAAATGCCTTTTATTATTAATAAATAATTCGATACAAGTACCAAAAGTATTGGCCTCTAGGGCTTACACCAACATTCATGTCCAATGCCCCAAGTGATTCAGATGGAGATCTGCCCCTGGCTATTCAGAACTTTTGAGAGATTCCTAGAATCTTGACTTGACTTCCCCAGATCAACTGGATACCATGCCATGCCCCTTGATTATGAAGGGCCTGTTACTGGAAATGTCTTTCCATCTGAGGTGGTTCTGTTCATCGAATATCTGTCGTGCAAATTTCTCTGTTGTTAAACAAATAGTCATATGCAAACAATGGTATTCAAAGAATGCAAAGCTTATGTTTGTCTTGAACTTTGAAAATTCATTTTTTAGTAAAACAAACAGATTTTATAAAAGTGTGATGTCAGCTCATGATTTATAGTGAATCCTACAGGAGTCAGGATACCTTTGTAACAGTATGCTCTCGAACTAACCAATGCTTCAGCTAGGACTTTTTAAGGGTTGTAACGTGGCCTGGTTCATGGTTTAAGAAACAAAGGATAAAGGCTCAAAATTTATTTGTACCCACCCGTTCTTCGTGATGTTCTTCAGTCTTATGCTCAGTTAATTGGTTTCTTGGGATATTTTGGTCGCCATTAAAGAGGATTATGCTGAAACAATGACCAAGGAAGCAAACCAGTGATATTGAGCTCCTTAGAACCCGGTTACTATTACTAGGACAGATTTGAGCCAACTAAACTTCAAGAGGGTACTTACATATAAAACTCCATGCAAGCCTAAACCTAAGGATCTGTTTGCTTTGTTTGTATATACATACTTGTACATAACATCATGAACATCATAAACATCATACACATCCACTAACCATTTCAAGGATTTTAGATTTATCTTTGTTCTTGTTTTGTAGGATATGGATTCTATTTGCAGTAAAACTATTCAAGTCAACCTTGTAAGGATCCCTCCTCAACTTAAGGAGCTAGCATCAAGGATTCCAGAAAACTCTCCATTCACCGAGAGACATGGTCTCCTACTCAACTTGGTCACCTCTAACACAGATGAGGACATGATGAAGGTGCTCTTTCAGTTCTTTGATCCTTTACCCCATTGCTTCACATTTCCCGACTATTAACTTGTGCCTACTTTGGAAGAATTCTCCCAACTCTTGAGGATTCCCATTCTCAACCAACTACCTTTCAACGGTACATAAAGAGACCCAAAGCCAGAATAGATTGCTCAAGCTCTACACTTGCACTCATCTGATGTCACAACTCATTGGGAAACAAGAAGTGGTGTCAAAGGTTTCCTAGCAAAGTTCTTGTTTGAGAAAGCCCAAAACTGTTGGAACTCCTTGGATTTGCAAGCCTTTGAGGAAATAGTGGCTCTCCTCATCTATGGGATAGTTTTGTTTCCAAATCTTGACCAACTCATAGATGTGAACACCATCAAAATCTTCATATCCCGCAACCCGGTGCCTACATTACTAGGGGATATCCTGCACTCTTTTCACACTCGCACAACGAGGAAAAGAGGTGTTCTTATATGTTGCACTCCTCTCTTGGCAATATGGTTTATTTCGCATCGTCCTCAATCTGTATTAAAGGACGAGCAAGGTTCAAGGTGGTCACAAAGGTTGATGACGCTCAAACATTCAGACATTCATTGGTGCTCCCGATCCATAGAGAATGTTACTATTGTCGACCGTTATGGAGAATTTTCTAATATCCCTTTACTTGGAATTAGGGGAGGTATCACCTACAATCCCTGCTTAGCTTTAAGACAGTTTGGTTACGCCCGAAGGGATGACTCGCATAAGATGTTGATTCAAGGTTTGGTATTTGACTACGACAACAACGATCAAGGTCTTCGCCAGAGATTTATCCAAGCTTGGAGGATGTTAAAAATGGTAGATAGCAAGACTTTGGGGCACAAGAATTCCATCCCTCTTGAGCCTTACCTCAAATGGGTACGAACTCGTGCTCAAAGTCTTATGATGCCTTATCCCTCCATTCTCCCGGTAATCATAGAGCCTGTCATGGAAGGAGATGTTCCATACACTATCTTACATCCTGACATGCCCGTCTCTCTTGAAGACCTACAAAGGGATTGGATACAACTCAAGGGGGAGTGATATACTTTCGAAGCCCAATTCTATGCAAGCGAGAAGAAGGTTTTGTAACTCACTAGACTACTTCATGAGAAGCATACTCTGAATGCCTACATTGCACCAAAGAGGATGCTTATTGCCTTTTTATCTTAGAATTTTTGTATTATTTTGCCCAAGGAGGCACTGATGTACTCAAAACTTTAACTTATTAATATAACGTGTGTTTCCTTTTTGTCTAAAACAAATTTGAATCTTAAAATCCTTAAAAACATTGCATATGCATTTACCATTCATCATAACATAAGCAAGTTTATTACAATAAGTCTCCTCATCTCTCTACTTTTTATTTCAGTAAGATGGATCTCGA
The DNA here is from genome assembly GCA_948472305.1 of Vicia faba. Classification (NCBI taxonomy): domain Eukaryota; kingdom Viridiplantae; phylum Streptophyta; class Magnoliopsida; order Fabales; family Fabaceae; genus Vicia; species Vicia faba. The sequence continues at coordinate 494,054,229 of OX451741.1, forward strand.
GCAAACGGTAAAGGACCTCCAAGCTCAGAATGCACAGTTTCAACAATTGTTCTTAACTCTAGCCAAAGGACAAGAAGAGTTGAAAACCTTGCTGGCTGAGGAGAAGAAAAATAAGACAAAGAAGATAACTGGAGTTCTAAACATGGGAAGAAGATTCCAAGGGCAGACAAGAAGGGCCTTAGACTTTGCAACGACATCTGGTGAGAAAGATAACCAAGATGGGAAGTCTAAAGGAACAGTTGTCCAGTCAGAATCAGAAGAGGAAGAGGAAGAAGAAGACAATTCTGAAGAGCAATACCCTTCAGCTGATGACAAGTATAAACATCTCGAAGAGCGGTTGACTGCAATGGAAATCCAAAAAGTGCCTGGTTTGGACTTTGAGGAATTTGGGTTAGTATCGGGAATTGTCATTCCTCCAAAATTCAAAGCACCTGTGTTCGCTAAATATGACGGAGTTTCATGCCCTAAAATGCATCTCCGGTCCTATGTAAGGAAAATAAAGCCCCATACCGCTGACAAAGATTTATGGGTATACTTCTTCCAAGACAGTCTGTCTGGAACTCAACTTGATTGGTTTTATCAGTTAGAAAGAGCCAATGTTCATAACTGGGAAGATCTTGTTGCAGCCTTTTACAAACAATACTGTGATACGGTGGGAGAACTGACTTGAGGTTTTGCGTTTGTTTTTGCAAATGTTTCGGTTTAGCAAGAGTCGCCACCGACTTTTTATTTTATCCTAAGGAAAGGTTAAAAAGCACAGGAAAAACCTTTGAGATGTTTTCTTGGGTTCGGGGAGTAGATTATAGAAAGGGAAGGTATTAGCACCCTTTCTATCCATGGTTATCCATGGGCTCTTAGTTACTTGCTTAGATCACTTGCCTTGCATTTTCAATTGTTTGAAATGGTGCTTTATGTGTGTGGTTTTGAAAATGTTTTGAAAAAGATGCCTTGTCTAGGCAACCCTTGTAACAATTCTTTACTCGAATGTTTTACAAAAGGTGTTTGTCTTTTTGAAAAGATGTTTCAAGGTTTTGAAAGTTGTTTTTGAAAGTTGTGTTGTGGAGTGTGTTTTGAAAATAGGCAAGTGTGTTTTGCAAGTTTGATCAAGTAACTAAGAGTTGTCTACCCCTAAATTTACTCAAAGATATTTCCTATGTTTTAACCCTTTTAACAGTATTGTTCCACCATTGTATTTGGTGGACAATCTTGTGTTAGGATGTTAACGGGACATGCGCGGGTCATCGTTTAGACCATGAATGCAATAGTGCCAAGTGTCTTTGGCAATTTTTCCTTCAAGGGACTTGATCATTTTTTAGGCAACTTGAGAAAGCGTCATCGAGGGACTATGATCATTTGATTTGTTTTTGTTTTGCCAAAGATACTCAACATGCAACATGGCCCATTTTTGAAGGCAACAAGTGGAGTAACCCTAAGGGTGCAAGTGTGCATTGTGTTGTCCATTTTCATGCTTTTTTGTCTTTGAATTAGGTCAAGCTATTTGTTATTTTTGATTTGCATACAAACCCTAAGTCTATCATGGCATAATTTGAAAGCTTTAAAATGCGGAAATTTAAAGTCCTAAATTATTACAACATGATTATGGGGATGGAGGTACAAATGTTTGAATGGGGGGATATTTAGCAAGAAATTAAATCTAAAACTATTACATCCATATTGAATATACAAATATCAAATTGTACAATATTAAGATAAATACAATAAATATGCAAAATGTATTATGCACAAAAAGGATTTTTTATGTATGAGAAAGTATTTTTCATGTGAAATATAAACAAAAATAAAAAAGTCAATTTTTGGATATTTTTATGGTTTAGGGCAAAACCCTAGTTTGTTAAATAAATAGTATTTATTTATTAATATTATACAATATTATATATTAATTTATACAAAAATAAAAAGAAGAAGTATATTGTAAAAAAAGTATTTTTTAATGTCATATATTAATAAAAATAAAAATGTATTATTTTCATATTTTTATCCTAACTATTTAATAAAATATGTATAAGTATATTTACATATATTTAATAAGCTAAATATGTACAAAAAATAAAATATTAATTATTTACAAAAAATGTATTTTTTTAGAAAATGTTTTCAAAAGGTAAACAAAAATAATAACTGAAGAAATATTTATTTTTGTATTATTTTTGGGGTTTTAAACAAAAAAAGTTTTTATATTTATTTATATACATATGTTAAACAAACAAATAAATACCAAATAAATGCAAAAAAATGAGGAAAAATATTTTTAATGTTTTTTTATGTTTGAATAAAAATATAAAATCAAAATAAAAAAGAAAAATGCAAAAATGATAAGCATTTCACATAATGGGCCAAGGGGGTGCAAAAATGGAAAAAGTGTGCAAAGAGCAAAAACAACTCAGGCCCAGCCCAAGTCACCCTTCTTCAACCTCCAGCTTCTGTCTCAAAAACGCGTGCCCTCTATGCTTCATTCAAATTCCTGATTCTTTGACTTTTAACAAAAACTCATAACACCAATAATGTAGAGCATCAAGAGACGAATTCATACATATAAAAATCTTGACCTAACTCTCAGAAACGAGGGAGAATTTCTTCATCCCCAATTTCTGACCTAATTTTTCTTCAATGTTCATGGCCAAAATTCTCACAGCACGCATAATATAAATGAAAAGTAAATACATGGATGGCTTCGGGGCTATGAGTAGAACATATTTCATTCACAAATCTAAGCCTAACTCTTCCTATATTGAGAGATAGAAGTTCATGTTTTTACCTGTTTCAGCTTGAGTCGTGTACAACAATGGAGGTATCTTCAATGGAGTTTGAGCTTTGGTACAACTTGCCTGAAGTCCAAGGATGCTTCTCCAACACCTAGCTTGCTTTGAATCACTATGAATCGAGCTATGGAAGTTCACCTGCAAAATTGAAAAATGAAAATGGCAACAGGGGTTAGGGATGTTACAGTTTGTATCTAGGGCTTGGGGTAGCTTCAATGGGTGGTAGGGAGTGTGTTTGAACAAGCTTTGGCCAAAACGCACGAGCAAACTGAGTTGTGCAACTCAATCTGCAGGGATGCCCTGTTTCTTGCAGAAAAATGGTGTTTTGATGAATGGGGGGGTTTGAGGGGTGGTTGATTCGTGTTTTAGGACAGTTAGGGAGTGTGAAAGATGTTTGCAAAGTTTGCTTAGGCTTATGCTTGCAGGAATGAGAGATTGAGAGTTTTGGCCAGTTTTCTTCCCATGTAAGCAAGGAGATGTCAACTTGTGATATAGGCATGTACCAAGTTCTCAAGCACGATGCATACTTTGTTCTTGATCAGTGGGATTTTCCTACAAACTTGTGCCTTAAAGATCTGGCTTGTACCTCTTGGATATGGTATTTGACATAAAGTGTATCTTTATCAAAATGGCAAATGTGCTTTTTCTATTTAAGGGATAATTTCATGTGTAATGACCAAATGCAAAAAATAATGCTTGAACACAATGGTTTGGCATTTAATTATTGAGTGTGAAGAGGGTTAGAGGCCTGCAAGCTTGCATAAACCATGCTGAGTTGAAAATGCAAAGTGTTATGAGTAAGCTTTGGCCATGAACAAAAGTGACTTTTGCCCATCTTTGCAAATTTGATTCTCCCTAACCACAAGGGTGTTTGAGAAGTTCTTGGATAATTTGGAAAGCTTGGAATGTGTACTACAATCCATCTTTGTAATGTAAATTGAAAATCCAAGTGGAACCATGTGAAAAATGGCCAAGAAGTTGGACAAAAATCCTGCCTAGAATAGGTCAAAATTTCTCTAAGTTAAAAATGTTTTGCACACTTGTTCCAAAAATCATAACTTGAGCTACAAGCTTCCTTTGAGAAAACTTTGTGAATCAAAGTTGTAGATTTTGCAATGTACTACAATTTTCATGTTTTGAGTTTTGTTTGAATCCATTTGAATCTTGGTGAAAAAATGGGACAAATTTAGGAAAAAATAAGGAAGTTTCATAACTTAGAAAAATTCTAAGTTATGAAATTTTCTCATTTTAAACCCTAATTTGCAAATTTGGATTTCTTGATGAACAAGTTTCATAGTTTGACATGTCTTGATGAAAAATTAATCTTGGCACTTGATTTTGACCAAAAAGTCAAAGTTTGACTTTTCAGTATACAGTCAAATTTTGATCAGTTGACTGGAAAATTCATTTGTCAATCCTGTGCATTTGAGATCTTTTGAATTTGTTGAATGTGTCAAAACAATGCCATTGAGTACTTGAGTCCATATGTGAACTTGGTTTGCCATTGGTTAGGTCAAACAGTCAAAAATAGCCTTTGTGCGGTCAAAACCCTAAAAATGACCATTTTGCCCTTTTGGTGATCTGATCAAATTTCTTGTGGAATTGTGATCCAAACCTGACCAAATGGTTCATATGAGTTCATTATGTTGATGTGGGTCAAAAATTGTGAAGTTTGACTGTCAATTAGCCACAGTTGACTTTTTCCCCAATACAGCTGATTTCTAGGTCAACTGTCCAATTTACTGGGCAAAGATTGGAATCAAGGCTTGAAACTTGGTATGGATAAACTTGGGAGTCCAACATGAAGCATGAAAGTCACTTTGGGCATTTTAGGTCAAAACATCTTTGTGCAAACTCAAACCCTAATTTGGGTCAACAGTGCAAGAAGGAGTCTTGAGCAGAGCAAACCCTAACTTTATCTTGAGCTCCAAGGGTCTTGTGGTGAGAAAATGTTGATGAAATGTGTTGTACCCCAAAATTTTCCCTCCCATATTCTTCAAGTTTTGACAAGCATCATCTCAATTTGCTCAAGTCTACTCAAGGGTTGCACAGTCAACCACCCTCCTAAGCCAGTCAAATTAGGGTTTTGGTTCTTGCAAGGAAGTTGAGGTTTTAAAGGTCTCAATCAAGTCCCACATGCCTATAAACATTGTCAAGCACCTACATGTCAAGTTTCAAGGCTCACAAGGTCAAGTTGCACAGTCAAAAACCCTAATTGCTTCACAATCAACTGTAGGGGCAAAATGGTCATTTGGCAGTCAAAAGTCAAAATTTTTGGTCAACATCTTATTTTGAAGCCACAATCATCATTTGATCAAGTCTTTATCATGATTCCACAAGCATGGCTCAAAAATCATCAAGATGCAAAAGTTTCCATTTTTGGACAGCTGAAAAGTCAACTGTAACTTGACCAAGGCATAACTTTTTCATGGTTCATCAGAAAAATCCCATCCAATTCTCATTTTGAAGGGGATGACATTTCCTACAACTCATATTCACATTCCAAATCCAAGAAATGCTCTCGCAAAAAGTTATCAATTTCTACATTATAGGTCATTTTCAAAAGTCAACAAAAAGGCATTTTAAGTCAAAGACCATAACTTGAGATTGATAAATCAAAATGACATGGGACCAAATGCATTGGTTAGAGGACTTCAAGACCTTTCCAAAATGTCCAAGAACATGTTCATATGTTCAAAATTGAGCAAGATATGCATTGGAGAAGTTGGGAAAATTTTGGGAATATGCAAAAGTCAACTATCCTTGAAACTTCAATTTTTGACAAAAGGGTCCACTTTCTTCCACTTGATTCAGCCTTGCCATGCCATACACGTGTCCCATGATTAATTTCAAGACCATATCTTTATTTTTTTCATTTTTATTTAATTTTTGTGGATTTAATTCATTTTAATCCATAATAATTTAAATAAAATCAAAAAAATTAATTAAATGGTATCTTGTGGTTTGAATAGCCTTCATGAAGCATTTGCTAGCTGCCAAATTCGTGCAAGCTATTTTTGTACACAAAATCATGGTTGTTGGACCAAGAAAGGAATGTTTTTCAATGGTGGTCAAACAAAATCCAAAACATAATGGCACAAGTTTAAGGCTCCTAATGTGACTTAATTCTCATTGATACATACATATGCAAGTGTGACAAGCCTCATTCACGACCTAGTGTGTGCAGAAACGGCCAAGAGCAAAACCAAAATTGTCCAAAAAGTGAGACTTCTAAAACACAGTTACGAGCATTTTCAGATCAAAAGGAGGACGTGACTCTATTCTTTGCCATACCCTGAAGCTAAAGAGACCAAAAACACGTCCTAAGGTCCATCATACCGCGCTGTAAGTTATTCCAAAGTCATCCTTGTACATAGAACATGAACTCCTTATTCTTGCATTGTTTTCTCAAAAATATTGACATAATCATATTGCTTGCTTGATTTCCAACATAACTGTAATATTTGATTTCATTTTTAAGCCCCATATGGTGATACCCGCTCTTAGGGTTTGCGTGGGTTGTTTTTAGGCGTTTCATTTGCAGGTGAAATCATAGCAAGTAATGAGCATAGATGGATTCAGGAGGTGGAGACGAGATCAAATATGGGTTTGAAATGGATTTTCATGGCCTAGGGACGAGTTTCGAAGCCACCTACGAAACCACCTGCGGATAAAATCCGCAGGTAAAAAACCTGCAATTTTTGAGGAAGAAGATGACCACATGCTTGCATCTGATTGGCCTGTTTAAAATAACGCGCGTGTTTTTTTTTTCTGTTGGTGGCCATGCTATTGGAAAAGGCTACAGGACCTGGGTTCGATTCCCAGGTCCACTCAATAATTGTTTCAATTTTTCCTAACATATTCCTATGCATGCTTGCTAGTGTGTTCCACCATACCCCTCACAAATCAGGCGCCAAGTGTCCACAAGCGTCAATCCAGCGGTCATGAACTGATCCCCACCATGTACCCTGGTCAACCTTGTGCATTGGCAAGCAAAGAAGTCAATGTGGCTTGAAGGCAAATGGGCCACAACAATGTTAAACAAACTCCCAATTCTGGCCCAAACCCCCCTTGGGTTTGCTCTTTTTTATTTTGTCATTTCATTTTTTTTATTTGCCTTATTTTATTTCTTTTTTTTTATTAACTATTCACATAATTAATATTTTTATAAAAAATCAAAAAAGAACTAATATTATTATTATTATTATTAATTTCATGTTATTTTTGTAAATAAAATACTAACAAATAAAATAGTTTAATTAGGTCAATTTTAATCTCTTTTTCTTTACAATAAATAAAAATAATTTAGAATTAGGTTAACTTTTAATTTTAATTCTTTTATTTTGTTTTCATTAAAAACATAAAAACACAAAAATATTTTTCTTTTAATTAAATTAATTAATTAGTTATTAGTTTTAATTTCATTAATTACAAAAAAAGACAAAAAATTCAATTCTTTCTTAAAAAAGGGTCAACACCCTAAAGACATCCCGATTCGATTCTGTGATACGGTGGGAGAACTGACTTGAGGTTTTGCGTTTGTTTTCGCAAATATTTCGGTTGAGCAAGAGTCGCCACCGACTTTTTATTTTATCCTAAGGAAAGGTTAAAAAGCACAGCAAAAACCTTTGAGATGTTTTCTTGGGTTCGGGGAGTAGATTATAGAAAGGGAAGGTATTATCACCCTTTCTATCCATGGTTATCCATGGGCTCTTAGTTACTTGCTTAGATCAACTTACCTTGATTTTCAATTGTTTGAAATGGTGCTTTGTGTGTGGGTTTTGAAAATGTTTTGAAAAGAGGCCAATGTGGTGGCAACCTTTATAATGACCCATGTTTGGATGTATACAAAGGTGTACTTATCTTTTGAAAAGTTTTCAAGGTTTTTGAAAGTTTATTTTGAAAGTGTTGTGATGTGTGTTTTGAAAAAATAGGCAAGTGTTTTTGTTTTGCAAGTTGGATCAAGTAACTAAGAGTTTTGTCTACCCTAAATTTCTCAAAGATCTTTGCTATGTTTTAACCCTTTTAACAATTTTGTTCTACCATTGTATTTGGTGGACAATCTTGTGTTAGGATGTTAACGGGACGGGCGCGGGTCATCGTTTAGACCATGATTGTAATGGTGCCAAATGTCTTTGGCAACTTTTCCTTTAAGGGACTTGATCGTTTTTTAGGCAACTTTCGAAAGCGTCATTGAGGGACTATGATCATTTGATTTGTTTTTGTTTTGCCAAAGACATCTAACATGCAACATGGCCCATTATTGAAGGCGACAAGTGGAATAACCCTAGGGGGTGCAAGTGTGATTGGTGTTGTCCATTTTCATGCTTGTTTATCTTGAATTTAGGTCAAACTATTTTTGGTTAATTTTTGCATACAAAACCCTAATTCTATCATGGTATGATTAGAAAACTTTTAAATGCGGAATTTAAAGGTCCTAAATTATTACACAATAATCATGGGAATGGGGTTACAAATGTTCAAATGGGGATGAGACTTCATAGGAGAGTAGTGTCCAAAATTTACAACCAAATCGAATTGCGCAAATGTAAATATAAAGATGTATAAGAATGAAGCAATATGTATGTGAAGGTATTTTTGTGTAAGTGTATATTTTATTCACAAATAAAATAAAAATAATTAAAAGAAAGTTAATTTTTGAATATTTTCATGTTTAGGGCAAAAACCCTAATTTTGCTAAATAAAAGGTATTAATTATTTATTATGTATTATATACCATATTTATTAATTATATAAAAAATAAATAAAAGAGAAGTATATTTGTTTAAAAGGTATTTTTAATGTTAAATATTAATAAAAATAAAAATGTATATTTTTGTATTTTTATCCTAAATATCCTAATAAATATGTAAATACTTATATTATATATTAAATATATTAAATATGTATAAAAAATAAAATATTTAATATTTACAAAAAAAGTATATTTTTATAAAATGTTTTCAAAAGATAAAAATAAAATAAAATCAGAAAATAAAAATGTATTAGTATTAATTTGGTATTTTTTAATAAAAGTATATTATGTATTTATTTACATATAACTAAATGAATCAAAATAAATATCAAATAAAATGCAAAAAAAGTGAGAAAAATATTTTTAATGTTTTTTCATGTTTAAATAAAAATATAGAAACAAAATCAAAAGGAAAAAATAAAATAAAAACAAATATATCTCAAAATGGACCAGGGGGGTACATGTGTAAAACAGTGGCGCAAAAAGGAAAAACATTTCAGGCCCAGCCCAACACCTATCTTCTTCAACCTCCAGCAAGCTTGTCTCAAAAACGCGCGTTTTTCACACTGATTCAAACATCCTGATTCTTGGACTTTTAAGCAAAACTCATAACATCAAAAATGTAGGGCATTAAGAGACGAATCCAGACATATAAAGAACTTGATTTAACTCTAAGAAATGAAAGAGAATTTCTTCATCCCTAATTCCTGACCTAAGTTTTTGTCAATGTTTAGGTCTTAAATTCTCTCAACATATGCAATATAAATGGAAAGTGAGGATATGGATGGCTTCAGGGACATGAACATGACATTTTTCATTCATAAACTTAGACCTAACTCTTCCTAGATTGAGAGATAGAAGTTCATGAACTTACTTGTTCAGCTTGGATCGTATCTGACAATGGAGGTACTTTCAAGGCAAGGTGAAGACTTGTACAGCTTACTTGAAGTCCAGGGATGCTATTCCAATGCTTGGTATGCTTTGAAACTTGCTATATCAAGCTACAGAAGTTCATCTGCAAAAGAGAAAAGTGAAAATGGCAAAACTGGTTAGAGGTGTTACAGGTCGTGTCCAATGCTTGGGATAGCTTCAATGGGTGATAAGGAATGTGTTGGCAAAGGTTTCAGCCAAAACGCACGAGTGGAAGTGTTTGTGGAAGTCAAGTTACAGGGATGCCATGTTTTTGTGCAGTACAATGGTGTTTTTGTGAATGGTGAGGTTTGGAAGGTGTTTTGGTCGTGCCTTAGCTCAGTTATGTTGTTTGGAATTTGTCTAACAAGTTTGTCTAAGCTAGTTCTTGCAGCAATGGTGTGTTGGATATCAATATGCCAAGTTTCTTCTAATGTAAGTCAAAAATTCCAAGTGCTATTACAGGCTCCTCTAGGCCCCTCAAATGTGCTGCAAAACTTTGTCTTGATCAGTGGGATATGTCCAATAGCTTGTGTCTAGAAGATATGCATTGTACCTCTTGATTTGCAAACTTGACATAAAGCCATACTTTTCAAAAATGGATAAAGTGCTTTTCCATTTATGGCTCAATCTTGTATGCAATGGTTAAACACACAAGACAAGGCTTAAACACAAAGGATTGGCATTAAATTTATGAGTGTAAATGAGATTAGAGGCCTGTAATGTAGCTTGCATATGCTGAGTTTGAAAATGCACAAGTTATGAACATGCCTTTGGCCATGAATCAAAGTGACTTTTGCTCATATTGCCAAATTCGATTCTTCCTAACCACAAGGTTGTTTGATGAGTTCTTGGACATTTTGGAAAGCTTGGAATGTGTACTACAATCCATATTTGTAATGAAAGTTGAAATTCCAAGTGGAAGCATGTGAAAAGTGGCCATGAAGTTAGGCAAAAATCCTGCCTATAATAGGTCAAAATTTTTCCAAGTTAAGAATGTTTTGCACCCTTGTTCAAAAAATCATAACTTGAGCTACAAACTTCTTTTGAGGAAACTTTGTGAATCAAAGTTGTAGATTTTGAAATGGAATACAACTTTCATGTTTTGAGTTTTTCTTGAATCCAAATGTATCTTGATGAAAAAGTGGGACAAAGTTAGAAAAAAATTAGGGATTTCCATAACTTAGAAAATTTCTAAGTTATGAAAATTCTTCATTTTAAACCCTAATTTGCAATTCTTGATTTCTTGATGAACAAGTTTCATATTTTGACATGTCTTGATGAAAAATGAATCTTGACACTTGATTTTGACCAAAAAGTCAAAGTTTGACTTTTCAGTATACAGTCAAATTTGGCTCAGTTGACTGGAAAATTCATCTGTCAATCTTGTGCATTTGGGATTTCTTGAATTTGTTGAACATGTCAAAACAATTCCAAGGGGTCCTTGAGTCCATATGTGAGCTTGGTTTGCCATTGGCTAGGTCAAACAGTCAAAAATTGCTTTTGTGCAGTCAAAACCCTAAAAATGACCATTTTGCCCTTTTGGTGATCTGATCAAATTTCTTGTGGAATTGTGATCCAAACTTGATCAAATGGTCCATATGAGTTCATAATGTTGATGTGGGTCAAATTTCATGAGGTTTGACTGTCAATTGACCACAGTTGACTTTTTCCCCAACACAGCTGATTTCTAGGTCAACTATCCAATTGACTGGGCAAAGATTGGAATCAAGACTTGAAACTTGGTATGGATAAACTTGGGAGTTCAATATGAAGCATGAAAGTCACCTTAGGCATTTTAGGTCAAAACATCTTTGTGCAAACACAAACCCTAATTTGGGTCAATAGTGCAAGGAGGAGTCTTGAGCAGAGCAAACCCTAACTGGATCTTGAGCTCCAAGGGTCTTGTGGTGAGAAAATGTTGAGGAAATGGGAGGGAAAATTTTGGGGTACAACAGTTTCCCCTGTTCAATCTTCTTGAACCTGAATAGTTAGATTGGCAAGTTTGCCTTTCGCGACTCGAAGGTAAAAGGAGATTGGACACTAGAGTGCCCAGAAATTTGCACTCGCATAGTAGAGTATCAGCAATGTGATGGCGGGAATGGGCTTATATATGCCATTTGGAGATAGGATGGATAGGAGGATGGGCTTATAGATGCCATCTGGAGACGTGACAGAACCTTGTCGGGAATGGGCTTATAGATGCCATTTGGAAGTGTTGATCGCATAAGAGATTCCTTAGCGAGAACTTGTGTACTTTGAGAAAGAAAGATGTTTTCCTGGCTTGTTGCAGGTGTTGATCTTCAGTATCTTTATGCAGATATGCCCTGGCTAGATATAGGTATCGAATCTACAATTGGTTGCTCACAGATGTGCCCTGGCTAGATACAGGAATCGAATCTGGAACTGTTGTCTACAGATATGCCCTGGCTGGATACAGGTATCGAATCTAGAATTGTCGTCTACAGATATGCCCTGGCTGGATACAGGTATCGAATCTGGAATTAGTTGCTCACAGATGTGCCCTGGCTAGATACAGGAATCGAATCTGGAATTGCAAAAGGTTGGTAGAGATAGCTTTCCTGGCTGGATACAGGTGTAAGCCTCCGTCTTGAGAATGAAAGATAATTTCCTGGCCTGTTACAGGGGTTGATCTTCAAATTCTTCATGCAGATATGCCCTGGCTAGATACAGGTATCGAATCTACAATCAATCACTCACAGATGTGCCCTGGCTAGATACAGGAATCGAATCTGGAATTGCGATAGTTGATAGTAATCATCCTTGAATTGACTTTCCCTGAAAGGCAAAACATTAGTTGTATTCGAAGTCATGATGTATGAGATGCATGATGTCATGATGCTCAAAATGAGATAGTGTTGTATGCACTTAATAATGTATGTAAGCAGGATGTATGAAATGTGAAATGTCTTATGGATGTATTTTCGTCTAGGGAAATAAATCCTTGACGACTGGCCGGGGAATCAAATCCTGGGCTGATATTGAAGAGTAGAGTTCTTCGTTTCCGCTGGGGATAATGGTTGCAAGAATAAACCGGTAGGAGAAGATGACTCTGTTAGGGAATAAACTTGTTGGAGATATTACTCTGAGGGGAATTACTCTGTGGGAAGAGATACTTCACTGAGGTTTTGATGAGAGCTCTGCTGGGGATTTCAACGATAAACTCCGCTGGGGATTTTGCTGATAAGTTATGTTGGGGAATTTGATGAACTCCGCTGGGGGTAGGAAGAACTTTTCCGAGGACGAGTTTTCCGTGATAATTAGCTGAGGATAACCCAGTTATAAGCTCTTGTGAGGAATAACTTTGAATAAGGTCCGGGAGAGACGTCCGTACTCTGCAGGTGATAAGCTTCCAGAATCTACTGGGGAAACTTTTCAGACTGTACTGGGGTGTTGGTATTCTGCCGGGGAACAATCTTATATTAAGACTGCCGGGGATGCTTGCTGAGGAATTCCTATACTCCGCTGAGGAATTGAGGTAACCTGGTTACGTTCTTCAGCCGAACTTACCTTGGTACCTTGGTGGACAAAGCAACTAGATCGTTTAGACAAATCTAAATTTCCCCTGTTTCTGATGTCTTCTGTAATTAATCCTTTGTTTCGCATGCAAGTATTTATGATTAGCAATTAATGTCAAATGCATATATCAAAAATGAACATTGGACGTTCTTCACAAAACAAAACATAAAAAGGAAAAACAATGGATAATTTGTCCGAACTTGTATTGATTTTGAAATTTGCCTGTAAATAGGCGTTTATATACAAGAGGTTGACGTCCTAGTAAGAGAACGCCGCCGAATAACATAGAGTTTGTACAATTTTGAAAAGGAAACAAAACAGCTATGTGAAAACTAATCCCACTGGGTGCCAACTCTGCTATCGCCTTTATGTCTTCAAGCGTCTCATCACTTTGCTGCTTAGTTGAAGATGAAGCTGATTGATCGATGCCGAAGTCTGAGCCCTGATAGTTGATGCCGAATTCTGGATGCAAGGTGATCCAATGAGACATAGTATTACGCTTTATCCCTAACTTTTGCCTGGACCGCCCTTTCGGGTTTTCAGTCCACCGGGATACCCATTTTTGCCCAAGCCGCCTTTTCAGGTTTTCGACTTGCCGGGTGTACAGATTTTTTTCATTTCATCCCTTATTTTTGCCCGAACCCTTTTGGTTCGCCGGGAAGCCCTTATTTTTTCCTAGGTGTGTCAACCTAGCGGGTCTTTTATTCATGCGTAGTATCTTTTTACTATGTCTGCATTGGCAGGGTGAGGAAGGTCGTCACCATCCATGGTGGTTAGAATCATGGCTCCTCCTGAGAAGATATGTTTAACCACAAATGGCCCTTCGTACGTAGGGGTCCATTTGCCCCTGGGATCACTTTGAGGAAGAATGATGCGCTTGATTACCAGGTCTCTGACTTGATAGTCTTTTCGTCGGACCTTCTTGTTAAATGCCCTGATCATCCGTTTTTGGTACGTTTGACCATGACAAATAGCAGTGAGTCTCTTTTCGTCAATTAGGTTTAATTGATCAAGCCGAGTCTGGATCCAGTCATCTTCGCTCAAGTCTGCATCCTTCACTATCCGGAGAGAGGGTATCTGGACTTCAATAGGAAAGACTGTCTCCATGTCGTAGACCAAGGAAAAGGGAGTTTCCCCTTTTGACGTCCGTGCTGAGGTGCGGTACCCATGAAGAGCAAACGGTAACATCTCGTGCCAATCCTTATAGGTCACTGTCATCTTCTGCACAATCTTCTTGATATTCTTATTTGCTGCTTCTACAGCCCCATTCATCTTCGGCCGGTAAGGTGAAGAGTTGTGGTGTTGTATCTTGAATTGCTCGCAGAGCTCAGTGATCATATTGTTGTTAAGATTGGTACCATTATCCGTAATGATCCTCTCAGGTACACCGTATCGACAGATCAGGTTGTGCCGAATGAACCGTGCCACAACGCTCTTGGTTACGGTGGCGTAGGAAGCTGCTTCAACCCACTTCGTGAAGTAGTCAATCGCTACCAAGATGAATCGATGCCCATTGGATGTTGTCGGTCGGATCTCGCCGATCATATCGATGCCCCACATTGCAAAAGGCCAAGGTGCTGTCAAGACGTTCAGAGGAACCAGAGGAATGTGCACCTTATCAGCATAGATCTGGCATTTATGACAAGTTCGCGAATGCTGATAACAGTCAGCTTCCATTGTGGACCAGAAATATCCTGCCCGAAGGATTTTCTTTGCCATGGTATGCCCACTGGAATGTGTTCCGAATGTACCTTCATGTAGCTCTGCCATGATCTTCTCTTCTTCAATCTTATCTACACAATGCAGTAAGGTTGAATCATGGTTTCGCTTGTAGAGAATGCCATTGCTGAGGAAGAACTTTGCTGCAAACCTTCTCAGGAACTTCTTATCATTAACAGATGCGCCTTCGGGGTATTCTTGAGCTTCCAAGTACCTCTTCACTTCATGATACCAGGGTTTTTCAGTTACCTCCTCAGCCTCAAGATCACAGCAATATGCGGGTTCGTCCAATTTCCAGATAATGATTCGGGGTGCCTCGTTGTCCCATTTGACTTTGAACATAGAAGACATTGTAGCCAACGCGTCCGCTAACTGATTCTTCTCTCTTGGGAAGTGTTCAAAAGTTATCTCCTCGAAGTGGGGAAGAAATGTCAGCACATACTCCTTGTAAGGAATAAGATTTGGGTGTTTCATATCCCACTCGCCTTTGATCTGATTGATCACGAGAGCGGAATCTCCGAAGACACTCAGAAACTTAATCCTTAAGTCGATCGCAGCTTGAAGACCCATGATGCATGCCTCATATTCTTCCATGTTATTGGTGCAGTTAAAACATAGCCGGGAAGTGAGTGGAGTATGAGTGCCTTTAGGGGATATGATCACAGCGCCGATACCATTACCCAAAGCGTTTGAGGCTCCGTCAAAGTGCATAGACCATCGGGATCCCTCCTCAGGTCCTTCATCCGGTCCAGGTACTTCACAATCAGTCACTACCATGATGTCCTCGTCTGGAAATTCAAAGTTCAATGATTGGTAATCGTCCACTGGTTGGTGTGCCAAATGGTCTGCCAATACACTTCCCTTGATTGCTTTTTGAGTCGTGTATTGGATGTCATATTCCGTCAAGATCATTTGCCATCTTGCTATTCTTCCGGACAGAGCAGGATTTTCGAATATGTACTTGATTGGGTCCATTTTTGAAATCAACAGAGTAGTGTGAGTCAACATATACTGTCTCAGCTGGCGAGCAGCCCATACCAGAGCGCAACAAGTTTTCTCGAGCAGTGAGTACCGAGTCTCACAATCGGTAAACTTTTTGCTCAGGTAATAAATGGCGTGCTCTTTTCGGCCAGACTCGTCATGCTGCCCCAGCACACACTCCATTGAGTTATCAAGTACTGTCAAGTATAAGATTAGAGGTCTCCCTTCAACCGGTGGCATAAGAATGGGTGGTTCTTGGAGATACTCTTTGATCTTTTCGAAAGCGGCCTGACATTCATCATTCCAACGTACTACTTGATCTTTCTTCAGTAGTTTGAAGATTGGTTCACATGTAGCAGTTAGATGCGAGATGAATCAGGCAATGTAATTCAGACGTCCTAGAAAGCCTCTGACTTCTTTCTCTGTCTTAGGAGTTGGCATCTCTTGTATGGCTTTCACTTTGGCAGGGTCCACTTGAATTCCTTTTTCGCTTACAATGAAGCCTAACAAGTTTCCAGATCTTACCCCAAAGGTGCACTTGTTTGGGTTCAACCTCAGCTTGTACAACTTCAGACGGTCAAACAGCTTCCGTAGATGGTCAAGGTGTTCCTCCTCAGTTTGGGACCTTGCAATCATATCATCGACATACACTTCTATCTCGTGGTGGATCATATCGTGAAATAAAGCAACCATGGCACGTTGGTAAGTTGCCCCAGCATTTTTCAACCAAAAAGGCATGACCTTATAGCAAAAGGTGCCCCACTGAGTGACAAAAGTGGTCTTCTCCATGTCTTCAGGAGCCATCTTGATCTGATTATAACCGGAGAAGCCGTCCATGAAGGAGAAAACTTTATGCTGAGCAGTATTGTCAACCAGAACGTCGATATGAGGCAGAGGGAAATCATCCTTGGGGTTGGCCCTGTTCAAATACCTGTAATCAACACACATCCAAACCTTACCATCTTTCTTTGGCACCGGAACCACGTTGGCAATCCACTAAGGGTAAGAAGTCACTGCTAGAAACCCGGCATCAAATTGTTTCATAACCTCAGCTTTGATTTTCTCGGGCATCTCTGGACGCATACGGCAGACCTTCTGTTTAACTGGAGGGCAGTCTTCCTTGGTAGGCAGGTGATGAACCACAATTTCGGTATCCAACCCAGGCATGTCTTCGTAAGACC
Organism: Vicia faba; assembly: GCA_948472305.1. Lineage (NCBI taxonomy): Eukaryota > Viridiplantae > Streptophyta > Magnoliopsida > Fabales > Fabaceae > Vicia > Vicia faba. The sequence goes on from OX451741.1 coordinate 494,071,094, forward strand.
AGGCAAAGATTTCCATGTAGTCATGCAGCATCTGAATCAACCGTTGTTTCACACTGAGCTCTAGATTGGCACCAATCTTGACTTCCTTTCTGTCTGTCTCAGTACCCAGATTTACCGTTTCCACTGGCTCTTCATGTGGCTGAATGGCCCTCTCTTCCTGGAGTAGTAGTCTTTCAAGTTCACCAGGCACTTCGCAATCATCTTCCCCTTCGTCTTCGGCTAAGTTGATCGGATTTTCGAAGTCATAACTGGCGGTAGCAGAGTCGTTACCAGTGAGATCCAGAGTGGATTGGAACCTGTATAAGTGAGTGTGTGTAAATATAGCTGTTTTGTAATATATAATAAAGAAAGAAAAGGAGCACAAGATTTTGAAATGCAACAAACGTCCAATGTTTTGATTAATGATATATGAAAATGCCATACAAAAAGCCCTCACAAATGGAGCCACGGTGCCCCGGGTAGGACACCGAGCCATAAAAGTTTCAACACATTGTTTGTTACAAATTGGAAACAAAAGAGTTCATTACTGAGTGACAAAAGTAATAGGTGTAAAGTCTTTGGTAGTCCAGTTGCTTGGTCCACTGTCGGTTGTTGGGTAGATCCAGCTGTCAAATTCAGATTCCTCCACGTCGTCTTCAATAGCATTCACTCCTGGGTTGGTGATGAACACAGGAGGTCCTCCAATCTTTTCTTTGCGAACAGCCCTCTGAGCCTGTGCAGTGAAGCCCAAACCAAACTTGTCGGTCTTCGGAGTGAAGTCAGGAAGTCGGCCCCAGTTTGCGCACTCACCCTTCTCAATCACAACCCGGGCATCCTTCAAGGAAGCCATCTTCAAAGGAGGGTCTTCAATCACAGTTTCAGGTGACGCCAATGCCTGAGGCACCTCTTCAAAGTGTTGGAATGGAGTCTCAATGAATTCCCCATCCATTTCTATGTACCGGAATGAGTTGAGGTGGCTGACCATATACTCTTCTTCCCCTTGGACTGTAACAATCTTTCCTCTGACTGGGTACTTAAGCTTTTGATGTAGTGTGGAGGTCACAGCTCCAGCCTTATGGATCCACGGACGGCCCAGCAAACAAGAGTAGGATGGACGGATGTCCATCACATAGAAAGTCAAATCAAAAACTTGAGAACCAACCCTGATTGGAATGTCAACTTCACCATGTACCATCCTTTTCGAACCGTCAAAGGCTCGGACAACAATGTTACTAGGCTTGAGCTCTAAACCCTCACAATCCAGTCTGTCTAAGGCCTTCTTGGGTAATACATTCAATGAAGAACCGGTGTCTACCAACACATGGGCAAGAGTAGTGCCCCTGCATTCAATAGAGACATGCAGGGCGCCATTATGGTTCTTTCCTTTTGCAGTCAGGTCGGTGTCAGAGAAGCCCAAACCATTATCGGCAGTTAAGTTGGCCACACAATCAGTAAATTGATCAGCAGACGTTTCTTGCGGCACATGAGCCGTCTTTAGGAAGGAGATCAGGGCCTTGGCATGGGCCTCTGAACATAACAACAGTGATAGCATAGAAATTTTTGATGGGGTGCGCCCCAACTGCTCGACTATGTTGAAATCACTTTTCTTGATAATCTTGAGGATCTCCTCCATCTCTTGCTGGGAGGCTTCAACAGTGGTTGTCTTCGGTGCCTCCGTCAGGGAAGGCAAATCAGTAGCAATCCCTTTGCCCCGAGCATCAGAGGACTCGGCAGCAGGGGTAGGAACAGGAACTTGATTAGGAAGGGGAATAGGCACACTTGCGGGTGTGATGATAAGAGCTTTCTGAATAGCTGGTGGTGCGATATCTGGCGAAAACAACCTACCACTACGAGTAATTTTGGCAGGCCCGGTGATGTTACTGACACCGGTACTTGTATCAAACTCTTGCTTCACTCCAAGCACATAAACATCTGCCCCATAGTGCCATGGGACAACTTTGTCGGATGTATAAGGGAGAGGTCCTGGGACAGTAATGATGACAGGAGCAATCTTCTGAGTGGATATGATTTTGACAGGCTTCTTTGAAGGAGCCTTAGGAGGTTTATTGAAAATAGTGACGATAGAAACTTCTTCAGCAGGGACAGCAGGAACAGCAACCTTTTCAAACAAGATTTCCTTGCTATCCATCAGGCTTTGGATACATGATTTCAGCAAAGGACAACCAAAAGGCGAAACAGCACATAGAAGGCAATCTTCACCACATCCCGGAAATAAACCGGCTAGCAACAGATTCCTTTTAACAGTTGATAACGGAGTAACAATCTCTTCCACGGAGGCTACATACCGGTCTTCTTCCACAGCATTCACTCCATGATGGGGCATGGGAGCAGTCACAACATTGGGTCTTTCAGGCGCCTCAAACTGTATTTCCTTAGCATCAATAAGGTCTTGAACCTTATTCCTCAGAGCCCAGCAATCGTCTGTAGTATGCCTGGGGCTATCAGAGTGATAAGCGCAACGGGCGTTGGGGTTGTACTTCGGAGAGGCTGTGTTCACTACCTTCGGAGCTTCCTTGACAGTTACCAGATTGGTTGACAGTAGTTACGGCAAGATCTGGGACAGGGTCATGCTGAGCCGAGTGTACTGCCTTTTGGGTCTCTCACCCCTCGGTTGGTTGAATTGCTGAGGAGCAGCAACAGGCTTTGAAATTACCAATGCATTGACAGCTTAGCGGCGTTCCGGCTTAACTTGTCTTCTAGGGCCATAAACAACATTAGCTTCCTTCTTGAAAGGCTTCTTCTCAGTACTCGCGGAGGCACCTTTCTGTATCTTCCCCGATTTGATACCAGCTTCTATCCTCTCACCAGTCAAGATCAAATCTGTAAGCCCAGCAGAAGAATTACCAATCAGGTGGTTGAAGAGCGGACCAGACAGGGTCCCTAGGAACATGTCAATAAGTTCACGGTCAGTCAAAGGAGGCTGCACCCTGCCAGCCAAATCTCTCCACTTTTGCGCATACTCCTTGAATCCTTCGCCTGTTCCCAGTGACATACCCTGAAGTTGGGTACGCGTGGGAGCAAGGTCAGAATTGTACTGATATTGTCTATAAAACGCCGTAGCCAAGTCCTCCCAATTTCAGATACTGGCTCCATCTAGCTGATAGAACCATTCGAGTTGAGACCCCGAAAGGCTATCCTGAAAGAAATGGATCCATAGGTTCTTGTCTGCAGTGTAAGGTTGGATCTTCCTTACATATGATCTAAGATGCAGCTTAGGACAGGAAGCCCCGTCGTACTTCACAAAGGCAGGCGCCTTGAACTTGTGTGGGATCACCACCCCAGAAGATAAACCTAGATCTCCGAAATCCAACCCCGACACATTTTGAATCTCCATGGCACTTAAACGGTCCTCTAGTTGCTTGTATCTGTCTGCAGCAGGAGGGTACTGTTCGTCATTGTAATCCGTCTCGTTGTCGGAGACTGCAGGACTAGGAGCCCTTCCCCCTTGGGGACTGTCTTTCTCTGCAGAGGAAGTAGCCTGATCAGCCTCATTGTGTAGTGTATTCCCAAACCTCCGTCCGGTGTTGAACAGCGCAATCCTCTTCTTCTTCTTCTTCTTCAAGAGCAGAGTCTTCAACTCTTGTTGACCTTGGGCTAAGCTCATGACCAGCTCTTGAAACTGGGCGTTCTGGGCCTGGAGGGCCTTGATAGCTTGCTCATTGGATGATTCAGGATTCATGATGACTGTTCAAATAAACAGCGAAGAAGATTAAGCAACCTATGGAAAAAGGGTACCTGTTATGCATATGATGCAATGAGATGCGTATGATTTATGTTTTCAAAGACAAACGAGATTTAACTTTGTAGACAAAAAGGAAACACACTTCATTAGATTCAAACTTTAAATTGTTCAACAACTTTCCCTTGGGCATTACAAGAATGAAAACACTGAAAATAAAAACTGTAAAAGAAATCTTCTAAGATCATCAGTGCTCCCATGGCCTCCTTTTCTCAGTACGGATATAGTCATTCAGGATCCGCTCTTCCTCCAATTGCTTAGTCAGCTTCTGGATCTTCCGTTCTTGTTCGTTGAACTTTTCTCGATAAAAATCACGTTCTTCCTTTAGTTGCGCCCAAGATCTCTTTAGTGTATCAACATCAGTGGGTATCTGAGGAGGGAGGACAGTTGGAGGAACCCCGTCTTCATCAGGAGAGTCAAGAATGATAGGCCTGACAGCCTCGTATGGCATACCTAACTTCTGAGCACAGATGCGGACCCATCTGCAATAGGGTTCCATGGGTAGAGAAGTCTTCGGTCCCAACTCATGTGGGTCAGCTTTGTGAATTCTGTCCCAAGCCTTAATGAATCCATGGCGTAGTTTGTCACTGCCTACCTGAAATTCAAAATGGAAGTGAGGAACCAACATCTCATGAGGCCCTACTCTTCTGGCTCTTCCAAACTGACGGAGAGCTAAACATGGATTATAAGAGATTCCTCCCTGGGTACCGATCAAGGGAACATTAGGGTATTCTCCACAACGATCAATAACAGTTACCTCATCCAAACCTCTGAGAGTCCAAGTGAGGTCATTATCAGTGAGAGACATTAACCTATGAGCCCAACCCTTTCCTTCTTCATTCTTCAGCACGAACTTAGGAAGGTGCGAAATAAACCACCTCACTAACAAAGGAGCACAACACCATGGAGTTCCCCGTCTTCGGGCAGTACGAGCATAGAGTTGTTGCAGGATATCACCCAAAATAGTGGGTACAGGGTTCCGAGACATGAAGATCCTTATGGCATTGATATTGATAAAGGTATCAGGATTGGGAAACAATACCAGACCATAGATTAAAAGAGCCAGAATGTCTTCGTACGCCTTGAAGTCTAAGTCATCCCAGAAACTATTAGATTTGCCAACCAGAAATTTAACTAAGAAGCCCTTAACTCCACTTCTAGTTTCCCAGTTAGCCATTACCTCTTCTTTGGTCAAGGTAAGGACTACAGCAATCTCTTCAGGCCTAAGAGTCTTCTCCCAACCAATGAATGGAGTCTGTTCCAAAACAGGGATACCAAGAAAATCAGAGAATTCTTCCAGGGTAGGGACCAGTTGGAAGTCTTGAAAGGTGAAGCAATGATACAGGGGATCATAAAACTGGGTCAGGACACTTATCAGTTGTTGGTCCCACTTTGAAGTGATCAAACCAAGGAGAGAACCATGCCTCTTGATGAAGGAAGTAGTGTTTGGAATCTTACCAACCAATTCCTTGAGCAAAGTTGGTGGTTGAACAAAGTTGAACTGGATAGTATTCCTACGCACGGGCATCATGATGTCTTGCAAAACAGAGCAAAGATGAAACCTTTTGTCTTTGAAATGGGTCAGTCCTTATGCAGGATGCATGTAATGGTATGATGGTATGATGCTATGATGAAGCACACCACAAGTATTCACAAAGGCAAGCATGATAAGGCACACAAGTCACACAAGACAACCCTTAGGGTTTAGGCCATCATGAAGTTTAGGTATTACCCTCTTTTAGTTTCGTTGGTTAAAACATGTCCTATCAAAAGTAACCGGGTTCTAGAGGATCTCAATATCATTGACTACCCTCAATCGGTCATAACTCCAGCATCACAATCTTTTCTTGCGGCCAGAACCATCGCGAGAGTTTAGCCTCAATGAGTGTAGCATACTGCTACTGTTCTATGGCCAAGTTGGGTCAATTTAGGGTTCTAAGGTCAGTTGGTGTTTAATGACTCCTTAGAAGACCCATATTCTCCTCATTGCAACACAAGGGATATCGGTACAGATCAAGGTGTCACACCAACGTAGCCACTGCTTCACCCATGTCGGTCTACGCCGGACAGGTCCCTCACAGATTATGCTACCTAAAAGGGTATTCCCCAGATCCGGGTTAGGATCTATGAAACTCAGATGCAAAGCCCACAAATATAAAAGCAAACAAAGCAAATAATTGAAAATAAAGGTGATCTAAGCCATAAGGTTACTCCACTTTTAAGTTATCCCCAGCAGAGTCGCCAGTTCTGTGATACGGTGGGAGAACTGACTTGAGGTTTTGCGTTTGTTTTCGCAAATGTTTCGGTTGAGCAAGAGTCGCCACCGACTTTTTATTTTATCCTAAGGAAAGGTTAAAAAGCACAGCAAAAACCTTTGAGATGTTTTCTTGGGTTCGGGGAGTAGATTATAGAAAGGGAAGGTATTAGCACCCTTTCTATCCATGGTTATCCATGGGCTCTTAGTTACTTGCTTAGATCAACTTGCCTTGATTTTCAATTGTTTGAAATGGTGCTTTGTGTGTGGGTTTTGAAAATGTTTTGAAAAGAGGCCAATGTGGTGGCAACCTTTATAATGACCCATGTTTGGATGTATACAAAGGTGTACTTATCTTTTGAAAAGTTTTCAAGGTTTTTGAAAGTTTATTTTGAAAGTGTTGTGATGTGTGTTTTGAAAAAATAGGCAAGTGTTTTTGTTTTGCAAGTTGGATCAAGTAACTAAGAGTTTTGTCTACCCTAAATTTCTCAAAGATCTTTGCTATGTTTTAACCCTTTTAACAATTTTGTTCCACCATTGTATTTGGTGGACAATCTTGTGTTAGGATGTTAACGGGACGGGCGCGGGTCATCGTTTAGACCATGATTGCAATGGTGCCAAATGTCTTTGGCAACTTTTCCTTTAAGGGACTTGATCATTTTTTAGGCAACTTTCGAAAGCGTCATTGAGGGACTATGATCATTTGATTTGTTTTTGTTTTGCCAAAGACACCTAACATGCAACATGACCCATTATTGAAGGCGACAAGTGGAATAACCCTAAGGGGGTGCAAGTGTGATTGGTGTTGTCCATTTTCATGCTTGTTTATCTTGAATTTAGGTTAAACTATTTTTGGTTAATTTTTGCATACAAAACCCTAATTCTATCATGGTATGATTAGAAAACTTTTAAATGCGGAATTTAAAGGTCCTAAATTATTACACAATAATCATGGGAATGGGGGTACAAATGTTCAAATGGGGATGAGACTTCATAGGAGAGTAGTGTCCAAAATTTACAACCAAATCAAATTGCGCAAATGTAAATATAAAGATGTATAAGAATGAAGCAATATGTATGTGAAGGTATTTTTGTGTAAGTGTATATTTTATTCACAAATAAAATAAAAATAATTAAAAGAAAGTTAATTTTTGAATATTTTCATGTTTAGGGCAAAAACCCTAATTTTGCTAAAAAAAGGTATTAATTATTTATTATGTATTATATACCATATTTATTAATTATATAAAAAATAAATAAAAGAGAAGTATATTTGTTTAAAAGGTATTTTTAATGTTAAATATTAATAAAAATAAAAATGTATATTTTTGTATTTTTATCCTAAATATCCTAATAAATATGTAAATACTTATATTATATGTTAAATATATTAAATATGTATAAAAAATAAAATATTTAATATTTACAAAAAAAATTATATTTTTATAAAATGTTTTCAAAAGATAAAAATAAAATAAAATCAGAAAATAAAAATGTATTAGTATTAATTTGGTATTTTTTAATAAAAGTATATTATGTATTTATTTACATATAACTAAATGAATCAAAATAAATATCAAATAAAATGCAAAAAAAGTGAGAAAATTATTTTTAATGTTTTTTCATGTTTAAATAAAAATATAGAAACAAAATCAAAAGGAAAAAATAAAATAAAAACAAATATATCTCAAAATGGGCCAGGGGGGTACATGTGTAAAATAGTGGTGCAAAAAGGAAAAACATTTCAGGCCCAGCCCAACACCTATCTTCTTCAACCTCCAGCAAGCTTGTCTCAAAAACGCGCGTTTTTCACACTGATTCAAACATCCTGATTCTTGGACTTTTAAACAAAACTCATAACATCAAAAATGTAGGGCATTAAGAGACGAATCCATACATATAAAGAACTTGATTTAACTCTAAGAAATGAAAGAGAATTTCTTCATCCCTAATTCCTGACCTAAGTTTTTGTCAATGTTCAGGTCTTAAATTCTCTCAACATATGCAATATAAATGGAAAGTGCGGATATGGATGGCTTCAGGGACATGAACATGACATTTTTCATTCATAAACTTAGACCTAACTCTTCCTAGATTGAGAGATAGAAGTTCATGAACTTACCTGTTCAGCTTGGATCATATCTGACAATGAAGGTACTTTCAAGGCAAGGTGAAGACTTGTACAACTTACTTGAAGTCCAGGGATGCTATTCCAATGTTTGGTATGCTTTGAAACTTGCTATATCAAGCTACATAAGTTCATCTGCAAAAGAGAAAAGTGAAAATGGCAAAACTGGTTAGAGGTGTTACAGGTCGTGTCCAATGCTTGGGATAGCTTCAGTGGGTGATAAGGAATGTGTTGGCAAAGGTTTCAGCCAAAACGCACGAGTGGAAGTGTTTGTGGAAGTCAAGTCGCAGGGATGCCCTGTTTTTGTGCAGTACAATGGTGTTTTTGTGAATGGTGAGGTTTGGAAGGTGTTTTGGTCGTGCCTTAGCTCAGTTATGTTGTTTGGAATGTGTCTAACAAGTTTGTCTAAGCTAGTTTTTGCAGCAATGGTGTGTTGGATATCAATATGCCAAGTTTCTTCTAATGTAAGTCAAAAATGCCAAGTGTTGTTACAGGCTCCTCTAGGCCCCTCAAATGTGCTGCAAAACTTTGTCTTGATCAGTGGGATATGTCCAATAGCTTGTGTCTAGAAGATATGCATTGTACCTCTTGATTTGCAAACTTGACATAAAGCCATACTTTTCAAAAATGGATAAAGTGCTTTTTACATTTATGGCTCAATCTTGTATGCAATGGTTAAACACACAAGACAAGGCTTAAACACAAAGGATTGGCATTAAATTTATGAGTGTAAATGAGATTAGAGGCCTGTAATGTAGCTTGCATATGTTGAGTTTGAAAATGCACAAGTTATGAACATGCCTTTGGCCATGAATCAAAGTGACTTTTGCTCATATTGCCAAATTCGATTCTTCCTAACCACAAGGTTGTTTGATGAGTTCTTGGACATTTTGGAAAGCTTGGAATGTGTACTACAATCCATATTTGTAATGCAAGTTGAAATTCCAAGTGGAAGCATGTGAAAATTTGCCATGAAGTTAGGCAAAAATCCTGCCTAGAATAGGTCAAAATTTTTCCAAGTTAAGAATGTTTTGCACCCTTGTTCCAAAAATCATAACTTGAGCTACAAGCTTCTTTTGAGGAAACTTTGTGAATCAAAGTTGTAGATTTTGCAATGGACTACAACTTTCATGTTTTGAGTTTTCCTTGAATCCAAATGTATCTTCATGAAAAAGTGGGACAAAGTTAAAAAAAAATTAGGGATTTCCATAACTTAGAAAATTTCTAAGTTATGAAAATTCTTCATTTTAAACCCTAATTTGCAATTCTTGATTTCTTGATGAACAAGTTTCATATTTTGACATGTCTTGATAAAAAATGAATCTTGACACTTGATTTTGACCAAAATGTCAAAGTTTGACTTTTCAGTATACAGTCAAATTTGGCTCAGTTGACTGGAAAATTCATATGTCAATCTTGTGCATTTGGGATTTCTTGAATTTGTTGAACATGTCAAAACAATTCCAAGGGGTCCTTGAGTCCATATGTGAGCTTGGTTTTCCATTGGCTAGGTCAAACAGTCAAAAATTGCCTTTGTGCAGTCAAAACCCTAAAAATGACCATTTTGCCCTTTTGGTGATCTGATCAAATTTCTTGTGGAATTGTGATCCAAACTAGATCAAATGGTCCATATGAGTTCATAATGTTGATGTGGGTCAAATTTCATGAGGTTTGACTGTCAATTGACCACAGTTGACTTTTTCCCCAACACCGCTGATTTCTAGGTCAACTGTCCAATTGACTGGGCAAAGATTGGAATCAAGACTTGAAACTTGGTATGGATAAACTTGGGAGTTCAATATGAAGCATGAAAGTCACCTTAGGAATTTTAGGTCAAAACATCTTTGTGCAAACACAAACCCTAATTTGGGTCAACAGTGCAAGGAGGAGTCTTGAGCAGAGCAAACCCTAACTGGATCTTGAGCTCCAAGGGTCTTGTGGTGAGAAAATGTTGAGGAAATGGGAGGGAAAATTTTGGGGTACAACAGATTCTCTCGCGCTTTAATTTATTTTCATTATATTTATGTAACTGCTTCTGGAAATGTAATAGTTAAATAGGACCTCTTTTACTGCTTTATTTATTTTCTCGCATTTTTTTCAAACGGGTTATTGTTTTTGGCGATGTATAGACCCGCGCCTTGTAATAGTTAGATTTACATTTCTGCAATTTACTTTCCGCACCCCTAACTGCTAATATGCCTGCAAGAATGTATGTAAATAAAATTAATCCGTAGCTCACAAATAACATGTACAAGATAACCCTAACTGAAAAACAATACACAAAGCACATGCCACTTCTAGGGTACGCCTCACTGGTTTCCTCGACGTGATCATCAAGTATAGGGTGTCTTAGAGGTCGCCCTTCTGTCCTAAAGATTTAGTTGCCTCGAAACGGTTGCCTCAGATAAAAGGATCTGGGACATTAGGGTTACTTCTAAGGTGTCCTACCATTTCTTCGGTGACCACACTGTCCCGATAATCGAATTGACCCGAACACCTCCAACGATGGTGCTACCTACCTCTCAATGGTGGGATAGCACTATCTAAAGGACTCTTACACAGCTTAATTCCTTAGAGTAGGTAGATTCTCATGGGTACTTGCTCTTTTCAAACAAACAAAACAACTTTTTGCACTCACACTTTCTAAAAGCTTTCAAACAAATTTTTCATACACTCTTGAGGACTGATACAAGAGTTACTTAGAAATTTTTCAAACGAAACTTTTTTTTCAAAACCCACACACACTTGAAAAGCAAACAAATTTTGAAAACATAAGAGCAAGTACCTAAGAGCCCGTGGATAACCACGGATAGAAAGCGTGCTAACACCTTCCCTTTCTATAAATCTACCTCCTGAACCGAGAAACATTCTCGAAAAGGAATTTTGATGTGCTTTTGTCCTTTCCTTATTGGAGAACATAAAACACGGTGGTGACTCTTGCTTACCGCGACATTTCGCGAACCAGCTTAAAAAACAGTCAGTTCTATTTCCACCGATCACAGAACTGGCGACTCTGCTGGGGACACATAAAAGTGAGGTGTACCTTAGGATTAGATCATACTTATGTTTTCAATTGCTTTGCTTTGATTGCTTTATATTTGTGGGCTTTGCATCGGAGTTTCATAGATCCTAACCTGGATCTGGGGATACCCTTTTAGGTAGCATAAGCTATGAGGGACCTGTCCAGCATAGACCGACACGGGTGAAGCAGTGGCTACGTTGGTGTGGCACCTTGGTCTGTACCGATATCCCTTGTGTTGCAACGAGGAGAATATGGGTCTTCTGAGGAGTCATTAAGCACCAACCGACCTTAGAACCCTAATGTGACCCAACTTGGCCATAGAACAGTAGCAGTATGCTACACCCATTGAGGCTAAACTCTCGCGATGGTTCTGGCCACAAGAAAAGATTGCGACGCTGGAGTTATGACCGATTGAGGGTAGTCAGTGATATTGGGATCCTCTAGAACCCGATTACTTTTGATAGGACAGGTCTTAACCAACGAAACCGAAAGAGGGTAGTACCTGAACTTCATGCTGACCTGAACTCTAAGGGCTCTTGTGTGACTTGTGTGCTTTCAAACTTGACTACTTGCATGCTTGTTATCTAACACATGAGTTTCTTGCAGGGTTTGTTTACAGTCCTTAACCTGGACTCATAACAGGGTTTACTTACATCACCCCACGCATAGCATAACATCATGCCATCATACCATTGCATACATCCTACGTAAGGACTAATCCATTTCAAGGATCTCAAGGGTTTGTGATGAAGGTCATGATGTCTAGCAAGGGGCAAAGGGGATTTATTTTCCTCTAGCCAAGGTTGATAACTTGAGTCAGGGGCTATGACCCACTCGATATGGTGAGCCTTGACTCTTGAAGAAGGACTCTCAACAACATAAAGTTCCTTCAATCAAGCTACCCAAATTCAAATTCTAACAAGTTTCTCTGTTTACCCCGCGAGATCCTTGAAAACATCGCATGCATACATACATATCATTGCATTACAGGTACTCTGTTCTACAGGTTGCTTAATCTTCTCCGCTGTTTATTTCAGCCATCATCATGAATCCTGAATCATCCGATGAACAAGCTATCAAGGCCCTCCAGGCCCAGAACGCCCAGTTCCAGGAGCTGGTCATGAGCTTAGCCCAGGGACAACAGGAATTGAAGACTCTGCTTTTAAAGAAAAAGAAGAAGAGGACTGTTTTGTTCAATCCTAGACGCAGATCTGGGAATACACTGCAGAATGAAGCTGAGCGGACTACTCCATCTGTTGGGGAAGGCAGTCACCAAGAGGGAAGGGTTCCTAGTCCCGTAGTCTCTGACACCGACACAGATTTCAATAATGAATAGTACCCTCCTGCTGAGGACAGGCACAAACAGCTGGAGGATCGATTAAATGCTATGGAGATTCAACGTGTGCCTGGGTTGGACTTTGGGGACCTAGGTTTATCTTCTGGGGTGGTGATCCCTCACAAGTTCAAGGCACGTGCCTTTGCAAAGTACGACGGGGCTTCCTGTCCTAAGTTGCACCTCCGTTCATACGCAAGGAAGATCCAGCCCTACACGGCAGACAAGAATCTATGGATCCATTTCTTCCAGGAAAGTCTTTCAGGGACTCAGCTCGAATGGTTTTATCAGCTGGATGGAACCAGTATTCGTAACTGGGAGGACTTGGCAACTGCTTTTTATAAGCAGTATCAGTATAATGCCGACCTCGCTCCTACACGTACCCAACTCCAGGGTATGTCACTGGGGACGGGTGAAGGTTTTAAGGAGTACGCGCAAAAATGGAGAGACCTGGCTGGCAGGGTGCAACCACCGTTGACTGACCGGGAGCTTGTTGACATGTTCTTGGGAACCCTGTCCGGTCCATTCTTCAACCATCTGCTTGGGAATTCTTCTGCTGGGTTCACAGATCTGATCTTGACTGGTGAGAGGATAGAAGCTGGTATCAAGTCTGGGAAGATACAAAAGGGTAACTCCTCGAACACTGAGAAGAAACCATTCAAGAAAGAGTCCAATGCTGCGTACAGTCAGAAGGATCGTCGTGACCAACACGTAGGGGCAGTCATGATCTCTGGTTCTACACCACACCGACAACCGCCAAAGGGAAATCAACGAAGGCCAGACGAGCCTAAAAGATAGTTCACCAACATCAATATGCCGTTTTCACAAGCATTACAGCACATGTTGAAGATGAACCTGATTGTGGTGATCAACCCTCCTGCAAATCCTAAGACTTCTTCCCCAAACTACAACCCAAATGCGAGGTGTGCTTATCATTCCGGAAGCCCGGGGCACGATACTGAGGATTGTTGGGCGCTGAAATACAAGATTCAGAACATGATTGACGCCAAGGAGATCGAATTCGAGCCTGCTGAGACTCCCGATGTGATCACTGCTCCCTAGCCAAAACATGGCTAGGATTGAGAGACTCTTGTTCATTTAAATTCTGATATTGTATTTTTCTATGCTTATTCAAACAATTATTATGTCAAACTCTATTATTTCATTAATGCATTACACGTGTCTGTTTTGAAGTAATTGTGTTCTCTATATTCAAAATTGCTTTTATTTTTCTTGATGTTCAACTCTCGATTGAAAATTCTAAGCCTCTTGAGGGAGGATGACGAAAACGATACCACGATCTTTACAGTATGCTTTTGAACAGACCCCGCTGATGAGGTACATGCATTGTTTCAATTCCTAAACACTGGAGTTATAAGGATGACAATCCCTCGTCAACCCCTTTGAGCCAAAGAAGTAGGAGTTTTCTTTTCGAAAATTAAAACCCTTAATCATAACCTGGGGCAGGGTAGTTCTCTCAGCTGATCCAAGTGCACAACGAATGGCACCAAAGGAATCCTTACAAAAAAAAAGACAGTGATGGCTCCGAATAATCATAAAGACAGGCAGTCATTATCTCCCAAAAATAAAAGCCTATTAAGTCAAAACCTATGAAGGAGACTTACAAAACTGGGGCATCCCGCTGACTGTAATACGAAAAGAAACAGTCCAGGCAAAAGACAGGGATAATGAAATTAAAAAAGAAAGAGGTCCTACAAACCCTCAACAAAAAAAGGGAATGAATGCCTATTCCAAATGAACTGTCAATACCCGAACCATCACTGGTATATCAGGACAAAGACTCAAACAAGGTCTAACGCACGATCAGCTGAGTCTAGGTTTGAAGAACATCACGAAGAACGGGTGGGTACAAATAAAATTTGAACCTTTATCCTTTGTTTCTTAAACTGTGAACCAGGCCACGCTACAACCCCTAAAAGTCCTAGCTGAAGCATGGGTTAGTTCGAAAGTATACTGTTACCAAAGGTATCCTGACTCCTTAAGGCTTGCGGTAAAATAACGAGTTGACATCATAGTTTAAAAAAAATTTTCACTTGTTTTTATGAAAAAACTGCATTTTCAAAAACTTCAAGATAGACATAAGCTTTGCATTTTTAATATAACATTGTTTGCATATGACCTTTTGTTCGAACGATAGAGAAATTCGCGCGAAGAATATCTAATGAACAAAAGCACTTCCAAGCAAGGGGCATGGCATGATCATCGTCCATCATCTGGGGCAGTTAAGTCAAGATTTGGAGAATCTCTCAAAAGGCCAATCAGCTTGGGGAAAATCTCCATCGGGATCACTTGGGGCATTGGACATGAATTCCGGCGACGAATCTTGCATGATCAGACATCTTCTGGTAGCATGGCAACATAATACTACCAACAATGACAACTCCCTGAACGCGGACATAGTCGAAAAAAATACTACGCACAATCAAAGACCCGCTAGGTTGACGCACCTAGGAAAAAATAAGGGCTTCCCGACGAACCAAAAGGGTTCGGGCAAAAATAAGGGATGAAATAGAAAAATCTGTACACCCGGCAAGTCGAAAACCTGAAAAGGCGGCTTGGGCAAAAATGGGTATCCCGGTGGACTAAAAACCCAAAAGGGCAGTCCAGGCAAAAATTAGGGATCACAGCGTACGACTATGTCCCGTCATCTCGTCACTCGCCTACCAGAAGAAGATTTGTCAATCGGCAGTCATCAAGCGCCTCCACAGGTATCTTCTCCCACAGAAACAGGGGCAATATGAGTTGTCTAAGCGATCTAGTTGCTCTGTCCACCAAGGTACTAAGGTAGGTTCAGCTGAAGAACGTGACTAAGATACCTTCACTCCCCGCGGAGTAAGATAAGATTCAGCAATACTCTCCCCCGAGCAAAGTTGGTCTCCCGTTAGCCCTGATAAGGTACAGTATCTCCAGCAAGTCAACAACGCTCTCCCCAAGCAGAGTTAGCCTACTGTGAGCCTTAAGGAAGTTGGGTACTGTTGTACCCCAAAATTTTCCCTCCCATTTCCTCAACATTTTCTCATCACAAGACCCTTGGAGCTCAAGATCCAATTAGGGTTTCCTCTGCTCAAGACTTCTCCTTGCACTGTTGACCCAAATTAGGGTTTGTGTTTGCACAAAGATATTTTGACCTAAAATGCCTAAGATGACTTTCATGCTTCATGTTGGACTCCCAAGTTTATCCATACCAAGTTTCAAGTCTTGATTCCAAATTTTGCCCAGTCAATTGGACAGTTGACCTAGAAATCAACTGTATTGGGGAAAAAGTCAACTGTGGCCAATTGACAGTCAAATATCATGAAAATTGACCCACATCAACATTATGAACTCACATGGACCATTTGATCAAGTTTGGATCACAATTCCACAAGAAATTTGATCAGATCACCAAAAGGGCAAAATGGTCATTTTTAGGGTTTTGACTGCACAAAGGCAATTTTTGACTGTTTGACCTAGCCAATGGCAAACCAAACTCATATATGGACTCAAGGACCCCATGGAATTATCTTGACATGCTCAACAAGTTCAAAAGATCCCAAATACACAAGATTGACAGTTGAATTTCCCAGTCAATTGATCAATTTTGACTGTATACTGAAAAGTCAAACTTTGACTTTTTGGTCAAAATCAAGGGTCAAGATTCATTTTTCATCAAAACATGCCAAATCATGAAACTTTTTCATCAAGAAATCAAGAATTGCAAATTAGGGTTTGAAATGAAGATTTTTCATAACTTAGAATTTTTCTAAGTTATGAAAAACCCTAATTTTTTTCTAACTTTGTCCCACTTTCTCACCAAGATTCATTTGGATTCAAGCAAAAGTCAAAACATGAAAGTTGTAGCCTATTGCAAAATCTATAACTTTGATTCACAAAGTTTTCCCAAAAGAAGTTTGTAGCTCAAGTTACAATTTTTGGAACAAGGGTACCAAACCATTCTTAACTTAGAGAAAATTTGACCTATTTTAGGCAAGATTTTTACCTAACTTCAATGCCATTTTTCACTTACTTCCATTTGGAATTTCAATTTGCATTTCAAAGATGGATTGTAGTACACATTCCAAGATTTCCAAAATATCCAATAACTCATCAAACAACCTCATGGTTAGGGAGAATCGAATTTGGCAATATGGGGAAAACTCACTTTTGATTTGGCCAAGTTACATGTTCATACATTTGTGCCATTTTGAATTCAGCATGCTTTCCTTGATTACAGGTCTTTTATCTCAATTACACTCCTTAATTTAATGCCAATCCTTTGTGCCAAGACCATATTCTATGTGTTCAAGCATTGCATAAAGGTTTAATCCCAAATTAGAAAAAGCATTATATCCATTTTTGCAAAAGTGAACTTTATGTCAATATGCAAATCCAAGCAAGTACATTTGAAATCTCTTTGGCACAAGTTTATGAGTTAATTACACTGATCAAGACTGAGTTATGCAGCACATTAGGGGGGCATGTACAAGCTAGAAACTCAACTTGGCCATTGGTTGCTTAAAGTAGAAGAAACTTGCCATAACTTAACACAACTCTCATCTCAGCAAAGACAAAAACCTAAGCAAACTTTGACTTCACATTTCACACTCCCCAACTGACCTAAAGCACGACCAAACAACCCTTCATCCATCCATACACATAAAATCACAGTTTTGTGGCAAAACAGGGCACATTCTGCAACTTGAATCCCATAACTCATTTCCATCGTGCATCTTGGCCAAAACCAGTTCAGACACTTTCCTTACCATCAATCCAAACTATCCAAAGCATTAGAAGTGAACTGTAACTCCTCTAATCAGTTTGGCCATTTTCATTTCTTCCTCTTGCAGGTTGACTTCTGCAGCTTAATACATAAGGTTTCAAAGCATACCAAGTATTGGAATAGCATCCTCACACTTCAAGCAAGCTGTACAAATCATCACCTTGCCCTGAAAGCTCCTCCATTGCCAGACACGATTCCAACTGAACAGGTATATTCATGAACTTCTAACTCTCAATGTAGGCATTGTTAGCTCTAGGTTTGTGAATAAAAAGTGTTCTACTCATGCCCCTGAAACTGTACATGCCTTTACTTTCCATTTTTTTGCATGTGTTATGAGAATTTGAGGTCTGAACATTGATAAAAAGTTAGGTTAAGATTTGGGAATGGAGAAATTCTCTCTCATTTCTGAGAGTTAGGATGAGTTCTTTACATGCCCAGAATCGTGGCTTGATGCTTAACATTTCTTATGTTGTAAGTTTGTGCAAAAAGTCAAGGAATCCAGATGTTTGAATCAGTGTACAGGCGCGCGTTTTTGACAAAGTTTCTGGCTGGAGGTTGAAGAAGCTCCACGTGGGTTGGGCCTGTTTTGCTATTTCTTTTCACATCATGTTTTTACTTTCACACCTCTTTGGCCCATTATGCTTATTTTCATGATTTTTTGACTTTTTCTTTCTTGTTCTGACTTATTTATTTTCTCTTATAATATTAAAAATATAAAAAAAAAATATTTTTTGCACCATTTTTGAATTTATTAGGCATTTGTTTGTTTAAATAGGTTTTGTACATAAACAATATATAAATACTATTATTTAGAATAACTAGAAAAAAATAATGCAAACACATTTATTTTCTGATTTTTATTTTATTTTATCTTCTGAAAATATTTTATATAAAATATACTTTTTTTATAAATATTAAATATTATTATTTTGTATATATAATATATATTTAATAAATAATACAAATACATATATATTTATTAGAATATTTAGGGCAAAAATACAAAAATACATACATCTTTATTTTATTAATATTTGACATTAAAAATACCTTTTTTATATATACTTCATTTTTATTTTATTTTTTGCACATAATTATTAAATATTGTATATATTAAATAATTAATACTTTTATTTAATAAATTAGGGTTTTGCCCTAAATACATAAAAAATCCAAAAATTAATACTTTTTATTTTGTTTATTTGACATATAAAAAATACTCTTTTTCATACACATAAAAAACATTTTTTTGCATCTTGCATATTTATTCTTATTTTATTTAATTATTGCAATTAATTACCTTGTATAATTCCAAATTGATGTAATAGTCTAGGTTTAAATTCCTTGTCAAAATACCCCCATTTGAACATTTGTGTCCCCCTTCCCATATATTGTGTTGTAATAGTTTAGGACTTTATTTTTCGCACTTTATTGCTTTCTAAATATACCATGCTAGAATTAGGGTTTGTATGCGAATCAAAAACAACAAAAAATAGTTTGACCTAATTTCAAGATAATCAAGCATGAAAATGGAAAACACTAATCACACTTGCACCCCTAGGGTATTCCACTTGTTGCCTTCAATAATGGGCCATATTGCATGTTAGGTCTCTTTGGGCAAAACAAACACAATTCAAATGATCATAGTCCCTCGATGACGCTTTCGAAAGCTGCCTAAAAAATGATCAAGTCCCTTAAAGAAAAATTGCCCAAATATACTTGGCACCATTGCAATTATGGTCTAAACGATGACCCGCACCCGTCCCTTTCACATCCTAACACAATATTGTCCACCAAATGCAATGGTGGAACAAAATTGTTAAAAGGGTTAAAAACATAGAAGAAATCTTTGAGAAATTTAGGAGTAGACAACCTCTTAGTTACTTGAATCAAACTTGCAAAACAAAACACTTGCCTATTGTGATCGGTGGATCTGGAACTGACTGTTTAACGCTGGTTCGCGAAATGTCGCGGAAGCAAGAGTCGCCACCGTCTTTTATTTTCTCCAAGTGGAAAGGGCAAAAGCACAGAAAAATTCCTTTAAAGAGATTGCTCTCGGTTCGGGAGGTAAGTTATAGAAAGGGAAGGTGTTAGCACCCTTTCTATCCATGGTTATCCATGGGCTCTTAGATACTTGCTCAATGTGTTTTCAAAATTGTTTGTTTTTCAATGTGGGTTTAAAAAAGTTTCTTTGAAAAATTTCAGATCGACTCGTACGTCAGAGTGTTTGAAAAGTTTGCTTTGAAAGCTTTTGAAAATGTGTTGGTGTGAAAAGTCTTTTTGAGTTTGTTTGAAATTAGAGCAAGTATCCTTGAGAACCTACCTACCCTAAGGAATTTTGTCTGTGTAAATGTCCTTAAAAGTAGTGCCATCCCACCATTGAGGGGTAGGTAGCACCACCGTTGGAGGTGTTCGGGTCAATTCGAGGTTCGGGACATGGTGATCACCAGAGCAATGGGAAGACACCATAGAAGCTACCCTCATGCCAGGTTCCCGGATCATGAGGACTTACTAAGACATCCTCTACTCGACGATCACCTTTCGAAGGCAAGGCAACAGTGAGGCGTACCCTAGGGGTGGTGTGTGCGAATTGTGTGTCATGTTTCAGTTATTTGTCTTGTCATGTTAAGGTGGTCTACGCTTGATTTTAATTAGGACATTCATTCTTGCATGCTTTTTAACAGTTATAAAGTTTGCGGGAAAATAAATCTACAACTATTACAAAGGCGCGGGTCCACATCGCCAAAATTAAACCGGACCCGATTTGACGAAAAATAAATAAAGCGAATAAAAGTGCGAGAAATAAAATTGTTACAAGGCTTTGGGACATGTACATAATTATAATAAGCGACAAAGTAAAATGCGCGAAACAAAAGAATTAGAGCGACGGGCGTTGGACCCTTTTGCAAAATATTAAATTAATAAGGAATTAAAATAAAAAATGAAAAATTAAATGTTTTTGGTATTTTTGTGTTTTTTAAGATTTAAAAGAAAAAGAATTGATTGAAATTAAAATAAAATGTCAAACCCTAATTCTAATGTTTTTTAAGTTTATTGTAAAAATATTAAGTTTTAACCTAATTTAAATCTAAGTTAATTTACATGCAAAATTTAATTTATGAAAATAAATAAATAAGTATTATAAAAAGAAACAAATTAAAGGAATAAAAATTAAACCTAATTCTATTTTTTTGGATTTTTATTTATTAAAAGAATTAAAGTTAAAACCTATTTTACTAAATTTATTTACATGTTAATCATTTACAAGAAAATAAATAAAATAAATATTTTTTATGTTTTTATCCTTTTTCTGATTTTTTGATGTTTTTCATATTGCAAAAATATTGAATTAAACAATAAAACAAATAAGAATAATAATTAAAAGAGATGAGAAAAAATAAAAATATTTGCAAACCAGGGTGGGGTGTAGTCCCAATTTGTGAGGTTTTTGTTCAGCAAATCAGGCCCAATAAGCATGGCCTTGTGGACTTTTCCAGATTCCATATGGTGCGTTGACTAAGGCATAATGCGTTCCTTGAATCTTGGCCTTTAGATCTGATGTTCTTGGATGCGTGTAGGGTCTGATCTGGATGGAATATGGTAGTCCTTAACGCTAGCGTTACATAGGAATCTGTATTGAAAAATAACATTGAAATTTGCCAGACCTGGGACTTGAACCCAGGTCTTGAGGGTTAACCATATCACGTTTTGCCAACTGAGCCACTAACTTTCAATTAATATATTATAGTCAACAAATAATAAAAAGCAAAACCCACGCGTAATGGTTAAAAACGCGCGCAATTTTAAACTAGCGAATCATTGGCTGACAACACATCGTCTTCCTCGTTCTATTTTATTTTTCTGAAAACAAGAACTTTCAGCCACGGTTTTCTGAGCGTTGCGTTAGGTGAGCTATAAGAAAATAGCGAATAGCTCAATTCCAAACATAAATTAGGCGCGATAGTTGGGATTTCTTCGTCTCTAGGCGCTGATTGCAATGGTGGTACTGTGATGGCCTAATTGTTCTTGGTCTGAAAACCCCTAATTTAAGAAACCTGCAACCCTAGAAATTGATTATGGCAAAATCGCATACGATGCATGATTATTCAATTAAATACCATGGTCAGCTTTAGAACCTCATAAGGAACAAGAATCAATAAATAAAATTCACAAATAACGCATAAAATAGAATGTATGATTATGCAAATTTTTTGATACAGTTCCGATTCTAAGTACCAATTCCTTGCGTGTGGATGGATGATATTGGTTGGAATCTGTTCAGGAGTGCCTAAGGAAGCTATTGAAATAGGTTTGGTGTCTTGAATCGCCTTGTAACCTTGAAATCAGTTTTCAATTTTTTGGACAATTTTTCAAGTTTGTATGGAGCTTCTTGCGCAGCTTTTCAGTCTCATGCCATTAGGTTTGGATTCCTGATCATATAGTGAAGCTTTTAGGTCAACAAAATTGGATAATATCCAAGGCATTCATTGTTTTCAATCTTTGATTTTCTTAAGATTTTTTCAAATCTTTTCCATGTGCAATTTTGTTCAATCAGCTCAAATCAAACCAAATCCTTCCATAATTGGCTAAGCACGAGATCTTGAGCCTAGAATGTGCATAAAAGGATTTTTTTAGGTCAAATTTATATTTTCTACATATTTAAATAATTTAAATGAATTAATATTAATATAAATTCAAATAAATAATTAAAAAATGAGAAAATACTTCCCCTTGGGCTTAATGGTCGTGCATAGGCTTAGAATGATGAATCATGGAAGAAAAATGGGCCCATTTGCATTTTTAGGTCATTTGGATCAAAGTTGACTTTTCAAAATTCCCAAAAATTTCCCAACTTCCACAAGGCATAACTTGCTCGATTTTCAAGCTTTTCACATGTTCTTGGACATTTTGGAAAGGTCTTTGAGTCCTCTAACCAATGCCTTTGGTCCCATGTCATTTTGATTTACCAATCTCAAGTTATGGCCTTTGACTTAAAGTCCCTTTTTGTTGACTTTTGAAAATGACCTATAATGTTGAAATTGATAACTTTTTGTGAGAGCATTTCTTGGACTTGGAATATGAAGATGAGTTGTAGGAAATGTCTTTCTCTTCAAAATGAGCTTTGGATGGAATTTTTCTGATAATCCATGTGAAAGTTATGCCCTGGTCAATTTCAGTTGACTTTTTCAGCTGTCCAAATATAGTAACTTTTGCATCTTGATGATTTTCTGAGCCAAATTTTGAGAATCATGATCAAGCATTGATCAAATGATGTTTGTGGCTTCAAAATGATATGTTGACCAAAAATTTGAACTTTTGACTGTCAAATGACCATTTTGCCCCTACAGTTGACTGTAGTGCAATTTAGGGTTTTGACTGTGCAATTTTGAGTTGAATGCCTTGAAACTTGATATGAGGATACTTGACCATCTTTGTAGGCATGTGAGACTTGATTGGGCCTTTGAAAACTTCCTTTCTTTGATCAGGACTCAAACCCTAGTTTTGACTGTATAGGAGACAGTTGAACTGCATAACCCTTGGGGAATTTTGTGACCTGGCTTGGCAATTTCTTGAAGAATATGGGAGGGCAAATTTTGGGGTTCAACAGTTGCCCCTGTTCAATCTTCTTAGACCTGAGGATGCAGATTGGCGGACGTGCCTTTCGTAATCCGAGGGTAGAAGATGATTGGACACTAGAGTGCCCAGAAATTTGCGCTCACATAGTAGCAGTGATGATGGGGGAATGGGCTTATAGATGCCATTTGGATGTTGATCGCGGGGGAGATTCCTTAGCGAGAACCTGCATACCTGCAAAAGAAAAAATGAGTACCTGACACGTTGCAGGAGCTGATTTTAGATGCTTGGTATAGATATGTCCTGACTGGTTACAGGAGCTGAGTCTGGAGCTTCAAACGCTGATGAATGAACCAGGGATGGTTACTGCCTTAGCATGAATGGTAAGAGAACCTTGGGCGACTTTAACTTCAACAACGCTCGTTGAGAAAAATCTTGGTGGGAAATACCATCTTCGTAGGATCGGGAAGAGAACCATAGGCAATTATAATCTAAAAGGAATGATCACCTCACACTCATCGTCGGAGAGGGAAACATCTGAAGAAGGAATTACCACCTCGCGCACTTGCCGGAGAGGGGACCATAAGAGACTATCACCTCACACTCATCGTCGGAGAGGGAAACATCTGAAGAAGGAATTACCACCTCACGCACTTGCCGGAGAGGGGACCATAGGAGACTATCACCTCACACTCATCGTCGGAGAGGGAAACATCTAAAAAGGAATTACCACCTCACGCACTTGCCGGAGAGGGGACTATATCTTCTACTGAGTCTTTATCAGAAAAATCTGTTGGGAGTCGATTTAGCTGGACTAGAGAAGGCTTTGAACTATGTTTGAGCATTTTAACTGCATCTTTCCTGAAAGGTAAAGGTCAGTCATATGCAATGCATGATATGGATCAAGCAATGATGTTCTCAACATAAATGAGATTTGTATGATATGATGCGTCTATGCATGCTATAATGATGTATGTGATGTTTTATGAATGTTTTCGTCTAGGAAAGTAAATCCTTGACGGGTGCCGGGAAGTCATATCCTGGGCTGATGTCGGAGAATAAGCTTTTGCTTCCGCTGGAGATAATAGCTGCAAGAATACCGGTAGAAGATGACTCCGTTGCGGAATAAACTTGGCAAATGGAAGATTCTGCGGGGAGAGAAGATGCTCTGACGACCATGCTGGGAAGCAATACTCTGTGGGGAGAGAGATGCTTTGCTGGACGTTGATGACTTGCTGAAGATACCCTTGTTGTTGGAAGTATTGATAGACTTCGCTGGGGTAGGAAAGAACTACGTTGACGACGACCTTTCCGTGGCTTTTGGCGGAGGATAACCCAGTTATATCCTGTTAAGGAAATAACTCTTTAAATCAAGCCGGACGACGCGTTCGTGCTTTGCGAGGGGATAAGCTTCCAGAATCTACTGGGGATAAGCTTACTGCTTGGGGAAGATGGACTCCAACTTTCCTGGATTAGACCCTTCTGGGGAGTTTGATATGCTGGGGAAAGTGATTCCTTTGAACGTTGATATACCGCCGGGGAACAATCTTTAGACCAAGACTGTCGGGGATGCTTGTTTGAGAATATATGTATACTGCTGGGGAAGTATTGAGATCTACGGGAGGATACTCAATTTCCTTGAGATTTGCTTGGAGAAGAGTGTATTGTTTTGCTGAACCACTCTCTGGGGAATTAAGATACTCGGTCATGTTCTTTAGCTGAACCCACCTTGGTACCTTGGAGGATAGAGCAATTGGATTGTTTAGACCATTCTTTTATTGCCCCTGTTTCTAGTGTCACCTGCAATTAATTCCTTTGTTTCGTATGCAAATATTTATGAGTTAGCAAATTATTGTCAATGCATATATCACAAATTGAACCTTGGACGTTCTTCGCAAAACAAAACAGAAAAAGGAAAAATACTTGGCACATTTTAACTGAAAATATATTTGTATTGATTTTGAATGGCCTGAAAATAGGCGTTTTGTGTACAAGAGGCTGACGTCCTAGTAAGAGAAACGTCGCCGAACAAAAGAGTTTATACAAGTTTTGTACAAAAGAAAATAAAACAGCTGTGTGAAATATGAATGATCCCACTGGGTTTCAACTCTGCTATTGTCTTTATAACTCCGAGCGTCTCATCACTTGATGACCTTGGTTGAAGGTGAAGCTGACTGATCGATGCCGTCTGAACTTGCTGTAGATACCGGATTCTGGATGCAAAGTGATCAATGAGACATAGTATTACGCTCTATCCCTAACTTTTGCCTGGAATGCCCTTTCGGGTTTTCAGTCCACCGGGATACCCATTTTTGCCCAAGCCGCCTTTTCAGGTTTTCGACTTGCCGGGTGCACAGATTTTTTTCATTTTCATCCCTTCATTTTGCCCGAACCCTTTTGGTTCGACGGGAAGCCCTAATTTTTGCCTAGGCATGTCAGCCTAGCGGGTCATTTTTCATGCGTAGTATTTTTTAACTATGTCTGCATTGGCGGGGTGAGGAAGGTCGTCACCATCCATGTTGGTTAATATCATTGCTCCTCCTGAGAACACATGCTTAACCACAAATGGCCCTTCGTATGTAGGGGTCCATTTGCCCCTTGGATCACTCTAAGGAAGGATGATTCTCTTGATTACCAGATCCCCAACTTGATATTCCTGTGATCTGACCTTTTTGTTAAATGCCCTGATCATTCGTTTCTGATACGTCTGACCATGACAGATAGCAGCAAGTCTCCTTTCGTCAATGAGGTTGAGTTGATCAAGTCGTGTCTGGATCCAATCATCCTCGTTCAGATTTGCATCCTTCATTATCCGGAGAGAGGGAATTTGCACTTCGATCGGCAAGACTGCCTCCATGCCATAAACCAGAGAGAAAGGAGTTGCCCCGGTTGACGTCCTAGCTGAGGTACGGTACCCATGTAGAGCAAATGGTAACATCTCGTGCCAATCTTTGTAAGTTACTGTCATTTTCTGCACGATCTTCTTGATGTTTTTGTTAGCTGCTTCTACAGCCCCATTCATCTTCGGTCTGTACGGAGAAGAATTGTGGTGCTGTATCTTGAACTGTTCGCAAAGCTCAGCAATCATCTTGTTGTTCAGATTGGTACCGTTGTCTGTAATAATTCGCTCAGGGACGCCGTACCGGCAGATCAGGTTGTGCCGAATAAACCGTGCCACAACAGTCTTGGTTACCGTAGCATAGGATGCTGCTTCAACCCACTTCGTGAAATAATCAATCGCCACTAGGATGAAGCGATGTCCATTGGATGCTGTAGGTTTTATCTCGCCAATCATGTCGATGCCCCACATTGCAAACGGCCAAGGCGCAGTCAGAACATTCAGGGGAACTGGGGGAACATGCACCTTGTCTGCATAAATCTGGCACTTGTGGCATGTCCTGGAGTGTTGGTAGCAATCAGCTTCCATGGTGGACCAGTAATATCCTGCCCGTAGGATTTTCTTAGCCATAGTGTGCCCACTGGAGTGCGTACCAAAGGTCCCTTCATGTAGCTCTTCCATGATTCTTTCTGCTTCAGTCTTATCTACACAACGCAGTAAGGTTGAATCATGGTTTCTCTTGTATAAGATGCCGTTGCTTAGGAAGAACTTGGCTGCGAACCTCCTCAGGAATTTCTTATCATTGATAGAGGCACCCTCAGGGTATTCCTGAGCTTCCAGATATCTCTTCACTTCGTGGTACCAAGGCTTCTCAGTCACCAATTCAGTTTCGAGATCACAACAGTATGCCGGTTCGTCCAGTTTCCAGGTGATGATCCGGGGAGCTTCATTATCCCATTTAACCTTGAACATTGAAGACATTGTAGCTAACGCGTCCGCTAACTGATTCTCTTCTCTTGGGAAGTGCTCGAAGGTTATCTCTGTGAAGTGGGGAATCAGGTTCAACACACATTCTCTGTAAGGAATCAAGTTTGGATGTTTCGTATCCCACTCTCCTTTGATCTGATTGATCACAAGAGCGGAATCTCCGAAGACACTTAGAAATTTGATCCTTAGGTCGATCGCAGCTTGAAGACCCATGATACACGCCTCATACTCCGCCATGTTGTTGGTACAGTTGAAACACAGCCGGGCAGTGAGTGGAGTATGAGTACCTTGTGGAGATATGATGATGGCGCTGATACCATTTCCCAAAGCATTGGAAGCTCCGTCAAAGTGCATAGACCATCGGGATCCTGGCTCAGGTCCTTCATCCGGTCCAGGTACTTCGCAATCAGTTACTATCATAATGCTTTCATCCGGAAATTCGAAGTTCATTGATTGATAGTCATCTACAGCTTGATGAGCTAAGTGGTCTGCCAATACACTTCCCTTGATGGCTTTCTGGGTTGTGTACTGAATGTCGTATTCCGTCAAGATCATCTGCCATCTTGCAATTCTCCCAGACAGAGCAGGCTTTTCGAATATGTATTTTATCGGATCCATCTTTGAGATCAACAAAGTAGTGTGAGTCAGCATATACTGTCTCAGCCGGCGAGCAGCCCATACCAAAGCGCAGCAAGTTTTCTCAAGCAGTGAGTATCGGGTCTCACAGTCGGTAAACTTTTTGCTAAGGTAATAAATGGCATGCTCTTTTCGGCCAGACTCGTCATGCTGCCCCAGCACACACCCCATTGAATTATCTAGCACTGTCAGGTATAGTATCAGAGGTCTCCCTTCAACCGGTGGCATAAGGATAGGTGGTTCTTGGAGATACTCTTTGATTCTGTCGAAGGCAGCCTGACATTCATCATTCCAACGTACTACCTGATCTTTCTTCAGCAGCTTGAAGATTGGCTCACAGGTAGCAGTCAGATGAGATATGAATCGAGCAATGTAATTCAGGCGTCCTAAAAAGCCTCTGACTTCCTTTTCTGTCCTGGGAACTGGCATCTCTTGAATAGCTTTGACCTTAGCAGGGTCCACTTGAATACCTTTATCACTGACCACAAAGCCTAGCAACTTTCCAGATCTTACCCCGAAGGTGCACTTGTTCGGGTTCAATCTCAGCTTGTATAGTTTCAACCGGTCAAACAACTTCTGCAGATGATCTAGGTGCTCTTCCTCAGTCTGGGACCTAGCGATCATGTCGTCAACATACACTTCTATCTCATGATGGATCATGTCATGAAATAAAGCAACCATGGCACGTTGGTAGGTTGCCCCAGCATTCTTCAACCCGAATGGCATGACCTTGTAGCAGAAGGTGCCCCACTGAGTAACAAATGTAGTCTTTTCCATGTCTTCAGGTGCCATCTTAATCTGATTGTAACCTGAAAAGCCATCCATGAAAGAGAACACTTTGTGCTGAGCTGTATTATCAACGAGGACATCAATGTGAGGTAAGGGGAAGTCATCCTTGGGGCTGGCCCTGTTCAGATCCCTGTAATCGACACACATTCTGACCTTACCGTCCTTTTTAGGTACCGGCACCACATTAGCAACCCACTGAGGGTAAGAAGTCACTGCAAGGAACCCCGCATCAAACTGTTTCATGACCTCGGCCTTAATCTTTTCGGACATCTCTGGACGCATCCGACGGACCTTTTGCTTAACTGGAGGGCAGTCTTCCTTGGTCGGCAAGTGATGGACCACAATATCGGTATCCAACCCTGGCATGTCTTCGTAGGACCAAGCAAAGATCTCCATATAATCATGCAGCATCTTGGTTAACCGTTGCTTCACGCTGAGCTCTAGGTTAGCACCAATCTTTACCTCTCTCCTGTCTGCTTCAGTACCCAGGTTTATGGTTTCCACTGGCTCTTCATGGGGTTGAATTGCCCTCTCTTCCTGAAGCAACAGTCTAGCAAGCTCGCCAGGCACTTCGCAATTGTCTTCACCTTCGTCTTCGGCTAAGTTGATCGGATTTTCGAAGTCATAATTGGCATTAGCAGAGCTGTTATCAGTAAGATCCAGAGTGGATTGAAACCTGTATGAGTGAGTGTGTGTGTAAATACAACTGTTTTGAAATTTATGTAAAGGAAAAGAAAGACAGAAAAGGAACACAATATTTGTAATGCAAAAACGTCCAAGATTTTCATTCATGGTATATGAAATGACAATTCGTATGCCCTCACAAATAGAACCACGGTGCCTCGGGTAAGACACCGGGCCATAGAGTTCATCATTGTTTATTACAAAATAACAAAACATAGGAATTCATTACTGCGTCACAAAGGTAACAGGGGTATGGTCTTTTGCACTCCAATTGTTAAGTCCACTGTCAGTTGCCGGGTAGATCCAGCTATCAAACTCAGCTTCATCAACTTCCTCTTCATCCCCAATGGCATTAACTCCATGAGCAGGCAGGGGAGCTGTCACCACATTAGGCTTGTCAGATGCCTCAAACTGTACCTCCTTAGCGTCAATGAGGTCCTGCAGCTTGTTCTTTAGTGCCCAACAGTCATCGGTAGAGTGCCCCGGGCTATCTGAATGGTAAGCACAACGAGCATTCGGGTTGTACTTGGGAGATGTTGTATTAGGGAACTTCGGCGCCTCTCTGACAGTCACTAAGTTGGTTGCGAGCAACTGTGGCAGGATCTGTGACAGGGTCATGCTTAACCGGGTGAACTCCCTTCGGGGTCTTTCAGCCCTTTGAGAATTGTTTGGCCGAGGAGCGGCAGCAGGCTTAGCAATCATCACCGCACTGACAGATTGGCGGTGTTCAGGTCTCTCT
Source organism: Vicia faba (assembly GCA_948472305.1). Classification (NCBI taxonomy): domain Eukaryota; kingdom Viridiplantae; phylum Streptophyta; class Magnoliopsida; order Fabales; family Fabaceae; genus Vicia; species Vicia faba. Next base: position 494,100,598 of record OX451741.1, read on the forward strand.
GATTTCCTAGAACCATACACGGCACTAGACTCCTTTTTAAACGGTTTCTTTTCTGAGCTAGATGATGTAGCCTTTGCAATCTTCCCAGACTTTAATCCAGCTTCAATCCACTCTCCAGTCAAGATCAAATCAGTGAAACCAGCAGAAGAATTCCCAATGAGATGGTTGAAAAACGGCCCAGATAGGGTCCCTAAGAACATGTCAACCAACTCCCGATCAGTTAATGGTGGCTGCACCCTGCCAGCCAGGTCTCTCCACTTCTGAGCGTACTCCTTAAAACCTTCGCTTGCACCTAACGCCATACCCTAGAGTTGGGTACGTGTGGGGGCAAGGTCGGCATTATACTGATACTGCTTGTAGAAAGCAGTAGCCAGCTCCTCCCAGTTACGAACTTTGGTCCCATCCAGCTGATAGAACCATTCGAGGTGAGTCCCTGAAAGACTCTCCTGGAAGAAGTGGATCCATAGATTCTTATCCGCAGAGTACGGCTGAATTTTCCGAACATAGGACCTTAAGTGCAGCTTGGGACAAGACGCCCCGTCATACTTGGAGAAGGTGGGTGCTTTGAATTTATGCGGGATAATCACACCAGTCGACAAACCCAGATCTCCGAAATCCAGCCCAGGTGCCTGTTGCACCTCCATAGCCTTCAACCTGTCCTCCAGTTGTTTGTACCTGTCATCTGCAGGAGGGTACTGCTCTTCATCAAAATCTGTCTCGTTGTCGGAGACCACTGGAGTCGGAACCTTTACTTCTGCCTGAGAAGGACTCTTGCCAACAGAAGAACCAGCCTCTTCATGCTGCAGAGTATTACCAAACCTTCGGCCCGAGTTGAACAGAACAGTTCTTCTCTTCTTCTTCTTCTCCTTCTTCAGGAGCATAGCCTTTAGTTCTTCTTGGCCTTTAGCCAGACCCTTGATTAGTTCTTGGAACTGCACATTCTGTGCCTGGAGAGCCTTGATTGATGTCTCTGTTGATTCGGATCCGGGATTCATGATGCTGAAATAAACAGCGAAGAACTGTAAGCAACCTGAAAAAGGGGAAAAACCTGCTATGCACATGATGTATGAAATGCGTATGAATTATGTTTTCAAAGACAATCGGGAGTCAACTTTGTAAACAAAAAAGAACACACTTCATTAGATTCAACTTTGCAACTGAAATTATTCAACAAGGTTGCCCTTAGGCGTTACATGAAAGGAAATACTGGAAAGGAAATAAAACTGTAAAGGCACATTCAGAATTCCTCATTGATCCCATGGTCTCCTCTTCTCAGTAAATACTGGAAAGGAAATAAAACTGTAAAGGCACATTCAGAATTCCTCATTGATCCCATGGTCTCCTCTTCTCAGTACGGAGGTAGGCATTCAGAGCTCTCTCATTCTCCAACTGCTTTGTCAGCTTCTGGATCTTTGATTCCTGCTCGTTGAACTTTTCCCGGTAAGAATCCCGCTCTTCTTGCAGCTGCGACCAAGATCTCTTCAATGTCTCATAATCAGTAGGTATCTGAGGAGGAAGGACAGTTGGAGGAACACCATCTTTATCAGGACACTCAAGAATGACGGTTCTGACAGCTTCATACGGCATACCTAACTTCTGAGCACGGATGCGGACCCATTTGTAGTAGGCTTCCATAGGTAAAGAAGTCTTTGGCCCTAGCTCTTGTGGGTCAGCTTTATGAACCTTGTCCCAAGCCTTGATGAACCTACGACGCAGCTCGTCACTATCCACCTGAAACTCGAAACTGATGTGAGGCACCAACATCTCATGGGGGCCTGCTCTTCTTGCTCTTCCAAACTGACGGAGTGCTAGACATGGATTGTAAGAGATCCCTCCTTGAGTACCAATCAGAGGAACATTAGGATACTCCCCGCATCGATCAATAATAGCTATCTCATCCAAACCTCTGCAAGTCCAAATGATGTCTTTATCGGTGAGAGACATTAACCTATGAGCCCAACCTCTTCCTTCTTGGTTCTTCAGTACGAACTTAGGGAGGTGCGAAATAAACCACCTCACCAACAAAGGGATACAACACCATAGGGTTCCTCGTCTTCGGGTAGTATGGGCATGAAGTTGTTGCAAGATGTCACCCAAGAGAGTGGGCACAGGGTTCTGAGACATAAAGATCCTAATGGAAGTGACATTGATGAAGTTGTCAGGATTAGGAAACAGGACTAACCCATAGATTAGGAGAGCCAAGATGTCTTCATATGCCCTAAAGTCCAGGTCATTCCAGAAATTGTTAGCCTTACCAATTAGGAACTTGGCCAAGAAACCCTTAACTCCGCTTCTAGTTACCCAATTGTCTGTTACCTCTTAATGGGTCAAAGGAAGAGCTGCAGCCACATCCTCAAGCCTGAGGGTCTTTTCCCAACCAGTAAAGGGAGTCTGATCCAAGATAGGGATACCAAGCAGATTAGAGAACTCTTCCAGGGTAGGGACCAGCTGGAAGTCTTGAAAGGTAAAGCACTGGTACTGAGGGTCATAGAACTGGGTCAGAACACTCATCAACTGTTGATCCCGCTTTGCAGTGACTAAACTGAGAAGAGAACCATGCCTCTGAATGAAGGAAGTGGTGTTTGGAATTTTGCTAACCAATTCATCAAGCAACTCAGGTGAACGAACAAAGTTGAACCGGATAGTATTCCTTCGCACAGGCATCATAATGTCCTACAAAACAGAGCAAAGATGAAACCCTCTTGTCTTTGAAATAGTCAGTCCTTATGCAGGATGCATGCAATGCTCATGATGCTATGATGTTATGATAAAGCACACCACATACAGATACAAAGGCAAACATGGTAAGGCACACAAGTCACACAAGGCAAGCCCCTAAAGTTTAGGCCAGCATGAGGTCTAGGTACTACCCTCTTTCAGTTTGTTGGTTCATACCTGTCCTAATCAAAAGTAACCGGGTTCTTAGAGGATCCCAATATCATTGACTACCCTCAATCGGTCATAACTCCAGCATCGCAATCTTTTCTTGCGGCCAGAACCATCACGAGAGTTTAGCCTCAATGGGCGTAGCATACTGCTACAATTCTAAAGGCCAAGTTGTGTCAATTAAGGTTCTAAGGTTGTTGGTGCTTAATGACTCCTTAGAAGACCCATATTCTCCTCGTTGCAACACAAGGGATATCGGTACAGACTAAGGTGCCACACCAACGTAGCCACTGCTTCACCTGTGTCGGTCTACGCCGGACAGGTCCCTCACAGCTTATGCTACCTAAACAGGGTATCCCCAGATCCGGGTTAGGATCTATGTAACTCCGATGCAACCCACAATAGTAAAGCAAGCAAATCAATACAAGTGAAAACACAGTTATGACCTAGCCCTAAGGTACACCTCACTTTAAGCTTAAATCCCCAGCAGAGTCGCCAGTTCTGTGATCGGTGGATCTGGAACTGACTGTTTAACGCTGGTTCGCGAAATGTCGCGGAAGCAAGAGTCGCCACCGTCTTTTATTTTCTCCAAGTGGAAAGGGCAAAAGCACAGAAAAATTCCTTTAAAGAGATTGCTCTCGGTTCGGGAGGTAAGTTATAGAAAGGGAAGGTGTTAGCACCCTTTCTATCCATGGTTATCCATGGGCTCTTAGATACTTGCTCAATGTGTTTTCAAAATTGTTTGTTTTTCAATGTGGGTTTAAAAAAGTTTCTTTGAAAAATTTCAGATCGACTCGTACGTCAGAGTGTTTGAAAAGTTTGCTTTGAAAGCTTTTGAAAATGTGTTGGTGTGAAAAGTCTTTTTGAGTTTGTTTGAAATTAGAGCAAGTATCCTTGAGAACCTACCTACCCTAAGGAATTTTGTCTGTGTAAATGTCCTTAAAAGTAGTGCCATCCCACCATTGAGGGGTAGGTAACACCACCGTTGGAGGTGTTCGGGTCAATTCGAGGTTCGGGACATGGTGATCACCAGAGCAATGGGAAGACACCATAGAAGCTACCCTCATGCCAGGTTCCCGGATCATGAGGACTTACTAAGACATCCTCTACTCGACGATCACCTTTCGAAGGCAAGGCAACAGTGAGGCGTACCCTAGGGGTGGTGTGTGCGAATTGTGTGTCATGTTTCAGTTATTTGTCTTGTCATGTTAAGGTGGTCTACGCTTGATTTTAATTAGGACATTCATTCTTGCATGCTTTTTAACAGTTATAAAGTTTGCGGGAAAATAAATCTACAACTATTACAAAGGCGCGGGTCCACATCGCCAAAATTAAACCGGACCCGATTTGACGAAAAATAAATAAAGCGAATAAAAGTGCGAGAAATAAAATTGTTACAAGGCTTTGGGACATGTACATAATTATAATAAGCGACAAAGTAAAATGCGCGAAACAAAAGAATTAGAGCGACGGGCGTTGGACCCTTTTGCAAAATATTAAATTAATAAGGAATTAAAATAAAAAATGAAAAATTAAATGTTTTTGGTATTTTTGTGTTTTTTAAGATTTAAAAGAAAAAGAATTGATTGAAATTAAAATAAAATGTCAAACCCTAATTCTAATGTTTTTTAAGTTTATTGTAAAAATATTAAGTTTTAACCTAATTTAAATCTAAGTTAATTTACATGCAAAATTTAATTTATGAAAATAAATAAATAAGTATTATAAAAAGAAACAAATTAAAGGAATAAAAATTAAACCTAATTCTATTTTTTTGGATTTTTATTTATTAAAAGAATTAAAGTTAAAACCTATTTTACTAAATTTATTTACATGTTAATCATTTACAAGAAAATAAATAAAATAAATATTTTTTATGTTTTTATCCTTTTTCTGATTTTTTGATGTTTTTCATATTGCAAAAATATTGAATTAAACAATAAAACAAATAAGAATAATAATTAAAAGAGATGAGAAAAAATAAAAATATTTGCAAACCAGGGTGGGGTGTAGTCCCAATTTGTGAGGTTTTTGTTCAGCAAATCAGGCCCAATAAGCATGGCCTTGTGGACTTTTCCAGATTCCATATGGTGCGTTGACTAAGGCATAATGCGTTCCTTGAATCTTGGCCTTTAGATCTGATGTTCTTGGATGCGTGTAGGGTCTGATCTGGATGGAATATGGTAGTCCTTAACGCTAGCGTTACATAGGAATCTGTATTGAAAAATAACATTGAAATTTGCCAGACCTGGGACTTGAACCCAGGTCTTGAGGGTTAACCATATCACGTTTTGCCAACTGAGCCACTAACTTTCAATTAATATATTATAGTCAACAAATAATAAAAAGCAAAACCCACGCGTAATGGTTAAAAACGCGCGCAATTTTAAACTAGCGAATCATTGGCTGACAACACATCGTCTTCCTCGTTCTATTTTATTTTTCTGAAAACAAGAACTTTCAGCCACGGTTTTCTGAGCGTTGCGTTAGGTGAGCTATAAGAAAATAGCGAATAGCTCAATTCCAAACATAAATTAGGCGCGATAGTTGGGATTTCTTCGTCTCTAGGCGCTGATTGCAATGGTGGTACTGTGATGGCCTAATTGTTCTTGGTCTGAAAACCCCTAATTTAAGAAACCTGCAACCCTAGAAATTGATTATGGCAAAATCGCATACGATGCATGATTATTCAATTAAATACCATGGTCAGCTTTAGAACCTCATAAGGAACAAGAATCAATAAATAAAATTCACAAATAACGCATAAAATAGAATGTATGATTATTCAAATTTTTTGATACAGTTCCGATTCTAAGTACCAATTCCTTGCGTGTGGATGGATGATATTGGTTGGAATCTGTTCAGGAGTGCCTAAGGAAGCTATTGAAATAGGTTTGGTGTCTTGAATCGCCTTGTAACCTTGAAATCAGTTTTCAATTTTTTGGACAATTTTTCAAGTTTGTATGGAGCTTCTTGCGCAGCTTTTCAGTCTCATGCCATTAGGTTTGGATTCCTGATCATATAGTGAAGCTTTTAGGTCAACAAAATTGGATAATATCCAAGGCATTCATTGTTTTCAATCTTTGATTTTCTTAAGATTTTTTCAAATCTTTTCCATGTGCAATTTTGTTCAATCAGCTCAAATCAAACCAAATCCTTCCATAATTGGCTAAGCACGAGATCTTGAGCCTAGAATGTGCATAAAAGGATTTTTTTAGGTCAAATTTATATTTTCTACATATTTAAATAATTTAAATGAATTAATATTAATATAAATTCAAATAAATAATTAAAAAATGAGAAAATACTTCCCCTTGGGCTTAATGGTCGTGCATAGGCTTAGAATGATGAATCATGGAAGAAAAATGGGCCCATTTGCATTTTTAGGTCATTTGGATCAAAGTTGACTTTTCAAAATTCCCAAAAATTTCCCAACTTCCACAAGGCATAACTTGCTCAATTTTCAAGCTTTTCACATGTTCTTGGACATTTTGGAAAGGTCTTTGAGTCCTCTAACCAATTCCTTTGGTCCCATGTCATTTTGATTTACCAATCTCAAGTTATGGCCTTTGACTTAAAGTCCCTTTTTGTTGACTTTTGAAAATGACCTATAATGTTGAAATTGATAACTTTTTGTGAGAGCATTTCTTGGACTTGGAATATGAAGATGAGTTGTAGGAAATGTCTTTCTCTTCAAAATGAGCTTTGGATGGAATTTTTCTGATAATCCATGTGAAAGTTATGCCCTGGTCAATTTCAGTTGACTTTTTCAGCTGTCCAAATATAGTAACTTTTGCATCTTGATGATTTTCTGAGCCAAATTTTGAGAATCATGATCAAGCATTGATCAAATGATGTTTGTGGCTTCAAAATGATATGTTGACCAAAAATTTGAACTTTTGACTGTCAAATGACCATTTTGCCCCTACAGTTGACTGTAGTGCAATTTAGGGTTTTGACTGTGCAATTTTGAGTTGAATGCCTTGAAACTTGATATGAGGATACTTGACCATCTTTGTAGGCATGTGAGACTTGATTGGGCCTTTGAAAACTTCCTTTCTTTGATCAGGACTCAAACCCTAGTTTTGATTGTATAGGAGACAGTTGAACTGCATAACCCTTGGGGAATTTTGTGACCTGGCTTGGCAATTTCTTGAAGAATATGGGAGGGCAAATTTTGGGGTACAACACCTATTTTTAAAACCACACCTCACAACACTTTCAAAACAAAACTTTCAAAAACAAATGAAAACCTTTTCAAAAGACATACACCTTTGTATACATCCTAACATGGATCATTACAAAGGTTGCCACCACATTGGCCTCTTTTCAAAACATTTTCAAACCCACACACACAAAGCACCATTTCAAACAATTGAAAATTAAGGCAAGTTGATCTAAGCAAGTAACTAAGAGTCCATGGATAACCATGGATAGAAAGGGTGCTAATACCTTCCCTTTCTATAATCTACTCCCCGAATCCAAGAAAACATCTCAAAGGTTTTTGCTGTGCTTTTTAAACCTTTCCTTAGGATAAAATAAAAAGTCGGTGGCGACTCTTGCTTAACCGAAACATTTGCGAAAACAAACGCAAAACCATAGTCAGCTCTCCCACCGTATCACAGAACTGGCGACTCTGCTGGGGAGAATTTAAAAGTGGAGTAACCTTAGGGCTTAGATCACCCTCTTGCATGACTAATTGTTTGTTTTGTTTGCTTTATATCTTGGCTCTTTTGTTGTGGTTTGCAATCCTACACCCGGATTTTGGGAAACATTCATAGATAGCAATACGTTGTGGAAACTGTGCGGGGTATACCGACACGGTCAAAGCAATAGCTATATTAGTGCGACATATTTGTGAGTACCGGTAACCCTTGAGTTCAATCAAGGAGAGTACGGGGCCGCTGAGTGATGTTACTAAGCACTAATGACCTAGAACCTTACTTGACCATCTTGGCCTTTTATTAGGGGTAGTGAGATGACCGGCTTTGGTGCAGTCCGAAGTTGGTAGATACTCGATACTACACTCATTGAGGATTGTTTTCTTGGAATATTTTGGTCGCTAGTTAAGTGGCTAAACCAAAACAATGAACAATGAAAACAATCCAATGATATTGAGCTCCTTAGAACCCGGTTACTATTTATAGGACAGGTTTTTAAGCCAACTACACTCAAGAGGGTACTTACCTATGAAACCCCATGCAAGCCGGAAACTAGGGTTTGGTGTGATTTGCTTGTACATATGTTTGTGCATACATCATGAACATCATAAAGCATCATATGCATTTGCTAACCACCTCAAGGGTTTAGATCTTCATCTTTGTTCTTGTTTTGTAGGTCATGGAAATTCCTCGCAGAAAAACCATCCAAGTTAACCTTGTGAGAATCTCTCCTCAACTCAAGGAGCTCACCTCAAGAATTCCGGAAAGCTCATCCTTCAGTGAAAGACATGGTAGACTGCTCAGCTTAGTCAACACCAACATTGAAAAAGACATGATGAAAGTGCTATTCCAGTTCTTTGACCCTCTTCACCACTGTTTCACTTTCCCTGACTATCAGTTGGTACCCACTTTGGAGGAATTTTATCAACTCCTGAGAATTCCTATCCTCAATCAACTACCTTTCAACGGTACGGAAAAGGAACCAAAGCCTGAAGATGTTGCTCGAGCATTACATCTACAGCCTTCTGACATCAAGGGGCATTGGGAAACTAGAAGTGGCGTCAAAGGTTTCTTAGCAAAATTCTTGTTTGAGAAGGCACAAGAGTGTTGGAATTCATTGGACCTACAAGCCTTTGAAGATATTGTGGCATTCCTTATCTATGGGTTGGTCCTATTCCCAAATTCTGACCAATTGGTAGATGTCAACGCCGTCAAAATCTTCTTGTCCAGAAACCCAATACCAACATTGCTTGGGGACATCCTTCACTCATTTTACACACGAACAATAAGAAAGAGGGGTGTTCTCATGTGCTGTACTCCTCTCCTTGCAAGGTGGTTTATTTCGCACCTTCCACAATCTGTCCTGAAGAATGACCAAGGTTCAAGGTGGTCCCAACAGTTGATGACTCTTACTCACTCTGATGTACATTGGTGTTCTCGGTCCAGAGAAAATGTCATCATCGTCGATCGTTGTGGAGAGTTTCCTAATGTTCCTTTACTAGGAATCAGAGGAGGTATCACCTACAACCCTTGCCTAGCTTTGAGGCAATTTGGATATGCACGAAGAGATAGCCCTCACGACATGTTGATTCTTGACCTAGTTTTTGACTTCGACAACGATGCGCAAGGACTTCGCCAAAGATTCATCAGAGCTTGGGGGAGGCCCAACAAGGTTGATAGCAAGACTCTGGGACACAAGAACTTCATCCCTCTTGAACCTTACCTCAAGTGGGTACGAGCCCGAGCCCAGAGTCTAATGATGCCTTATCCTCATGTTCTCCCTGTGATTAAAGAGCCCGTCAAGGAAGGAGAGGTTCCATACACCATCCTACATCCTGACATGCCTACATCGTGGGAGGAGATGCAAAAGAGTTGGATCCAACTCAAGGAGGAGCGGAACACTTTTGAAGCCAGCTTCTACGCCAGCGAGAAGAAGGTTTTAGAGCTCACCCGCCGACTCCATGAGCAAGAGGCCCTCAACACCTACATTGCGCCAAAGAGTATGCGCAACATCTTTTTACCTTGAGAAGTTGTTTTTGTAATATTTGGCCCATGGGGCATTTATGTACTAACAAATCTTTTCTTATTAATATGACGTGCGTTCTTTTTGTTTGCAACAATTGTGAATTTCTAAAATCCTTGAATGCATTGCATAGATAGCTGTTGTACCCCAAAATTTTCCCTCCCATATTCTTCAAGATTTGCCAAAAGCATGCTTCAAAATATCCCAAGGGTTGCACAGTTCAAGGGCCTCCTAACAGTCAAAAACTAGGGTTTTGGTTCTGGCAAAGAAATTGAAGTTTCCAAGGGTCCAAACAAGTCCTATATGCCTACAAACATGGTCAAGCATCCATATGCTAAGTTTCAAGACTTACAGCACAAAATTGCACAGTCAAAAACCCTAATTGCTCAACAGTCAACTATAGGGGCAAAATGGTCATTTGACAGTCAAAAGTCCAAATTTTTGGTCAACACCTTATTTTGAAGCCACAAACATCATTTTATCAATGCTTGATCATGATTTTCAAGGCATGGCTCAAAAAGTCTCAAGATGCAAAAGTTTCCATATTTGGACAGTTGAAAAAGTCAACTGTAACTTGACCAAAGCATAACTTCCACATGGTTTATCAGAAAAATTCCATCCAACATTTTGAAGAGAAAGACATTTCCTACAACTCCTCTTCACACTTTAAGTCCAAGAAATGCTCTCACAAAAAGTTATCAATCTCAACATTATAGGTCATTTTCAAAAGTCAACAAAAAGACACTTTAAGTCAAAGACCATAACTTGAGATTGGTAAATCAAAATGACATGGGACCAAAGGAATTGGTTAGAGGACTTCAAGACCTTTCCAAAATGTCCAAGAACATGATCAAAGCTTAAACATTGAGCAAGATATGCCTTGTGGAAGTTGAGAAATTTTTGGGAATTTTGAAAAATCAACTTTGCTTCAAATGCCTCAAAATGGCCAATGGGCCATAATTTCTCCCAAGAATCATCATCCAAAAGCTATGCACGACCCATTGGCCCAAAGGGAAGTTGTTTTCTTATTTTTAATTTATTAATTGAATTTTTAAATCTATTAATTCATTTAATTCAAATTAAATATGAAAAAATACTACATGCCACCTTGCAAATCTTTTTATGCAGCATTCCTACTCATCATAACTCCAAGATTTCGTGCACACTCAATATGGAAAGAATTGGCAATGATTGGCATGATCTTCACATGGAAAAGATTGGAAAAGATACCATTAAAAATCAAATATTTGATTCATGATTACAAAGGTTTTGGACTTGTTTTGCAAACCTAAAACACTCCTCATAAAAGCCAGAACACAACCCTAATGCTCAGGACCTGGAAGCTGCGCTCAGATTCAAGAACACAAACTCACTTTTTCCTTAAGAACTTCAAACCTGTTTTCTTGGTTGCAAGGCATTTCAAGGCATGGAAAGTATCTCAAAATTTTGTTGGGACCTCTCTGATCATAACCCAATCAAAATCACATCTCCATACACCAAGAACTGGTAGAACACCATAGCCCTGTTCATGGAAATTTTCATAATCGCATCTTGATTTATACGTATGTTTCATGTTTTTTAATTGTTGTTTTACGCTAACATGATGTTTCTGAAGCTAACAGTACCGTTCAATTGAAAAATGGTCGCCTAAATAAGAAGTTACCATGAACACGCATTAGGGTTTCAAAACTCTGAATTTGGGGTTTCTTTCATCTGGTAAAATCAGACCATGAGACTAGGACCATTGAATTCGTAGCATTCCAGTGAATCTAAGACACCCATCTCGCTCAATTTATCGTTGGCCAATTTCTATTCGCTATTTTTGTTGTTTCAGATTGTGGGGGTTCAAAACCCCCGCTATTTGATGTATTTTTTCAGGCAAAAGCAAAGGCATGGTGGAGAAGACGCTGAGGTGTCTCAACCAGACAGGGCCATTCAAATATTCGCGCATTTTCTTTTATGTTTACCAATAGCACTTGTTCTCTCTCATATGAATCAGGTTCCACTAATATTACAAACGAACGCGCTTGGCTGGTTGGTAAGTGAGGTTTCCTTCAAGCATTGGGACCTGGGTTCGATTCCCAGGTCCCCTCCCTTCTCAATATCATTTTGTTTAATGTATTCCTACGCAGCTTGCATCCTAAGGTCCACTATACAACTCCATGCCTTGGCTTGCCACATGTCCCAGGAGACGAATCTGAAGGTCAGGATGAGAGGTCCATCATACACATCAGTTGACCATGCCACACACGCGCTGAAAAAGTCAAACAAGGCCAGAAATCTGTGGGCCTAATTGCTTGCTACAAACCTCCATAATTGGGTCTACCACCCCTTTTGTTTCTATTTCTCTCCTTCATTCTTTGTTCTATTTTTTTATTTGCTTTAATTTAATTGCTTTCTTTTTTTTTAAATTCCACAAATTAATTTTAAATAATAAAAATACAAAAATCAGAAAAGACAAAAAATAAAAATATATTTTATTTAATAGTTTTTGTAAATAAATTTTATTAAATAATTTAGTTCTAATCTTAGGTTTAATTTTAATGTTTTTTTAATAAACTAAAAAATGTAGAAATTAGGGTTTTAATGCTTTTATTCTTTTTTTCTTTTCTTTTACCATATTTAATTATTAATTATTTCGTAAATAAATTTATCATTAAATAATTAGGTTAAAACTAGGTACAACTTAAACATTTTTTTAATAAATTAAAAATAGTTTAGAATTAGGGTTTTTAATTCCAATTTAGTTTTCTCATTAAACTCCATAAATAACAAAAAACTCCAAAAAAATTCTTTCTTTTATTTTAACTTAATTAATTTATTAATTGTAATGTAATTTCTTTAAAGGGTCCAACGCCCTCGCATTCGATTATAATTCCTTTTCGCGCATTTACTTTCATTTCCCTTTTATAAATTTCATGTACCTGCCCCAAAGCCTTGTAATAGATTAATTAGGATATTTATTTTTCCGCACTTTATCTTATTCAAATCAGGTCTTGGTTTAATTTGGCGATGTAGACCCGCGCCTTTGTAATAGCGTAGGACTTTTATCTTCCCGCATCTTTTAACTGTTAATAACCACATGAAAGAATGAATGTCAAAAATAAAAAAAAACAAAGCGTAGATCACCAATGCATGAACAAGACAAACATAACTGAAATTGACACACAATTCACACACCACCCCTAGGGTACGTCTCACTGTTGCCTTGCCCCTCGAAAAGTGGTCGTCGAGTAGAGGATGTTTTAGTAAGTCCTCATGTCCATGAACATGGCATTGGGGTAGCTTCTAAGGTATCCTCCTATTGCTCTGGTGACCACACTATCCCTAATCCTCGAATTGACCCGAACACCTCCAACGGTGGTGCCACCTACCTCTCAATGGTGGGATGGCACTACCTTAAGGACATTTACACAGACGAATTCCTTAGGGTAGGTAGATGACTCGTAGATGCTTGCTCTAATTCAAAACAAATCAAAAATCTTTTTCACACCGACACTTTGCAAAAAGCTTTCAAAAAATAATTCTTCAAACACTCTTGAGGACTGATACAAGAGTCGAACTGAAACTTTCAAAGAAACTTTTTCAAACCCACTCACCTTGAAAAGCAAACAAACAATTTTGAAAACACAAATGAGCAAGTATCTAAGAGCCCATGGATAACCATGGATAGAAAGGGTGCTAACACCTTCCCTTTCTATAAATCTACCTCTCGAACTGAGAGCAATCTCAATAAGGAATTTTTCTGTGCTTTTGTCCTTTCCATTTGGAGAAGATAAAAGACGGTGGCGACTCTTGCTTCCGCGACATTTCGCGAACCAGCGTTAAATAGTAAGTTCCAGATCCACCGATCACAGAACTGGCGACTCAGCTGGGGAATATCTTTTAAAGTGAGGTGTACCTTAGGACTAAGATCACTGTGTTTTCAATTGCTTTGACTTGTATGCTTTAAATTGTGGGATTGTCTTGGGAGTTACATAGATCCTAACCCGGATCTGGGGATACCCTGTTTAGGTAGCATAAGTTGTGAGGGACCTGTCCGACGTAGACCGACATGGGTGAAGCAGTGGCTATGTTGGTGTGGCACCTTGGTCTGTACCGATATCCCTTATGTTGCAACGAGGAGAATATGGGTCTTCTGTGGAGTCATTAAGCACCAACAGACCTTAGAACCTTAAATGACACAACTTGGCCATTAGAACAGTAGCAGTATGCTACGCCCATTGAGGCTAAACTCTCGTGATGGTTCTGGCCACAAGAAAAGATTGTGATGCTGGAGTTATGACCGATTGAGGGTAGTCAATGATATTGGGATCCTCTAAGAACCCGGTTACTTTTGATAGGACAGGTATGAACCAACAAACTGAAAGAGGGTAATACCTAGACCTCATGTTGGCCTAAACTTTAAGGGCTTGTCTTGTGTGACTTGTGTGCCTTATCATGTTTTCCTTTGTAAATATTTGTGGTGTGCTTTATCATAACATCATAACATCATGAGCATTGCATGCATCCTGCATAAGGACTGACCATTTCAAAGACAAGAGGGTTTCACCTTTGCTCTGTTTTGTAGGACATCATGATGCCTATGCGAAGGAATACTATCCGGTTCAACTTTGTTCACCCACCTGAGTTACTTGAAGAGTTGGTTAGCAGGATTCCAAATACCACTTCCTTCATCCAGAGGCATGGTTCTCTTCTCAGTTTAGTCACTGCAAAGCGGGATCAACAATTGATGAGTGTCCTGACCCAGTTCTATGACCCTCTGTACCAGTGCTTCACCTTTCAAGACTTCCAGCTGGTACCTACCCAGGAAGAGTTCTCTGATTTGCTTGGTATCCCTATCTTGGATCAGACTCCCTTCACTGGTTGGGAAAAGACTCTTAGGCTTGAGGAGGTTGCTGCAGCTCTTCCCTTGACTCATCAAGAAGTAATGGACAACTGGGTGACTAGAAGCGGAGTTAAGGGTTTCTTGGCCAAGTTTCTGATTGGTAAAGCTAACAGTTTCTGGAATGACTTGGACTTTAGGGCATATGAAGACATCTTGGCTCTCTTAATATATGGGCTAGTCTTGTTTCCTAATCCTGACAACTTCATCAATGTCACTGCCATAAGGATCTTTATGTCTCAGAACCCTGTGCCCACTCTCTTGGGTGACATCCTGCAACAACTTTATGCTCGTACTGCCCGAAGACGAGGAACTCTGTGGTGTTGTATCCCTTTGTTGGTGAGGTGGTTTATTTCGCACCTCCCTAAGTTCGTGCTGAAGAACCAAGAAGGAAGAGGTTGGGCTCATAGGTTAATGTCTCTCGCTGATAAGGACATCATTTGGACTCTCAGAGGTTTGGATGAGATAGCTATTATTGATCGTTGCGGAGAATATCCTAATGTTCCTTTGATTGGTACTCAAGGAGGAATCTCTTACAATCCATGTCTAGCTCTCCGTCAGTTTGGAAGGGCCAGAAGAGCAGGGCCTCATGAGATGTTGGTGCCTCACATCAGTTTTGAGTTTCAGGTGGATAGTGACGAGCTGCGTCGTAGGTTCATCAAGGCTTGGGACAGAGTTCATAAAGCTGATCCACAAGAGTTAGGGCCAAAGACTTCTCTACCTATGGAAGCCTACTGCAAATGGGTTCACCTCCGTGCTCAGAAGTTAGGTATGCCATACGAAGCTGTCAGACCCGTCATTCTTGAGTATCCTGACAAAGATGGGGCTCCTCCAACTGTCCTCCCTCCTCAGATACCTACTGATTATGAGACATTAAAGAGGTCTTGGTCGCAACTGCGAGAAGAGCGGGATTTTTACCGGGAAAAGTTCAACGAGCAGGAATTGAAGATCCAGAAGCTGACAAAGCAGTTGGAGAATGAGCGAGCTCTGAATGACTACATCCGTACTGAGAAGAGGAGACCATGGGATCAATAAGGAGCTCTGGATGTTCTTTTACAGTTTTATTTCCTTTTTCAGTATTTCCATTTTTTATGTAACACCTAAGGGCAACCTGTTGAACAATTTAAGTTTCAAAGTTGAATCTAATGAAGTGTGTTCCTTTTTGTTTACAAAGTTGATTCCCGATTGTCTTTGAAAACATAACTCATACGCATTCCATTCATCATGTGCATAGCAGGTATTCTTCTTTTCAGGTTGCTTACTGTTCTTCGCTGTTTATTTCAGCATCATGAACCCTGACTCATCATCAACCGAGATGTCTATCAAGGCCCTTCAGGCGCAGAACACGCAATTTCAGGAGTTGATCATGGGTTTGGCTCTAGGCCAAGAAGAGCTGAAGGCTTTACTCCCGAAGAAGGAGAAGAAGAAGAAGAAGAAGAGAATTGTTCTTTTCAACCCAGGCCGAAGGTTTGGCAACACTCTGCAGAATGAAGAAGCTGGTTCTTCTGTAGGCAAAGGCAGTCCCCAGGGGGGAAAGGCTTCAAGTCCAGTAGTCTCTGACAACGAGACCGACTTCAATGAGGAACAGTATCCTCCTGCTGAAGACCGGTATAAGTAGTTGGAAGACAGACTGAATGCAATGGAGATCCAACAAGTGCCTGGGCTGGATTCTGGAGATTTGGGCTTATCTACTGGTGTGATTATTCCTCACAAGTTTAAGGCACCATCTTTCACCAAGTATGACGGGGCGTCTTGTCCCAAGCTACACCTTAGATCTTATGTGCGGAAGATTCAACCGTACACTGTGGATAAGAACTTGTGGATCCACTTCTTCCAGGAGAGTCTTTTAGGGACTCATCTCGAATGGTTCTATCAGCTGGATAGGACCAAAGTTCGTAACTGGGAGGAGTTGGCTACTGCTTTTTATAAGCAATATCAATATAATGCCGACCTTGCTCCTACACGTACCCAACTCCAGGGTATGTCGCTAGGATCAAGCGAAGGTTTTAAAGAGTATGCACAGAAGTGGAGGGATCTGGCTGGCAGGGTGCAGCCTCCGTTAACAGACCGTGAGCTGGTGGATATGTTCTTGGGGACCCTATCTGGGCCATTTTTCAATCATCTTATCGGTAATTCGTCTGCAGGGTTTACTGATCTTATTCTGACTGGGGAGAGAATAGAGGCTGGAATGAAGTCCGGTAAAATTCAGAAAGGTGCGTCTTCAAGTGCTGAGAAGAAACCCTTTAAAAAGGAGGCCAGTGTTGTGTATAGGCCTAGGAGGCAAGAGAAACCAGAACGCCGCCAATCTGTCAACGCGGTGATGATTGCTAAGCCTGTTGCCGCTCCTCGACAAACCAATCCACCCAGGGCTGAAAGACCCAGAAGAGAGTTTACCCGGCTGAGTATGACCTTGTTACAAATCTTGCCGCAGTTGCTGTCCACCAACCTAGTGACTGTCAGGGAGGCCCCAAAGGTTGTGAATATTGCTTCTCCCAAGTACAATCCAAATGCCCGCTGTGTTTATCACTCCGATAGCCCGGGGCATTCCACTGATGATTGCTGGGCCTTAAGGAATAAGGTGCAAGACCTTATTGATGCAAAAGAGATACAATTTGAGGCGCCTGAGAGGCCAAATGTGGTGACTGCTCCTATGCCCTAGCATGGAGTGAATGTCGTTGATGAAGATGTGTATGCCGTTTCTATGAATGATGTAGCTACTCCTCTGATAACTATTAAGAGGAACCTACTGCTGGCCGGTTTATTTCCGGGTTGTAGTGAAGGTTGCCTTTTCTGTGCTGTTTCCCTTTCTGGTTGTCCTTTGCTAAAGTTGGGCATCCAAAGCCTGATGGACAGCAAAGAGATTCTGTTCAAGAAGACTGCTGTTCAGTTTGTTCCGGTGGAAGAAGTGTATGTTGTTACCATTTTCAATAATCCGATCAAGGTTCCCCCGAGGAAGCCGGTTAAAATCATGACTGTCGCACCCATTGTGATTACTGTTCCGGGGCCTCTCCCCTATGAATCTGATAAGGCTGTCCCATGGCACTATGGGGCAGATGTATATGTACATGGTATAAAGCAAGAGTTCAACACTGGTACCAGCATCAGCAATATCACTGGTCCAGCCAAGGTAACCCGCAGTGGCAGGCTCTTCTCGCCTGACATTGCGTCGCCCGCTATTCGAAGACCTCTCGTTATAACACCTGCAAGTGCACCTGTTCCCATTTCTGATCAAGTTGTTTCCCCTGCCGCCGAGTCATCTAATGCTCGGGGCAAAGGGATTGAAGATGAGCCTGCCCAGATGGAGGCACCAAAATCTGTGAATGATGAGGCCTCCCAACAAGAGATGGAGGAAATTCTGAAGATAATCAAGAAGAGTGACTTTAATGTTGTTGAACAGCTGGGGCATACCCCCTCTAAGATCTCTATGCTCTCCTTGCTGCTGTGCTCAGAGGCCCATGCTAAGGCCTTGATTTCATTTCTAAAGACGGCCCATGTGCCACAGGAGACATCTGCAGTCCAGTTTACTGATTGCGTAGCTAATTTGACAGCCGACAATGGCTTGGGTTTCTCAGATGCTGACCTTACTGCTAAGGGAAAGAACCATAATGACGCCCTGTATGTCTCTATTGAATGCAGGGGCACTACTCTCGCTCACGTGTTGGTAAACACCGGTTCTTCCCTGAATGTGCTACCCAAAAAGGCCTTAGACCGGTTGGATTGTGAGGGCCTGGAGCTGAAACCTAGCAACATCATCGTCAGAGCCTTTGACGGTTCTAAGAGGATGGTTCATGGAGAGGTAGACATTCCTATTCGTGTGGGTTCTCAAGTATTCGACTCAACTTTCTATGTGATGGATATCCGTCCATCTTATTCCTGTTTACTGGGTTGACCTTGGATTCACAAAGCTGGGGCAGTGACCTCTACCCTACACCAGAAGCTCAAGTACCCCGTCAGAGGGAAGATTGTCACTGTGCAGGGAGAGGAGGAGTATATGGTTAGTCACTTGAATTCCTTCCGATATATTGAGATGGACGGGGAGTTTATTGAAACCCCCTTTCAGCATTTTGAAGAGGTACCTCCAACATTGGCAGCGGCAGAAACAGTGGTTGAAGAGGATGTTCCTTTGAAGATGGCTTCCCTGAAGGATGCCCGGGCCGTGATCGAGAAAGAGGCTCAGAAGGCTGTGCGCAAAGCTAGAACCAGAAGACCTCCTGTGCTCATCACCAATCCAGGAGTGAATACCATTGGGGATGAAGATGAAGTAGAAGAGTCAGAGTTTGATAATTGGATCTACCCGACGACTGATGGTGGACTGACTAATTGGATTGCTAAAGATCATACTCCTGTTACTTTTGTTACGCAGTAATAAACTCCTTTGTTTTTTGTTATTTGTAATAAACAATTAAAACTCTCTGGCCCGGTGTCTTACCCGGGGCACCGTGGCTTCATTTGTGAGGGTATATTAATTGTCATTTCATATATCATGAATAAAGACCTTGGACGTTTTCTCGCATTTCAAATCTTATGCTCCTTTTCTTTCTTTCTTTTCTTTATATATTGCGAAACAATTGTATTTACACACACTCACTCATACAGGTTTCAATCCACTCTGGATCTCACTGGTAACGACTCTGCTACCGCCAGTTATGACTTCGAAAATCCGATCAACTTAGCCGAAGACGAAGATGAAGATGATTGCGAAGTGCCTGGAGAGCTTGCAAGACTGTTACTCCAGGAAGAGAGGGCAATTCAACCACATGAAGAGCCAGTGGAAACGATAAATCTGGGTACTGAGACGGACAGAAAGGAGGTTAAAATTGGTGCCAACCTAGAGCTCAGCGTGAAGCAACGGTTGACTCAGATGTTACATGATTATATGGAGATCTTTGTCTGGTCCTACGAAGACATGCCTGGGTTGGATACCAACATTGTGGTCCATCATTTGCCTACCAAGGAAGACTGCCCTCCGGTTAAGCAAAAGGTTCGCCGTATGCGTCCAGAGATGTCTGAGAAGATTAAAGCCGAGGTTATGGAGCAATTCGATGCCGGTTTTCTTGCAGTGACTTCTTATCCTCAGTGGGTTGCTAATGTGGTGCCGGTACCAAAGAAAGACGGTAAGGTCAGAATGTGCGTTGACTACAGGGATCTGAACAGGGCTAGCCCCAAAGATGACTTCCCCTACCTCACATTGATGTCCTGGTTGACAATACTGCTCAGCATAAGGTGTTCTCTTTCATGGATGGCTTTTCAGGTTACAATCAAATCAAGATGGCTCCTGAAGACATGGAAAAGACTACCTTTGTTACTCAGTGGGGCACCTTCTGCTACAAGGTCATGCCATTCGGGTTGAAAAATGCTGGGGCAACCTACCAACATGCCATGGTTGCTTTATTTCATGACATGATCCATCATGAGATTGAAGTGTATGTCGACGACATGATTGCAAGGTCCCAAACTGAGGAAGAACACCTTGATCATCTGCAGAAATTGTTTGACCGTCTGAAGTTGTACAAGCTGAGGTTGAACCCAAACAAGTGCACCTTCGGGGTAAGATCCGGAAAGTTGCTAGGCTTAGTTGTAAGTGACAAGGGCATTCAAGTGGACCCTGCCAAGGTTAAAGCTATTCAAGAGATGACTGTTCCTAAGACAGAGAAAGAAGTCAGAGGCTTTTTAGGACACCTGAATTACATTGCCCGATTCATCTCCCACCTAACTGCTACCTGTGAGCCAATCTTCAAGCTGCTGAAGAAAGATCAGGTAGTACGTTGGAATGATGAATGTCAGGCCGCTTTTGACAAAATCAAAGAGTATCTCCAAGAACCACCCATCCTTATGCCACCGGTTGAGGGGAGACCTCTGATACTATACCTAACAGTACTTGACAACTCAATGGGGTGTGTGCTGGGGCAGCATGACGAGTCTGGCCGAAAAGAGCATGCCATTTATTACCTTAGAAAAAAGTTTACCGACTGTGAGACCCGATACTCACTGCTCGAGAAAACTTGATGCGCTTTGGTATGGGTTGCTCGCCGGCTGAGACAGTATATGCTGACTCACACTACCTTGTTGATCTCAAAGATGGATCCTATAAAGTACATATTTGAAAAGCCTGCTCTGTTTGGGAGAATAGCAAGATGGAAAATGATCTTGACAGAATACGACATCCAGTACACAACTCAGAAAGCCATCAAGGGAAGTGTATTGGCAGACCACTTGGCACATCAGGCAGTAGACGACTATCAGTCAATGAACTTCGAGTTTCCTGACGAGAGTATCATGATAGTGACTGATTGTGAAGTACCTGGACCGGATGAAGGACCTAAGGAAGGATCCCGATGGTCCATGCATTTTGACAGAGCCTCCAATGCTCTGGGTAACGGTATCGGCGCTGTGATCATATCCCCCCAAGGCACTCATACTCCACTCACTGCCCGGCTATGTTTCAACTGCACCAACAACATGGCGGAGTATGAGGCGTGCATCATGGGTCTCCAAGCTGCGATCGACTTAAGGATCAAGTTTCTGAGTGTCTTCGGAGATTCCGCTCTCGTGATCAATCAGATCAAAGGGGAGTGGGATACGAAACATCCAAATCTTATTCCTTACAGAGAATGTGTATTGACATTGATCCCCCACTTCACAGAGATAACCTTTGAACATTTCCCAAGAGAGGAGAATCAGTTAGCGGACGCGTTAGCTACGATGTCTTCTATGTTCAAAGTCAAATGGGACAATGAGGCTCCCCGAATCATCATCTGGAAACTGGACGAACCGGCATACTATTGTGATCTCGAGGCTGAATTGGTGACTGAGAAGCCTTGGTACCATGAGGTGAAGAGATACTTGGAAGCTCAGGAATACCCTGAAGGTGCCTCTGTCAACGATAAGAAGTTTCTGAGAAGGTTCGCAGCGAAGTTCTTCCTTAGCAACGACATCCTGTATAAGCGAAACCATGATTCGACCTTACTGCGTTGTGTGGATAAGACTGAAGCAGAAAGGATCATGGAAGAGCTACATGAAGGGACATTCGGAACACATTCCAGTGGACACACTATGGCGAAGAAAATCCTTCGGGCAGGGTATTTCTGGTCCACAATG
Source organism: Vicia faba (assembly GCA_948472305.1). NCBI lineage: Eukaryota > Viridiplantae > Streptophyta > Magnoliopsida > Fabales > Fabaceae > Vicia > Vicia faba. The sequence goes on from OX451741.1 coordinate 494,122,151, forward strand.
GAAGCCGACTGCTACCAACATTCCCGGACATGCCATAAATGCCAGATATACGCAGACAAGGTGCACGTTCCCCCAGTTCCTCTAAATGTCCTGACTGCACCTTGGCCGTTTGCAATGTGGGGCATAGATATGATCGGTGAGATTAAACCTACAGCGTCCAATGGGCATTGCTTTATTCTGGTGGCGATTGATTACTTCACGAAGTGGGTTGAAGCAGCTTCCTACGCTACGGTAACCAAGACTGTTGTGGCACGGTTCATTCGGCACAACCTGATCTATCGATACGGTGTCCCTGAAAGAATCATTATGGACAACAGTACCAATCTCAATAACAAGATGATCACTGAGCTCTGCGAGCAGTTTAAGATACAACACCACAACTCTTCTCCTTATCGGCCGAAGATGAATGGAGCTGTAGAAGCAGCGAATAAGAATATCAAGAAAATTGTGCAGAAGATGACAGTGACTTATAAAGATTGGCACGAGATGTTACCGTTCGCTCTACATGGGTACCGTACCTCAGCCAGGACATCAACCGGGGCAACCCCTTTCTCCTTGGTCTACGGTATGGAGGCAGTCTTACCAATCGAAGTGCAAATACCCTCTCTCCGGATAATGAAGGATGCAGATCTGAGCGAAAAGGATTGGATCCAGACACGACTTGATCAATTAAACCTGATTGAAGAAAAGAGACTTGCTGCTATTTGTCATGGTCAAACGTACCAAAAACGGATGATCAGGGCATTTAACAAAAAGGTCAGACCACAAGAGTATCAAGTTGGGGATCTGGTAATCAAACGCATCATCCTTCCTCAGAGTGATCCAAGGGGAAAATGGACCCCTACGTACGAAGGGCCATTTGTGGTTAAACGTGTGTTCTCAGGAGGAGCCATGATTCTAACCAACATGGATGGTGACGACCTTCCTCACCCCGCCAATGCAGACATAGTAAAAAGATACTACGCATAAAAAAAGCCCCGCTAGGTTGACATACCTAGGCAAAAATTAGGGCTTCCCAGCGAACCAAAAGGGTTCGGGCAAAATGAAGGGATGAAATGAAAAAATCTGTACACCCGGCAAGTCGAAAACCTGAAAAGGCGGCTTGGGCAAAAATGGGTATCCCGGTGGACTGAAAACCCGAAAGGGCGGTCCAGGAAAAAGTTAGGGATAAAGCGTAATACTATGTCTCATTGGATCACCTTGCATCCAGAATCCGGTATCAGCATCAAGTTCGGACGGCATCGATCAATCAGCTTCATCTTCAGCTAGGTCATCAAGTGATGAGACGCTCGAAGATATAAAGGCAATAGGAGAGTTGGAACCCAATGGGATTGTTCTTTTCACGCAGCTGTTTTATTTTCCCTTTGTACAAATTGTATAAACTCTTTTGTTCGGCGGCGTTCTCTTACTAGGACGTCAGCCTCTTGTACATAAACGCCTATTTACAGGCAATTCAAAAAAATCAATACAAAAATCACTTTTCAGCTCAAATTGCCATTTGTTTTTCTTTTCTGTTTTGTTTTGCGAAGAACGTCCAAGGTTCAATTTGTGATATATGCATTGACATTAATTGCTAACTCATAAATATTTGCATACGAAACAAAGGATTAATTACAGGTGACATTAGAAACAGGGGCAATAATGAGTTGTCTAAGCGACCTAATTACTCTATCCACCAAGGTGCCAAGGTGAGTTCGGCTGAAGAACATAACCGGTATATCTTAGTTCCCCAGAGAGTGAGTCAGCAAGTCAATACACTCTCCCCAAGCAAAGCTACATTATCAGCCTTAAGGAAGTTGGGTATCCTCCAGCAGATCTCAACATCCCCCAGCATGATATACAGACATTCCCAACAAGCATCCCCGTCAGTCTTGACCTAAAGATTGTTCCCCGGCGGTATATCAAACATTCAATGGAGTCACTTCCCCAATATAGTTCAAAATTTCCCCAGGAGAGTCCAATCCAGATTTCCCCAGGAAAGTTTGAATCATCTCCCCCAGCAGGAAGCTTATCCCCAGTAGATTCTGGAAGCTTCCCCCCTGCAGAGCACGAACGCGTCCCCCGGCTTTATTCAAAGGTTATTTCCCTACCAGGATATAACTGGGTTATCCTCAGCCAAAAGCCATGGAAAGATCGTCCTCGGCACAGTCTTCTTATCCCCGGCGAAGTCTATTAACACTTCCAACATATCAATGGTATCCCCAGCGAAGTTACCATCAACCTCCCAGCAAAGTATCTCTCTCCCCACAGAGTATTTCTCCCCAGCAAGATCGCTAGAGTAATTTTCTCCCCGCAGAGTGTTCTATTCGCCAAGTTTATCTCCCAACAGAGTTATCTTCTCCTACCGGTATTCTTACAACTATCATCCCCAGCAGAAACAACAAAGCACTATTCTCCAACATCAGCCCATGATGTGACTTCCCGGCACCCGTCAAGGATTTACTTTCCTAGATAAAAACATACATTCGTAAATATCGCATTTCCATACATCATGATACATGCATAAACGCATCATACCTTACAATCTCATTTATGTTAAGAACATCATTGCTTGATCCATATCATGCATTGCATATGACTGACCTTTACCTTTTAGGAAAGATCCAGTTAAGTTCTCAAATACATCCAAGACTTTAGCTTGGTTCAGTTAAATCGACCCTAAGATTTTCCTGATTCTTATCCAGTCAAAGGCCTTCTCTGGTTCAGTCAGATCGACCCTAAGATCTACCTGATTCTTATCCAGTTGAAGATATTCCAAGACCTTGTCCGGTTCAGTTAAATCGACCCTAAGATTTTTCTGATTCTTATCTAGTCAAAGGCCTTCTCTGGTTCAGTCAGATCGACCCTAAGATCTACCTGATTCTTATCCAGTTGAAGATATTCCAAGACCTTGTCCGGTTCAGTTAAATCGACCCTAAGATTTTCCTGATTCTTATCCAGTCAAAGGCCTTCTTTGGTTCAGTCAGATCGACCCTAAGATCTCCCTGATTCTTATCCAGTTGAAGATATTCCAAGACCTTGCCCGGTTCAGTTAAATCGACCCTAAGATTTTCCTGATTCTTATCCAGTCAAAGGCCTTCTCTGGTTCAGTCAGATCGACCCTAAGATCTCCCTGATTCTTATCCAGTTAAAGATATTCCAAGACCTTGTCCGGTTCAGTTAAATCGACCCTAAGATTTTCCTAATTCTTATCCAGTCAAAGGCCTTCTCTGGTTCAGTCAGATCGACCCTAAGATCTCCCTGATTCTTATCCAGTTGAAGATATTCCAAGACCTTGCCCGGTTCAGTTAAATCGACCCTAAGATTTTCCTGATTCTTATCCAGTCAAAGGCCTTCTCCGGTTCAGTCAGATCGACCCTAAGATCTCCCTGATTCTTATCCCAGTAGAAGACATCCAAGATTCTCTCAGCGTTCATGTTGAGGTAGTAATCGCCCCAAGATTCTCTCAGCGTTCCCGTTGAGGTAGTAATCGTCCAAGGTTCTCTCACCGTCCCGTTGAGGTAGTAACCATCCCTGATTCATTCATCACCTTTTGAAGCTCCAGATTCAATTCCTGTAACCAGTCAGAATGCATCTACATGAAGAGTTTGAAGACCAGCTCCTGTAACAGGCCAGGTAATCATTTTCTTTTTCAGGTACGCAAGTTCTCGCTAAGGAATCTCTTACGCGATCGACACCCAGATGACGTCTACAAGCCCATCCACCTATTCATCATCTCTTAGCATGGCATCTATAATCCCATCATCCTATCCATCAATCTCCAAATGGCATCTATAAGCCTATTCCCACCATCACACTGCTAATATGTGAGCGCAAATTTCTGGGCACTCTAGTGTTCAATCATCTTCCACCTTCGGATTACGAAAGGCACGTCAGCCAATCTGCATCCTCAGGTCTAAGAAGATTGAACAGGGGAAACTGTTGTACCCCAAAATTTGCCCTCCCATATTCTTCAAGATTTGCCAAAAGCATGCTTCAAAATATCCCAAGGGTTGCACAGTTCAAGGGCCTCCTAACAGTCAAAAACTAGGGTTTTGGTTCTGGCAAAGAAATTGAAGTTTCCAAGGGTCCAAACAAGTCCTATATTCCTACAAACATGGTCAAGCATCCATATGCTAAGTTTCAAGACTTACAGCACAAAATTGCACAGTCAAAAACCCTAATTGCTCAACAGTCAACTGTAGGGGCAAAATGGTCATTTGACAGTCAAAAGTCCAAATTTTTGGTCAACACCTTATTTTGAAGCCACAAACATCATTTTATCAATGCTTGATCATGATTTTCAAGGCATGGCTCAAAAAGTCTCAAGATGCAAAAGTTTCCATATTTGGACAGTTGAAAAAGTCAACTGTAACTTGACCAAAGCGTAACTTCCACATGGTTTATCAGAAAAATTCCATCCAAAGCTCATTTTGAAGAGAAAGACATTTCCTACAACTCCTCTTCACACTTTAAGTCCAAGAAATACTCTCACAAAAAGTTATCAATCTCAACATTATAGGTCATTTTCAAAAGTCAACAAAAAGGCACTTTAAGTCAAAGACCATAACTTGATATTGGTAAATCAAAATGACATGGGACCAAAGGCATTGGTTAGAGGACTTCAAGACCTTTCCAAAATGTCCAAGAACATGATCAAAGCTTAAACATTGAGCAAGATATGCCTTGTGGAAGTTGGGAAATTTTTGGGAATTTTGAAAATTCAACTTTGCTTCAAATGCCTCAAAATGGCTAATGGGCCACAATTTCTCCCAAGAATCATCATCCAAAAGCTATGAACGACCCATTGGCCTAAAGGGAAGTTGTTTTCTTATTTTTAATTTATTAATTGAATTTTTAAATCTATTAATTCATTTAATTCAAATTAAATATGAAAAAATACTACATGCCACCTTGCAAATCTTTTTATGCAGCATTCCTACTCATCATAACTCCAAGATTTCGTGCACACTCAATATGGAAAGAATTGGCAATGATTGGCATGATCTTCACATGGAAAAGATTGGAAAAGATACCATTAAAAATCAAATATTTGATTCATGATTACAAAGGTTTTGGACTTGTTTTGCAAACCTAAAACACTCCTCATAAAAGCCAGAACACAACCCTAATGCTCAGGACCTGGAAGCTGCGCTCAGATTCAAGAACACAAACTCACTTTTTCCTTAAGAACTTCAAACCTGTTTTCTTGGTTGCAAGGCATTTCAAGGCGTGGACAGTATCTCAAAAGTTTGTTGGGACCTCTCTGATCATAACCCAATCAAAATCACATCTCCATACACCAAGATTTGGTAGAACGCCATAGCCCTGTTCATGGAAATTTTCATAATCGCATCTTGATTTATACGCATGTTTCATGTTTTTTAATTATTGTTTTACGCTAACATGATGTTTCTGAAGCTAACAGTACCGTTCAATTGAAAAATGGTCGCCTAAATAAGAAGTTACCATGAACACGCATTAGGGTTTCAAAACTCTGAATTTGGGGTTTATTTCATCTGGTAAAATCAGACCATGAGACTAGGACCATTGAATTCGTAGAATTCCAGTGAATCTAAAACACCCATCGCGCTCAATTTATCGTTGGCCAATTTCTATTCGCTATTTTGTTGTTTCAGATTGTGGGGGTTCAAAACCCCCGCTATTTGATGTATTTTTTTAGGCAAAAGCAAAGGCATGGTGGAGAAGACGCTGAGGTGTCTCAACCAGACAGGGCCATTCAAATATTCGCGCATTTTCTTTTATGTTTACCAATAGCACTTGTTCTCTCTCATATGAATCAGGTTCCACTAATATTACAAACGAACGCGCTTGGCTGGTTGGTAAGTGAGGTGTCCTTCAAGCATTGGGACCTGGGTTCGATTCCTAGGTCCCCTCCCTTCTCAATATCATTTTGTTTAATGTATTCCTACGCAGCTTGCATCCTAAGGTCCACTGTACAACTCCATGCCTTGGCTTCCCACATGTCCCAGGAGACGAATCTGAAGGTCAGGATGAGAGGTCCATCATACACATCAGTTGACCATGCCACACACGCGCTGAAAAAGTCAAACAAGGCCAGAAATCTGTGGGCCTAATTGCTTGCTACAAACCTCCATAATTGGGTCTACCACCCCTTTTGTTTGTATTTCTCTCCTTCATTCTTTGTTCTATTTTTTTATTTGCTTTAATTTAATTGCTTTCTTTTTTTTTAAATTCCACAAATTAATTTTAAATAATAAAAATACAAAAATCAGAAAAGACAAAAAATAAAAATATATTTTATTTAATAGTTTTTGTAAATAAATTTTATTAACTAATTTAGTTCTAATCTTAGGTTTAATTTTAATGTTTTTTTAATAAACTAAAAAATGTAGAAATTAGGGTTTTAATGCTTTTACTCTTTTTTTCTTTTCTTTTACCATATTTAATTATTAATTATTTTGTAAATAAATTTATCATTAAATAATTAGGTTAAAACTAGGTACAACTTAAACATTTTTTTAATAAATTAAAAATAGTTTAGAATTAGGGTTTTTAATTCCAATTTAATTTTCTCATTAAACTCCATAAATAACAAAAAACTCCAAAAAAATTCTTTCTTTTATTTTAACTTAATTAATTTATTAATTGTAATGTAATTTCTTTAAAGGGTCCAACGCCCTCGCATTCGATTATAATTCATTTTCGCGCATTTACTTTCATTTCCATTTTATAAATTTCATGTACCTGCCCCAAAGTCTTGTAATAGATTAATTAGGATATTTATTTTTCCGCACTTTATCTTATTCAAATCGGGTCTTGGTTTAATTTGGCGATGTAGACCCGCGCCTTTGTAATAGCGTAGGACTTTTATCTTCCCGCATCTTTTAACTGTTAATAACCACATGAAAGAATGAATGTCAAAAATAAAAAAAAAACAAAGCGTAGATCACCAATGCATGAACAAGACAAACATAACTGAAATTGACACACAATTCACACACCACCCCTAGGGTACGTCTCACTGTTGCCTTGCCCCTCGAAAAGTGGTCGTCGAGTAGAGGATGTTTTAGTAAGTCCTCATGTCCATGAACATGGCATTGGGGTAGCTTCTAAGGTATCCTCCTATTGCTCTGGTGACCACACTGTCCCTAATCCTCGAATTGACCCGAACACCTCCAACGGTGGTGCCACCTACCTCTCAATGGTGGGATGGCACTACCTTAAGGACATTTACACAGACGAATTCCTTAGGGTAGGTAGATGACTCGTAGATGCTTGCTCTAATTCAAAACAAATCAAAAATCTTTTTCACACCGACACTTTGCAAAAAGCTTTCAAAAAACAATTCTTCAAACACTCTTGAGGACTGATACAAGAGTCGAACTGAAACTTTCAAAGAAACTTTTTCAAACCCACTCACCTTGAAAAGCAAACAAACAATTTTGAAAACACAAATGAGCAAGTATCTAAGAGCCCATGGATAACCATGGATAGAAAGGGTGCTAACACCTTCCCTTTCTATAAATCTACCTCCCGAACTGAGAGCAATCTCAATAAGGAATTTTTTTGTGCTTTTGTCCTTTCCATTTGGAGAAAATAAAAGACGGTGGCGACTCTTGCTTCCGCAACATTTCGCGAACCAGTGTTAAACAGTCAGTTCCAAATCCACCGATCACAATAGCATCTCATGCATCATGTGCATAACAGGTACCCTTTTTTCTACAGGTTGCTTAATCCTCTTCGCTGTTTATTTTGAACAGTCATCATGAATCCAGACTCATCCAGTGAGCAAGCAATCAAGGCCCTTCAGGCCCAAAGTGCCCAGTTTCAAGAGATGGTCCTAAGCCTGGCCCAAGGTCAGCAAGAGTTGAAGGCTCTGCTCCTAAATAAGAAGAAGAAGAAGAGAACTGCGTTATTCAACATTGGACGCAGGTTTGGGAACACACTCCATAATGAGGCTGATCCAACTACTTCCTCTGCAGAGAAAGATAGCCCCCAAGGGGGAGGAGCTCCTAGTCCTGCAGTTTCTGACAATGAGACGGATTACAATGACGAACAATACCCACCTGCTGCTGACAGATACAAGCAATTAGAAGACCGCTTGAGTGCCATGGAGATTCAGAATGTGCCGGTGCTGGATTTCGGAGATTTGGGCTTATCTTCTAGGGTAGTAATCCCACACAAGTTTAAGGGACCTTCCTTTGCCAAATATGACGGGGCCTCCTGTCCAAAGCTGCATCTAAGGTCGTACGTAAGGAAAATCCAACCTTACACGGCAGATAAAAATCTTTGGATCCACTTCTTCCAAGATAGCCTTTCGGGGTCACAGCTTGAGTGGTTCTATCAACTAGATGGAACTAGTATCCGACATTGGGAAGATTTGGCGACCGCATTTTATAGACAATATCAATACAATTCTGACCTTGCTCCTACGCGTACCCAACTTCAGGGTATGTCTCTAGGAACGGGCGAAGGGTTCAAAGAATATGTACAAAAATGGAGAGATTTGGCTGGCAGGGTGCAGCCTCCATTGACTGATCGTGAGCTGGTTGATATGTTTCTAGGGACCTTGTCTGGTCCATTTTTCAATCATTTGGTTGGTAACTCCTCCGCTGGGTTTACGGATTTGATTCTGACAGGTGAAAGGATAGAAGCTGGCATCAGGTCAGGAAAGATACAAAAAGCTGCCTCCACAAGTACTGAGAAGAGGCCTTTCAAGAAAGAAGCAAGTGCCGTCTATGGTCCTAGAAGACAAGTCAAGCCAGAAAGCCGCCAAGCCGTCAATGCCTTGGTCATTTCAAAGCCTGTTGCTGCTCCTCAGCAGTACAATCAACAAAGGGGTGAAAGGCCCAAGAGGCAGTATACTAGGCTGAGTATGACCTTGTCACAAATCTTACCGCAACTGTTATCAACCAACTTGGTGACCATCAAAGAGGCTCCAAAGGTCGTGAATACTGCATCTCCTAAGTATAACCCGAATGCCCGTTGTGCTTATCATTCTGATAGCCCCGGGCATACTACTGATGATTGCTAGTCCCTGAGAAATAAGGTGCAAGACCTTATCGACGCAAAGGAAATTCAGTTTGAGGCGCCTGAGAGGCCAAATGTCATAACTGCTCCTATGCCCCAGCATAGAGTAAATGCCGTTGAGGAAGATTTATATGTCGTTTCGGTGAATGATGTCGCTACTCCTCTGTTGACCGTTAAGAGGAACTTACTACTAGCCGGTTTATTTTCGGGTTGTAGCAAGGGTTGCCTCCTGTGTGCTGTTATCCCTACCGGTTGTCCGCTGCTGAAATCAGGCATCCAAAGCCTGATGGATAGCAAGGAAATTCTATTCAAGAAAACTGCTGTTCCATTTGTTTCCGCTGAAGAAGTATCTATCGTCAAGATTTACAATCCTACCAAGGCTCCCCCGAGGAAGCCAGTCAAAATTATGTCTGTTGCACCCATTACTATTACTGTTCCGGGGCCTCTCCCCTATGAATCTAACAAGGCTGTCCCATGGCATTATGGGGCAGACGTGTATATGCTTGGAGTGAAGCAGGAGTTCAACACCAGTACCAGTATCAGTAACATTACTGGTTCCGCCAAGATTACCCGCAGTGGCAGGCTCTTCTCGCATGACATTGCACCACCAGTTATCCAAAAACCTCTCATCATCACACCCGCAAGTGTGCATGTTCCAATTCAAGTTCCTGTGTCTACTACTGCCGCCGAGTCCTCTGATACTCGGGGCAAGGAAGTTGCTACCGATTTGCCTGCCAGGACGGAGGCACCAAAAAAGACTGCTGTTGAAGCCTCCCAACAAGAGATGGAGGAAATCCTTAAAATCATTAAAAAGAGTGACTTCAATGTTGTTGAACAACTGGGGCATACCCCCTCCAAAATCTCTATGCTATCATTGCTGCTATGCTCAGAGGCCCGTGCAAAGGCCCTGATTTCATTTCTGAAAACGGCCCATGTGCCGCATGAGACCTCTGCAGATCAATTCACTGAATGTGTGGCTAATTTGACAGCTGACAATGGCTTGGGTTTCTCGGATGCTGACCTTACCGCCAAAGGGAAAAATCACAATGATTCCCTGCATGTCTCTATAGAATGCAGGGGCACTACTCTCGCACACGTGTTGGTGGATACCGGTTCTTCCCTGAATGTTTTGCCCAAGAAGGCCTTGGATCGCTTGGATTGTGAGGGCCTGGAATTGAAACCTAGTAACATCATTGTTAGAGCCTTCGACGGTTCTAAGAGGATGGTGCACGGTGAGGTAGACATTCCTATTCGTGTGGGTTCCCAATTCTTCGACTCAACGTTCTATGTAATGGATATCCGTCCCTCTTATTCCTGTTTGTTGGGTCGACCCTGGATTCACAAGGCTGGGGCAGTAACATCCACTCTACACCAAAAGCTCAAATACCCTGTCAAAGGGAAGATTGTTACTGTGCAGGGCGAGGAGGAATACATGGTAAGTCACTTGAATTCATTCCGTTATATCGAGATGGACGGGGAGTTTATTGAAACCCCCTTTCAGCATTTTGAGGAGGTACCTCCAACGTTGGCGTCGGCTGAGACAGTGGTTGAAGAAGACTTTCCCTTGAAGATGGCTTCCCTGAAGAATGCTCGGGCAGTGATCGAGAAAGGCAAATGTGCAAACTGGGGTCAGCTTCCTGACTTCACTCAAAAGACCGACAAGTTTGGGCTGGGCTTCACTGCAGAGGCTCAGAGGGCTGTGCGCAAAGAGAAGATCAGAAAGGCTCCAGTATTCATAACCAACCCAAGGGTGAATGCTATCGAGGAGGACGTAGAGGAAGCAGAGTTTGACAGTTGGATCTATCCAACCACCAACAACGGACCAAGCAACTGGACGGCAAAGGATTTTACACCTATTACATTTGTCACGTAGTAATTAACTCTTTTATTTTCAATTTGAAACAAACAATATGTTGAAACTATTATTGGCTCGGTGTCCTACCCGGGGCATCGTAGCTCCATTTGTGAGGGCTTTTTGTATGACATTTCCATATATCATTAATCAAAACATTGGACGTTTGTTGCATTTCAAATCTTGCGCTCTTTTTCTTTCTGTGTTATATATTGCAAAACAGCTATATTTACACACACTCACTTATACAGGTTTCAATCCACTCTGGATCTCACTGGTAACGGCTCTGCTACCACCAGTTATGACTTCGAGAATCTGATCAACTTGGCCGAAGACAAAGGTGAAGATGATTGCGAAGTGCCTGGTGAACTCGCAAGACTGCTACTCCAGGAAGAGAGGGTCATTCAGCCGCATGAAGAGCCAGTGGAAACAGTGAACCTGGGTACTGAGACAGATAGAAAAGAGGTCAAGATTGGTGCCAATCTAGAGCTCAGCATGAAGCAACGATTGATTTAGATGCTACATGATTACATGGAGATATTTGCTTGGTCATACGAAGACATGCCTGGTTTGGATGCCGACATTGTAGTTCATCACCTGCCTACCAAGGAAGACTGCCCTCCGGTAAAGCAAAAGGTCCGTCGTATGCGCCCAGAGATGTCTGAAAAGATCAAAGCTGAGGTTATGAAGCAATTCGATGCCGGGTTTCTAGCAGTGACTTCTTACCCTCAGTGGGTTGCCAACATAGTGCCAGTGCCGAAGAAGGACGGTAAGGTCAGAATGTGTGTCGACTACAGGGATTTGAACAGGGCCAGCCCCAAGGATGACTTCCCCCTACCTCACATCGACGTTCTTGTTGACAATACTGCTCAACACAAGGTGTTCTCCTTCATGGATGGTTTTTCAGGGTATAATCAGATCAAGATGGCTCCTGAAGATATGGAAAAGACTACCTTTGTCACTCAGTAGGGCACCTTCTGCTACAAGGTCATGCCATTCGGGTTGAAAAATGCTGGGGCAACCTACCAACGTGCCATGGTTGCTTTATTTCATGATATGATCCATCATGAGATTGATGTATATGTTGATGACATGATTGCAAGGTCTCAAACTGAGGAGGAACACCTTGACCATCTGCGGAAGCTGTTTGACCGACTGAAGTTGTACAAGCTGAGGTTGAACCCAAACAAATGCACCTTTGGGGTGAGGTCCGGAAAATTGCTAGGGTTCGTTGTAAGCGATAAAGGTATTCAGGTGGACCCTGCCAAGGTAAAAGCCATACAAGAGATGCCAACTCCCAAGACAGAGAAAGAAGTCAGAGGCTTTCTAGGACGACTGAATTACATTGCCCGTTTCATCTCACATCTAATTGCTACTTGTGAGCCAATCTTCAAATTGCTGAAGAAAGATCAAGTAGTACGCTGAAACGATGAATGTCAGGCTGCTTTCGAAAAGATAAAGGAGTATCTCCAAGAACCCCCCATTCTTATGCCTCCAGTGGAAGGGAGACCTCTGATACTATACTTGACAGTACTTGACAACTCAATGGGGTGTGTGCTGGGACAGCATGACGAGTCTGGCCGAAAAGAGCACGCTATTTATTACCTGAGCAAAAAGTTTACCGACTGTGAGTCTCGTTACTCATTGCTCGAGAAAACTTGCTGCGCTCTGGTATGGGCTGCTCGCCGGCTGAGACAGTATATGCTGACTCACACCACTCTGTTGATTTCAAAGATGGATCCCATCAAGTACATATTCGAAAAGCCTGCTCTGTCTGGAAGAATAGCAAGATGGCAAATGATCTTGACAGAATATGATATCCAGTACACAACTCAAAAAGCAATCAAGGGAAGTGTATTGGCAGATCATTTGGCACACCAACCTGTGGACGATTACCAATCATTGAACTTTGAATTTCCAGATGAAGATATCATGGTGGTAACTGACTGTAAAGTACCTGGACCGGATGAAGGACCTGAGGAAGGATCCCGATGGTCTATGCATTTTGACGGAGCCTCCAACGCTTTGGGTAATGGTATCGGCGCTGTAATCATATCCCCCAAAGGAACTCATACTCCACTCACCGCCCGGCTGTGCTTCAACTGCACCAACAACATGGCAGAATATGAGGCATGTATCATGGGTCTTCAAGCTGCAATCGACTTAAGGATCAAGTTTCTGGGTGTCTTCGGAGATTCCGCTCTCGTGATCAATCAGATCAAAGGCGAGTGGGATACGAAACACCCGAATCTTATTCCTTACAAGGAGTATGTGCTGACTTTGCTTCCCCACTTTGAAGAGATAACTTTTGAGCACTTCCCAAGAGAGGAGAATCAGCTAGCGGACGCACTAGCTACGATGTCTTCAATGTTCAAAGTCAAATGGGACAATGAGGCTCCCCGATCATTATCTGGAAGTTAGACGAACTGCATACTGCTGCGATCTTGAGGCCGAAAAGGTGACTGAAAAACCCTGGTATCATGAGGTGAAAAGATACTTGGAAGCTCAGGAATACCCTGAAGGTGCATTTGTCAACGGCAAGAAGTTCATGAGGAGGTTTGCTGCAAAATTCTTCCTCAGCAACGGCATTCTCTACAAACGGAATCATGATTCAACTCTACTGCGTTGTGTGGATAAGGCTGAAGCAGAGAAGATCATGATAGAACTGCATGAAGGTACATTCGGAACACATTCCAGTGGACATACCATGGCAAAGAAAATCCTTAGGGCAGGATATTTCTGGTCCACAATGGAAGCCGACTGTTACCAACATTCTCGAACTTGTCATAAATGCCAGATCTATGCTGATAAGGTGCACATCCCTCCGGTTCCTCTGAACGTCCTGACGGCACCTTGGCCTTTTACAATGTGGGGCATCGATATGATCGGTGAGATCCGACCGACGGCATCCAACGGTCATCGCTTCATCTTAGTAGCGATCGATTACTTCACGAAGTGGGTTGAGGCAGCTTCCTACGCCACGGTAACCAAGAGCGTCGTGGCACGCTTCATTCGGCATAACCTGATCTGTCGGTACAGCGTCCCAGAAAGAATCATTACGGACAATGGTATCAATCTCAACAACAAGATGATCATTGAGCTCTGCGAACAATTTAAAATACAGCACCACAACCCTTCTCCTTACCGGCCGAAGATGAATGGGGCTGTAGAAGCAGCTAATAAGAATATCAAAAAGATTGTGCAGAAGATGACAGTGACCTATAAAGATTGGCACGAAATGTTACCGTTTTCTCTTCATGGGTACCGTACCTCAGCAAGGACGTCAACCAGGGCAACACCCTTTTCCTTGGTCTATGGCATGGAGGCAGTCTTGCCAATTGAAGTCCAGATACCCTCTCTCCGGATAATGAAGGATGCAGACTTGAGTGAAGATGACTGGATCCAGACTCGACTTGATCAATTAAACCTAATTGACGAAAAGAGACTCACCGCTATCTGTCATGGTCATACGTACCAAAAACGGATGATCAGGGCATTTAACAAGAAAGTCAGACCACAAGAGTATCAAGTTGGGGACCTGGTAATCAAACGCATCATCCTTCCTCAAAGTGATCCCCGGGGAAAATGGACCCCTACATACGAAGGGCCATTTGTGGTTAAACATGTGTTCTCAGGAGGAGCCATGATTCTAACCACCATGAATGGTGACGACCTTCCTCACCCCGCCAATGCAGACATAGTAAAAAGATACTACGCATGAATAAAAGACCCGCTAGGTTGACATACCTAGGCAAAAATAAGGGCTTCCCGGCGAACCAAAAGGGTTCGGGCAAAAATAAGGGATGAAATAAAAAAATCTGTACACCCGGCAAGTCGAAAACCTGAAAAGGCGGCTTGGGCAAAAATGGGTATCCCGGTGGACTGAAAACCCGAAAAGGGCGGTCCAGGCAAAAATTAGGGATAAAGCGTAACACTATGTCTCATTGGATCACCTTGCATCCAGAATTCGGCATCAACTATCTGGCTCAGACTTCGGCATCGATCAATCAGCTTCATCTTCAACTAAGCAGCAAAGTGATGAGACGCTTGAAGACATAAAGGCGATAGCAGAGTTGGAACCCAGTGGGAATATTGTGCACATAGCTGTTTTGTTTCCTTTTCAAAATTGTATAAACTTTATGTTATTCGGCGGCGTTCTCTTACTAGGACGTCAGCCTCTTGTACAAAAACGCCTATTTACAAGCAAATTTCAAAATCAATACAGATTCAGTTCTCCAAACAAATTGCCATTTTGTTTTTCCTTTTTTCTGTTTTGTCTTGTGAAGAATGTCCAATGTTCATTTTTTATACATGCATTTGACATTAAATTGTAATTCATAAATACTTGCATATGAAACAAAAGACTGATTACAGGTGACATCAGAAACAGGGGCAATGTAAAGTTGTCTGGTGCAGTCTAATTGCTTGGTCCGCCAAGGTACCAAGGTAGATTCAACGGAAGAATGTGATCAAGTTATCTCAACTCCCCACAGAGCAAGACAAGATAGCAACATTCCCCAGTGGAGTATAGGCATTCATCAGTAAGCATCCCCGGCAGTCTTGATCTAAGATTGTTCCCCGGCGGAATACGGACACTCCAGTGGAATCCCTTCCCAGGACAGTTCAAAAGTTTCCCTAGGAAAGTTGAACCAAATCCCCAGCAGGTCTTGAAGCTTATCCCCAGTAGATTTTGGAAGCTTATCCCCTGCAGGGTACGGACGTCTCTCCCGAGCTTTATTCAAAGTTATTCCTCACAAGGGCTTATAACTGGGTTATCCTCAACTAATTGCCACAGAAGATCGCCCTCGGCAAAGTTCTTCCTACCCCCGGCGGAGTTCATCAAAGTTCCCCGACATAACTTGTCAACATAATCCCCAGCAGAGTTTATCATTGTCATCCCCAGAAGAGTTTATCTTTGTTATCCCCAGCGGAGTCCATCATTGAAATCCTCAGTGAAGCTCTCGTCAAACTTCAGCAAAGTATCTCTTCCCACAGAGTAATTCCCCTCAAAGTAATCTCTCCAACAAGTTCATTCCCCAACGGAGTCATCCTCTCCTACCGGTGTATTCTCGCAACCGTCATCCCCGGCGGAAACGAAGAACTCTACTCTTCAATGTCAGCCCAGGATTTAATTCCCCGGCCGGTCGTCAAGGATTTATTTTCCTAAGACGAAAATACATTCATAAACATTTCTCATTTCATACATCTTGCTTACATACATGATAAAGTGCATACAACACTATCTCATGTTGAACATCATGACATCATGCATCTCATACATCATGACATTGCATACAACTGATGTTTCTGCCTTTTCAGGAAAAAGACAACCTAAAAGACAACTACCTTCAACTGTCACAGTTTCCAGATTCGATTCCTGTATCTAGCCAAGGCACATCTGTGAGTGATCAGTTTCCAGATTTGATTCCTGTATCCAGCCAGGGCACGTCTGAAGAGTTTGAAGATTCGATTCTTGTATCCAGCCATGGCATATCTATTGACGACTAATTCCAGATTCGATTCCTGTATCTAGCCAGGGCATATCTGAAGAGTTTGAAGATTCGATTCCTGTATCCAGCCAGGGCATATCTGTTGACGACTATTTCCAGATTCGATTCCTGTATCCAGCCAGGGCACGTCTGAAGAGTTTGAAGATTCGATTCCTGTATCCAGCCAGGGCATATCTGTTGACGACTAATTCCAGATTCGATTCCTGTATCTAGCCAGGGCACATCTGAAGAGTTTGAAGATTCGATTCCTGTATCCAGCCAGGGCATATCTGTTGACGACTATTTCCAGATTCGATTCCTGTATCCAGCCAGGGCACGTCTGAAGAGTTTGAAGATTCGATTCCTGTATCCAGCCAGGGCATATCTGTTGACGACTAATTCTAGATTTGATTCCTGTATCCAGCCAGGGCATATCTGTGAGCATCCGATTGTAGATTCGACACCTGTATCTAGCCAGAGCATGTCGGCATGAAGAGATTGAAGATCAAACACCTGTAACAAGCCAGGAAAACATCTGTCTTTCTTAAAATTCACAAGTTCTCGCTAAAGAATCTCTTATGCGATCAACACTTCCAAATGGCATCTATAAGCCCATTCCCGACAAGGTTCTGTCACATCTCCAGATGGCATCTATAAGCCCACCTCCCTATCCACCATCTCTCCAAATGGCATCTGTAAGCCCATTCCCGACATCACATTGCTGATACTCCAACATGCGAGTGTAAATTTCCGGGCACTCTAGTGTCCAATCTCCTTTTACCCTCGAGTCACGAAAGGCAAACTTGCCAATCTAACTCTTCAGGTTCAAGAAGATTGAACAGGGGCAACTGTTGTACCTCAAAATTTTCCCTCCCATTTCCTCAACATTTTCTCATCACAAGACCCTTGGAGCTCAAGATCCAATTAGGGTTTCCTCTGCTCAAGACTTCTCCTTGCACTGTTGACCCAAATTAGGGTTTGT
Organism: Vicia faba; assembly: GCA_948472305.1. Classification (NCBI taxonomy): domain Eukaryota; kingdom Viridiplantae; phylum Streptophyta; class Magnoliopsida; order Fabales; family Fabaceae; genus Vicia; species Vicia faba. The sequence goes on from OX451741.1 coordinate 494,139,468, forward strand.
GTTTGCACAAAGATATTTTGACCTAAAATGCCTAAGATGACTTTCATGCTTCATGTTGGACTCCCAAGTTTATCCATACCAAGTTTCAAGTCTTGATTCCAAATTTTGCCCAGTCAATTGGACAGTTGACCTAGAAATCAACTGTATTGGGGACAAAGTCAACTGTGGCCAATTGACAGTCAAATCTCATGAAAATTGACCCACATCAACATTATGAACTCACATGGACCATTTGATCAAGTTTGGATCACAATTCCACAAGAAATTTGATCAGATCACCAAAAGGGCAAAATGGTCATTTTTAGGGTTTTGACTGCACAAAGGCAATTTTTGACTGTTTGACCTAGCCAATGGCAAACCAAACTCATATATGGACTCAAGGACCCCATGGAATTGTCTTGACATGCTCAACAAGTTCAAAAGATCCCAAATACACAAGATTGACAGTTGAATTTCCCAGTCAATTGATCAATTTTGACTGTATACTGAAAAGTCAAACTTTGACTTTTTGGTCAAAATCAAGGGTCAAGATTCATTTTTCATCAAAACATGCCAAATCATGAAACTTGTTCATCAAGAAATCAAGAATTGCAAATTAGGGTTTGAAATGAAGATTTTTCATAACTTAGAATTTTTCTAAGTTATGAAAAACCCTAATTTTTTTCTAAATTTGTCCCACTTTCTCACCAAGATTCATTTGGATTCAAGAAAAAGTCAAAACATGAAATTTGTAGCCTATTGCAAAATCTACAACTTTGATTCACAAAGTTTTCCCAAAAGAAGCTTGTAGCTCAAGTTACAATTTTTGGAACAAGGGTACCAAACCATTCTTAACTTAGAGAAAATTTGACCTATTTTAGGCAAGATTTTTACCTAACTTCAAGACCATTTTTCACATACTTCCACTTGGAATTTCAATTTTCATTTCAAAGATGGATTGTAGTACACATTACAAGCTTTCCAAAATGTCCAAGAACTCATCAAACAACCTCATGGTTAGAGAGAATCGAATTTGGCAATATGGGGAAAACTCACTTTTGATTTGGCCAAGTTACATGTTCATACATTTGTGCCATTTTGAATTCAGCATGCTTTCCTTGATTACAGGTCTTTTATCTCAATTACACTCCTTAATTTAATGCCAATCCTTTGTGCCAAGACCATATTCTATGTGTTCAAGCATTGCATAAAGGTTTAATCCCAAATTAGAAAAAGCATTATATCCATTTTTGCAAAAGTGAACTTTATGTCAATATGCAAATCCAAGCAAGTACATTTGAAATCTCTTTGGCACAAGTTTATGAGTTAATTACACTGATCAAGACTGAGTTATGCAGCACATTAGGGGGGCCTGTACAAGCTAGAAACTCAACTTGGCCATTGGTTGCTTAAAGTAGAAGAAACTTGCCAAAACTTAACACAACTCTCATCTCAGCAAAGACAAAAACCTAAGCAAACTTTGTCCTCACATTTCACACTCCCCAACTGACCTAAAGCACGACCAAACAACCCTTCATCCATCCATACACAGAAAATCACAGTTTTGTGGCAAAATAGGGCACATTCTGCAACTTGAATCCCACAACTCATTTCCATCGTGCATCTTGGCCAAAACCAGTTCAAACACTTTCATTACCATCAATCCAAACTATCCAAAGCATTATAAGTGAACTGTAACTCCTCTAATCAGTTTGGCCATTTTCATTTCTTCCTCTTGCAGGTTGACTTCTGCAGCTTGATACAGAAGGTTTCAAAGCATATCAAGTATTGGAATAGCATCCTCACACTTTAAGCAAGCTGTACAAATCATCACCTTGCCCTGAAAGCTCCTCCATTGCCAGACACGATTCCAACTGAACAGGTATATTCATGAACTTCTAACTCTCAATGTAGGCATTGTTAGCTCTAGGTTTGTGAATAAAAAGTGTTCTACTCATGCCCCTGAAACTGTACATGCCTTTACTTTCCATTTATTTTGCCTGTGTTATGAGAATTTGAGGTCTGAACATTGATAAAAAGTTAGGTTAAGATTTGGGAATGGAGAAATTCTCTCTCATTTCAGAGAGTTAGGATGAGTTCTTTACATGCCCAGAATCGTGGCTTGATGCTTAACATTTCTTATGTTGTAAGTTTGTGCAAAAAGTCAAGGAATCCAGATGTTTGAATCAGTGTACAGGCGTGCGTTTTTGACAAAGTTTCTGGCTGGAGGTTGAAGAAGCTCCACGTGGGCTGGGCCTGTTTTGCTATTTCTTTTCACACCATGTTTTTACTTTCACACCTCTTTGGCCCATTATGCTTATTTTCATGATTTTTTGACTTTTTCTTTCTTGTTCTGACTTATTTATTTTCTCTTATAATATTAAAAATATAAAAAAATATTTTTTGCACCATTTTTGAATTTATTAGGCATTTGTTTGTTTAAATAGGTTTTGTACATAAACAATATATAAATACTATTATTTAGAATAACTAGAAAAAAATAATGCAAACACATTTATTTTCTGATTTTTATTTTATTTTATCTTCTGAAAATATTTTATATAAAATATACTTTTTTTATAAATATTAAATATTATTATTTTGTATATATAATATATATTTAATAAATAATACAAATACATATATATTTATTAGAATATTTAGGGCAAAAATACAAAAATACATACATCTTTATTTTATTAATATTTGACATTAAAAATACCTTTTTTATATATACTTCATTTTTATTTTATTTTTTGCACATAATTATTAAATATTGTATATATTAAATAATTAATACTTTTATTTAATAAATTAGGGTTTTGCCCTAAATACATAAAAAATCCAAAAATTAATACTTTTTATTTTGTTTATTTGACATATAAAAAATACTCTTTTTCATACACATAAAAAACATTTTTTTGCATCTTGCATATTTATTCTTATTTTATTTAATTATTGCAATTAATTACCTTGTATAATTCCAAATTGATGTAATAGTCTAGGTTTAAATTCCTTGTCAAAATACCCCCATTTGAACATTTGTACCCCCCTTCCCATATATTGTGTTGTAATAGTTTAGGACTTTATTTTTCGCACTTTATTGCTTTCTAAATATACCATGCTAGAATTAGGGTTTGTATGCGAATCAAAAACAACAAAAAATAGTTTGACCTAATTTCAAGATAATCAAACATGAAAATGGACAACACTAATCACACTTGCACCCCTAGGGTATTCCACTTGTTTTCTTCAATAATGGGCCATATTGCATGTTAGGTCTCTTTGGGCAAAACAAACACAATTCAAATGATCATAGTCTCTCGATGACGCTTTCGAAAGCTGCCTAAAAAATGATCAAGTCCCTTAAAGAAAAATTGCCCAAAGATACTTGACACCATTGCAATTATGGTCTAAACGATGACCCGCGCCCGTCCCTTTCACATCCTAACACAAGATTGTCCACCAAATGCAATGGTGGAACAAAATTATTAAAAGGGTTAAAAACATAGAAGAAATCTTTGCGAAATTTAGGAGTAGACAACCTCTTAGTTACTTGAATCAAACTTGCAAAACAAAACACTTGCCTATTTTTAAAACCACACCTCACAACACTTTCAAAACAAAACTTTCAAAAACAAATGAAAACCTTTTCAAAAGACATACACCTTTGTATACATCCCAACATGGATCATTACAAAGGTTGCCACCACATTGGTCTCTTTTCAAAACATTTTCAAACCCACACACACAAAGCACCATTTCAAACAATTGAAAATTAAGGCAAGTTGATCTAAGCAAGTAACTAAGAGCCCATGGATAACCATGGATAGAAAGGGTGCTAATACCTTCCCTTTCTATAATCTACTCCCCGAATCCAAGAAAACATCTCAAAGGTTTTTGCTGTGCTTTTTAAACCTTTCCTTAGGATAAAATAAAAAGTCGGTGGCGACTCTTGCTCAACCGAAACATTTGCGAAAACAAACGCAAAACCATAGTCAGTTCTCCCACCGTATCACAGGTACCCCAGAAGATCTCAATATTCCCCACCAATATGCAGATGTTCCTAAGCAAGCATCCTTGGCCGTCTTAATATAAGATTGTTCCCCGGCGGAATACCAGACACCCCAGTGGAGCCCCTTCCCCAGTACAGTTCAAAAGTCTCCCCAGGAGAGTTGAATCAATCTCCCCAGTAGATTCTGGGAGCTCATCCTCAGTAGATTCTGGAAGCTTATCACCGGCAGAGTACGAACGCTTCTCCCCGGCTTTATTTCAGAAGGTTATTCCCCACCAGGGCTTATAACTGGGTTATCCTCAGCCAATTACCACGGAAAGATCATCCTCAGCGAAGTTCTTCCTCCCCCCCAGCGGAGTTCATCAATTCCCTCAACAAAGCTTATCAACGGAATCCCCAGCGGAGTTATCATCAAATTCTCAGTGAAGTATCTCTTCCCACAGAGTAATTCCCCGCAGAGTATCTCTCCAACAAGTTTATTCCCCAACAGAGTCATCCTCTCCTACCGGTTATTTCTTGCAATCATCATCCCCAGCAGAAACGAAGAACTCTACTCTTCAACATCAGCCCAGGATTCAACAAACTCTCGGCATTCGTCAAGGATTTATTTTCCCAGACGAGAATACATTCATAAACATCACATCTTCATACATTATAGCATGCATACGCATCATACAACACAAATCTCATTTATTTTTGAGAACATCTTAAAATCATGCAATTCATGCATCATGACATAGCATACGACTAATACTTTGCCTTTTCAGGAAAAAGTCAATCAAAAGACGATTACCATCTACAGTTCTAGATCAACACCGGTAACAAGCCAGGAAAATTCTGTGGACGACTGATCGTGGGTTAATATCTGAAACCAAACAGGATAATTATCTACTTGATCATCCTCAGGCAACCCTACACCGGTTCCTTTTCTTTCAGAAGAAGTCTTACACGGGCTCATCAATAGGCAACCCTACACCAGTTCCTTCTCAACCTCAGATGTAGTCTTACACGAACTCATCATCAGGCAACCCTACACCGGTTCCTTCTCAATTTTCAGACGAAGTCTTACACGGACTTATCATCAAAGTAACCCTACACCAGTTCCTTTTCTTTCAGAAGAAGTCTTACACGGACTTACCTCAAGATGACCTTACCCCGTTTATCCAGAAGTTTTACACGAACTTACCCTGCAGTAACCCTACACCGGTTCCTCCAGAAGTCTTACACGGACTTATCTCAAGATGACCTTACCCCGGTTCATCAAGAAGTTTTACACGAACTTATCCTGCAGTAACCTTACCCCGGTTCCTCCAGAAGTCTTACACGGACTTATCTCAAGATGACCTTACCCTGGTTCATCAAGAAGTTTTACACGAACTTATCCTGCAGTAACCTTACCCCGGTTCCTCCAGAAGTCTTACACGGACTTATCTCAAGATGACCTTACCCCGGTTCATCAAGAAGTTTTACACGAACTTATCCTGCAGTAACCTTACCCCGGTTCCCCCAGAAGTCTTACACGGACTTATCTCAAGATGACCTTACCCCGGTTCATCAAGAAGTTTTACACAGACTTATTCTGCAGTAACCTTACCCCGGTTCCTCCAGAAGTCTTACACGGACTTATCTCAAGATAACCTTACCCCGGTTCATCAAGAAGTTTTACACGAACTTATCCTGCAGTAACCTTACCCCGGTTTCTCCAGAAGTCTTACACGGACTTATCTCAAGATGACCTTACCCCGGTTCATCCAGAAGTTTTACACGAACTTATCCTGCAGTAACCTTACCCCGGTTCCTCTAGAAGTCTTACACGGACTTATCCCGAAGTAACCTTACCCCAGTTCCTCCAGAAGTTTTACGCGAACTTATCCCGAAGAAACCCTACACAGGTTCTCTCTCTCCAGACGTAGTTTTACACGGGCTCATCGTCAAAGAAACCCTACACAGGTTCTCTCTTCCCAAAGATGCAGTTTTACACGGACTCGTCATCAGAAACCCTACCCAGGTTTTACTTCTTCTAGGATGCATTTTTACACGGGCTCATCATCAAAGTAACCCCACACAGGTTCCCTTCTCAAACTCCAGACGTAGTTTTACACGGACTCGTCATCAGAAACCCTACCCAGGTTTTACTTCTTCCAGGATGCAGTTTTACACGGGCTCATCATCAAAGTAACCCCACACAGGTTCCCTTCTCAAACTCCAGACGTAGTTTTACACGGACTCGTCATCAGTAAACCCTACACAGGTTCCCTTCTCAAACTCCAGACGTAGTTTTAGATGGACTCGTCATCAGTAAACCCTACACAGGTTTCCTTCTCAGCTCTAGATGCGGTTTTACACGGACTCGTCATCAAAGTAACCCTACACAGGTTCCTTCTCCATTTCAGATGCAGTCTTATACGGACTCATTATCAATAAACCCTACACAGGTTTCCTTCCTCCAAAGATGCAGTTTTACACGAGCTCATCATCAGTCAACCCTACACAGGTGTCCTTCTTTCCAAGATGCAACTTTACACGAGCTCAACATCAGGCAACCCTACACAGGTTCCCTCTTTTAAGTTACAAAAATTACACCTCCAGATGGCATCTATAAGCCCATCCACCTATCAACAGTCTCCAAATGGCATCTATAAGCCCATTCCCGACAAGGTTCTGTCACATCTCCAGATGGCATCTATAAGCCCATCCTCATATCCACCATCTCTCCAAATGGCATCTGTAAGCCCATTCCCGACATCACAATGTTGATACCTCACTATGTGAGTGCAAATTTCTGGGCACTCTAGTGTTCAATCATCTTCCACCTTCGGATCACGAAAGGCATACAAGCCAATCTACATCCTCAGGTCTAAGAAGATTGAAAAGGGGCAAATGTTGTACCCCAAAATTTGCCCTCCCATATTCTTCAAGTTTTGACAAGCATCATCTCAATTTGCTCAAGTCTACTCAAGGGTTGCACAGTCAACCACCCTCCTAAGCCAGTCAAATTAGGGTTTTGGTTCTTGTAAGGAAGTTGAGGTTTTCAAGGGCTCAATCAAGTCCCACATGCCTATAAACATTGTCAAGCACCTACATGTCAAGTTTCAAGGCTCACAAGTTCAAGTTGCACAGTCAAAAACCCTAATTGCTTCACAATCAACTGTATGGGCAAAATGGTCATTTGGTAGTCAAAAGTCAAAAAATTTGGTCAACATCTTATTTTGAAGCCACAATCATCATTTGATCAAGTCTTGATCATGATTCCACAAGCATGGCTCAAAAATCATCAAGATGCAAAAGTTTCCATTTTTGGACAGTTGAAAAGTCAACTGTAACTTGAACAAGGCATAACTTTTTCATGGTTCATCAGAAAAATCCCATCCAATGCTCATTTTGAAGGGGATGACATTTCCTACAACTCATCTTCACATTCCAAATCCAAGAAATGCACTCACAAAAAGTTATCAATTTCTACATTATAGGTCATTTTCAAAAGTCAACAAAAAGGCATTTTAAGTCAAAGACCATAACTTGAGATTGGTAAATCAAAATGACATGGGACCAAAGGCATTGGTTATAGGACTTCAAGACCTTTCCAAAATGTCCAAGAACATGTTCATATGATCAAAATTGAGCAAGATATGCATTGGAGAAGTTGGGAAATTTTTGGGAATATGCAAAAGTCAACTATCCTTGAAACTTCAATTTTTGACAAAAGGGCCCACTTTCTTCCACTTGATTCAGCCTTGCCATGCCATACACGTGTCCCATGATTAATTTAAAGACCATATATTTATTTTTTTCATTTTTATTTAATTTTTGTGGATTTAATTCATTTTAATCCATAATAATTTAAATAAAATCAAAAAAATTAATTAAATGGTATCTTGTGGTTTGAATAGCCTTCATGAAGCATTTTCTAGCTTCCAAATTCGTGCAAGCTATTTTTGTACACAAAATCATGGTTGTTGGACCAAGAAAGGAATGTTCTTCAATGGTGGTCAAACAAAATCCAAAACATAATGGCACAAGTTTAAGGCTCCTAATGTGACTTAATTCTCATTGATACATACATATGCAAGTGTGACAAGCCTCATTCACGACCTAGTGTGTGCAGAAACGGCCAAGAGCAAAACCAAAATTGTCCAAAAAGTGAGACTTCTAAAACACAGTTACGAGCATTTTCAGATCAAAAGGAGGACGTGACTCTCTTCTTTGCCATACCCTGAAGCTAAAGAGACCAAAAACACGTCCTAAGGTCCATCATACCATGCTGTAAGTTATTCCAAAGTCATCCCTGTACATAGAACATGAACTCCTTATTCTTGCATTGTTTTCTCAAAAATATTGACATAATCATATTGCTTGCTTGATTTCCAACATAACTGTAATATTTGATTTCATTTTTAAGCCCCATATGGTGATACCCGCTCTTAGGGTTTGCGTGGGTTGTTTTTAGGCGTTTCATTTGCAGGTGAAATCATAGCAAGTAATGAGCATAGATGGATTCAGGAGGTGGAGACGAGATCAAATATGGTTTTGAAATGGATTTTCATGGCCTAGGGACGAGTTTCGAAGCCACCTACGAAACCACCTGCGGATAAAATCCGCAGGTAAAAAACCTGCAATTTTTAAGGAAGAAGATGACCACATGCTTGCATCTGATTGGCCTGTTTAAAATAACGCGCGTGTTTTTTTTATTTCCAGGAATATTGCTTTTTATTACATATATTAATCATTTCTTTTTCTTAGATCAAATGAAACGCGTAGCTCAGTTGGTGGCCATGCTATTGGAAAAGGCTACAGGACCTGGGTTCGATTCCCAGGTCCACTCAATAATTGTTTCAATTTTTCCTAACATATTCCTATGCAGGCTTGCTAGTGTGTTCCACCATACCCCTCACAAATCAGGCGCCAAGTGTCCACAAGCGTCAATCCAGCGGTCATGAACTGATTCCCACCATGTACCCTGGTCAACCTTGTGCATAGGCAAGCAAAGAAGTCAACGTGGCTTGAAGGAAAATGGGCCACAGCAATGTTAAACAAACTCCCAATTCTGGCCCAAACCCCCCTTGGGTTTGCTCTTTTTTATTTTGTCATTTCATTTTTTTTGTTTGCCTTATTTTATTTCTTTTTTTTTATTAACTATTCACATAATTAATATTTTTATAAAAAATCAAAAAAGAACTAATATTATTATTATTATTAATTTCATGTTATTTTTGTAAATAAAATACTAACAAATAAAATAGTTTAATTAGGTCAATTTTAATCTCTTTTTCTTTACAATAAATAAAAATAATTTAGAATTAGGTTAACTTTTAATTTTAATTCTTTTATTTTGTTTTCATTAAAAACATAAAAACACAAAAATATTTTTCTTTTAATTAAATTAATTAATTAGTTATTAGTTTTAATTTCATTAATTACAAAAAAAGACAAAAAATTCAATTCTTTCTTAAAAAAGGGTCAACACCCTAAAGACATCCCGATTCGATTCTCTCGCGCTTTAATTTATTTTCATTATATTTATGTAACTGCTTCTGGAAATGTAATAGTTAAATAGGACCTCTTTTACTGCTTTATTTATTTTCTCGCAATTTATTTTTTTCAAACGGGTTATTGTTTTTTGGCGATGTATAGACCTGCGCCTTGTAATAGTTAGATTTACATTTCCGCAATTTACTTTCCGCACCCCTAACTGCTAATATGCCTGCAAGAATGTATGTAAATAAAATCAATCCGTAGCTCACAAATAACATGTGCAAGATAATCTTAACTGAAAAACAATACACAAAGCACATGCCACTTCTAGGGTACGCCTCACTGGTTGCCTCGACGTGATCATCAAGTATAGGGTGTCTTAGAGGTCGCCCTTCTGTCCTAAAGATCCAGTTGCCTCGAAACGGTTACCTCGGATAAAAGGATCTGGGACATTAGGGTTACTTCTAAGGTGTCCTACCATTACTTCGGTGACCACACTGTCCCGATAATCGAATTGACCCGAACACCTCCAACGATGGTGCTACCTACCTCTCAATGGTGGGATAGCACTATCTAAAGGACTCTTACACAGCTTAATTCCTTAGAGTAGGTAGATTCTCATGGGTACTTGCTCTTTTCAAACAAACAAAACAACTTTTTGCACTCACACTTTCTAAAAGCTTTCAAACAAATTTTTCATACACTCTTGAGGACTGATACAAGAGTTACTTAGAAATTTTTCAAACGAAACTTTTTTTTCAAAACCCACACACACTTGAAAAGCAAACAAATTTTGAAAACATAAGAGCAAGTACCTAAGAGCCCGTGGATAACCACGGATAGAAAGGGTGCTAACACCTTCCCTTTCTATAAATCTACCTCCCGAACCGAGAAACATTCTCGAAAAGGAATTTTGCTATGCTTTTGTCCTTTCCTTGTTGGAGAACATAAAAGACGGTGGCGACTCTTGCTTACCGCGACATTTCGCGAACCAGCTTAAAAAACAGTCAGTTCTATTTCCACCGATCACAAAATGGGAGGGCAAATTTTGGGGTACAACAAATACCAATACAACGTTGATCTTGCGCCTACCCGTACTCAGCTCCAGAGTATGGCCATGGTTTCAAGTGAAGGCTTCAAGGACTATGCGCAAAAATGGAGAGACTTGGCTGGAAGAGTTTAACCTCTCCTATCTGAAAGAAAATTAGTAGACATTATTTTGGGCACCTTGGCTGGTCCCTTCTTCAATCACCTAATTGGGAGTTCGTCGGCAGGTTTTACTGAACTGATATTGACCGGAGAGAGGGTAGAAGTCGGGATAAAGAGTGGAAAGATTCAAAAATATGCATCCTCTACTTCTGCAAGGAATCCTTTTATCAGAAAGAAAGAAGTGGTTGTTGTTTATTGTGATCGGTGGATTTAGAACTGATTGTTTAACGCTGGTTCACGAAATGTCGCGGAAGCAAGAGTCGCCACCGTCTTTTATTTTCTCCAACATGGACAGGACAAAAGCACAGCAAAATTCCTTATGAGATAGTTTCTCGGTTCGGGAGGTAGATTTATAAAAAGGGAAGGTGTTAGCACCCTTTCTATCCATGGTTATCCATGGGCTCTTAGATACTTGCTCATTGTGTTTTCAAAAGTGTTTGCTTTTCAATTGTGAGTGAGTTTGAAAAAGTTTCGTTTAAAGATTTCAGAATGACTCTTGTATCAGTCCTCAAGAGTGTTTGAAAAATTGTTTTAAAAGCTTTTTGAAAAGTGTCAGTGTGAAAAGAGTTTTGATTTGTTTTTGAATAGAGCAAGTATCTATGAGTCATCTACCTACCCTAAGGAATTAGGCTGTGTAAATGTCCTTAAGGTAGTGCCATCCCACCATTGAGAGGTAGGTAGCACCACCGTTGGAGGTGTTCGGGTCAATTCATTTGTAGGGACAGTGTGGTCACCAGAGCAACAGTAGGACACCTTAGAAGCTACCCTTATGCCCTTGATCCTTTTTTAATCCGAGGCAACCGTTTCGAGGCAACTGGATCATGGACATAAGGACTTACTAAAACGTCCTATACTCGACGACCACGTTTCGAAGGCAAGGCAACAGGTGAGGCATACCCTAAGAGTGGTGTGTGAATTTGTGTGTTGTTTTCATGTTAATATTTATCTTTGATCAGGGCATTTGTGAGCTACGAGTTATTTTTAATTAGCCATACATTCTTTCATGCCATTAGAATTTAAAAGTGCGGAAATTTAAATGCGGAAAGATAAATCCTACGCTATTATAAGGCGCGGGTCTATACATCGCCAAATTACAAAGACCCGTTTTAATAAAAAAAAATGCGGAAAGTAAAAAGACCTAATTACTATTACAAGCCTTGAGCAGTTACATAATATTCGAAAGAAAATAAATGCGCGAAAGAATAAAAGTTAGGACGTCCGAGGGTTTTGACCCTTTTGAAATTAAATTGAATTAAAAAGCTAATTAATTATTTAATTAAGGAAAAGAAATTGTTTTTTATGTTTTTTGGTAAAAATAAAGAAAATTAAAATTTAAAAGGAAACCCTAATTCTAAGTCTATTTTAATTATTAAGAAAATATTAAAGTTTAACCTAATTTACACTAATTAATTAAATTACCTGTTTATTTACAAAAATATTTAGTAATTAATAATAACAATAATGAGAGAAAATTATTTATTTAAGAAAAAAGATGAGAATGTTAAAAAAAACCTAATTTCTACATATTTTGATTTATTAAGAAAAAGATTTAAAGTTTTAAAACCTAATTTATTAAATTAATGGTTAGAGTTTAGTTACAAAATAAATTAATGGTGAATTAAATATTAATTAAACATATTTTAGTTTCTGATTTTTTTATTATAAAAATTAATTTATGAAATTAAAGAAAACAATTAAAATCAATTAAAAGAATTAAGAAAGAAAATCAAATAAAAATTAAAAATGATGCAAACCATGGGGGGTATCAGGCCCATTTTGGAGGTTTTTGGAAGCAATTTTGGCCCATCAAGACAAGGCCTGTTTGACTTTTCCAGCTTGAGTGCGTGTCCATTGACTGAGGTACATGGTAGACGTCCTCTTGTAGCCTTTGGATTGAAGCTCATGGGCGCGTGGCGGGCTAGCGTATGAGGATGCATGGTAGAACATTGGATGGAAACTGCATGGGAATATATTGAGACAAAAATTATGCAAGATGTGGGAGACCTGGGAATCGAACCCAGGTCTCAATACCTGCAAGACAACTCACCCACCAACTGAGCTAATGCGCGCATTTGTAATATTAGTGGAACACAAATAATATAAAAGAAACAAAAGTTAATGATATCCAACAAGAAAAACGCGCCAGATTTTGAATGCCCCAACCATAGATTGACACGCTAGCTTTTTTCTTCATCTTCCTGAAAAATATAAAACAAGTAGCGGGGGTTTTAAACCCCCACTAAATGAAAACTGCAAAAATAGCGATTAGAACATGGACAAATATAAAAAGGGCGCGAGGTATTGGTTTGCTTCGTCTTGATACCACGAATTCAATGGCATAGGTTTTAAAGGCCAATTTTTCCATATGTGAGAACCCCTAATTTGGAGCTTCTGAAACCCTAGGTTTCATCAATGACAGATTTGGATACAAGCATCGTTAGTTCAATTAAATGGTACCATTCGCTTCAGAACATCATTATTAGTGTAAATCAACAAATAAAACACATGAATAATGCATGGAAATAAAAAAAAACGATTATGAACAAATTTGTGATAAACATGATTCTGTTCTACCAATTCTTGGAGTATGGAGATTGGAAAGTGATTGCAACACGTTCAAGGAAGTCTCAGCAAGAGTTTGGAATAGGTTTTAGGCTTTGAAACGTGTTCTAACGGAGATTTCAGATTTCAAGTTTATGGTGAAAATTTGCAATTTTGTTCTTCCTTTCTGAGCAGCTTTTCGTGTCCATGTGCATTAGGTTTGGTTGTGCATAAGTACATGAATGATATTAGGTCAAAAACAAGCCCATGGATTCATGCATTTATGTTTTGAATATTTGATTTTTGTCACATCTTTTTCAATCTTTTTTCATGCAAATCCTTGCCAATTGTGGAAGATATTATCCCCTTGAGATGGTGCACGAAATCTCTAGCATGTAATGAACATATTTGTTGCACAAAAAAGATTTAAAACCATTATTTGATATTTTTCTTATAATTAAGTTTAATTAAATGAATTAATAAGAATAAAAATTCAATTAATTAATTAAAAATAAGAAAATAAATCCCTTTGAGCTTAATGGGTCGTGCATATGCTTTGGGTAATGATTCAAGGAAGAATTTGAGGCCCATTATCATTTTTGAAGCTTTTGAAGCAAAGTTGACTTTTCAAAATTCCCAAAAATTTCCCAACTTCTCCAAGGCATATCTTGCTCAATTTTGAAGCTATGATCATGTTCTTGGACATTTTGGAAAGGTCTTGAAGTCCTCTAACCAATGCCTTTGGTCCCATGTCATTTTGATTTACCAATCTCAAGTTATGGTCTTTGACTTAAAGTGTCTTTTTGTTGACTTTTGAAAATGACCTATAATGTTGAAATTGATAACTTTTTGTGAGAGCATTTCTTGGACTTGAAGTGTGAAGATGAGTTGTAGGAAATGTCATTCTCTTCAAAATGAGCTTTGGATGGGATTTTTTCTGATAAACCATGAGGAAGTTATGCCCTGGTCAATTTGCAGTTGACTTTTCAGCTGTCCAAAAATAGAAACTTTTGCATCTTGAGACTTTTTGAGCCATGCTTTGAGAATCATGATCAAGAATTGATAAAATGATGATTGTGGCTTCAAAATAAGATGTTGACCAAAATTTTTGACTTTTGACTGTCAAATGACCATTTTGCCCCTGCAGTTGACTGTGAAGCATTTAGGGTTTTTGACTGTGCAATTTGATGCTGTGAGTCTTGAAACTTGGCATATGGATGCTTGACAATGTATGTAGGCATGTGGGACTTGATTGGACCCTTGGAAACCTCAATTTATTTGAAAGAACCAAAACCCTAATTTTGACTGTGTTAGGAGGCAAATGGACTGTGCAACCCTTGAGGGATTTTGAATCATCTAGAGATTGATCCTGACAAATCTTGAAGAATATGGGAGGGCAAATTTTGGGGTACAACAGTTGCCCCTGTTCAATCTTCTTAGACCTGAGGATGTAGATTGGTTGGCGTGCCTTTCGTAATCTGAAGGTGGAAGATGATTGAATACTAGAGTGCCCAGAAAGTTGCACTCACATAGTAGAATGTCAGCAGTGTGATGGCGGGAATGGGCTTACAGATGCCATTTGGAAAGATGATGGATAGGAGGATGGGCTTATAGATGCCATCTAGGTGTCGATCGCGTAAGAGATTCCTTAGCGAGAACTTGCGTACCTGAGAAAGAAAATAATTACCTGGCCTGTTACAGGAGTTGATCTTCAAACTCTTTATATAGATATGCCCTGGCTGGATACAGGTATCGAATCTTCAAAAACTCTTCATGTAGATGTGCCCTGGCCGGATACAGGTATCGAGTCTACAATCAGTTACTCACAGATGTGTCCTGGATGGATACAGGAATCGAATCTGGAAAATAGTCGTCAACAGATACACCCTGGCAAGATACAGGAATCGGATCTTCGAACTCTTCAGACGTGCCCTGGCAAGATACAGGAATCGAGTATGGTAATGTAGTCGTCAACAGATACACCCTGGCAAGATACAGGAATCGGATCTTCGAACTCTTCATACGTGCCCTGGCAAGATACAGGAATCGAGTCTGGAATATAGTCGTCAACAGATACACCCTGGCAAGATACAGGAATCGGATCTTCGAACTCTTCAGACGTGCCCTGGCAAGATACAGGAATCGAGTCTAGAATTAGTCGTCAACAGATACACCCTGGCAAGATACAGGAATCGGATCTTCGAACTCTTCAGACGTGCCCTGGCAGGATACAGGAATCGAGTCTGGAATTAGTCGTCAACAGATACACCCTGGCAAGATACAGGAATCGGATCTTCGAACTCTTCAGACGTGCCCTGGCAGGATACAGGAATCGAGTCTGGAATATAGTCATCAACAGATACACCCTGGCAAGATACAGGAATCGGATCTTCGAACTCTTCAGACCATCCCTGGCAGGATACAGGAATCGAGTATGGAATTAGTCGTCAACAGATACACCCTGGCAAGATACAGGAATTGGATATTCGAACTCTTCAGACGTGCCCTGGAAGGATACAGGAATCGAGTCTGGAATTAGTCGTCAACAGATACACCCTGGCAAGATACAGGAATCGGATCTTCGAACTCTTCAGACGTGCCCTGGAAGGATACAGGAATCGAGTCTGGAATATAGTCATCAACAGATACACCCTAGCAAGATACAGGAATCGGATCTTCGAACTCTTCAGACGTGCCCTGGCAGGATACAGGAATCGAGTCTGGAATTAGTCGTCAACAGATACACCCTGGCAAGATACAGGAATCGGATCTGGAATCACGACAGTTGATAGTAATCATCTTTGTACTGACTTTTGTCCTGAAAAGACAAAACGTTAGCTGTATGCGATGTCATGATGTATGACATGCATGATGTTCTCAGAATAAATGAGATTGTATGTTCATGATGCGTATGTGCATGTTATAATGTATGAAGATGCCATGTTCATGAATGTATTTTTTTCTAGAAAAATAAATCCTTGACGGGTGCCGGGAAGTTAAATCCTGGGCTTGATGTTAGAGAGTAGAGCTTTGTTTCCGCTGGGGATGATGGTTGCAAGAATACCAGTAGGAGAAGATGACTCCGTTGGGGAATAAACTTGGCGAATAGATTACTCTGCGGGGAGTGAACTCTGTGGGGAAAGAGAGGTACTTTGCTGAGATTTGATGATAACTCCGTTGGGGATACCAATGATGTGTTATGTTGGAAGGTTTGATGAACTCCGCTGGGGGATAGGAAGACTCCGTCGGGGATGATCTTTCCGTGGAAATTGGCTGAGGATAACCCAGTTATATCCTGGTGGGGAGATAACCTTCTGAATAAAGTCGGGGAGCATTCGTACTCTGCAGGTGACAAGCTTCCAGAATCTACTAGGGATAAGCTTCCTGCTGGGGAGATGGATTCCACTTTCCTGGGGAAACTTTTCAGATTGGACTGGGGCATGGCTCCACTGGATGTTCGGTATACCGCCGGGGAACAATCTTAGATCAAGACTGTCGGGGATGCTTGTTAAGAATGTTTGTATACTCCGCTGAGGAATGTTGAGATCTGCTGGGGATACCCAATTTCCTTAAGGCTGACAGAGTAGGCTAACTCTGCTTGGGGAGAGTTACTAACTTACTGGAGATATTGTGCCTTGTTAGGGCTGATGGGAGACCAACTGCTTGGGAGAGAATTGTTGAATCTTGGCTCACTCTCTGGGGAATTAAGATATCTTGGTTACATTCTTCAGCCGAACTTACCTTGGTACCTTGGTGGACAGAGCAATTAGATTGCTTAGACAACTCATTATTGCCCCTGTTTCTAATATTACCTGTAATTAATCCTTCGTTTCGCATGCAAATATTTATGAGTTAGCAATTAGTGTCAAATGCATATATCAAAATTGAACATTGGACGTTCTTCGCAAAACAAAACAGAAAAAGAAAAAAACAATTGGCAATTTAGCTGAAAAGTGAATTTGTATTGATTTTTGAATTTTCCTGTAAATAGGCGTTTTATGTACAAGAGGCTGACGTCCTAGTAAGAGAACACCGCCGAACAACAGAGTTTATACACTTTTGTGAAAAAGGAAAAAAACAGCTATGTGAAGAGAATAATCCCACTGGGTTCCAACTCTGCTATCGCCTTTATATCTTCGTGCGTCTCATCACTTGGCTGCTCAGTTGATGATGAAGCTGATTGATCGATGCCGTCTGAACCTGATGTTGATACCGGATTCTGGATGCAAGGTGATCCAATGAGACATAGTATTACGCTTTATCCCTAACTTTTGCCTGGACCTCCCTTTCGGGTTTTCAGTCCACCGGGATACCCATTTTTGCCCAAGCCGCCTTTTCAGGTTTTCGACTTGCCGGGTGTACATATTTTTTCATTTCATCCCTCATTTTGCCCAAACCCTTTTGGTTCGCCGGGAAGCCCTAATTTTTGCCTAGGTATGTCAACCTAGCGGGTCTTTTATCATGCGTAGTATCTTTTTACTATGTCTGCATTGGCGGGGTGAGGAAGGTCGTCACCATCCATGGTGGTCAGAATCATGGCTCCTCCTGAGAACACATGTTTAACCACAAATGGCCCTTCGTATGTGGGGGTCCATTTGCCCCTGGGATCACTTCGAGGAAGGATGATGCGCTTGATTACCAGGTCCCCAACTTGATACTCTTGTGGTCTGACTTTCTTGTTAAATGCCCTGATCATCCGTTTTTGATACGTTTGACCATGACAAATAGCGGTGAGTCTCTTTTCGTCAATTAGATTTAATTGATCAAGTCGCGTCTGGATCCAGTCATCTTCGCTCAAGTCTGCATCCTTCATTATCCGGAGAGAGGGTATCTGGACTTCAATCGGCAAGACTGCCTCCATGCCATAGACCAAGGAAAAGGGAGTTGCCCCGGTTGACGTTCTTGATGAGGTACGGTACCCATGAAGAGCGAACAGTAACATCTCGTGCCAATCTTTATAGGTCACTGTCATCTTCTGCACAATTTTCTTGATGTTCTTATTAGCTGCTTCTACAGCCCCATTCATCTTCGGTCGGTAAGGAGAAGAGTTGTGGTGTTGTATCTTGAATTGCTCATAGAGCTCAGTGATTATCTTGTTATTAAGATTGGTGCCATTGTCCGTAATGATCCTTTCCGGGACGCCGTATCGACAGATCAGGTTATGCCGAATGAACCGTGCCACGACATTCTTGGTTACAGTGGCGTAGGAAGCTGCTTCGACCCACTTTGTAAAGTAATTGATCGCTACCAGGATGAAGCGATGCATGTTGGATGCCGTAGGTTTAATCTCACCGATCATATCAATGCCCCACATTGCAAAAGGCCAAGGTGCAGTCAAGACATTCAGAGGGACTGGAGGAACGTGCACCTTATCTGCATAAATCTGGCACTTATGACATGTCCAGGAATGTTGGTAACAATCAGCTTCCATTGTGGACCAGAAATATCCTGCCCGAAGGATTTTCTTTGCCATGGTGTGCCCACTGGAGTGTGTTCCGAAAGTACCTTCATGCAGTTCTGCCATGATTCTTTCTGCTTCAGCTTTATCCACACAACGCAGTAAGGTTGAATCATGGTTTCGCTTGTATAGAATGCCATTGCTGAGGAAGAACTTCGCTGTGAACCTTCTCAGAAACTTTTTATCATTGATAGATGCGCCTTCGGGGTATTCTTGAGCTTCCAGATACCTCTTCACCTCATGATACCAGGGTTTTTCAGTTACTGCCTCAGCCTCAAGATCACAACAGTATGCAGGTTCGTCCAGTTTCCAGATAATGATCCGGGGAGCCTCATTGTCCCACTTGACTTTGAACATAGAAGACATCGTAGCTAACGCGTCCGCCAACTGATTCTCCTCTCTTGGGAAGTGTTCAAAAGTTATCTCTGTGAAATGGGGGATCAATGTTTACACACATTCTTTATAAGGGATAAGATTTGGGTGTTTCGTATCCCACTCGCCTTTGATCTGATTGATCACGAGAGCGGAATCTCCGAAGACACTCAGAAACTTGATCCTTAAGTCAATCGCAGCTTGAAGACCCATGATGCACGCCTCATACTCCGCCATGTTGTTAGTGCAGTTGAAACATAGCCGGGCAGTGAATGGAGTATGAGTGCCTTGAGGGGATATTATCACAGCGCCTATACCGTTACCCAAAGCGTTGGAGGCTCCGTCTAAGTGCATAGACCATCGGGATCCTTCCTCAGATCCTTCATCCGGTCCAGGTACTTCACAATCAGTCACAATCATGATGCTCTCGTCTGGAAACTCGAAGTTCATTGACTGGTAGTCGTCTACTGCCTGGTGTGCCAAATGGTCTGCCAATACACTTCCCTTGATTGCTTTCTGAGTCGTGTACTGGATGTCGTATTCTGTCAAGATCATCTGCCATCTTGCTATTCTCCCAGACAGAGCAGGCTTTTCAAATATGTACTTTATTGGATCCATCTTTGAGATCAACAAGGTAGTGTGAGTCAGCATATACTGTCTTAGCCGGCGAGCAGCCCATACCAAAGCACAGCAAGTTTTCTCGAGTAGTGAGTATCGGGTCTCACAGTCGGTAAACTTTTTGCTAAGGTAATAAATAGCGTGCTCTTTTCGGCCAGACTCGTCATGTTGCCCCAGCACACACCCCATTGAGCTGTCCAGTACTGTCAAGTATAGGATTAGAGGTCTCCCTTCAACCGGTGGCATACGAATGGGTGGTTCTTGGAGATACTCTTGGATTCTGTCGAAAGCGGCCTGACATTCATCGTTCCAACGTACTACCTGATCTTTCTTCAGCAGCTTGAAGATTGGTTCACAAGTAGCAGTTAGATGGGAGATGAATCGAGCAATGTAATTCAGACGTCCTAGAAAGCCTCTGACTTCTTTCTCTGTCTTGGGATCTGGCATCTCTTGTATGGCTTTAACCTTAGCAGGGTCCACTTGAATACCCTTGTCGCTCACGACGAAGCCTAGCAACTTTCCAGATCTTACCCCAAAGGTACACTTGTTTGGGTTCAACCTCAGCTTGTACAACTTCAGACGGTCAAACAGCTTCTGTAGATGGTCAAGGTGTTCCTCCTTAGTTTGAGACCTTGCAATCATATCATCGACGTACACTTCAATCTCATGGTGGATCATGTCATGAAATAAAGCAACCATGGCACGTTGGTAGGTTGCCCCAGCATTTTTCAGTCCAAATGGCATGACCTTGTAACAGAAGGTGCCCCACTGAGTAACAAAAGTAGTCTTTTCCATATCTTCAGGAGCCATATTGATCTGATTATAACCTGAAAAACCATCCATGAAGGAGAACACCTTGTGTTGAGCAGTATTGTCAAACAGAACGTCGATGTGAGGTAGAGGGAAATCATCCTTGGGGCTCGCCCTGTTCAGATCCCTGTAATCAACACACATTCTGACCTTACCATCTTTCTTCGGTACTGGAACCACGTTGGCAACCCACTGAGGGTAAGAAGTCACTGCTAGAAACCCGGCATCGAATTGCTTCATAACCTCAGCTTTGATCTTTTCGGACATTTCGGGACGCATACGGCGGACCTTTTGTTTAACCAGAGGGCATTCTTCCTTGGTAGGCAGGTGATGGACCACAATGTCAGTATCCAACCCAGGCATGTCTTCGTAGGACCAGGCAAAGATTTCCACATAATCATGCAACATCTGAACCAACCGTTGTTTTACGCTGAGCTCCAGATTGGCACCAATCTTAACTTCCTTTTTATCTGTCTCAGTACCCAGATTTACCGTTTCCACTGGCTCTTCATGTGGCTGAATGGCCCTCTCTTCCTGGAGTAACAGTCTTGCAAGCTCACCAGGCACTTCGCAATCATCTTCACCTTCGTCTTCGGCTAAGTTGATCGGATTTTCGAAGTCATAACTGGCAGTAGCAGAGTTGTTACCAGTGAGATCCAGAGTGGATTAAAACCTGTGTAGGTGAGTGTGTGTAAATATAGCTGTTTTGCAATATATAAAGAAAGAAAGAAAGGGAGCATAAGATTTGAAATGCGAAAAACGTCCAATGTCTTTATTCATGATATATGGAAATGACAAGTAATAAGCCCTCACAAATGAAGCCAACGGTGCCCCGGGTAAGACACCGGGCCGTAAAGTTTCAATTTATTGTTCATTACAAATTAAAAAAACAAAGGAATTCATTACTGCGTAACAAAAGTAACAGGTATGTGATCTTTTGCAGTCCAATTGTTCAGTCCACCATCGGTCGTCGGGTAAATCCAGCTATCAAACTCTGATTCCTCAGCATCGCCTTCAATAGCGTTCACTCCCGGGTTGGTGATGAACACGGGAGGTCTTCCGATCCTTGCTTTGCGCACAGCCCTCTGAGCCTCTGCAGTAAAACCCAGCCCAAACTTGTCAGTCTTAGGAGTAAACTCAGGGAGCCTGTCCCAGTTAGCACATTCACCTTTCTCAATTACAGCCCGGGCATCCTTCAAGGAGGCCATCTTCAAAGGAAAGTCTTCTTCAATTACCGTCTCAGCTGACGCCAATGTTGGAGGTACCTCTTCAAAATGTTGAAAGGGGGTTTCAATAAACTCCCCGTCCATCTCAATATACCGGAACGAGTTCAGATGACTAACCATGTATTCTTCCTCCCCTGCACAGTAACAATCTTCCCTCTGACAGGGTACTTGAGCTTCTGGTGTAGAGTGGAGGTCACAGCCCCAGCTTTGTGAATCCAAGGTCGACCTAGCAAACAGGAATAAGACGGACGAATGTCCATCACATAGAACGTTGAATCAAAGACTCGGGGACCAACCCGAATCGGAATATCCACTTCACCATGAACCATCCTCTTTGACCCATCAAAGGCTCGGACAATGATGTTGCTAGGCTTCAACTCCAGACCCTCACAATCTAACCTGTCCAAGGCCTTCTTGGGCAATACATTCAGCGAAGAACCAGTGTCCACCAACACGTGAGCAAGAGTAGTGCCCCTGCATTCAATGGAGACATGCAGAGCATCATTGTGGTTCTTTCCCTTGGCGGTCAGATCTGCATCCGAGAAACCCAACCCATTGTCAGCGGTCAAATTGGCCACACAGTCAGTAAATTGGTCCGCAGATGTCTCTTGTGGCATATGAGCCGTCTTCAGAAATGAAATCAGGGCCTTGGTGTGGGCCTCTGAACACAGCAGCAACGATAGCATAGAGATTTTGGAGGGGGTATGCCCCAGCTGTTCAACGACATTGAAGTCACTCTTCTTGATTATCTTAAGAATTTCCTCCATCTCTTGCTGGGAGGCTTCAACATTGACCGTCTTTGGTGCCTCCGTCTGGGCAGGCTCATCATCAATCCCTTTGCCCCGAGTATTAGATGACTCGGCAGCAGGGGTAGAAACTTGATCAGAAGTGGAAACAGGCGCACTTGCAGGCGTGATTATAAGAGGTCTTCGGATAACTGGTGGCGCAATGTCAGGCGAGAAGAGCCTGCCACTACGAGTAACTTTAGCGGGACCAGTGATGTTGCTGATACTGGTACCAGTGTTGAATTCCTGCTTCACTCCAAGTACATACGCATCTGCCCCATAGTGCCATGGGACAGCCTTGTCAGATTTGTAGGGGAGGGGCCCCGGAACAGTAATAATGATGGGTGCAACGGACATGATTTTTACTGGCTTCCTCGGGGGAGCCTTGTTAGGATTGTTGAAAATTGTGACGACAGATACTTCTTCAGCGGGAACAAAAGGAACAGCGGTCTTCTTGAACAAAATTTCCTTGCTATCCATCAGGCTTTGGATGCCTGACTTCAGCAATGGACAACCAGTAGGGGAAACAACACACAGAAGGCAACCCTTGCTACAACCCGGAAATAAACCGGCTAGCAACAGGTTCCTCTTAACAGTCAACAGAGGAGTAGCTACATCATCCACGGAAACTGCATACAGGTCTTCCTCAATAACATTTACTCCATGCTGGGGCATAGGAGCAGTCACGACGTTGGGCCTTTCGGGTGCCTCAAATTGTATTTCCTTCGCATCGATAAGGTCCTGGACCTTATTTCTCAGGGCCAAACAATCATCAGTAGAATTCCCCGGGCTATCAGAGTGATAAGCACAGCGGGAATTTGGATTATACTTCAGAGAGGTTGTGTTCACCACCTTTGGAGCCTCTCTGACGGTTACCAAGTTGGTCGATAGCAACTACGGCAAGATCTGCGACAAGGTCATACTCAGCCGAGTGAATTCTCTTCTGGGTCTCTCACCCCTTGGTTGGTTAGGTTGCCGAGGAGTGGCAGCAGGCTTTGCAATAACCACCGCATTGACAGCTTGGCGGCGTTCTGGTTTATTTTGCCTTCTAGGCCCATACACAGCACTGGCTTCCTTTTTGAAAGGCTTTTTCTCAGAATTTGAGGACGCACCCTTCTGAATTTTCCCTGATTTCATACCAGTCTCTATCCTTTCCCCAGTCAGAATGAGATCTGTAAACCCTGCAGACGAATTGCGAATGAGCTGATTGAAGAACGGCCCGGATAGGGTCCCCAAGAACATATCCACTAACTCACGGTCGGTTAATGGTGGCTGCACCCTGCCAGCCAGGTCCCTCCACTTCTGCGCATACTCTTTAAAACCTTCTCCCGATCCTAGCGACATACCCTGGAGTTGGGTACGTGTAGGAGCGAGGTCGGCATTATACTGATACTGCTTGTAAAAAGCAGTAGCCAATTCCTCCCAGTTACGAACCTTGGTTCCATCCAGCTGATAGAACCATTCGAGATGAGTCCCTGAAAGACTCTCCTGGAAGAAATGGATCCACAAGTTCTTGTCCACAATATATGGTTGGATCTTCCGCACATAAGATCTGAGATGTAGCTTAGGGCAGGACGCTACGTCATACTTTGCGAAAGATGGTGCTTTGAACTTGTGTGGGATCACCACCCCAGAAGATAGACCCAAGTCTCCGAAATCCAACCCAGGCACTTGTTGAATTTCCATGGCATTCAGACGGTCTTCCAACTGCTTGTACTTGTCTTCAGCTGGAGGATACTGCTCCTCATTAAAATCAGTCTCGTTGTCAGAGACCACCGAACTAGGAACCCTTCCCCCTTGGGGACTGCCTTTCCCTACAGAAGAACCAACTTGATCAACCTTATT
This sequence comes from Vicia faba, assembly GCA_948472305.1. NCBI lineage: Eukaryota > Viridiplantae > Streptophyta > Magnoliopsida > Fabales > Fabaceae > Vicia > Vicia faba. The sequence continues at coordinate 494,163,798 of OX451741.1, forward strand.
CTGCAGTGTGTTACCAAACCTTCGGCCCGTGTTGAATAGTACAATTCTCTTCTTTTTCTTCTTAACCAGCAGAGCCTTCAATTTCTCCTGACCTTGGGCCAAACTCATGATTAGCTCTTGGAACTGGGCGTTCTGAGCCTGAAGGGCCTTGATGGACTGCTCAGTAGATGATTCAGGGTTCATGATGCTGAAATAAACAGCGAAGAACATTAAGCAACCTGCAAATAAGAGTACATGTGATGCATATGATGAATGGAATGCGTATGATTTATGTTTTCAAAGACAATCAGGATTCAACTTTGTAAACAAAAAAGAACACACTTCATTAGATTCAACTTTGAAATTTAAATTGTTCAACAAATTGCCCTTAGGCGTTACATAAAATGGAAATACTGAAAAGGGAAATAAAACGGTAAAAGAACATCCAAAGTTCATCATTGATCCCAGGGTCTCCTCTTCTCAGTACGGATATAGTCATTCAAGGCACGCTCGTTCTCCAATTGCTTGGTCAGCTTCTGGATCTTCAATTCCTGCTCGTTGAACTTTTCCCGATAAGAATCCCGTTCTTCCCGTAGTTGCGCCCAAGACCTCTTTAGTGTATCAATATCAGTAGGTATCTGAGGAGGGAGAATAGTTGGAGGAGCCCCATCTCTATCAGGATATTCAAGAATGACGGGTCTGACAGCTTCATATGGCATACCTAACTTCTGAGCACGGATGCGGACCCATTGTAATAGGCTTCCATAGGTAGAGAAGTCTTTGGTCCCAACTCTTGTGGGTCAGCTTTGTGAATTCTGTCCCAAGCCTTGATGAACCTACGACGCAGCTCGTCACTATCTACCTGAAACTCAAAACTGATGTGAGGCACCAACATCTCATGAGGCCCTGCTCTTCTGGCTCTTCCAAACTGGCGAAGAGCTAGACATGGGTTATAAGAGATTCCTCCTTGGGTACCAATCAGAGGAACATTAGGATATTCTCCGCAACGATCAATAACAGCTACCTCATCCAAACCTCTGAGAGTCCAAATGATGTCATTATCAGTGAGAGACATTAACCTATGAGCCCAACCTCTTCCTTCTTTGTTCTTCAGCACGAACTTAGGGAGGTGCGAAATAAACCACCTCACTAACAAAGGAATACAACACCACAGAGTTCCTCGTCTTCGGGCAGTACGAGCATAAAGTTGTTGCAGGATATCACCCAAGAGAGTGGGTACAGGGTTCCGAGACATGAAGATCCTTATGGCAGTGACGTTAATAAAGTTATCAGGATTAGGAAACAAAACTAGACCATAGATTAAGAGAGCCATAATGTCTTCATACGCCCTAAAGTCCAGGTCATTCCAGAAACTGTTGGCCTTACCAATCAGAAACTTGGCCAAGAAACCATTGACTTTGCTTCTAGTCACCCAGTTATCCATTACCTCCTTGTGGGTCAAGGGCAGAGCTGCAGCAATCTCCTCAAGCCTAAGAGTCTTTTCCCAACCAGTGTAGGGAGTCTGATCCAAGATAGGGATACCAAGCAAATCAGAGAACTCTTCCAGGGTAGGGACCAGCTGGAAGTCTTTAAAGGTGAAGCACTGGTACAGAGGGTCATAAAACTGGGTCAGGACACTCATCAGTTGTTGGTCCCACTTTGCCGTGACTAAACTGAGAAGAGAACCATGCCTCTGGATGAAGGAAGTAGTATTTGGAATTCTGCTAACCAATTCTTCAAGCAACTCAAGTGGGTGAGCAAAATTGAACCGGATAGTGTTCCTTCGCATAGGCATCATGATGTCCTACAAAACAGAGCAAAGGTGAAACCCTCTTGTCTTTGAAATGGTCAGTCCTTATGCAGGATGCATGCAATGTTTATGATGGCATGATGTTATGATAAAGCACACCACAAATATTCACAAAGGCAAACATGATAAGGCACACAAGTCACACAAGACAAGCCCTTAGAGTTTAGGCCAGCATGGGGTCTAGTTATTACCCTCTTTCAGTTTGTTGGTTAAGACCTGTCCTATCAGAAGTAACCGGGTTCTAGAGGATCCCAATATCACTGACTACCCTCAATCGGTCATAACTCCAGCATCGCAATCTTTTCTTGCGGCCAGAACCATCACGAGAGTTTAGCCTCAATGGGTGTAGCATACTGCTACTGTTCTATTGGCCAAGTTGGATCATTTAAGGTTCTAAGGTCGGTTGGTGCTTAATGACCCCTCAGAAGACCCATATTCTCCTCGTTGCAACACAAGGGATATCGGTACAGACCAAGGTGCCACACCAACATAGCCACTGCTTCACCCGTGTCGGTCTACGCCGGACAGGTCCCTCACAACTTATGCTACCTAACAGGGTATTCCCAGATCCGGGTTAGGATCTATGTAACTCCGATGCAGCCCACAATAATAAAGCAAACAAACACAGCAATTGAAAAGACAAGTATGAGCTATCCTAAGGTACACCTCACTTTAAAAAGTATCCCCAGCAGAGTCGCCAGTTCTGTGATCGGTGGATTTAGAACTGACTGTTTAACGCTGGTTCGTGAAATGTCGCGGAAGCAAGAGTCGCCACTGTCTTTTATTTTCTCCAACATGGACAGGACAAAAGCACAGAAAAATTCCTTATGAGATAGTTTCTCGGTTCGGGAGGTAGATTTATAGAAAGGGAAGGTGTTAGCACCCTTTCTATCCATGGTTATCCATGGGCTCTTAGATACTTGCTCATTGTGTTTTCAAAAGTGTTTGCTTTTCAATTGTGAGTGAGTTTGAAAAAGTTCCGTTTAAAGATTTCAGAATGACTCTTGTATCAGTCCTCAACAGTGTTTGAAAAATTGTTTTGAAAGCTTTTTGAAAAGTGTCGGTGTGAAAAGAGTTTTGATTTGTTTTTGAATAGAGCAAGTATCTATGAGTCATCTACCTACCCTAAGGAATTAGGCTGTGTAAATGTCCTTAAGGTAGTGCCATCCCACCATTGAGAGGTAGGTAGCACCACCGTTGGAGGTGTTCGAGTCAATTCGTTTGTAGGGACAGTGTGGTCACCAGAGCAACAGTAGGACACCTTAGAAGCTACCCTTATGCCCTTGATCCTTTTTTAATCTGAGGCAACCGTTTCGAGGCAACTGGATCATGGACATAAGGACTTACTAAAACGTCTTATACTCGACGACCACGTTTCGAAGGCAAGGCAACAGGTGAGGCATACCCTAAGAGTGGTGTGTGAATTTGTGTGTTGTTTTCATGTTAATATTTATCTTTAATCAGGGCATTTGTGAGCTACGAGTTATTTTTAATTAGCCATACATTCTTTCATGCCATTTGAATTTAAAAGTGCAGAAATTTAAATGTGGAAAGATAAATCCTACGCTATTACAAGGCGCGGGTCTATACATCGCCAAATTACAAAGACCCATTTTAATAAAAAAAATGCGGAAAGTAAAAAGACCTAATTACTATTACAAGCCTTGAGCAGTTACATAATATTCGAAAGAAAATAAATGCGCGAAAGAATAAAAGTTAGGACGTCCGAGGGTTTTGACCCTTTTGAAATTAAATTGAATTAAAAAGCTAATTAATTATTTAATTAAGGAAAAGAAATTGTTTTTTTATGTTTTTTGGTAAAAATAAAGAAAATTAAAATTTAAAAGGAAACCCTAATTCTAAGTCTATTTTAATTATTAAAAAAAAAATAAAGTTTAACCTAATTTACACTAATTAATTAAATTACCTGTTTATTTACAAAAATATTTAGTAATTAATAATAACAATAATGAGAGAAAATTATTTATTTAAGAAAAAAGATGAGAATGTTAAAAAAAACCTAATTTCTACATATTTTAATTTATTAAGAAAAAGATTTAAAGGTTTAAAACCTAATTTATTAAATTAATGGTTAGAGTTTAGTTACAAAATAAATTAATGGTGAATTAAATATTAATTAAACATATTTTAGTTTCTGATTTTTTTATTATGAAAATTAATTTATGAAATTAAAGAAAACAATTAAAAACAATTAAAAGAATTAAGAAAGAAAATCAAATAAAAATTAAAAATGATGCAAACCATGGGGGGTATCAGGCCCATTTTGGAGGTTTTTGGAAGCAATTTTGGCCCATCAAGACAAGGCCTGTTTGACTTTTCCAGCTTGAGTGCGTGTCCATTGACTGAGGTACATGGTAGACGTCCTCTTGTAGCCTTTGGATTGAAGCTCATGGGCGCGTGACGGGCTAGCGTATGAGGATGCATGGTAGAACATTGGATGGAAACTGCATGGGAATATATTGAGACAAAAATTATGCAAGATGTGGGGGACCTGGGAATCGAACCCAGGTCCCAATACCTGCAAGACAACTCACCCACCAACTGAGCTAATGCGCACATTTGTAATATTAGTGGAACACAAATAATATAAAAGAAATAAAAGTTAATGATATCCAACAAGAAAAACGCGCCAGATTTTGAATGCCCCAACCATAGATTGACACGCTAGCTTTTTTCTTCATCTTCCTGAAAAATATAAAACAAGTAGCGGGGGTTTTAAACCCCCACTAAATGAAAACTGCAAAAATAGCGATTAGAACATGGACAAATATAAAAAGGGCGCGAGGTATTGGTTTGCTTCGTCTTGATACCACGAATTCAATGGCATAGGTTTTAAAGGCCAATTTTTCCATATGTGAGAACCCCTAATTTGGAGCTTCTGAAACCCTAGGTTTCATCAATGGCAGATTTGGATACAAGCATCGTTAGTTCAATTAAATGGTACCATTCGCTTCAGAACATCATTATTAGTGTAAATCAACAAATAAAACACATGAATAATGCATGGAAATCAAAAAAACGATTATGAACAAATTTGTGATAAACATGATTCTTTTCTACCAATTCTTGGAGTATGGAGACTGGAAAGTGATTGCAACACGTTCAAGGAAGTCTCAGCAAGAGTTTGGAATAGGTTTTAGGCTTTGAAACGTGTTCTAACGGAGATTTCAGATTTCAAGTTTATGGTGAAAATTTGCAATTTTGTTCTTCCTTTCTGAGCAGCTTTTCGTGTCCATGTGCATTAGGTTTGGTTGTGCATAAGTACATGAATGAAATTAGGTCAAAAACAAGCCCATGGATTCATGCATTTATGTTTTGAATATTTGATTTTTGTCACATCTTTTTCAATCTTTTTTCATGCAAATCCTTGCCAATTATGGAAGATATTGTCCCCTTGAGATGGTGCACGAAATCTCTAGCATGTAATGAACATATTTGTTGCACAAAAAAGATTTAAAACCATTATTTGATATTTTTCTTATAATTAAGTTTAATTAAATGAATTAATAAGAATAAAAATTCAATTAATTAATTAAAAATAAGAAAATAAATCCCTTTGAGCTTAATGGGTCGTGCATATGCTTTGGGTAATGATTCAAGGAAGAATTTGAGGCCCATTAGCATTTTTGAAGCTTTTGAAGCAAAGTTGACTTTTCAAAATTCCCAAAAATTTCCCAACTTCTCCAAGGCATATCTTGCTCAATTTTGAAGCTATGATCATGTTCTTGGACATTTTGGAAAGGTCATGAAGTCCTCTAACCAATGCCTTTGATCCCATGTCATTTTGATTTACCAATCTCAAGTTATGCTCTTTGACTTAAAGTACCTTTTTGTTGACTTTTGAAAATGACCTATAATGTTGAAATTGATAACTTTTTGTGAGAGCATTTCTTGGACTTTAAGTGTGAAGATGAGTTGTAGGAAATGTCATTCTCTTCAAAATGAGCTTTGGATGGGATTTTTTCTGATAAACCATGAGGAAGTTATGCCCTGGTCAATTTGCAGTTGACTTTTCAGCTGTCCAAAAATAGAAACTTTTGCATCTTGAGACTTTTTGAGCCATGCTTTGAGAATCATGATCAAGAATTGATCAAATGATGATTGTGGCTTCAAAATAAGATATTGACCAAAAATTTTGACTTTTGACTGTCAAATGACCATTTTGCCCATGTAGTTGACTGTGAAGCATTTAGGGTTTTTGACTGTGCAATTTGATGCTGTGAGTCTTGAAACTTGGCATATGGATGCTTGACAATGTATGTAGGCATGTGGGACTTGATTGGACCCTTGGAAACCTCAATTTCTTTGCAAGAACCAAAACCCTAATTTTGACTGTGTTAGGAGGCAAATGGACTGTGCAACCCTTGAGGGATTTTGAATCATCTGGAGATTGATCCTGACAAATCTTGAAGAATATGGGAGGGCAAATTTTGGGGTACAACATTTATCCTCATAGAAATTAAGATAGGACCGAACACCGTCCAATGGTGGGGGCTGTTATGATTCCTAAACCTGCGCCTGATCAGCAAAGAAACAACCAACCAAGGATGTAAAGACCAGTCAGATAATTCACCAGAATTAACATTACCTTATCTCAAGTATTGCCACACTTGCTAAGATCCAACCTAGTGACCTTGAAATAAGCTCCAAAGAACCCTAACACAACCTTTCCTCACTATCTCCCAATGCCCGATGTCCATACCATTCTGAGAGTCCTGGCCATGACACTAATAACTTTTGGGCTCTAAAGAACAAAGTACAAGACCTCATTGAAGCCAAAGAGATTGAATTCGATGTGCCCGAAAAGCCAAATGTCATTTCTGCCCCTATGCACAAACACGGCCATAACGGCAACACCATCGAGGAAGATATGTTTGTTACTTCAGTTAATGAACTTATGACCCCATTCCTAACTATCAAAAAGAATTTATTGAATGTTGGTGTGTTCCCAGGCTGTGATGAAAGTTGTTATTCCTATTTGTCCTCACCAACCAACTATCCTTTGTTGAAAGCAGACGTTCAGTGCCTAATAAATAACAAGGAAATTCTATTCGAAAAGACTTATGTTCCGCCTATTCCTTATAATGATGTTTCTATCATTACCATTTCCGCCAATTCTTCCAGGGTCTCCACCAAAAGACCTGTTAGAATTACATTCGTTCCAAAAGCAGCTCCTTTGATAATTATAATGCCTGGACCAGTCCCGTATTTGTCAGACAAAACCATACCATGGAATTATGGAGGGGATGTCTACTACCACAGTTTCAAGCAAGATTGGCCAGCCGCCGAAGATTCAAGTTCTGAGAAAGTTGACTCCGATATCAGTAGTATTGCAGGGACTAGTAAGATTACCCGAAGCAAAAGGATATTCTCTCCAGAAATTGCTCCCCCAAAAGCAGTTTCTAGACCCGTAATCATTCATGTTGTTGTTGCTCCTCCAAAAGTTTTTCCCAGTCCTACAATCATATCCACTAATACTCCAACTGACAAAACTGATATGACCCATATCATCACACCTACCGACATTCCTGCTGCCGAGTCAACCGAGACTCAAGGTAAAAGTGTTTTGATTGAGCCTGTCCGGACGAAGGAACAATCATTGGCTATCCCTGAGACCTCCCGGAAAGAGATGGAGGAAATTCTAAAGACCATAAAAAGAAGCGACTACAATGTAGTTGAGCAACTGGGGAAAACTCCATCTAAAATTTCCATGTTGGATTTACTACTATGTTCTGAGGTGCATGCAAAAGCCTTGGTAAAATTCCTGAAAACTGCCCATGTACCCCAAGAAACATCTACCGATCAGTTCTAAGACTGCGTAACCAGCTTGACTGCAGATAATGGTCTAGGTTTTTCGGATGCTGATTTAACGCCAAGAGGAAGGAAGCGTAATGAGGCATTGCATGTCTCAATTGAATGTAGGGGCACAACCTTGGCTCATGTTTTGGTGGAAACTGGCCCATCTCTGAATGTATTGCCTAAAAAATCTCTTAATAGGATTGACTGTGAGGGATTGACATTAAAGCCAAGCAACATAGTAGTAAGGGCTTTCGACGGATCGAAAAGGATGGTACATGGGGAAATGGATATCCCCATAAAGGTTAGGACCCAAACGTTTGATTCAACTTTATATGTAATGGATATCCGCCCTTCATATTCCTACTTGCTAGGCCAACCATGGATTCACAATGCTGGCGCTATTACTTCTATGTTGCACCAAATGCTGAAGTACCCGATTCAAGGGAAGATTATCATCGTTCATGGAGAAGAAGAGTATATGATCAACCATCTCAATTCCTTCAGATATGTGGAGTTAGATGGTGAATTTATTGAAACTCCATTCCAACACTTTGAAGAAGTCTCGCAAGATGTGGCAGTGACCAAGGTTGTTCCCAATATCACAAGGCCTCCACTCAGGATGTCATATTTGAAGGATGCAAAAGCAGTGATAGAAGAATGTGGGTGCACTATTTAGGGAAAACTCCCAGATATCCCATACAAGTCTGACAAGTTTGGCATGGGTTTCACTTTAGGTGCTCAGAAGACTGTACGTCGGGCTCGTGCTGGAGAACCACCCCTGAATATCAACAACCGTGAAGTCAACAAGATAGAGGATGATGAAGATGGCTGCAACCTGGAAGATTGGATCTTCCCAACTGTCAATGGAGGGCTCAGCAACTGGGAGGCCAGAGATTTTGTCCCGATCACTTTTATCCCACAGTAATTTGTCTTTACATTTTGTTGGATCTGTAATATTAAAACAATTCAGACTCTTAAAACCTTGTGTCTTACCCGAGGAACAATGGTCCATTTGTAAGGGTTATCATCTCATTTCCATATGACATCAATGAATCATGGAGGTTTTTTGCATACAAACTTTGTGCTCATTGTTTTTATTTTTACATTTTTTCATTTCTTTCAAAGATAGTTATACCCTTACACACACTCACACTCACAATGCAGGTCTACATCCATTCGGGATCCCATGGATAACGGTTCTGATATGGCTTTTTGTGACTCTGAAAATCTAATCTACCAAGCCGAAGATGAAGGTGAGGAAGATTGTGAAGTACCAGGGGAACTTTCCAGATTACTACAACAAGAGGAGAGGACCATTCAACCCCACGAGGAACCCATGGATACAATAAACCTAGGTACCGAAGAAGACAAAAGAGAAGTCAAGGTGGGTGCCAATCTAGAACCCGGTGTCAAAGAGCGTCTAATTCAGTTGCTACACGAATATGTTGAGGTCTTTGCCTGGTCGTATGAAGACATGCCAGGACTTGATGCAGATATTGTGGTACATCGTCTACCTACAAAGGAGGACTACCCACCAGTAAAACAAAAGGTCTGTCGCATGCGACCAGATATGTCGGAAAAGATTAAAGCAGAAGTCATGAAACAATTCAACACTGGATTCTTGGTCGTCACCTCTTATCCGCAATGGGTTGCCAATGTTATTCCCGTGCCCAAAAAGGATGGCAAGGTACGAATGTGCATGGACTACAGAGATTTAAATAGGGAAAGCCCTAAAGATGATTCCCCACTTCCCCACATTGATATCCTAGTTGGCAATACGACACAGTACAAAGTGTTTTCCTTCATGGACGGTTTCTCAGGCTACAACCAAATCAAAATTGTGCCTGAGGACATGGAGAAAACAACATTTGTCACACAGTGGGGCACATTCTGATACAAGGTTATGCCAATCCGGACTGAAGAATGCTGGGGTAACCTATCAGTGTGCCATGGTAGCTCTATTTCACGACATGATACATCATGAAATAGAGGTATATGTGGACGACGTGATAGCTAGATCTAAAACAGAAGAAGAGCATCTTGATCATTTACAGAAACTGTTTGAGAGACTAAAGAAGTACAATCTGAGGTTGAACCCCAATAAGTGCACGTTTGGAGTAAGGTATTTATCGTCAACAATAAAGGTATTGAAGTCGATCCTGCCAAAGTAAAAGCGATACAAGAGATGCCTGCTCCTCGTACTGAAAAGGAAGTCATAGGATTCTTGGGATGTTTGAACTACATTTCCAGATTCATTTCTCACCTGACAGCTACTTGTGAACCAATCTTCAAACTATTGAAGAAAGATAAAGTAGTCAAATGGAATGATGAGTGCCAATATGCTTTTGACAAGATCAAAGAGTACCTGCAAGAGCCTCCTGTGTTGATGCCACCAGTTGAGGGAAGACCATTGATCATGTATCTGACTATTTTGGAAAATTCAATGGGGTGTGTGCTGGGGCAGCATGATGAGTTTGGCCGAAAAGAGCACATTATTTATTACCTGAGCAAAAAAATTTACCGACTGTGAAACAAGATATTCACTGCTCGAGAAAACTTGTTGCGCTCTGGCATGGGCTGCTCATCGGCTAAGACAGTATATGCTGACCCATACTACCTTGTTGATATCTAAAATGGATCCAATAAAATACATCTTTGAGAAACCTGCTCTCTCTGGGAGAATAACGAGATGCCAGATGATCTTGATGGAATATGACATACAGTATACTACCCAGAAAGCAATAAAGGGCAGTTGTTGTACCCCAAAATTTGCCCTCCCATTTTTCATAGAAAACACAACCCTAGGGTTTCTCATATATTCAAGTTGGCTCAGGAATCGATCAGACAGATTCTCTTATGTGGCAGTAAACCAGTAATTAGAGTTTTTCTTGCAATCCTCAAAAGAAATGAATTCTCAAAGATCCAATTGACTTCCACAGGTCTTCATGCTTTCTCAAGTTTACTGAAAAGACAATGTTTGTTCTCAAGGCATGGTTGTTTGGGACAAGAGATGGAATTTAAGACTGTCATGTAGGATACTCATGATTGTTTAATCCAGGTTAACCAGATGATGCATCTTTTAAAACATTTGCTTGGTCAGGAAATGGAATATACAGTGCGTATTTGTTTGGAATGCAGTTACATAGTTGTTGGGATTACTTGGAATGTAAGTTACCAGACTGGAGAATTTTGTTTTAAACATCTTGATTAGGAATCTTTAAGAATCAGTTAGGATGCGAAGAGAAAATTACAAGTTATTGACAGTAAAGGATTTCAATTGACACCAGAATATTTCATAAGATTTTCTCCAATTTTTCAAACATTGTTACAAAATAATTTGTTCTTTTAAATACTCTATGTTTTACAACTTATTGTATTTAAAAGATAAATTAGTACAATTGTTGGATACAATACACGAATGTTTTTCTAAATTACAAGGAAATTCAAATGCTTGATTGGCCTAGGAGAATTAATCTATGCCTAAGTTTGACTGAAGTTCTTTTGCTTCCATGCTTGCCACATAGTTTTTTTTCCCTTGCTTTGTCACATCCAATTGTGCCCACATGAAAATAAAAGAAAGAAAATAGTTAGTACAAGTTATTTGGGCATGAACAAAATTTTCCAAAAAAAAAGTATTCATCATTAAAGTTTGCAAAGTGGAATCAGAATGCCATTATTCATCACACTTTTATTTCCCCTATTTGCAAATCACAAGAAGATTATTCTTCTTGGTTCACAAAAGAAAGAGGAAAAGAAATGCAGTTGTCCAAACAAGCAGAAATACCACAAAGTTGTCCAAACAAAAGAAATGCAAGCAAGCTGTCCAAACAAGAAATGCAAGAAAGCTATCCAAACAAACAGAATGCTACAAAGCTGGACGAAACAAATAGCAAAACTGTCCAAACAGAATGGTACAAACTTATCCAAACAGCAACGCAACAAACAGCAAAAACAAACAGCAATACAAATAACAATAAACAGCATCAACAAAATCAGGAAGCAAAGCAGAAGTATGGCAATATAATAAGTTAAGTCAAACAAGCAAAAACTTGTTCAAGAAGCCTAGTTCATCATTTTCCATTTTTCGTTGCAAACTTTTCAGAATTGGAAAAAAAGGCAAAAGAGAAATTGACTTTCTTAGTGTCATTGAGAGAGAAGAGAGGAAAGAAGTCACCTAGGTTATTGGGATGCACAGCCTTGCTGCCTTGACTGTCACAAGTTACATAGAAGTTGCTAGAAAACAAAAACTGCAACAAAAAGACCAAAAGAACAATATAGTAAAATATTCAATTTCTTTGTTTTCCCACCTTTTTGAATAGAGATAACAGAAAGAGGGTCAATATAAAAGTAGACACAACTCTCAAGCAAAGGAGATAGAAAAAATTATCAAACTCAAAAACTTGAAACAAGTCTCCAACTTTCAAAAAGTTTCAAACTATCAAACCATCACAAAACTCACAAACCTGCAACCTGTTAACAAACATACTAAGCCGAATATCAAAAACAGTTGACACAAGCCTCAAAAACCATCAGCAAACTGTCAAGCCTCAAAAAACCATCAGCAAACTGTCAAACCTCAAACCTCCAAAAAAACAGTCAAACCCAAATCTGAACCATAACCAAAACAAGTCTCAAACAGCAAGGACCAATTCAATAACCTTCAAAAACCTGCCAAAGTCAAAAACCTGGAAACCAAGTATCAAGCTAAAAACGCAGCAACTATCTCAAAACTGTAACATTCAAACCCATCACTACCATCAAAACTCTCATCAACCAAACCTGTAACAAACTTGTTAACCAACAACAAAAAACCACAAAAACTGTTCAAACTAGTAACATCCTCAAATACCAAAACATATCCAAAACCAAAACAAAAAAACCAGTAACATCATCAAAAACTTGTTAACAAACATACTAAGCCAAATAACCCAAGCCATCCTCAAACAGCAAAACCTGTAACAATCAGTCTCAAACCAACCAAAACAGAACCTTCATCAAAACACAGCCATCATCAAACAAATCCCAAACCAGTATCCAAGCCTCAAACGACCAAAGACAGACACATTTCCAAACTCACAAAATAGTAACAAGCCACAAAATACAGAAGATAACCAATATCATCAGAGATAGAAGAAAGTTGCCAAAAAAATCACGCTTTCAATCTTCATCTCTTCCCCCGTGCAGCTCCGGCCACCAAGGAGCACCGCCCTCAGTCTCATCATCCCCTTTCCATTTCACAGAAAAGTTCCAAACAGGTATGGATTCTTCACCTTCCTCATAATATATTTCCCTGCATCTAAGGAATAAGATTGATTAACAGAAAAACATAAGCAAGACAAAAAAATAATGAACCCGTTTAAGCTTTAATAGGATAGCAGAACTTCACCTCTTCAAGAAAAAAACTTTAGAAATTCGATTAGGGAGGCAAGAGAGGCGGTGTTCCGGCAACTAAGAGTTGAGGGGGAAGATCGGACGAACCGATTTCGTCGCCTTTAGGGCAATCCGAACTTAGGGTTTTCAGAAAACGCGAATCATGGTGAGACAAAGACGGCATGAGCGATTTTGTTCGCCAAATTAGAAAGGGACGATTAGTGAGAAGTTTAGAGGCTTCACAAAGATGAACAGAGATGAAAAAATGGAAGAGTTTAGATGAACAAGGATGAGAGCGCCGTTGTGAACCACAACACTCCTTAGAACCCTAATTTTTTGCTTAATCAGAAGCTAATACAGAGTTAGAGGTTTGGGCTTGTATTGCCCTAAGGCCCATGTGTTTTACTAATCCACCCCCCCCCCCCCCCAGCTTTTTTTTATTAACAGCAATAACACCCTTTTCTTTGGGCCTCACCCCTAAATTTCCTTAAGCCCATTGTTTCTTTCTTCTTTTTTAATTTAATATGTTTTTATTCTTATTTTTTATTTGTTAACAAAATTACTATAAAAAAACATAAAATACATTTTTATTAAATTGATTTAGGTTTTTGTGATTAATTTTTATCATTTTCTTTTTTTATATAAACTAATTTTTATTAATTTTTTACATTTAATAAAACATCAAAATTTTAACTTAATTTGTTTTCTTTCTTTAAACTTATTTATATAGTTAATAAAATACAAAAAAATAAAGATTTTAATTTAATAATTTTTTTTATTTTTTAGATTAGGTTTTACCTTTCTTTTTTTTTAAATAAATATTTAGCATTTCATATTTTGTTAATATTATTTTCATGAATTGTCATAGCTTTATATAAATCGCACAAAATTCGATTTGGTTGTATTGCTTGTTATTCGGACATTTCTATTTTATTTGATTCATCCCCATTTGTAACAATTGTACCCCCATTCCCGAACATTTTGTAATAGCATAGAATTTCAATTCCCGCAATTTACTATTTTTCATATACTGTATAGATGACCTAATCAAAGAATAAAATAACTTGAAACCAACACACTTTTTCACATGCGCACCTCTAGGGTAACCTCGCTCGTTACCTCGGAAATACAATCATGTCCCTCGAATATGGGACACTCTAGCAATGACCCTTCGATAAAAAATATCGTAGTCCCTCGATGACCCTCGATGTTGCCTTCGATTAAAACGATCTTGTCCCTTACGAAAATTGCTAAAGCGTCTCACAAGTTGCCTTCAATGATTGTAAAATTGACCCGCGCCTATCCCTTCACATCCAACGATGGGGCTTCTTACCAAATCAATGGTAAGATAGCACCATTAAAAGGAGGAAGAAAAGAACAATTTAAGACCTTTCGAGTAGATAGATTCGCTCTTAGTTACTCAATTGCTCATGATAAAAAAATCTTTACACCTACACTCTCATTTCAAAACATTTTCAAAAAAGACAAAACATTTTGTATACGTTCTTATAGAGACGAGAACCATTGCAAAACCTCTTTTCAAAACACTTTTTGAAACACGATTCACAAACACATCTTTGAACCACTTTTCGAAACAAAACTTTATATACGTTCTTATAGAGACGAGAACCATTACAAAGAGATTTTTCAAAATACTTTCAAAAGCCCACACCACAAGCACACAATCAAATGAAAACAAGTGATCTAAACGAGTAACTAAGAGCCCATGGAAAACCATGGATGAAAAGGGTGTTAATACCTTCCCTTTTCATAATCTACCCCCAGAACCCGAGAAATAATCTCGAAAGGTCTTTCCTGTGCTTTTTTACCTTTCCTTTTGGATAAAAGAAAAGTCGGTGGCAACTCTTGCTAACCGCACAAGTGCGAACGAAACGCAAAACATCAAGTCAGTTCTCCCACTGCATCACAGAATTGGCGACTCTGCTGGGGAATCAAAAAAGTGGGGTTACCTTAGGGTTAGATCACCTTTACTCGCTTTCATTATTTGATTTGTGTGTTTTATATTCAGTTCTTTGTATTGGGCTTGCTTTGATCCTCCACCCGGATTTGGGGCACCTTTTTAGGTAAATAGCAATAGATTGTGGAGATTGTACAGCATAGACCGATATGGTTAAAACAATGGCTATGTTAGTGTGACGCATTTGTGGGTACCGGTATCCCTCGTGGTGAATCGAGGAGAATACGGGGCCGCTGAGTGGCACCGTGAAGCACTAATTAACCTTAGAACCCTAATTGAACAAACTTGGCCATTAGGACATAGTGAGGTAACCGGTTTTGGTGTAAAGCTGAAAATTGGTTGACACTCGATACTACACTCATTGAGGCTAGACTTTTGGGATATCTCAGCCGCAAGAAAAGATTGTTGTGCTGAGACAATGCCTAAGAGAAAGGTCAGTGATATTGAGATCCTTTAGAACCCTATCTTTATTTCTAGGATAGGTTGAGCCAACTAAAACTTTAAGAGGGTACTTACCTACAAACTCATGCAATCCTGAAACATAGGGATCTGTTTGTTGTGTATATGTGTTTACTTATACATAAACATCATAAACATCATCAACATCATATGCATGCTCACTAACCATTTCAAGGATTTAGAAATTTATCTTTGTTTTTGTTTTGTAGGATATGAGTTCTCTCCGAAGAAACACCATCTGAATCAGCTTTGCAAAAGCCCATCCTCAACTTCAAGAGCTAGCTTCAAGAGTGCCTGGGGATTCTCCTTTTACCAAGAAGTATGGTCGACTCCTCAGTTTATCTACATCCAACTTCCAAGAAGAGATGATGTGTGTACTATTCCAATTCTTTGATCCCGTACATCATTGTTTCACTTTTCCAGACTATCAGTTGGTACCTACATTGGAAGAGTTCTCTCTACTCTTAGGGGTGCCCATGCTTAATCAGATACCATTCACCGGTCTAGAAGGGATTCCAAAACCTGAAGTCATCGCCTAAGCTTTACATATGAAGAGGGCCGACGTCACAGCCAATTGGGAGACAAGAAGTGGGGTTAAAGGCTTTCTAGCTAAGTTTCTATTGGAAAAAGCTCATTCATTCTTGGATGACATGGATTTCCAAGCTTTCGAAGACGTGCTAGCTCTCCTCATTTATGGTTTGGTTCTGTTTCCTAACTCGGACCAATTCATAGACGTTAATGCCATCAAAGTCTTTCTCTCTCGCAATCCTATACCCACCTTGCTAGGAGACATCTTGCATTGCCTTCATACCCGTACCATGAAGAAAAGAGGTACCCTTTTGTGTTGTATCCATCTACTCTCTAAGTGGTTCACTTCACACCTGCCTCAGTCAGCATTGAAGAACGAGCAAAGATTGACTTGGTCTCAAAGGATGATGTCTCTCACCCACTCTGATATCCGTTGGTGCTCAAGATATTTGGAAGATATCTCTATCATCTACCGTTGTGGTTAGTTCCCTAATGTACCTCTGCTAGGTATTAGGGGAGGTATCACCTACAACCCGTGTTTAGCTCTTCAGCAATTTGGGTATGCCCGAAGGGAAGACCCTCATGAGATGCTCATCCGGGGTCTGGTGTTTGACTATGACAAATAAGACCAAGGTTACCGCCAGAGATTTACACGTGCTTGGGAAATGGTGAACAAAGTGGTCAGTAGGACTTTGGGACATAAAAACTCTATCCCTCTCGAGCCTTGCCTTAAGTGGGTACGGGCTCGTGCCTAGAGTCTCTTAATGCCTTACCCTTCCATCCTTCCTGTCATCATTGAGCCTGTTATTGAAGGAGACGTCCCATACACCATTCTTCATCCTGACATGCCTACCTCTCTCGAAGACCTGCAGAAAGCCTGGATTCAGTTGAAGGAAGAGCGAGACACCTTTGAACCCCAGTACTACGCCAGTGAGAAGAAAGTTCTGGAGCTCACCAAACTTCTTCATAAAGAGAAGACTCTCAACACCTACATTGCACCAAAGAGGATGCGCAACGTCTTTTTACCTTAGAATTTTGTATTATTCTGCCTAAGGGGAATTGATGTACTAACAAATTCTATCTTATTAATATGACGTGTGTTTCTTTTTTGTTTAAAACAAATTTGAATTTCTGAATCCTTGAAAGCATTGCAAGAATACATATCATTCATCATATGCATAAGCAGGTCTTCACACTAAATTTCCTCATCTCTCTGCTGTTTACTTCAGCAACATGGATCTTGAACAAACGGTTAAATACTTGCAAGCTCAGAATTCATAATTTCAACAGCTACTCTTGACCTTGGCCAAGGGGCAGGAGGAGCTCAAGACTCTACTAGAGAAAGAAAAAGAGAAAAAGAAGAAGAAGCGAGCTGGTGTGGCTACCATGGGCAGAAGGTTTGAAGGACAAGCCAGAAGGGCCTTGGATTTTCCATCAACCTCTGAGGAAGGGGAAAGAAAAGGTAAAGAGACTGCAGTGCCTTCAGATTCTGAAGCTGAAGAAGAGGAAGAAGAGGACTACTCTGAACAACAATACCCTCCGGCCGATGACAAATATAAAAACTTGGAAGAGCGTCTAGCTGTTATGGAAGTGCAGAGAGTATTGGGGCTGGACTTTAAGGAGTTAAGTTTGGTGTCTGGAATAGTAATCCCTCTGAAGTTTAAAGTACCACTATTTGCCAAGTACGATGGGGTGTCTTATCCCAAGATGCACCTACGATCTTATGTCAGGAAAATTCAACCGCATTCTGCTGACAAAGATTTGTGAGTCCACTTTTTCCAAGACAGTTTGTCAGGAACGCGGCTTGATTGGTTCTACCATTTGGAGAGGTCTGATGTGCATAATTGGGAAGAATTGGCAGCGACATTCTATAAACAGTATCAATACAACAACGACTTGGCACCAACCCGTACTCAACTCCAGAGTATGGCCATGGTGTCTAACGAGGGATTCAAAGACTACGCCCAAAAGTGGAGGGATTTAGCCGGAAGGGTGCAACCACCTTTATCTGAAAGGGAGCTAGTGGACATGTTTCTGGGAACTCTGTCAGGACCATTCTTTAATCATTTGTTTGGAAGCTCCTCTGCGGGGTTCACTGAGTTGATTTTAACTGGTGAGAGGATAGAAGCCGGCATAAGAAGCGGGAAAATTCAGAAAGACGCATCTACCTCTGCTGCTGTAAAAAAGCCCTTCACAGGAAAGAAGGAAGTGTCGGCTGTCTATCAAGGAAGAAACGAGCACCGATCAATGGTGGGGGCCGTTATGATTCAAAAGTCTACATCAGACCAGCCAAGAAACGACCAGCCGAGAAACAATCAGCCAAGGGTGGAAAGGCCAGTAAGGCAATTCACCAAGATAAACATGACTCCTGCTCAAGTCCTACCACATCTCCTGAAGTTGAATTTGGCTATGCTGAAAGAGGCCCCTAAAAATCCCAATACTGCTTCTCCGCACTACCATCCGAATGCCAGATGCGCTTATCATTCAGAGAGTCCAGGGCATGACACCAACAACTGTTAGGCTCTGAAGAATAAGATTCAAGATCTGATTGACGCAAAGGAAGTTGAATTTGAAGCTCTTGAAAAACCAAATGTTATCTCCGCTCCAATGCCTAGGCATGGACACAATGTCAGTGCTGTTGAGGAAGACTTGTTTGTTGACACCGTGGATGATTTACTGACTCCTCTCCTAACCATCAAGTTGAATTTGTTGAAAGCTAGGGTGTTCCCAGGTTGTGACCAAGATTGCCATACTTGTCTGTCCTCATCATTTGACTGTCCTCTGTTGAAGAAAGGTATCCAACAACTGATTGATAACCAGGAAATCTTATTTGAGAAAGCTCTTATTTCACCCATTCCAGTTCCAGAAGTTTCAATAATAACCATATACGCCAATCCTTCCAGGGTTCCTAAAAAACCCGTTAAGATTAAATCCGCTCCTATGACCACTCCATTGAAGATAACAATGCTCGGGCCAACCCCGTACAAATCAGATAAAACGGTACCATGGAACTATGGTGGAGAAATCTACTACCATGGTGTCAAATAGATTGAACAGACTGCCTAAGGGGAGAGCTCCGAAGAGGACAATTCCGACATCAGTAACATTGCCGGAACAAGCAAAGTTACCCATAGTGGAAGAATCTTTTCTCCAGAGATTGCTCCTCCAACAACAATCTTTGGACCCGTGGCCATTCCGAAGAATACATCTGTACCAGTGATTACACCTGCAATTGTACCTACCAACAATGACAATGCAATTCCTATCCCTACTTCCGCTGTTGAGAATAAAGGAAAGAATGTTCAAGAGGAGCCTGTCTTGACGAAGGCTCAACCACTAGCTATCCCTGAGAAATCCAAGAAGGAGATGGAAGAAATCCTGAGGATCATTAAGATAAGTGATTATGATGTGGTCGAACAACTGGGGCAGACCCCCTCTAAAATCTCTATGTTAGCGTTGCTGCTTTGCTCTGAGGCACATGCTAAAGCTTTGGTCAAGTTTCTGAAGACAGCGCATGTACCGCAAGAGACTTCCGCAGATCAATTCCAAGAGTGTGTGGCCAGTTTAACAACTGACAATGGCCTGGGTTTCTCCGATGTTGACTTGACCTCCAAAGGGAGAAAACATAACGATGCACTACATGTCTCGGTGGAGTGTAGGGGAACCACCCTAGCTCATGTTTTGGTTGATACTGGATCATCTTTGAACGTCTTGCCGAAGAAAGCCTTGGATAAACTAGATTGTGAAGGCTTAACCCTGAAACCCAGCAATATCATTGTGAGAGATTTCGACGGCCCTAAAAGGATGGTCCATGGGGAGGTGGACATCCCAATCAAAGTGGGTACCCAGACATTCAATTCCACGTTCTACGTGATGGACATCCGTCCTTCTTACTCTTTCCTGTTGGGACGCCCCTAGATTCACAATGCTGGAGCTGTCACTTCCACCCTGCATCAGATGCTGAAGTACCCCATCCAAGGGAAATCATAATTGTCCATGGTGAAGAGGAATACATGATTAGTCATCTAAATTCTTTCCGCTATGTAGAATTGGATGGCGAATTCATTGGGACCCCTTTCCAACATTTTGAAGAAGTTTCTCAGGAAATAGCAGCGACCAAAGCGGTGTCCTCAACTCCAGTGATCACAAGACTTGTACCTCGGATGTCTTCTCTAAAAGATGCAAAGGCAATAGTGGAAGAAGGCGGATCCACTATCTGGGGGCAGCTTCCCGACTTCCCTTTCAAATCAGACAAGTTCGGCTTGGGATTTACCTCGACTGCTCAGAAAGTTGTGCGCCGCACCCGTGCGGGAGGGCCACCTGTGAAGATCAGCCACCAAGGGGTTAATGCACTAGAGGACAGTGAAGAATAAGGCAGCTTGGAAGATTGGATATTTCCAACTATCGATGGAGGACTGTGCAACTGGGAAGCAAAATACTTTGTTTCGATTACTTTCATACCGCAGTAATTTATCTTTCAAACATTTCTGTTGGCTTGTAATAATTCACAAACAATTCATACTTTTTTTTAAAAAACCTTGTGTCTTACCCGAGGCATAAAGGTCCATTTGTAAGGGTTTTTATTTTTCATCTTCATATGCCATTTAATGAATCATGGACGTTTTTCACATAAACTTTTGTGTTTATTGTCTTTCTTTTTCATTTTTATTTGTTTAAAGATGGCTATACTCTTACACACACCCACACTCACAAATGCAGGTACCCTTCCATTCCGGATTCCATGGGTAACGATACTGCTATAGCCTTCAGTGACTCTAAAGATCTGATCTACCAAGCCGAATACGAAGATGAGGATGATTGTGAGGTGCCAGGGTAATTGGCTAGACTTCTACAACAAGAGGAAAGGGATATTCTGCCTCATGAGGAGCTGTTGGATACAATCAACTTGGGTACTGAGGAAGATAAAAAGGAAATCAGAGTGGGTGCCAACCTAGAGCCGAGTGTCAAGGAGCGCCTAATTCAGCTGTTGCATGATTATGTTGAGATCTTTGCCTGGTCATACGAAGACATGTCGGGACTCGATACAGACATTGTGGTACACCGTCTACCCACTAGAGAAGACTGTCCACCAGTGAAGCAAAAAGTCTGCCGCATGAGGCCTGACATGTTAGAAAAGATCAAAGCGGAAGTTATGAAGCAGTTCAATGATGGATTTCTGGTTGTTACTTCCTATCCTTAATGGGTTGCTAACATTGTGCCCGTGCCTAAAAAAGACGGCAAAGTTCGGATGTACGTGGATTATAGATATTTAAACAGGGCCAACCCTAAAGATGATTTTCCACTTCCACGCATCGATGTCCTGGTTGATAATACGGCTCAGCACAAGGTATTTTCTTTCATGGACAGATTCTCAGGTTACAACCAGATCAAAATGGCACCTTAAGACATGGAGAAAACTACTTTTGTTACACAGTGGGGTACATTCTGCTACAAAGTAATGCCATTCAGACTGAAGAATGCTGGGCAACCTATCAACACGCCATGGTAGCTTTGTTTCATGACATGATACATCGTGAGATAGAGGTCTACATAGACGACATGATAGCCTGATCGCAAACTGAAGAAGAACACCTTGATCACTTGCAAAAGCTGTTTGTCAGGTTGAAGGAATATAAGCTAAGGCTAAACCCTAACAAGTGCACATTCGGAGTCCGGTCCGGTAAACTCTTGGGTTTCATTGTCAACAACAAAGGCATGGAGGTTGATCCTGCCAAAGTCAAAGCTATACAAGAAATGCCTGCTCCTTGTACTGAGAAGGAAGTCAGAGGTTTCTTGGGATGCCTAAAATACATTGCTAGGTTCATTTCTCACTTAACATCTACCTGTGAGCCAATCTTCAAGTTGTTGAAGAAAGATCAGGTAGTCAGATGGAATGACAAATTCCAGTTTGCTTTTGACAGAATCAAAGAGTATTTGCTAGAACCTCTTGTCTTGATGCCACCCGTCGAAGGAAGACCGCTAATCATATATATGACCGTCTTAGAGACATCAATGGGGTGCGTACTGGGGCAGCATGACGAGTCTGTCCGAAAAGAGCATGACATTTATTACCTTAGCAAAAAGTTTACCGACTGTGAAACAATATATTCACTGCTCGAGAAAACTTGCTGCGCTTTGGTATGGGCTGCTCACCGGCTAAGGCAGTACATGTTGACTCATACCACTTTGCTGATATCTAAGATGGATCCGATAAAATACATCTTCGAAAAACCTGCTTTTTCTGGAAGGATAGCTAGATGGCAGATGATCCTAATGGAATACGACATATAGTACACGACCCAAAAAGCTATAAAGGGCAGTGTGCTAGCTGATCATCTGGCCCATCAAGCTGTAAAAGATTATCAATCCATGAAGTTTGACTTCCCTGACGAAGACATCTTGACATTGGACAACATTGAAGATTTCAGACCATATGACGGACCTGAACAAGGATCCCGATGGACCCTGTACTTTGATGGGGCATCCAATGCACTTGGTAACGGTATCGGTGTTGTGCTCATATCCCCAGAGGGTTGCCATACTCCTTTCACCGCCATACTTTGCTTCAACTGTACAAACAACATGGCAGAGTACGAAGCGTGCATCTTTGGACTCAAGGCTGCCATAGATTTGGGAATCAAATCTTTAGTTGTGTTTGGGGATTCAACTTTGGTCATCATTCAGATCAAAGGAGAATGGGATACTAAGCATTTAAACCTCATCCCTTACAAAGAACATGTCTTGACATTGTTACCACATTTCGAGCAGATTACCTTCGAGCACTTCCCGCGAGAAGAAAATTAGCTAGCAGATGCTCTAGCTACAATGTAATCCATGTTTAAACTTAATTGGGATAACGAGGTTCCCCAGATCACCATTGAACGAATGGATGAACCTGCACACTGTCACGAGATTAACACCGAAGAAGTAGTGAACCAGCCTTGATTTCATGAAGTCAAAAGGTATCTCGAGGCTCAATAATATCCTGAAGGAGCTTCAGTCAACGACAAAAAGTTCTTAAGAAGATTCTCAGCTAAGTTCTTCCTGAGAAATGGCATCATGTACAAGCGCAATCGTGATTCTATTCTGCTCCACTGTGTGGACAAGATTGAAGCTAAAAAGATCATGGCTGAATTGCATGAAGGTACCTTCGGCACTCACTCTAGCGGGCATACGATGGCTAAGAAGATTCTAAGGGCAGGATATTACTGGTCTACCATGGAAGCTGACTGCTATCAACACTCCTGAACCTGCCATAAATGTCAAATCTATGCAGACAAGGTGCACGTGCCTCCGGTTCCTCTAAATGTCTTAACAGCTCCTTGGACCTTCACTATGTGGGGAATTGATATGATTGGGGATATTAAGCCTACAACCTCCAATGGACACCGCTTCATTCTGGTGGCCATTGATTACTTCACAAAATGGGTCGAAGCAACTTCCTTTGCATCCGTCACTAAGAATGTTGTTGCCCGCTTCATCAAGCAGAACCTTATCTGTCGGTACGCTATCCCCGAAAGGATCATCACTGATAACGGTACAAACCTTAACAATACTATGATCACCGCCCTGTGCGAGCAGTTCAAAATTCAACATCACAATTCATCCCCCTATCAGCCAAAGATGAATGGTGCAGTCGAAGCTACGAACAAAAATATCAAAAAGATCATACAAAAAATGATAGTCACCTACAAGGACTGGCATGAGATGCTACCGTTTATTCTCCACGGGTACCGTACCACGGCTCGCTCATCAACTGGGGCAACACCCTATTCTTTGGTATATGGCATGGAAGCTGTTTTGCCTATTGAGGTTCAAATCCCCTTTCTAAGGATTATGAAGGATACAGGTTTGAGTGAAGACGATTGGATCCAAACCCGATTTGATCAGTTAAACTTAATTGACGAGAAGAGACTTACTGTTGTTTGCCACGGTCATACGTATCAAAAGCGGATGATCAAGGCTTTCAACAAAAAAGTCAGACACCAAGTGTATTAAGTTGGAGATCTTGTGATCAAGCGCATCATCTTGCCACAAAGTGATCCCATGAGCAAATGGACTCCTACCTATGAAGGACCATTTGTAATCAAGAACATCTTTTCTGGCGGGGCAATGATTTTAACCACCATGGACGGCGACGGCCTATCGCACCCTGCAAATGCAGATATAGTCAAAAGATACTACACATAAGAGACCCGCTAGGTTGACACACCTAGACAAAACAAGGGCATCCCGGCGAACCAAAAGGTTCGAGCAAAAATTAGGGATAAAACAAAAAAATGTGTACACCCGGCAAGTTGAAAACCTGAAAGGGCGACTTGGGCAAAAAAGGGTTTCCCGGTGGACTGAAAACCCGAAAGGGCGGTCCAGGCAAAAGTTAGGGAATTAAAGCGTATGACTATGTCTCGTCGGATCCCTTTAAGGACAATCTCTTCACGGAAAAACTCGGAGCTTCCGATCAATTTAATCATCTTCGGACGAAGCAAAAAATGGACAAGATATTCGGAGATACGAAGGCTATAGCAGAATGGGAACCCCATGGGATTATTACACATAGCTATCTTTCTTTGTACAAATTTTTTTCTTATTTATGAAACCATCCTCTTACTAGGATGTCTGTCTCCTTTGTACAAAATACTTATTCAAAGTAAATACAAAGATATCTCTTTCAAAGTACAGAAAACTATTTGCCTTTTTCTTTACATTTGTGTTTTATTTGCAAAAACGTCCAATGATTCATTAATGAACATATGCATTTGAACATAATTACTGTTTACAAATAAACAGGATGAAAAAGAGCAATTACTGATAGGTTGAAAGATTAGGAAAACGTCTTTAGGCTATTCCATGAGCAATCTCTACAGCACGTCATTTAGATCCCCAGCGGAGCCAAAACTTTGAACTACAGATCCCCAACGGAGCTGAGACTACCAATCCCCAGCGGAGCCAAAACTTCAAACTATAAACCCACAACGGAAATCATCCAGTTTCTCCAGGTTTCCCCAGCAAGTTGTCTTGAAGCTTGAAAGTCAACCAGATAACAGTTAACTTTTGTTTCTCCCCAACCTAGGTTAACTCCCCAGTAGAGTGGCAGACAGCCGAAACTCCTAAACTTTTTCCAAACATGAATAAGCTTTTCCCCATAGAGTTTTTATTGCTTCTCGACAGAACAAAGACTCCCGTCAATAATCCCCAGTAGAAGTCATTAAAATTCTCTAGATTCCACAAGCAGATTCCTCAAGAAGTATATGGCATTACTCTCACAACAGAATCCTCAAAAGTCAAGGATTTATTTCCCCCGACAGCAGTCAAGGATTTATTTTCCTCAGCAAATCAGCTTATATGCGCATACATTACATTCATATATCATAAACATGGATAAAACCCATTTATTGCATCATACATTTCATGCAACATAACTTTGTGTTTCAACTAACATTTTACCCTTTTCAGGATAAGATTAACAGCTATCTTTAACAAATATTCAAAGATTTCAGATACAGTACATATACACTTCAGACACGGAAGTTATTCTGTTACTCATTCAGATTTCTCATTCATATACAGTACAGATACACTTCAGACATGGAAGTTATTTTGTTACTCATTCAGATTTCTCATTCAGATACAGTACAGATACACTCCAGACACGAAAGTTATTCTGTTACTCATTCAGATACAGTACAGATACACTCCAGATACGGAAGTGTTGCACCCCAAAATTTGCCCTCCCATATTCTTCAAGAAATTGCCAAGCCAAGTCACAAAATTCCCCAAGGGTTGTGCAGTGCAACTGTCTCCTATACAGTCAAAACTAGGGTTTGTGTTCTGGTCAAGAAAATGAAGTTTTCAAGGACCCAATCAAGTCTCATATGCCTACAAATGTGGTCAAGTATCCTCATACCAAGTTTCAAGGCATTCAGCTCAAAATTGCACAGTCAAAACCCTAAATTGCACTACAGTCAACTGTAGGGGCAAAATGGTCATTTGGCAGTCAAAAGTTCAAATTTTTGGTCAACATATCATTTTGAAGCCACAAACATCATTTGATCAATGCTTGATCATGATTCTCAAAATTTGGCTCAGAAATCATCAAAGATGCAAAAGTTACTATATTTGGACAGCTGAAAAAGTCAACTGAAATTGACCAGGGCATAACTTTCACATGGATTATCAGAAAAATTCCATCCAAAGCTCATTTTGAATAGAAAGACATTTCCTACAACTCATCTTCATATTCCAAGTCCAAGAAATGCTCTCACAAAAAGTTATCAATTTCAACATTATAGGTCATTTTCAAAAGTCAACAAAAAGGGACTTTAAGTCAAAGACCATAACTTGAGATTGTAAATCAAAATGACATGGGACCAAAGGCATTGGTTAGAGGACTCAAAGACCTTTCCAAAATGTCCAAGAACATGTGAAAAGCTTAAAAATTGAGCAAGTTATGCCTTGTGGAAGTTGGGAAATTTTTGGGAATTTTGAAAAGTCAACTTTGATTCAAATGACCTAAATTTGCTAATGGGCCCATTTTTCTTCCATGATCCATCATTCCAAGCATATGCACGACCACTTGGCCCAAAGGGAAGTATTTTCTCAATTTTTATTTATTTACTTGAATTTATATTAATATTAATTCATTTAAATTATTTAAATATGTGAAAATATCTACTTTGACCTAAAAAATCTTTTTATGCATGTTTTGCTTTCAACATCTCGTGCACATCCCAAACATGGAAAGAATTGGACTAATTGATCATAATTGATACAAAATACACATGAAAAGATTCAAAAAAGATCTTAAGGAAATCAAATATTGAAAACCATTATGGCCATGGATTTTATGCAATTTTGTTGACCTAATAGCTTCCATACATAATCAGAATCACAACCCTAAGCCTGGGAGACGGAATGCTGCGCTGAAAATATCATTGAAAACTTGGAAAATTGTCAAGAAAGTTCAAAACTGAAATCAACTTTTTAGGTCCATTCAAACCCTAATACTCATTCCAAAAGCTTCCTTGTGGTTCACTGAGCATATTCCAATTCATAACACTCATCAACAGGCAAAGAATCGCTGTACATAACTCAAAATTTTCTCACAAAATTGCATACACGCATCTTGATTTTAAAGCATTTTTATGACATTTGGTTTACATATTCTTGTTCAATGATGCTTGCTGATGCTTATCATGTGATTTAATTATGTTTTTACGCGTTATATACAAAAATGCCATACTTGATTTTTAGGGTTTTCAGGACTCAGAATTAGGGCTTCTCAAACAAAGCAAAATTGAGGCTTGGGACCTTGGCCATCAAAACAAGCGCCTTTGGACGGACAGAAACCGACCCTCGCGCTCAATTTATGAGCGACTGAGGGCTAGTCGTTATTTTCTGGAAACAAGCCTAAGAGAACGGCTTCAAAACCGTGGCCTATGAGTCTTTGTTTCAGAAAAATAAAAAGCTGGGCGAAGAAGATAATGTGTTGGCGAAGCATGATTCGTTAGTTTGAATCTTCGCGCGTTGGAACCACTAACTATTCGTTTTGTTTTTATAATATTTATTCATTATTAATATAACAAATGCGTGATGATGGCCCAGCGGTACAGGTGTTAACTGGTGACGCTCATGACCTGGGTTCAAGTCCCAGGTCTGAACAATTCCAATATTGTTTTTCTATATTAATTCCTATGCAGCGTCAGTATTGGTGTACACCATGCTCCATCATCATCCAAAGGCCCACGCGTCCAAGAGATGCAGATCAAAGGCTCAGATCTGAAGAGCACCATGTACCATAGTCAGACGCATCACAGGCTTGCACAAAAGTCAACGGATTTCAATGCTTAATGGGCCTGGATCCTTGGACCAACACCTCCATCTGGGGCATGAACCCCCCCTGGTTTGCTTTTCTTTTCATATTTTATTTTATTTTTTTTTAATTATTGTGTTATTTATTTTTATTGTTTTAATTAATTTTCTTTTTTACAAAATATAAAAACATCATAAAAAATCCAGAAAAAGATAAAAAATGTAATAATATTTATTTTAATTATTTTCATGAATGAATTGTATAATTGAATTTAGTATAATTAGGTTCTTTTGCAATTTTAATTCCTTTTAATAACAAAAATACAAAAATATAGAGTTTAGGTTTAATTGTTAATTTTATCCCTTTTAATTTCTTTTTTTTACAATAATAATGTTTATTTTATTTATTTTCTATAATTAAATTTTGCATGTAAATTAACTTAGATTTAAATTAGGTCAAAACTTAATATTTTTACAATAAACTTAAAAAGCCATTAGAATTAGGGTTTGACGCTTCATTTTAATTTTAATTAATTATTTCTTTCCATTAAATCTTAAAAAACACCAAAATACTAAAAAACATTTTCTATTAATTTTTAATTTTAATTTCTTATTAATGTTAATTTTGCAAAAGGGTCCAACGCCCATCGTTTTAATTATTTTATTTCGCGCATTTACTTTATTGCTTAAATATTTATGTAATTCTCCCAAAGCGTTGTAACGATTTTATTTCTCGCACTTTTATTCTTTTGCTTTATTTATTTTCCGTTAAATCGGGTCCGGTTTAATTTTGGCGATGTGGACCCGCGCCATTTGTAATAGCCTTAGATTTACTTTCCCGCAAATATCTTAACTGTTAACAAAAGCATGAAAGAATGTATGGATTTAAAATAAAATCAAGCGTAGATCACAACAAAACATGACAAGACAAATATCAACGAAAACAACACACGAATCGCACACACCACCCCTAGGGTACGCCTCACCGTTGCCTTTCGAAAGGTGATCGTCGAGTAGAGGATGTCTTAGTAAGTCCTCATGATCTGGGAACCTGGCATGAGGGTAGCTTCTAAGGTGTCTTCCCATTGCTCTGGTGATCACCATGTCCCTAAACTCGAATTGACCCGAACACCTCCAACGGTGGTGCTACCTACCTCTCAATGGTGGGATGGCACTACTTTAAAGGACATTTACACAGACGAATTCCTTAGGGTAGGTAGACGACTCGTGGATACTTGCTCTAATTCAAAACAAAACAAATCAAAAATACTTTTCACACCGACACATTTTCAAAAAGCTTTCGAAAGCAATTTTTCAAACACTCTTGAGGACTGATACAAGAGTCGAACTGGAATTTTCAAAGAAACTTTTTAAAACCCACAATTGAAAAGCAAACAAACCATTTTTGAAAATACAAATGAGCAAGTATCTAAGAGCCCATGGATAACCATGGATAGAAAGGGTGCTAACACCTTCCCTTTCTATAACCTACCTCCCGAACCGAGAGCAATCTCTATAAGGAATTTTTCTGTGCTTTTGTCCTTTCCATTTGGAGAAAATAAAAGACGGTGGCGACTCTTGCTTCCGCGATATTTCGCGAACCAGCGTTAAACAGTCAGTTCCAGATCCACCGATCACAGAACTGGCGACTCTGCTGGGGAATGAACTTAAAGTGAGGTGTATCTTAGGGCTAGTTCATAACTGTGTTTTCAATTGTATTGTTTTGCTTGCTTTACTATTGTGGGTTGCATTGGAGATACATAGATCCTAACCCGGATCTAGGGATACCCTGTTTAGGTAGCATAAGCTGTGAGGGACCTGTCCGGCGTAGACCGACACAGGTGAAGCAGTGGCTACGTTGGTGTGGCACCTTAGTCTGTACCGATATCCCTTGTGTCGCAACGAGGAGAATATGGGTCTTCTAAGGAGTCATTAAGCACCAACAACCTTAGAACCTTAATTGACACAACTTGGCCTTTAGAATTGTAGCAGTATGCTACGCCCATTGAGGCTAAACTCTCGTGATGGTTCTGGCCGCAAGAAAAGATTGCGATGCTGGAGTTATGACCGATTGAGGGTAGTCAATGATATTGGGATCCTCTAAGAACCCGGTTACTTTTGATTAGGACAGGTTGGACCCACCAACTTCAAGAGGGTACTACCCAGACCCCATGCTGCTGGCTTAAACCCTAAGGGTTTCTCTTGTGTGACTTGTGTGCCTTTGTACTTGCCTATTTGCATGCTTGTTAGCTGACACATGAACTACTTGCAGGTTCTGTTTATAGTCCTTAATTGGGACTCATGACAGGTTTTACTTAGGTTTCTTGCAGGTTTTGTTCATAGTCCTTAATTGGGACTTATAACAGGGTGTACTAACTACTTGCAGGTCCTGTTTATAGTCCTTAATCAGGACTCATAACAAGTTTATCAAGTTTCTTGCAGGTTTCGGTTTATAGTCCTTAATTGGGACTCATAACAGGGTTATTCACATTACCCCATGCATAGCATAACATCATACCATTGCATGCATCCTGCATACATCCTAACCCATTTCAAGGATCTCAAGGGCTTGTGATGCAGGTCATGATGAATCAAACATCTAACAAGGGGCAAAGAGGATTTATTTTCCTCTAGCCAAAGTTGTCAGGGGCTATGACCCACTGGATATGGTGAGCCTTTGACCCTTGAAGAAGGGCTCTCTACAACAGGAAGTTCCTTCAATCAAGTTGCCAGTTTCCAACTCTAACAAGTTTCTCTGTTTACCCTGCGAGATCCTTGAAAACATTGCATGCATATCATACATATCATTGCATTACAGATACCCGTTCTTTGCAGGTCACTCACCCTTCTCGCTGTTTATTTCAGCAATGGCTTGCCCACAAGACGACCAGGACTTTCTCACTCAAGAGACTCGGTTCGGGGAAATCCTCCTGAATCTATCCAAGGGGCAGGAGGAGCTAAGGATACTTCTCACGGAGACCTTCGTCAGGGGCAATGCTGAGGATGAAAAGTTGGAACACCTACAAGCTGAGATGGATGCTATGAAAGCCCAGATGCTGGGACTGAGGAATGTCATTCAAGGCCTAGTTCAAAGACAAGAGGAGCTCTGGTTTCTCGTCAACCAACTGCTTCAGGGTAACCAACTGGGGCAAACATCTAAGGGTAAAAAGCCATTCATCATCCAATCATCCTCGAGACAAGAGGATAAGGGGAAAGCTCCTCAAATGACTCCAGTGCCGCAAATTCAGCACCAACCTCGCCAAGTTCAGCCAGACAAGCCCAGGAGGCAATTCACCCAGCTCAACATGTCGCTGTTTCAAGCTTTGCAACGCCTACTGAGGTTGAATCTGATCACATTAAGGGCTCATCCCCGGAACCCCAACACAGCATCTCCTGCCTATGATCCCAATAAGAGGTGTGCCTACCACTCTGCTAGCCCAAGACATGATACCAATGAATGTTGGGATCTGAGGAACAAAATCCAGGACCTGATCGATGAAGGGGCATTGGAGTTCACACAAGATGGACAGGCTGAATTTTTCTACCGTTCCTCCAAGGCTCATCAGTTGAAGTGACAAGCTCCGAGACTAGGAAACTTTTGTTCATTCGAATGTTCAAGTTGTGTTTTTCTTTTGACCGTTCAAACATTTATTCATGTTAAAACATTATTATTCCATTAATGCATCGCTTATGTCTATTTTGAATCAATATATTCGCATTCACTATATGCAAATTTGTTTTCATATTTTTTCTGATGTCAACTCTCGTTAATTCTAAGCCTCTTGAGGGAGGATGACGAAAACGATACCGAATCTACAGTATACTTTTGAACAGACCCCGCTGATGAGGTACAGGCATTGTTTCAATCCCTAAACACTGGAGTTATAAGGATGATAATCCCTCGTCAAACCCATCAGAGCCAAAGAAGTAGGAGTTTTTATTTTCGAAAATCAAAACCCTTAATCATAACCTGGGGCAGGGTAGTCTCTCAGTTGATCCAAGTGCATAACGAATGGCACCAAAGAGATCCTTACGAAAAAAAGAAAGACAGTAATGGTTAAGAACAATCAAAAGGACAGGCAGTTGTTGTACCCCAAATTTTGACCTAAGATACCGTCTTCCATCTGCATTATTCGCATTGCAAGGGTTTTCACATATTTTATCAAATTTTTCAAAGCAGTTTAAAAATTCACAACTTTTTCGAGTCGGGAGCTGTTTATTTGTTGAACGCTAAATTTATTAACTGATCAAGACTTAAACAATGTTCATTAATTATTTATTATCTTAAATTCAAATAATTGGAATTTATTTTCGATTATTACGTAATTTAAAGATTTATAAATAATAAAAGGATTATTTGAGAAAAGGTTTATTAATTGATCAAATAATGTTTATTAATTATTCATTATCCTAAATTTAAATAATGGGAACCTGTTTTCCGTTATTATATAATTTAAAGGTTTACGAATAATGAAATAAACATTTGAAAAGGAGTCTATTAATTGATCAAGCAATGTTTATTTGATTATTTATTGTTCTAAAGTTAAATAGCTGAAATTCTATTTTTCAAGTTATTATAATTTAGAAGAATTAAAAATAATAATAAAATAAATGATTGAAGTTATTAATTGATCAATGATTGTTTATTTATTTGTTTATCATTTTAAATTTAAATGATTGGATTTGATTTTCAATCATTATATAATTTAAGGAATTATAAACAATAAATAAATAACTGGAAAGAAAAAGAATTAATTGAGAAATAATAGAATTTTTATTCACTTTATTCTATTTATTACAATTGTCATTTAAATATTTGTGTTATTACAAAATATTTACAAAGGCAATTACACAAATGCTTAAAGTAAAATAAAAAGCTATTTTTCTAAATTCTAATTCTAATCTTCTATCCAATGCTCTTGTTTGCCCATTTAATTTTACCTGCGAAAACGATTAAAAGAAAAGTCAGAATTGAATAAATAATTAAAATGCAGAAAATAAATTTAATGTTCATCATTAAAAGCAAACGGCCGGAATCAGTTTGCCCTTTTTGCAAATCGCGGGATTTCTCCCGGTTCACAAAAAGGGAGGAATTTTTTATGAATGCATAGTTAAAAAATAACACATTTTCAAAATCATTTGCATTTTTATCAAAAGGCCCACTGCATATTTCACATATGCATAAATTCAATTTTTGTCAAAACTGCATAAGCATAAATCAACAGCATACATAATTTCAAACAAACATATGCACAACATAAGCTAACGTTAACCTGCAGAATAACATAGGCTAATGCAAGACAAAAGAGAAAATGCAATTCCAACAATATGCAATTTCAAACATGTGCAGTCTTAAAACAATGTATGCAAGCAACCTATATTTCCTTTTTTCATCATATTCCAGCCTATTACTTTTTCAGACAGCAGTACAAGATATCATATATATATATCATTTCTGTACTTGAGGGAGAGAGAGAGAGAAGAGGTTCCATTTTGCAGGTTCTGGCCTAAGCATGAAATGGGAATGAAATCACATGTAGCAGCATATGTGCAGAGCATTAGAAAATATAAAATACTCAAACCTGAGCCACAAAAAAAAGAAGCAACGGTCATATGAGAAAATCCCTTCAAAAGGAAGTCTTAACTTGCATAGTATCACTACACAAGACATCACTAAAAAACCTTTCAAAAAAAAACCATTTTTCAAAGACTTTTTGCCAAACCTGCATATGGCATACTGCATATTTTCATAAACCTGCATATTCAAACCATTTTGCTGCATATTTCATAACTTGCATCAAATCATTTTTCTGCATATTTTCATAATCTGCATATCACAGAACCTGCATCAAGCTATCCAAAACCATTCAAAGGCGGCTATCAATAAAACACAACCAGAATATAAGCTCTTCGGTACTATTGTGCATTCAAGATACTAACACCGGCATCAATCAGTAGTTCTCTTGCATCTAATGGTGTAAAGCCCCATCGTTCCAATGGGAGTCACAAATCTGAATCTTCTAAGATCCTCCTGAAGATATCGATAGGAGCAAATTCAGTTTTGGGGACATGTGGCGGGGCGGAGAAGGTTGATGAGTATATGAGAAAATGGTTGCAAGAAAAAGAAGCAGAATAGTTTGGAAGAGTTGACTTAAAATACCATACCTGAGCCGTTTATCCATCTTGCTGGAGGCGTAAACCCATCAGAATACTCCTGAACTTCTTCCTCTTTTCACCACCTACAAACCCCCTCCTCCATCTCCAAAGATCTGAGTCAACCTTGAGGTAAGTCACTCTGCCTCCGTTTTGACACTTTTTTGCATATTCGTTCCTTATGGTATCTGATTGAATTGTACCATCTTTAAAATAGTTTGCACCTACAAATAACCGAACAAAATGTGTTAGTATTTGAACCAAAGAGCAGAGAAGTAGATAAATAGATAAAAGTTACAAATCGTTTACTTAGGGGTGAGTGAACTGAGAGCTTGAGCGTTGTCGCTATTTCCATAAGAGATAATAAGATCGATAGATGAGAGGGCAAGTTTCATCGTCTGTTACCTGTGAAATCGATCAAAATGAATTCAAGCAACTTCAATACTTTCTCACAAATCTATAAGCCAATAAATAAATCTGAATAACCGTGTAAACACTGCCTTACATCAAGAATTAAAACAGAGGAAACGAGAAATTCAACAATAGTCGTCTCATACTAACCGTCTGCTTTCCTCTATCATCCATCATCTTGAGTGAAAATGTTACTTCAGGTTTCCAATCGAAGAATGTATCTTCATCCAAGAACAGAATTAACGACAGAACAATGTGGGCAGAGTGAGACAGTTGAATTTAGGTGAGGAATAAAAACAAAGGAAAGAGGAAATCTAAAACAATAACGATCAGTTCTAACGGCGAAATCAAAAATCAAATTAGGGAATTAGGGATTTCAGAAACCTAGATACTCACTTGCCTTGTTTTCAAATCTCCAACCACGCAATCCCTAAATTTCCAATCGTGTACGCGACGTTGCTTGGATCTCCATTGATGCGACCACCATCTCTGTCATCGTAATCTCGCCCTTACCACCATTTCCAAGCCTTGTTTCTAAACATAAGCTTATCATACATCACACTCGGTAACTGTCAATGCATATTCGAAATCACTAACCGGGACAATACAACATAGAGGAGGGTTTGGAATTGGAATAAGAAAGAAAAGATTGGAAGCAAAGAGTATCATAAGGATCGACTCACCAATTACTGAGCTTCTTCGGAGAGAACGCGATTTCGTAGCTGATTTCGTTTGGCTTGAAATCGTCACCGCCGCATTCTCAAATACAACTCAAATCGTCGCTTCGTTTCTCATGTTGCTTCTCTCACCGCCACGTTCAGCTCAACGCCTCTTTCCAATTTTCCTTCATCATCGTCCCGAATCCATCCTTCCATCTCCCAGTTCTCCATCTACTCCCTTTGCAAACTGCTATGAAAATAAACAACAACAGTTAAAGAAGCAGAATTGAAAAGTGGAAGAAGAATCAGTAAAATCCAAACGCACACTCCGTCGTACCCAGCCATCCCTCTTCAACCTTCGTCTCAGACTTCGCTCCGACTGCATCACGATCTAGCGCCTTCGGGTCCAGCGGCGGCCATGGCACAACTTTTCTTAGGGTTTTTCGTACAGCATTCGCGTTCTTGGGTCTGGGTCTTCCATGACCCGCTCCATTTCCCCTCAACCCAGCTCATTCCTTGTTTCACTTAAGCCCATTCTATTTGTTTTACTTAAGCCCATTCTCTTTGCTAATTCACACCCCATCTTTCATTTGGTCTTTAGTTAAATTCTATTCATTTCTTAACTTAATTAATTTAGACTAGTTAGTTTTCTTAGGAATAACATATAGTTTTAATTAAATGATTTTTAATATTTTGTCTAAATCTTATTAATTTAAGTTTTAACTTAGTAAATCAAAATAAGAGATGTAACTTAAAACATTTTAATCATTGACTAATTTTATTAATTTAAACCCTTAGGATTTAATTTAGTAATCTTAGTATCTTTTTAAATTAGACTTAAGTTAGTAGCATTAAGTTTTAATTTAATTTAAAGAATTCTTAAAAGTAATACTTTTTATTTATATTAAAAAGACATAAAAAATAGAAACATAAAACTTAAAAAACATTTCTATTAATTCTCGTTATTTTTATCTATGTTAAAATGCGTAACCAATTAAAACATTTTTCTCTTCATATATTAAACAAAAAAATCAAAAATGCATGTTCACACTTAATTGTTGTATGTCATTATCCGCATAATTTTCTGTCAATTATTTCATCGTACTTGATTATCATGTTTGCACCAATCCAAAGGGAATTGTCTAATTTTTGTTGACTTCATGTCCTCAAAAACGATCGAGCGAATACTCTCATTCATTAAAAACTTAGGTTAATTTTCCTCAAATATTCGCCTTTCTTCAAAATTTCAACCTTTTCAAGACTTATACCTTTTAAGCCAAAACTTCGACATTAGGTCGTCGCATTTTCAAAAACCCGTCCGTATCCCTTTTTCGGCCAAAACGATTCATTTTCAATCAAGCAATCAATTTTAAATAAAACAGATATTTCAAAAGGTTCCTATAGAGTACTATAGATGCATTGGGTGCTAATACCTTCCCATTGTATAACCAACCCCCGAACTCTCGATCTCTTTTTTTCAAAAACGCTTTGTATTTTATTTACATTGCATATTTAGGGTTTTATTTCGCTCTTTCCCTTTTCCTTTGGAAACAATAAAGCGCGGTGGCGACTCTTGCTTTTGTGAGACGAATTAATCAATAATTCGATCTCCGATTTACCCCGCTACATTTTTTATCGCTACAGAATTGGCGACTCTGCTGGGGATAGATTGACCTCTTGCTGGTCCATCCCTAAGTGGGTTAAGCCTAATTTGTTGTATCTGTTTACTATTATTTGATTCGCTTGATTATATGGTTAAATTGGGGTGTTTGGGTTTTTTGCAAAGGACGAATCCTATACCCGGATTAAGTAACACTTAAGGAATAGGACGGGCGGTATAGTCATGTTAACTTTGAGGGAGTAATCCCGAAGAAGGAGGCATGAGATCCCCCACTCAATGGAAGGCCCTCTCGAACTTAATATTTGTTTACCGAGTAATCGGGAAGACGTTATTATTTTCGACCTAGGAGCCCGAGAAGTTGAGGACCGTAGAACCCTAACCCATCTTGGCCTTTTTAGGTGTAGCGCGGAGACTATAACGGAGTAATTCGGAAGTAGTTATCACGCGATGCTACGCTCGGACGAGTTTCTCTTGAGAATATTGCTAATTATTGAGTAATCCAGACGTTGGCAATATCCGAAGGAGGAATGTAGACTCTGGGAACTCTTAGAACCTTGTCTTACAGGTGCGATTGAAACATTAGTACATACCTTTGGGTGGGCTTTACCCTCGACTCCATGCGGAACGTTGAACTTTTTAACCCCATGTTTTTGACCTTACTTGTGGTTGTTGCATCGCCATGCATTCATGCATCCATAAAAC
The DNA here is from genome assembly GCA_948472305.1 of Vicia faba. NCBI lineage: Eukaryota > Viridiplantae > Streptophyta > Magnoliopsida > Fabales > Fabaceae > Vicia > Vicia faba. The sequence goes on from OX451741.1 coordinate 494,201,096, forward strand.
TCTTTTCACTTGACTTTGAAGGAGTTTGGAGGTCTTTCTTTGTAAACATCACTAGTTTCGTCAAACTCAATGGATCTTGGGTGTCGATAGGGCGAAAACCCTAATCCACCAAAATGGATGATTGATCTTGACGATAACTTGATCAATGTTTGGAGCCAATTTAAAATTCATCTGTTATCTTCATACTTGGATGTTTATAACTTGATATCTTGAGTTCCTTGAAAGTCAAATAAAACTCTTTTGCATATCATACATCATTCTACATCTTTCTTTGTCTCACTTTCAAAAGTCTTTTTCCGAGTCTCATTTTTCCTTCGGTCTCACCAGTACAACACTGATGCTATGAGAATAATGGAGAATATCAAGCAAGAGGTTTCTGAACTCCACAGAGAGGTGACTATTTTGAAAGCTGGTTTGGATCACTTAACTGGTTTGGTTGAAATTCTGCTTGCCGCCCAAGTTAATCCGTCTAGGAGGGAGGAAGCAAGGATAAAAGTCTTCATGGAGACTCTAAAATCTTTTTCTCATGAAAAGGTGACGGTTAATGCACCTGACGACTTTCCTGACAAGGTGAACGTGGGAGTGCGTCTAGAAGAAGATGTCGGAAAAGGATGTTCATATGAAGACGGTAGCGCAGCTAATGGTGTGAAGAAGTTTGATAATGACTTTTCCAAGAAGAGAACCAGAGGAACAGATAATCATCATCAGAATCATCATGTTCACCAACAGAATCAGCGAGTTCCAAATCAGAGGAAAACCCAGTTTGATTCAATTCCAATTACCTATACAGAGTTGTTCCCTATCCTGATGCAGAGGAATTTGGTTCAGACCCGACCTCCACCGAAGGTCCCTAAGAAGATACATTGGAACTACAAAGCTGATTTGGCTTGTACTTTTCATCAAGGTGCTCCTGGGCATGACTTGGAGGGTTGCTTCGCTTTGAAGATTGAGGTTCAGAAGTTGGTCAGAGGTGGTATCTTGTCGTTCAAGGACGTTGGTTTTGAAGTTCAAATCAAACAGGCGCCGAAGAGTAAACACGACTGAGTGTGACTTTGAATTCTGAAGATGTTTTCGGTAGTTCAAGTGGAAAGCCTTCCTAGATTATTAACTCGTTTCTGCTTTTGCTAGCTTTTCTTAACATTGTTTGCATGTAAGAACTTGTTTGCGTCTGAATGATTATTTTAATATAATGAGTATGTTTGTCTTGAAGAAATTCATTCGTTTCACTCATATTTGCTTTCAAATTTTAAATTTCTTTTTGCATTATGATACCAACATGTGGCCCATTCTCTTGCCTAGGCAGAGATTGAAGGGGGGATGATGATCTAAAGAACACAAAATCTTTGGTTGCATGCTTTTGAATAAAATCTTGTTGATGATGTACAGGCATTGTTTCAAATCCCTAAACACCGGAGATATAAGGAGGATAATCCCTTGCTAACCCCTTTTGAGCCTTTGAAGCAGAAGTTTCTTTTCTATACGAAAAACCTTGAATTTTAACCTGGGGCAGGGTAGTTTTCAGTTAATTTGATTAAGTGTTCAAAATTCGCAAGGAAGATGTTACCGTCACAAAATCCTTTGAGAGATGAACACTCATGTTGAATTAACCGAACATAGAGTTGGAGAACATCATGAAGAATGGGTGGGCACCAAATATTTTGAGCCTTAAAATCTTTTTCTAAAAAAAAAAAAACCCATGAATCAGACCAGACTACAACCTTCAAAAGTCCTAATTGAAGCAAGGTCATTCTGAAAGCATACTTCAATGAGATAGTGTCCCTGACTCCCATGAATGTTCTAAATAGTTATGTTGGTATCATATGTTTTTTCTATACAAAAATAAATGGCGCTTTAACTCGCAGAATTTGTGCGATGTCTTTCAAAAATCTTCAAGACTTATATAACTGTTGCATTAGAATTCTCATTCTCATTGTAAACTTTTTCTAACTGCAAAACTTTTGTTTGATATCGAGGAAGCTCACATAAACACCAGTGAGGAGTTTACCCTTTTAAGGCTTGAAACTATGTTGAGTAACTGGAGAATCAATTCAAGAAAATCATATTCAGGGGCATGTCGGTTGAAGACCTTAAGCATGGACAGGTTGCTTCTCCTACTTATTGCTCTTCCCAACTTGTTTGCTCGTTGGGGGCAAAAATTCGAAGACTTTGTTGTGCCGACTACAGTCAATCCGGGGCAGTCACGACGAGATTTGATGATTTCCTCTAAGAGTTTGAAGACACCAGAGTATGGTGAATGCCAGGTCTTTTGTAAAACCCTCGTTAGACGATTTCTCCTCATCAACCTTTTGGCTTGGGGCATTTTAGAAGTGAAGTTATTCGCAAGAATTGTCGTGCAACTTGTAGCTCATCAGCAGTGAGTTTGGGGCATCCAATTTGGTTCCAGGGGCAATCTAGACTTGTTAGAATGTGTGTTATGCATCGCACCCTTTATCAGAGGGTGGTGTTCCCAGTATCTCCAGCTAAGCATGACTCCTTCCAGCTGAAGCTTTGTTCGTGTTGTTATCCTTTCAATGGGTTGTCAGCAGTAGAAGACTGGACTTTGGGTTTTCTACCTAAAATATCTTCCTCTCCAAGAGATTTGAGCTTTGTAGGATAACTTTGCTCCTTTGATGGCTTTTATCTTCTATCTCCAGTGATGTTCTCCTCCTTTTGAAATTAGCCGAGTGTCGGGTTGTACTGTGATGTCTTATCATCTTCTGTCCACTTCCCCTGTCGGTTTCGTCAGCATATACATGACATTCATTTATTCATTCACCATTACCTCATGCATGCACAGTTGTATTTGTTGATGTCATTAAGTTTATACATCTCGGTTGTGCCTTTTCAAATAGCACATTTGATCTTTCCAAATAGAGTGCCAACTTAATCATAAAGTGCACCTCCTTTCTAATTCCCCAACTGAGCTAATCCTCGTGGATGATTTTTGATTTAGCTTACCTTATCCATTTCTGGATAGGATAATTTCCCCAATCGAGTTACTTTCTCATTGGGAGGAGTCTTGTTTGACTGTTTTCTCTCTGGTTTATTCCTAGATGAAGTTGTTGCCTCTTGCATAGGCTATCTCAGTGATTTTCCCCAGTGAAATTGCGACCTAGACGGTTGGTGCATTTATTTTGTATGTTAAAATATATGATCTCCTCGGGAAGGATTGATTCAGGGTTCTCTTTGATGAAGATTTTATTCTCTGCCAATATCATCGCAGTTTCCTTCTGAATTGTTTTGGAAAACGACCAGTGTTAGCTCTTCACGAGCAACTTATACGTTTTTTTAAAGCGCCGAGCAGCAGTTCTTCATGAGCTACTAGTGCGCCATTTACTTCTTTTCGAAAGCGCCGAGCAGCAGTTCTTCATGAGCTACTAGTGCGCCATTTACTTTTTTCTGAAAGCGCCGAGCAGCAGTTCTTCATGAGCTACTAGTGCGTTATTTACTTTCTGAAGCGCCGAGCAGCAGTTCTTCATGAGCTACTAGTGCGTCATTTATTTTTCTGAAAGCGCCGAGCAGCAGTTCTTCATGAGCTACTAGTGCGTTATTTATTTTCTGAAGCGCCGAGCAGCAGTTCTTCATGAGCTACTAGTGCGTCATTTTATTTTTTCTGAAAGCAACAAGCAGCAAACTCTTCATGAGTTACCAGTACGTTATTACTTTTCTGGAATACAACAAGTGGTAGCTTCTTTATTTGAGCAGCTTGTTTGTTATTGGTATTTTCTTTGGACGACAGCAAGCGGCAGCCTCTTTATTTGAGCAACTTGTATGTTATTGGCATTTTTTTCTTTGGACAACAACAAGTGGCAGCTTCTTTATTTGAGCAACTTGTTTGTTATTGGTATTTTCTTTGGACGGCAAGCGGTGGTCTCTTTATTTGAGCAACTTGTACGTTATTTCTTTTCTGGACGACAACAAGTGGCAGCTTCTTTATTTGAGCAACTTGTTTATTATTGGTATTTTCTTTGGACGGCAAGCGGTGGTCTCTTTATTTGAGCAACTTGTACGTTATTTCTTTTCTGGACGACAACAAGTGGCAGCCTCTTTATCTGAGCAACTTGTATGTTATCGGTATCTTCTCTGGACAACAACAAATGGCAGTTTTCTCTATTTGAACAACTTTCGTATCTACAGTCTTATTACCTCAGCATTAATGAGTATATCTCTGAAAACCTCGCAGAGAAGTCTGGTACGAATCTATACCTCCAGAATTCAGTGATCGATTATCAGCCATTTGATACTCTGTCAACCATCGACCTTGAGTTGCGAACTCACTGTTTTGGATCAATAATCTGTTATGGCCTATGCAAGATGCTCTCTTTGTTAGGGTTAGGGGTCGTATTCCCTCAGTTTTATTCGCTGTCAGGAGTCTGTCGTTTGAAGTCGATAGCTCGTTTTCCCCAGTAGCGTATAATTCATGTCTTTGTGTTTTGTTGGGGTTCGATTCCTCCAACATTTGTCTTGTTTCATACAATATCTTTCTCTGTGAATTCAAGCACTACATTCATATCACTGCATGATGACGGCATCTTAGGACAAAATTTGCGTAATTATGTATTTAAGTACCTTCAATCTCGTCGAAACGAAGACTTTAATCTTCATATCTCCGGATAGAAGGAACTTAAATAGGGGCAGCTGTTGTACCCCAAATTTTGACCTAAGATACCGTCTTCCATCTGCATTATTCGCATTGCAAGGGTTTTCACATATTTTATCAAATTTTTCAAAGCAGTTTAAAAATTCACAACTTTTTCGAGTCGGGAGCTGTTTATTTGTTGAACGCTAAATTTATTAACTGATCAAGACTTAAACAATGTTCATTAATTATTTATTATCTTAAATTCAAATAATTGGAATTTATTTTCGATTATTACGTAATTTAAAGATTTATAAATAATAAAAGGATTATTTGAGAAAAGGTTTATTAATTGATCAAATAATGTTTATTAATTATTCATTATCCTAAATTTAAATAATGGGAACCTGTTTTCCGTTATTATATAATTTAAAGGTTTACGAATAATGAAATAAACATTTGAAAAGGAGTCTATTAATTGATCAAGCAATGTTTATTTGATTATTTATTGTTCTAAAGTTAAATAGCTGAAATTCTATTTTTCAAGTTATTATAATTTAGAAGAATTAAAAATAATAATAAAATAAATGATTGAAGTTATTAATTGATCAATGATTGTTTATTTATTTGTTTATCATTTTAAATTTAAATGATTGGATTTGATTTTCAATCATTATATAATTTAAGGAATTATAAACAATAAATAAATAACTGGAAAGAAAAAGAATTAATTGAGAAATAATAGAATTTTTATTCACTTTATTCTATTTATTACAATTGTCATTTAAATATTTGTGTTATTACAAAATATTTACAAAGGCAATTACACAAATGCTTAAAGTAAAATAAAAAGCTATTTTTCTAAATTCTAATTCTAATCTTCTATCCAATGCTCTTGTTTGCCCATTTAATTTTACCTGCGAAAACGATTAAAAGAAAAGTCAGAATTGAATAAATAATTAAAATGCAGAAAATAAATTTAATGTTCATCATTAAAAGCAAACGGCCGGAATCAGTTTGCCCTTTTTGCAAATCGCGGGATTTCTCCCGGTTCACAAAAAGGGAGGAATTTTTTATGAATGCATAGTTAAAAAATAACACATTTTCAAAATCATTTGCATTTTTATCAAAAGGCCCACTGCATATTTCACATATGCATAAATTCAATTTTTGTCAAAACTGCATAAGCATAAATCAACAGCATACATAATTTCAAACAAACATATGCACAACATAAGCTAACGTTAACCTGCAGAATAACATAGGCTAATGCAAGACAAAAGAGAAAATGCAATTCCAACAATATGCAATTTCAAACATGTGCAGTCTTAAAACAATGTATGCAAGCAACCTATATTTCCTTTTTTCATCATATTCCAGCCTATTACTTTTTCAGACAGCAGTACAAGATATCATATATATATATCATTTCTGTACTTGAGGGAGAGAGAGAGAAGAGGTTCCATTTTGCAGGTTCTGGCCTAAGCATGAAATGGGAATGAAATCACATGTAGCAGCATATGTGCAGAGCATTAGAAAATATAAAATACTCAAACCTGAGCCACAAAAAAAAGAAGCAACGGTCATATGAGAAAATCCCTTCAAAAGGAAGTCTTAACTTGCATAGTATCACTACACAAGACATCACTAAAAAACCTTTAAAAAAAAAACCATTTTTCAAAGACTTTTTGCCAAACCTGCATATGGCATACTGCATATTTTCATAAACCTGCATATTCAAACCATTTTGCTGCATATTTCATAACTTGCATCAAATCATTTTTCTGCATATTTTCATAATCTGCATATCACAGAACCTGCATCAAGCTATCCAAAACCATTCAAAGGCGGCTATCAATAAAACACAACCAGAATATAAGCTCTTCGGTACTATTGTGCATTCAAGATACTAACACCGGCATCAATCAGTAGTTCTCTTGCATCTAATGGTGTAAAGCCCCATCGTTCCAATGGGAGTCACAAATCTGAATCTTCTAAGATCCTCCTGAAGATATCGATAGGAGCAAATTCAGTTTTGGGGACATGTGGCGGGGCGGAGAAGGTTGATGAGTATATGAGAAAATGGTTGCAAGAAAAAGAAGCAGAATAGTTTGGAAGAGTTGACTTAAAATACCATACCTGAGCCGTTTATCCATCTTGCTGGAGGCGTAAACCCATCAGAATACTCCTGAACTTCTTCCTCTTTTCACCACCTACAAACCCCCTCCTCCATCTCCAAAGATCTGAGTCAACCTTGAGGTAAGTCACTCTGCCTCCGTTTTGACACTTTTTTGCATATTCGTTCCTTATGGTATCTGATTGAATTGTACCATCTTTAAAATAGTTTGCACCTACAAATAACCGAACAAAATGTGTTAGTATTTGAACCAAAGAGCAGAGAAGTAGATAAATAGATAAAAGTTACAAATCGTTTACTTAGGGGTGAGTGAACTGAGAGCTTGAGCGTTGTCGCTATTTCCATAAGAGATAATAAGATCGATAGATGAGAGGGCAAGTTTCATCGTCTGTTACCTGTGAAATCGATCAAAATGAATTCAAGCAACTTCAATACTTTCTCACAAATCTATAAGCCAATAAATAAATCTGAATAACCGTGTAAACACTGCCTTACATCAAGAATTAAAACAGAGGAAACGAGAAATTCAACAATAGTCGTCTCATACTAACCGTCTGCTTTCCTCTATCATCCATCATCTTGAGTGAAAATGTTACTTCAGGTTTCCAATCGAAGAATGTATCTTCATCCAAGAACAGAATTAACGACAGAACAATGTGGGCAGAGTGAGACAGTTGAATTTAGGTGAGGAATAAAAACAAAGGAAAGAGGAAATCTAAAACAATAACGATCAGTTCTAACGGCGAAATCAAAAATCAAATTAGGGAATTAGGGATTTCAGAAACCTAGATACTCACTTGCCTTGTTTTCAAATCTCCAACCACGCAATCCCTAAATTTCCAATCGTGTACGCGACGTTGCTTGGATCTCCATTGATGCGACCACCATCTCTGTCATCGTAATCTCGCCCTTACCACCATTTCCAAGCCTTGTTTCTAAACATAAGCTTATCATACATCACACTCGGTAACTGTCAATGCATATTCGAAATCACTAACCGGGACAATACAACATAGAGGAGGGTTTGGAATTGGAATAAGAAAGAAAAGATTGGAAGCAAAGAGTATCATAAGGATCGACTCACCAATTACTGAGCTTCTTCGGAGAGAACGCGATTTCGTAGCTGATTTCGTTTGGCTTGAAATCGTCACCGCCGCATTCTCAAATACAACTCAAATCGTCGCTTCGTTTCTCATGTTGCTTCTCTCACCGCCACGTTCAGCTCAACGCCTCTTTCCAATTTTCCTTCATCATCGTCCCGAATCCATCCTTCCATCTCCCAGTTCTCCATCTACTCCCTTTGCAAACTGCTATGAAAATAAACAACAACAGTTAAAGAAGCAGAATTGAAAAGTGGAAGAAGAATCAGTAAAATCCAAACGCACACTCCGTCGTACCCAGCCATCCCTATTCAACCTTCGTCTCAGACTTCGCTCCGACTGCATCACGATCTAGCGCCTTCGGGTCCAGCGGCGGCCATGGCACAACTTTTCTTAGGGTTTTTCGTACAGCATTCGCGTTCTTGGGTCTGGGTCTTCCATGACCCGCTCCATTTCCCCTCAACCCAGCTCATTCCTTGTTTCACTTAAGCCCATTCTATTTGTTTTACTTAAGCCCATTCTCTTTGCTAATTCACACCCCATCTTTCATTTGGTCTTTAGTTAAATTCTATTCATTTCTTAACTTAATTAATTTAGACTAGTTAGTTTTCTTAGGAATAACATATAGTTTTAATTAAATGATTTTTAATATTTTGTCTAAATCTTATTAATTTAAGTTTTAACTTAGTAAATCAAAATAAGAGATGTAACTTAAAACATTTTAATCATTGACTAATTTTATTAATTTAAACTCTTAGGATTTAATTTAGTAATCTTAGTATCTTTTTAAATTAGACTTAAGTTAGTAGCATTAAGTTTTAATTTAATTTAAAGAATTCTTAAAAGTAATACTTTTTATTTATATTAAAAAGACATAAAAAATAGAAACATAAAACTTAAAAAACATTTCTATTAATTCTCGTTATTTTTATCTATGTTAAAATGCGTAACCAATTAAAACATTTTTCTCTTCATATATTAAACAAAAAAATCAAAAATGCATGTTCACACTTAATTGTTGTATGTCATTATCCGCATAATTTTCTGTCAATTATTTCATCGTACTTGATTATCATGTTTGCACCAATCCAAAGGGAATTGTCTAATTTTTGTTGACTTCATGTCCTCAAAAACGATCGAGCGAATACTCTCATTCATTAAAAACTTAGGTTAATTTTCCTCAAATATTCGCCTTTCTTCAAAATTTCAACCTTTTCAAGACTTATACCTTTTAAGCCAAAACTTCGACATTAGGTCGTCGCATTTTCAAAAACCCGTCCGTATCCCTTTTTCGGCCAAAACGATTCATTTTCAATCAAGCAATCAATTTTAAATAAAACAGATATTTCAAAAGGTTCCTATAGAGTACTATAGATGCATTGGGTGCTAATACCTTCCCATTGTATAACCAACCCCCGAACTCTCGATCTCTTTTTTTCAAAAACGCTTTGTATTTTATTTACATTGCATATTTAGGGTTTTATTTCGCTCTTTCCCTTTTCCTTTGGAAACAATAAAGCGCGGTGGCGACTCTTGCTTTTGTGAGACGAATTAATCAATAATTCGATCTCTGATTTACCCCGCTACATTTTTTATCGCTACAGCAGTCATCATCAAAAAATCATAAATGAAAAGCCCAAAAAGTCTAAACCTACAAAGGGGACTTATGAAACTGGGGCATCCCGCTGACTGTAATTCCAAAAAGAAACAGTTCAGGCAAAAAAAAATAGGGATAACGAAATCAAAAAGAAAGAGGTCTTACAAACCCTCAACAAAAAAGAAATGACTGCCTATTCAAATAAATTGCCAAAATCCGAACCATCATTGGAATATCAGGACAAAGACTCGAACAAGGTCTAACGTATGATCAACTGAGTTTAGGTTTGGAGAACATCACGAAGAGCGGGTGGGTACAAATAATTTGAGCCTTTATCCTTTGTTTCTAAAACCGTGAACCAGGCCACGTTATAACCCTTAAAAGTCCTAGGTGAAGCATGGGTTAGTTCGAAAGCATACTGTGACGAAAGGTATCCTGACTCCTTAAGGCCTACGGTAAATACAGAGTTGACATCACGTTTTACAAACATTCATTTGTTTTATGAAAAAAGAATGCATTTTCAAAATCTTCAAGACAGACATAGGCTTTGCATTTTTAACATAACTTTGTTTGCATATAACTTTTTGTTTGAACAGCATAGAAATTCGCACGACGAATGCCTAATGAATAGAAGTACTTCCAATCAAGGGGCACGGCATGACTATTGTTCATCATATGGGGCAGTTAAGTCAAGATTCGGCGAATCTCTCAAAAGGCCAAATAGCCTGGGGCAAATCTCCACCTAAGTCACTTGGGGCACTCCAGCAACGAATCTTGCACGATCAGACATCTTCTGGTAATATGGCAACACAAGCAGCCAGGGGCAACTCCCTACATTCCGAGAGCATGGACATAGCCGAAAAATACTATGCAAAATCAAAGACCCGCTAGGTTGACATACCTAGGCAAAAATAAGGGCTTCCCGGCGAACCAAAAGGGTTCGGGCAAAATTGAAGGGATGAAATGAAAAAATCTGTACACCCGGCAAGTCGAAAACCTGAAAAGGCGGCTTGGGCAAAAATGGGTATCCCGGTGGACTGAAAACCCGAAAGGGCGGTCCAGGCAAAAGTTAGGGATCAAAGCGTACGACTATGTCCTGTTTTCTTGTCACTTGCCTACCAGAAGAAGGTTCGCCCGTCAACAACAATCAGCACCTCATAGGTCTTCCTCCCCCATAGAAACAGGGGCAATGAAGGGTGGTCTAAGCAGTCTGATTGTTCTATCCTCCAAGGCATCAGGGTAAGTTCCGTTGAAGAACATAACCAATACAGTTCAATACTCCCCCAAGAGAGTCCAATTCAGTCCCCCAGGAAAGTTGGAATTCATATCCCCAAGCAGTAAGCTTATCCCCAGTAAATTCTGGAAGCTTATCCCCTCGCAGAGCACGAACGCGTCGCCCGGCTTTATTTAAAGAGTTACTTCCTCAATAGGATATAACTGGGTTATCCTCAGCCAAAAGCCACGGAAAGAGCGTCGTCAACGAAGTCTTCTTACCCCAGCGAAGTCCATCAACACTTCCAACAACAAGGGTATCCTCAGCAAACTACTGTCAACATTCAGCAAGGCATCCCTCTTCCCACAGAGTATTGCTTCTCAGCATGGTCACTAGAATATCTTTTCTCCCCGCAGAATCTTCCATTTGCCAAGTCTATTCCGCAACGGAGTCATCTTCTCCTACCGGTATTCTTGCAGTTATCATCCCCGGCGGAAGCGAAATCTATTCTTCAACATCAGCCCAGGATACGACTTCCCGGCACCCGTCAAGGATTTACTTTCCTAGACGAAAAACACATTCATAAAACGTCGCATACATCATTATAGCATGCATAGACGCATCATATCACCCCAATCTCATTTATTTTTGAGAACATCTTAAAATCATGCAATTCACGCATTATGACATTGCATACAACTAATTCTTTACTTTTTCAGGAAAGAACGATCAACAAATAAAAGTCTTTACCCGTTGAGGTAGTAATCGTCCCAGATTCCTTCATCACCCTGCTGAGGTAGTAATCGTCCCAGATTCCTTCATCATATATTTGGAGTAGCAATCGTCCCAGATTCCTTCATCACCCTGCTGAGGTAGTAATCGTCCCAGATTCCTTTATCATATATTTGGAGTAGCAATCGTCCCAGATTCCTTCATCACCCTGCCGAGGTAGTAATCGTCCCAGATTCCTTCATCATATATTTGGAGTAGCAATCGTCCCAGATTCCTTCATCGTCCTGCTGAGGTAGTAATCGTCCCAGATTCCTTCATCATATATTTGGAGTAGCAATTGTCCCAGATTCCTTCATCGCCCTGCTGAGGTAGCAATCGTCCCAGATTCCTTCATCATATATCTGAGGTAGTAATCGTCCCAGATTCCTTCATCGCCCTGCTGAAGTAGTAATCGTCCCAGATTCCTTCATCATATATTTGGAGTAGCAATCGTCCCAGATTCCTTCATCACCCTGCCGAGGTAGTAATCGTCCCAGATTCCTTCATCATATATTTGGAGTAGCAATCGTCCCAGATTCCTTCATCGTCCTGCTGAGGTAGTAATCGTCCCAGATTCCTTCATCATATATTTGGAGTAGCAATCGTCCCAGATTCCTTCATCATCCTATTGAGGTAGTAATCGTCCCAGATTCCTTCATCATCCTGCTGAGGTAGTAATCGTCCCAGATTCCTTCATCGTCCTGCTGAGGTAGTAATCGTCCCAGATTCCTTCATCATATATTTGGAGTAGCAATCGTCCCAGATTCCTTCATCGCCCTGCTGAGGTAGCAATCGTCCCAGATTCCTTCATCATATATCTGAGGTAGTAATCGTCCCAGATTCCTTCATCATTCTGTCGAGGTAGTAATCGTCCCAGATTCCTTCGTCATAGATTTGGAGTAGCAATCGTCTCAGATTCCTTCATCACATCCTTATCAAACAAAAAAGCCTTCTCTAGTCCAGCTAAATCGACTCCCAACAGATTTTTCTGATAAAAACTCAGCAGAACTTATGGTCCCCTCTCCGACAAATGCGTGAGGTGGTAATTCCTTCTTCAGATGTTTCCCTCTCCGACGATGAGTGTGAGGTGATAGTCTCCTATGGTTCCCTCTCCGACGGTGTGTGAGGTGACAATTCCTTTTCAGATGGTTCCCTCTCCGACGGTGTGTGAGGTGATAATTCCTTTTCCTATGAATCCCTCTCCGACGGCGAGTGAGGTGATTCCCTTTCAGATTATAATAGCCTATGGTTCTCGTTCCGATATTGCAAAGATGGTAATTTCCACCAAGATCTTTCTCAACGAGCGTTGTTGAAGTTAAAGTCATCCAAGGTTCTCTTACCATTCATGCTAAGGCAGTAACCATCCCTGGTTCATTCATCTCCGTTTGAAGCTCCAGACTCAGCTCCTGTAACCAGTCAGGACACATCTATACCAAGCATCTAAAATCAGCTCCTGCAACGTGTCAGGTACTCATTCTTCTTTTGCAGGTATGCAGGTTCTCGCTAAGGAATCTCCCCCGCAATCAACATCCAGATGGCATCTATAAGCCTATCATCCTATTCATCAACCTCTAAATGGCATTTGTAAGCCCATTTCCATCATCACTGCTACTATGAGAGCGCAAATTTCTGGGCACTCTAGTGTTCAATCATCTTCCACCCTCGGATTACGAAAGGCACGCCAGCCAATCTGCATCCTCAGGTCTAAGAAGATTGAACAGGGGCAACTGTTGCACCCCAAAATTTTCCCTCCCATATTCTTCAAGAAATTGCCAAGCCAAGTCACAAAATTCCCCAAGGGTTGTGTAGTGCAACTGTCTCCTATACAGTCAAAACTAGGGTTTGTGTTCTGGTCAATAAAATGAAGTTTTCAAGGACCCAATCAAGTCTCATATGCCTACAAATGTGGTCAAGTATCCTCATACCAAGTTTCAAGGCATTCAGCTCAAAATTGCACAGTCAAAACCCTAAATTGCACTACAGTCAACTGTAGGGGCAAAATGGTCATTTGGCAGTCAAAAGTTCAAATTTTTGGTCAACATATCATTTTGAAGCCACAAACATCATTTGATCAATGCTTGATCATGATTCTCAAAATTTGGCTCAGAAATCATCAAAGATGCAAAAGTTACTATATTTGGACAGTTGAAAAAGTCAACTGAAATTGACCAGGGCATAACTTTCACATGGATTATCAGAAAAATTCCATCCAAAGCTCATTTTGAAGAGAAAGAAATTTCCTACAACTCATCTTCATATTCCAAGTCCAAGAAATACTCTCACAAAAAGTTATCAATTTCAACATTATAGGTCATTTTCAAAAGTCAACAAAAAGGGACTTTAAGTCAAAGACCATAACTTGATATTGCTAAATCAAAATGACATGGGACCAAAGGCATTGGTTAGAGGACTCAAAGACCTTTCCAAAATGTCCAAGAACATGTGAAAAGCTTAAAAATTGAGCAAGTTATGCCTTGTGGAATTTGGGAAATTTTTGGGAATTTTGAAAAGTCAACTTTGATTCAAATGACCTAAATTTGCTAATGGGCCCATTTTTCTTCCATGATCCATCATTCCAAGCATATGCACGACCACTTGGCCCAAAGGGAAGTATTTTCTCAATTTTTATTTATTTACTTGAATTTATATTAATATTAATTCATTTAAATTATTTAAATATGTGAAAATATCTACTTTGACCTAAAAAATCTTTTTATGCATGTTTTGCTTTCAACATCTCGTGCACATCCCAAACATGGAAAGAATTGGACTAATTGATCATAATTGATACAAAATACACATGAAAAGATTCAAAAAAGATCTTAAGGAAATCAAATATTGAAAACCATTATGGCCATGGATTTTATGCAATTTTGTTGACCTAATAGCTTCCATACATAATCAGAATCACAACCCTAAGCCTGGGAGACGGAATGCTGCGCTGAAAATATCATTGAAAACTTGGAAAATTGTCAAGAAAGTTCAAAACTGAAATCAACTTTTTAGGTCCATTCAAACCCTAATACTCATTCCAAAAGCTTCCTTGTGGTTCACTGAGCATATTCCAATTCATAACACTCATCAAAAGGCAAAGAATCGCTGTACAGAACTCAAAATTTTCTCACAAAATTGCATACACGCATCTTGATTTTAAAGCATTTTTATGACATTTGGTTTACATATTCTTGTTCAATGATGCTTGCTGATGCTTATCATGTGATTTAATTATGTTTTTACGCGTTATATACAAAAATGCCATACTTGATTTTTAGGGTTTTCAGGACTCAGAATTAGGGCTTCTCAAACAAAGCAAAATTGAGGCTTGGGACCTTGGCCATCAAAACAAGCGCCTTTGGACGGACAGAAACCGACCCTCGCGCTCAATTTATGAGCGACTGAGGGCTAGTCGTTATTTTCTGGAAACAAGCCTAAGAGAACGGCTTCAAAACCGTGGCCTATGAGTCTTTGTTTCAGAAAAATAAAAAGCTGGGCGAAGAAGATAATGTGTTGGCGAAGCATGATTCGTTAGTTTGAATCTTCGCGCGTTGGAACCACTAACTATTCGTTTTGTTTTTATAATATTTATTCATTATTAATATAACAAATGCGTGATGATGGCCCAGCGGTACAGGTGTTAACTGGTGACGCTCATGACCTGGGTTCAAGTCCCAGGTCTGAACAATTCTAATATTGTTTTTCTATATTAATTCCTATGCAGCGTCAGTATTGGTGTACACCATGCTCCATCATCATCCAAAGGCCCACGCGTCCAAGAGATGCAGATCAAAGGCTCAGATCTGAAGAGCACCATGTACCATAGTCAGACGCATCACAGGCTTGCACAAAAGTCAACGGATTTCAATGCTTAATGGGCCTGGATCCTTGGACCAACACCTCCATCTGGGGCCTGAACCCCCCCCTGGTTTGCTTTTCTTTTCATATTTTTTTTTTTTTTTAATTATTGTGTTATTTATTTTTATTGTTTTAATTAATTTTCTTTTTTACAAAATATAAAAACATCATAAAAAATCCAGAAAAAGATAAAAAATGTAATAATATTTATTTTAATTATTTTCATGAATGAATTGTATAATTGAATTTAGTATAATTAGGTTCTTTTGCAATTTTAATTCCTTTTAATAACAAAAATACAAAAATATAGAGTTTAGGTTTAATTGTTAATTTTATCCCTTTTAATTTCTTTTTTTTACAATAATAATGTTTATTTTATTTATTTTCTATAATTAAATTTTGCATGTAAATTAACTTAGATTTAAATTAGGTCAAAACTTAATATTTTTACAATAAACTTAAAAAGCCATTAGAATTAGGGTTTGACGCTTCATTTTAATTTTAATTAATTATTTCTTTCCATTAAATCTTAAAAAACACCAAAATACTAAAAAACATTTTCTATTAATTTTTAATTTTAATTTCTTATTAATGTTAATTTTGCAAAAGGGTCCAACGCCCATCGTTTTAATTATTTTATTTCGCGCATTTACTTTATTGCTTAAATATTTATGTAATTCTCCCAAAGCGTTGTAACGATTTTATTTCTCGCACTTTTATTCTTTTGCTTTATTTATTTTCCGTTAAATCGGGTCCGGTTTAATTTTGGCGATGTGGACCCGCGCCATTTGTAATAGCCTTAGATTTACTTTCCCGCAAATATCTTAACTGTTAACAAAAGCATGAAAGAATGTATGGATTTAAAATAAAATCAAGCGTAGATCACAACAAAACATGACAAGACAAATATCAACGAAAACAACACACGAATCGCACACACCACCCCTAGGGTACGCCTCACCGTTGCCTTTCGAAAGGTGATCGTCGAGTAGAGGATGTCTTAGTAAGTCCTCATGATCCGGGAACCTGGCATGAGGGTAGCTTCTAAGGTGTCTTCCCATTGCTCTGGTGATCACCATGTCCCTAAACTCGAATTGACCCGAACACCTCCAACGGTGGTGCTACCTACCTCTCAATGGTGGGATGGCACTACTTTAAAGGACATTTACACAGACGAATTCCTTAGGGTAGGTAGACGACTCGTGGATACTTGCTCTAATTCAAAACAAAACAAATCAAAAATACTTTTCACACCGACACATTTTCAAAAAGCTTTCGAAAGCAATTTTTCAAACACTCTTGAGGACTGATACAAGAGTCGAACTGGAATTTTCAAAGAAACTTTTTAAAACCCACAATTGAAAAGCAAACAAACCATTTTTGAAAATACAAATGAGCAAGTATCTAAGAGCCCATGGATAACCATGGATAGAAAGGGTGCTAACACCTTCCCTTTCTATAACCTACCTCCCGAACCGAGAGCAATCTCTATAAGGAATTTTTCTGTGCTTTTGTCCTTTCCATTTGGAGAAAATAAAAGACGGTGGCAACTCTTGCTTCCGCGATATTTCGCGAACCAGCGTTAAACAGTCAGTTCCAGATCCACCGATCACAGGAAGTTACTCTGTTACTCATTCAGATTTCAATTTCAGATACAGTACAGATACACTCCAGACATGGAAGTTATTCTGTTACTCATTCAGATTTCAATTTCAAGATACAGTACGGATACACTCCAGACACGGAAGTTATTCTGTTACTCATTCAGATTTCAATTTCAAGATACAATACGGATACACTCCAGACACGGAAGTTATTCTGTTACTCATTCAGATTTCAGTTTCAGATACAGTTTAGATACGCTCCAGACACGGAAGCCATTCTATTTCTCATTCAGATACAGTTCAGATATGCTCCAGACACAGAATCCATTTTGCTACTTATTCAGATTCAAGTACAGATACAGCTCGGATATGTTCCATATACGGACACCATTCTGATGCTTATTCTTATTTACAACAAATATTCTTGGATGGCATCTACAAGCCCATCTCCAACAAGTTTCTAACATACTCTTTAAATGGCATCTTTAAGGCCATTCCCTCAATTACACCTTTGTCGAGTGCAAGTTTATGGGCACTCTAGTGTCCAATCATCTTTTACCTTCGAGTCACGAACGGCAAAACTCGCCAATCTAACTCTTCAGGTTCAAGAAGATTGAACAGGGGCAGCTGTTGCACCCCAAAATTTGCCCTCCCATTTTTCATAGAAAACACAACCCTAGGGTTTCTCAGATATTCAAGTTGGCTCAGGAATCGATCAGACAGATTCTCTTATGTGACAGTAAACCAGTAATTAGAGTTTTTCTTGCAATTCTCAAAAGAAATGAATTCTCAAAGATCCAATTGACTTCCACAGGTCTTCATGCTTTCTCAAGTTTACTGAAAAGACAATGTTTGTTCTCAAGGCATGGTTGTTTGGGACAAGAGATGGAATTTAAGACTGTCATGTAGGATACTCATGATTGTTTAATCCAGGTTAACCAGATGATTTGCATCTTTTAAAACATTTGCTTGGTCAGGAAATGGAATATACAGTGCGTATTTGTTTGGAATGCAGTTACATAGTTGTTGGGATTACTTGGAATGTAAGTTACCAGACTGGAGCATTTTGTTTTAAACATCTTGATTTGGAATCTTTAAGAATCAGTTAGGATGCGAAGAGAAAATTACAAGTTATTGACAGTAAAGGATTTCAATTGACACCAGAATATTTCATAAGATTTTCTCCAATTTTTCAAACATTGTTACAAAATAATTTGTTCTTTTAAATACTCTATGTTTTACAACTTATTGTATTTAAAAGATGAATTAGTACAATTGTTGGATACAATACAATAATGTTTTTCTAAATTACAAGGAAATTCAAATGCTTGATTGGCCTAGGAGAATTAATCTATGCCTAAGTTTGACTGAAGTTTCTTTGCTTCCATGCTTGCCACAAAGTTTTTTTCCCTTGCTTTGTCAAATCCAATTGTGCTCACATAAAAATAAAAGAAAGAAAATAGTTAGTACAAGTTATTTGGACATGAACAAAGTTTTCCAAAAAAAAAAGTATTCATCATTAAAGTTTGCAAAGTGGAATCAAAATGCCATTATTCATCACAATTTTATTTCCCCTATTTGCAAATCACAAGAAGATTATTCTTCTTGGTTCACAAAAGAAAGAGGAAAAGAAATGCAGTTGTCCAAACAAGTAGAAATACCACAAAGTTGTCCAAACAAAAGAAATGCAAGCAAGCTGTTCAAACAAGAAATGCAAGCAAGCTGTCCAAACAAACAGAATGCTACAAAGCTGGACAAAACAAACAGCAAAGTTGTCCAAACAGAATGGTACAAACTTATCCAAACAGCAGTGCAACAAACAGCAAAAACAAACAGCAATACAAATAACAACAAACAACATCAACAAAAGCAGGCAGCAAAGCAGAAGTATGGAAATATAATAAGCTAAGTCAAACAAGAAAAAACTTGTTTAAGAAGCCTAGTTCATCATTTTCCATTTTTCATTGCAAACTTTTCAGAATTGGAAAAAAAGGCAAAAGAGCAATTGACTTTCTTAGTGTCATTGAGAGAGAAGAGAGGAAAGAAGTCACCTAGGTTATTGGGATGCACAACCCTGCTGCCTTGACTGTCACAAGTTACATAGAAGTTGCTAGAAAACAAAAACCGCAACAAAAAGACCAAAAGAACAATATAGTAAAATATTCAATTTCTTTGTTTTCCCACCTTTTTGAATAGAGATAACAAAAAGAGGGTCAATATAACATTAGACAGAACTCTCAAGCAAAGGAGATAGAAAAAATTATCAAACTCAAAAACTTGAAACAAGTCTCCAACTTTCAAAAAGTTTCAAACTGTCAAACCATCACAAAACTCACAAACCTGCAACCTGTTAACAAACATACTAAGCCGAATATCAAAAACAGTTGACACAAGCCTCAAAAACCATCAGCAAACTGTCAAGCCTCAAAAAACCATCAGCAAACTGTCAAACCTCTAAAAAAACTGTCAAACCCAAATCGGAACCATAACCAAAACAAGTCTCAAACAACAAGGACCAAATCAATAACCTTCAAAAACCTGCCAAAGTCAAAAACCTGGAAACCAAGTATCAAGCTAAAAACACAGCAAATGTCTCAAAACTGTAACATTCAAAACCATCACTACCATCAAAACTCTCATCAACCAAACCTGTAACAAACTTGTTAACCAACAACAAAAAACCACAAACTGTTCAAACCAGTAACATCCTCAAATACCAAAACATATCCAAAACCAAAACAAAATAAGCAGTAACATCATCAAAAACCTGTTAACAAACATACTAAGCCAAATATCCCAAGCCATCCTCAAACAGCAAAACCTGTAACAATCAGTCTCAAACCAACCAAAATAGAACCTTCATCAAAACACAAACATCATCAAACAAATCCCAAACCAGTATCCAAGCCTCAAAGGACCAAAGGCAGACACATTTCCAAACTCACAAAACAGTAACAAGCCACAAAATCCAAAAGATAACCAATATCATCAGAGATAGAAGAAAGTTACCAAAAAATCACGCTTTCAATCTTCATCTCTTCCCCCACACAGCTCCGGCCACCAAGGAGCACCGCCCTCAGTCTCATCACCCCCTTTCCATTTCACAGAAAAGTTCCAAACAGGTATGGATTCTTCACCTTCCTCATAATATATTTCCCTGCATCTAAGGAATAAGATTGATTAACAGAAAAACATAAGCAAGACAAAAAAACAATGAACTCGTTTAAGCTTTAGTAGGTTAGCAGAACTTCACCTCTTCAAGAAAAAAACTTTAGAAATTCGATTAGGGAGGCGAGAGAGGCGGCGTTCCAGCCACTGAGAGTTGAGGAGGGAAGATCGGACGAACCGATTTCGTCGCCTTTAGGGCAATTCGAACTTAGGGTTTTCAGAAAACGTGAATCATGGTGAGATAAAGACGACATGAGCGATTTTTTTCGCCAAATTAGAAAGGGACGATTAGTGAGAAGTTTAGAGGCTTCACAAAGATGAACAGAGATGAAAAAATGGAAGAGTTTGGATGAACAAGGATGAGAGTGCCGTTGTGAACCACAATACTCCTTAGAACCCTAATTTTTCTCTTAATCAGAAGCTAATACAGAGTTAGAGGTTTGGCTTGTATTGCCCTAAGGCCCATGCGTTTTACTAATCCACCCCCTGGCTTGTTTTGTTAACAGCAATAACACCCTTTTCTTTGGGCCTCACCCCTAAAATTCCTTAAGCCCATTGTTTCTTTCTTCTGTTTTAATTTAATTTGTTTTTCTTCTTATTTTTTATTTGTTAACAAAATTACTAAAAAAAAACATAAAATACATTTTTATTAAATTGATTTAGGTTTTTGTGATTAATTTTTATCATTTTCTTTTTTTATATAAACTAATTTTTATTAATTTTTTACATTTAATAAAACATCAAAAATTTAACTTAATTT
Source organism: Vicia faba (assembly GCA_948472305.1). Lineage (NCBI taxonomy): Eukaryota > Viridiplantae > Streptophyta > Magnoliopsida > Fabales > Fabaceae > Vicia > Vicia faba. The sequence goes on from OX451741.1 coordinate 494,221,877, forward strand.
GTTTTCTTTCTTTAAACTTATTTATATAGTTAATAAAATACAAAAAAATAAAGATTTTAATTTAATCATTTTTTTTATTTTTTAGATTAGGTTTTACCTTTCTTTTTTTTCAAATAAATATTTAGCATTTCATATTTTGTTAATATTGTTTTCATGAATTGTCATAGCTTTATATAAATCGCACAAAATTCGATTTGGTCGTATTGCTTGTTATTCGGACATTTCTATTTTATTTGATTCATCCCCATTTGTAACAATTGTACCCCCATTCCCGAACATTTTGTAATAGCGTAGAATTTCAATTCCCGCAATTTATTGTTTTTCATATATTGTATAGTAACTAGGCGTGTATGGCAAGATTCAAAAATCAATCGCTAGATGACCTAATCAAAGAATAAAATAACTTGAAACCAACACACTTTTTCACACGCGCACCTCTAGAGTAACCTCGCTCGTTGCCTCGGAAATACAATCATGTCCCTCGAATATGGGACACTCTAGCAATGGCCCTTCGATAAAAAAGATCGTAGTCCCTCGATGACCCTCGATGTTGCCTTCGATTAAAACGATCACGTCCCTTACGAAAATTGCTAAAGCGTCTCACAAGTTGCCTTCAATGATTGTAAAATTGACCCGCGCCTGTCCCTTCACATCCAACGATGGGGCTTCTTACCAAATCAATGGTAAGATAGCACCATTAAAAGGAGGAAGAAAAGAATAATTTAAGACCTTTCGAGTAGATAGATTCGCTCTTAGTTACTCGCTTGCTCACGATAAAAAAATCTTTACACCTACACTCTCATTTCAAAACATTTTCAAAAAAGACAAAACGTTTTGTATACGTTCTTATAGAGACGAGAACCATTGAAAAACCTCTTTTCAAAACACTTTTTGAAACACTATTCACAAACACATCTTTGAACCGCTTTTCGAAACAAAACTTTGTATACGTTTTTATAGAGACGAGAACCATTACAAAGAGATTTTTCAAAATACTTTCAAAAGCCCACACCACAAGCACACAATCAAATGAAAGCAAGTGATCTAAACGAGTAACTAAGAGCCCATGGAAAACCATGGATGAAAAGGATGTTAATACCTTCCCTTTTCATAATCTACCCCACGAACCCGAGAAATAATATCGAAAGGTCTTTCCTGTGCTTTTTTACCTTTCCTTTTGGATAAAAGAAAAGTCGGTGGCGACTCTTGCTAACCGCACAAGTGCTAACGAAACGCAAAACATCAAGTCAGTTCTCCCACCGCATCACAGAACTGGCGACTCTGCTGGGGAATAAAAAAAAGTGGCGTTACCTTAGGGTTAGATCACCTTTACTCGCTTTCATTATTTGATTTGTGTTCTTTATATTCAGTTCTTTGTATTGGGCTTGCTTTGATCCTCTACCCGGATTTGGGGCACCTTTTTAGGTAAATAGCAGATTATTAATGGTCTACCATTGAAGCAGATTGCTATCAACACTCTCGAACCTGCCATAAGTTCTAGATCTATGCTGACAAGGTGCATGTACCTCCGGTTCCTCTGAATGTCTTGACGGCTCCTTGGCCCTTTGCTATGTGGGGGATTGATATGATTGGGGAAATCAAGCCAACAACCTCCAATGGACACCGCTTCATCTTAGTGGCCATTGACTATTTTACAAAGTGGGTGGAGGCAGCTTCTTTCGCTTCCGTTACCAAGAATGTTGTCGCCATGTTCATCAAGCAGAATCTCATTTGTCGGTACGATATATCGGAGAGGATCATTATAGACAATGGTACAAACCTGAATAATACTATGATCACCGCCTTATGCGAGCAATTTAAGATCCAACATCACAATTATTCCCCTTACCGGCCGAAGATGAATGGTGTTGTGGAAGCCGTAAATAAGAACATTAAAAATATCATACAAAAAATTACATTCATATACAAAGACTGGCATGAGATGCTACCATTCTCTCTCCACGGATATCGTACCACAACATGCACATCAACCGGGGCAACACCCTACTCTCTGGTATACGGCATGGAGCCTGTCTTGCCTATTGAGGTTCAGATTCCCTCTCTGAGAATTATGAAGGATGTAGGGTTGAATGAAGAAGATTGGATCCAGACTCGACTTGATCAACTAAACTTGATTGATGAGAAAAGGCTTACTGATGTCTGTCATGGTCAAATGTATCAAAAACAGATGATCAAGGATTTTAATAAAAAGGTCAAACGACAAGTGTATCAAGTTGGAGATCTGGTGATCAAACGTATCATACTACCGCAAGGTGATCCCAGGGGAAAATGGACTCCTACATATGAATGACCATTTGTAATCAAAAACATATTCTATGGTGGAGCAATGATCTTGACCACCATGGATGGTGACAACCTGCAACATCCTGCGAACACATACATAGTCAAAAGATACTACGCATAAGAGACCCGCTAGGTTGACACACCTAGGAAAAACAAGGGCATCCCGGAAAACCAAAAGGTTCAGGTAAAATTAGGGACAAAACAAAAAAAAAGTGTACACCCGGCAAGCTGAAAACTCGAAAGGGAGGCTTGGGCAAAAAAGGGTATCCCGGTGGACTGAAAACCCGAAAGGGCGGTCCAGGCAAAAGTTAGGAAATTAAAGCGTATGACTATGTCCCGTTGGATCACCTTACAAACAACCTACAAACTCAGAGGTTCTGATCAATTCAATCATCTTCGGACGAGGCAACAAATAGACAAGATGCTCGGAGATACAAAGGCTATACCATAATGGGAACCCCATGGGATTATTGCACATAGCTATATTTTCTTTGTATCAAAATTTTCATTTTTTTACGACGACATTCTCTTACTAGAATGTTTGTCTCATTGTATAAAAATACTTACTCAAAGTCAATACAAAGATATCTCTTTGAAAGTGCAAAAACTATCTATTTTTCTTTACGCTTGTGTTTTGTTTACAAAAACGTCCAATGATTCATTGTTGAACATATGCATTTGAATATAATTACTGTTTACAAATAAACAAAATAAAAGACAATCATTGATGGCTTTAAGAGATAAGGAAATCTCTCTAAGTTATTTTCCATAAAAATTCCCCGCAATGTACACTTTAATCCCCAACAGAACAAAGCTTCCAATTATCAATCACCAGTAGAAGTCGTCCAAATTTCTCAGAATTCCCCAACCAGGTTTTTTCAAACAGTACACGACATTCCCTTTACAACAAAGTTTATTTCTCTAAGGGGAAATTCATCAGCACTTCAACATCGCAACATGAATACTTATACCCCATATCTTCAGCAACAGTCAATGATTTATTTTGTCAATCCAACAGTAGTGCAGCAGATTAACTCGCATACACATACATCGCATCCATATATCATAAACATTGATTACATGAATGCATTATGCTATGCATTTCATAAAACATAACATTGCATTTTACCCTTTTCAGGATAAGGTTAACAGCTACCATTAACAATGTTCAAAGTTTGAAGATACAGTACATATACGCTCTAGACACGGATGCCATTCTGATACTCATTCAAAATTTCAACTTTCAGATACAGTTCAAATACGCTCCAGACACGGATCCCATTCTGATACTCATTCAGATTCTTTATCAGATACAGTACAAATACGCTCCAGACACATATGCCACTCTGATGCTCATTCAAAATTTCAACTTTCAGATACAGTTCAAATACGCTCCAGACATAGATGTCATTCTGATACTCATTCAGATTCTTTCTTAGATACATTACGGATATGCTCCAGACACGGATTCCATTTTGATACTCATAAAAAATCAGCTTCCAGATATAGTTCAGATGTGCTCCAGACGTGGACGCCATTCTGATGCTCATTCTTTCAGCTTATAAATCACAATTCAATAATAACTTTTGGATGGCATCTACAAGCCCATCTCTAACAACTTTCTAGCACCTTTATAAATGGCATCTTTAAGCCCATTCCCTCAACTCTCACATCACCGAGTGCAAATTTCTAGGCACTCTAGTTTTCAATCATCTTCCACCTTCGAGTCACAGATGGCAAAACATGTTAATCTAACTCTTAAGGCTTAAGAAGATTGAACAGGGGCAGATGTTGTACCCCGAAATTTGTCCTCTAACTTATAAATAATTTGCTCACAAGATCTCCTTGACTCAAGACTGTATTAGGGTTTGAGCAGCTCAAGACACCTCCTTAAGCACTGATGACCAAAATTAGGGTTTGAGTTTGCACAAGGATTTTTGGACTTCCAATGCCCCATATGACTTTAATGGATCATTATGGACCCCCAAGATTACTCATGTCATGTTTCAAGCTTTGAATCTCATTTTTAATCAGTCAATTGAGCAGTTGACCTAAAAATCAGTTGCATTGGAGAAAAAGTCAACTATGGCCAATTTACAGTCAAACTTCATAATTTTTTATCCACGTCAACATTTTAAACTCATATTTATCATTTGATCAAGTTTGGACCACAACTCCTCAAGAAATTTGATCAAATCTCCAAAAGGGCAAAATGGTCAAAATTAGGGTTTTGACTGGGAAAGGACAATTTCTGATTTTTGACCTAGTAGATGGTCAATTGGATTAAGGCATGATCTCAAGATTCCAATTGCATCATTTTTACATAATGACATGGTTCAAAACATTACAAGTCCATTAGATTGACAGATGAATTTTGCAGTCAACTGATCAAAAGTCAATTGTATACTGAAAAGTCAAACTTTGACTTTTTGGTCAAATTCAAGTGCCAAAGATCACAATTCATCAAAACATGTTAAAATATGAAACTTATTCACCAAGAAATCAAAAAGTCAAGATTTCATTTTGAAAAGTTAAAATTTATAAACTTAGAAATTTTTCTAAGTGTTGGAAATTTCATGTTTTTTTCATAACTTTGAGCCAAATTTTCACCATGATGCAAGATGATTCAAGAGAAACTCCCAACATGAAAGTTTTATATCTCCATGAAATATACAACTTTTCTTCACACAACATCTTCCAAAAATTCTTGGATCTCAAGTTATAATTTTATGAATATAGGGTCATGAAACTAAACACTTAGTGAAATTTTGCCCTAATTTGGTCAGGATTTTGACCCAACTTCATGGCACTTTTTCATATAGTTCCAAGGGGAATATTCAAAATAAATTCAAAGATGGGTTGTATATCACATTTCAAGCTTTCCAAAATGTCCAAGAAATCCTTAAGATCATTCTTGAGTAGGGAGAATTAAAGAGATAAAGTTAGGGTTTTGTCACTTGAATTACAAGTCATTTTTGATGAACACATGAACCAAATCCATAGCCATGCTGCATAATCCTTAGTTTGGAGGCCTCAAAATTGTTTTTCACTCCATAATTAATGGTTTACACAACTGATTATGCCCTTATCCAAGTGTTTCAAGCTTTGTCCAAATCAATTTTCCATTTTAGGGATAAAGTAACATATCCATTCTTGTAAAGCAAGCTTTATGCACAAAGTCAGCTTCTTGAGCTCCCAACTTGTTTTCCTTGATTACACTCCATCCACGAAGTCAAAATTATTGTGTTTAAAGTGGTTAACAACTCTATGAACCAAGTACAAGGCATGGAAACTTGACTTTCTCAAAAATCATATGTTATGCATAAACTTGTGATTTTGAATTGTGATCAACAAGAAGTATCCAAACTTGTTGCTTATATATAGAGTCACTATTTATGAGCTAGAGGACGAGCTTAAGCACCCTGAAATACACCAAAATTCTCTTGAATCGGAAATTGCCCAAAAACTCCATTGTTGCACAGTTTCTGACCTTGAACATCAAACTCACATTTCCCTCGTGCGTTTCTTGGCCTTTTTAGTTTCTAAAGCTTCCTTACATCAAGTGTAACCTATCCCTGTACCTGTTTCATTACTGTAACATCATTTACCATATACTCCATAACCAAAACCATAGCATTACACATTGACTTCTCCAGGTCATTTCAGCCACTCTCAACTCAAGCAAACCATTGCATTAGCTTCCTAGGACCTCAAGGAAGCTAACCTGATCATCACCACTACCTGAAACAAGCTCGAATGATCCAATCAAAGAAACCTTTGAAGCTCCAATTGAAGGAACTTTTAGAAATTTTTCTAAGTGTTGGAAATTTCATGTTTTTTTCATAACTTTGAGCCAAATTTTCACCATGATGCAAGATGATTCAAGAGAAACTCCCAACATGAAAGTTTTATATCTCCATGAAATATACAACTTTTCTTCACACAACATCTTCCAAAAATTCTTGGATCTCAAGTTATAATTTTATGAATATAGGGTCATGAAACTAAACACTTAGTGAAATTTTGCCCTAATTTGGTCAGGATTTTGACCCAACTTCATGGCACTTTTTCATATAGTTCAAAGAGGAATCTTCAAAATAAATTCAAATATGGGTTGTATATCACATTTCAAGCTTTCCAAAATGTCCAAGAACTCCTTAAGATCATTCTTGAGTAGGGAGAATTGAAGAGATAAAGTTAGGGTTTTGTCACTTGAATTACAAGTCATTTTTGATGAACACATGAACCAAATCCATAGCCATGCTGCAAAATCCTTAGTTTGGAGGCCTCAAAATTGTTTTTCACTCCATAATTAATGGTTTACACAACTGATTATGCCCTTATCCAAGTGTTTCAAGCTTTGTCCAAATCAGTTTTCCATTTTAGGGATAAAGTAACATATCCATTCTTGTAAAGCAAGCTTTGTGCACAAAGTCAGCTTCTTGAGCTCCCAACTTGTTTTCCTTGATTACACTCCATCCACAAAGTCAAAATTATTGTGTTTAAAGTGGTTAACAACTCTATGAACCAAGTACAAGGCATGGAAACTTGACTTTCTCAAAAATTATATGTTATGCATAAACTTGTGATTTTGAATTGTGATAAACAAGAAGTCTCCAAACTTGTTGCTTATATATAGAGTCACTATTTGTGAGCTAGAGGACGAGCTTAAGCACCCTGAAATACACAATAATTCTCTTGAATCAGAAATTGCCCAAAAACTCCATTGTTGCATAGTTTCTGACCTTGAACATCAAACTCACATTTCCCTCGTGCGTTTCTTGGCCTTTTTAGTTTCTAAAGCTTCCTTACATTAAGTGTAACCTATCCCTGTACCTGTTTCATTACTGTAACATCATTTACCATATCCTCCATAACCAAAACCATAGCATTACACATTGACTTCTCCAGGTCATTTCAGCCACTCTCAACTCAAGCAAACCATTGCATTAGCTTCTTAGGACCTCAAGGAAGCTAACCTGATCATCACCACTGCCTGAAACAAGCTCGAATGCTCCAATCGAAGAAACCTTTGAAGCTCCAATTGAAGGAACTTTTAGAAATTTTTCTAAGTGTTGGAAATTTCATGTTTTTTTCATAACTTTGAGCCAAATTTTCACCATGATGCAAGATGATTCAAGAGAAACTCCCAACATGAAAGTTTTATATCTCCATGAAATATACAACTTTTCTTCACACAACATCTTCCAAAAATTCTTGGATCTCAAGTTATAATTTTATGAATATAGGGTCATGAAACTAAACACTTAGTGAAATTTTGCCCTAATTTGGTCAGGATTTTGACCCAACTTCATGGCACTTTTTCATATAGTTCCAAGGGGAATCTTCAAAATAAATTCAAAGATGGGTTGTATATCACATTTCAAGCTTTCCAAAATGTCCAAGAACTCCTTAAGATCATTCTTGAGTAGGGAGAATTGAAGAGATAAAGTTAGGGTTTTGTCACTTGAATTACAAGTCATTTTTGATGTACACATGAACCAAATCCATAGACATGCTGCATAATCCTTAGTTTGGAGGCCTCAAAATTGTTTTTCACTCCATAATTAATGGTTTACACAACTGATTATGCCCTTATCCAAGTGTTTCAAGATTTGTCCAAATCAATTTTCCATTTTAGGGATAAAGTAACATATCCATTCTTGTAAAGCATGCTTTGTGCACAAAGTCAGCTTCTTGAGCTCCCAACTTGTTTTCCTTGATTACACTCCATCCACAAAATCAAAATTATTGTGTTTAAAGTGGTTAACAACTCTATGAACCAAGTACAAGGCATGGAAACTTGACTTTCTCAAAAATCATATGTTATGCATAAACTTGTGATTTTGAATTGTGATTAACAAGAAGTCTCCAAACTTGTTGCTTATATATAGAGTCACTATTTATGAGCTAGAGGATGAGCTTAAGCACCCTGAAATACAACAAAATTCTCTTGAATCGAAAATTGCCCAAAAACTCCATTGTTGCACAGTTTCTGACCTTGAACATCAAACTCACATTTCCCTCGTGCGTTTCTTGGCCTTTTAGTTTCTAAAGCTTACTTACATCAAGTGTAACATATTCATGTACCTGTTTCATTACTGTAACATCATTTACCATATCCTCCATAACCAAAACCATAGCATTACACATTGACTTCTCCAGGTCATTTCAGCCACTCTCAACTAAAGCAAACCATTGCATTAGCTTCCTAGGACCTCAAGGAAGCTAACCTGATCATCACCACTGCCTGAAACAAGCTCGAATGCTCCAATCGAAGAAACCTTTGAAGCTCCAATTGAAGGAACTTTTAGAAATTTTTCTAAGTGTTGGAAATTTCATGTTTTTTTCATAACTTTGAGCCAAATTTTCACCATGATGCAAGATGATTCAAGAGAAACTCCCAACATGAAAGTTTTATATCTCCATGAAATATACAACTTTTCTTCACACAACATCTTCCAAAAATTCTTGGATCTCAAGTTATAATTTTATGAATATAGGGTCATGAAACTAAACACTTAGTGAAATTTTGCCCTAATTTGGTCAGGATTTTGACCCAACTTCATGGCACTTTTTCATATAGTTCCAAGGGGAATCTTCAAAATAAATTCAAATATGGGTTGTATATCACATTTCAAGCTTTCCAAAATGTCCAAGAACTCCTTAAGATCATTCTTGAGTAGGGAGAATTGAAGAGATAAAGTTAGGGTTTTGTCACTTGAATTACAAGTCATTTTTGATGAACACGTGAACCAAATCCATAGCCATGCTGCATAGTCCTTAGTTTGGAGGCCTCAAAATTGTTTTTCACTCCATAATTAATGGTTTACACAACTGATTATGCCCTTATCCAAGTGTTTCAAGCTTTTTCCAAATCAATTTTCCATTTTAGGGATAAAGTAACATATCCATTCTTGTAAAGCAAGCTTTATGCACAAAGTCAGCTTCTTGAGCTCCCAAGTTGTTTTCCTTGATTACACTCCATCCACAAAGTCAAAATTATTGTGTTTAAAGTGGTTAACAACTCTATGAACCAAGTACAAGGCATGGAAACTTGACTTTCTCAAAAATCATATGTTATGCATAAACTTGTGATTTTGAATTCTGATCAACAAGAAGTCTCCAAACTTGTTGCTTATATATAGAGTCACTATTTGTGAGCTAGAGGACGAGCTTAAGCACCCTGAAATACACCAAAATTCTCTTGAATCAGAAATTGCCCAAAAACTCCATTGTTGCACAGTTTCTGACCTTGAACATCAAACTCACATTTCCCTCGTGCGTTTCTTGGCCTTTTAGTTTCTAAAGCTTCCTTACATCAAGTGTAACATATTCATGTACCTGTTTCATTACTGTAACATCATTTACCATATCCTCCATAACCAAAACCATAGCATTACACATTGACTTCTCCAGGTCATTTCAGCCACTCTCAACTAAAGCAAACCATTGCATTAGCTTCCTAGGACCTCAAGGAAGCTAACCTGATCATCACCACTGCCTGAAACAAGCTCGAATGCTCCAATCGAAGAAACCTTTGAAGCTCCAATTGAAGGAACTTTTAGAAATTTTTCTAAGTGTTGGAAATTTCATGTTTTTTTCATAACTTTGAGCCAAATTTTCACCATGACGCAAGATGATTCAAGAGAAACTCCCAACATGAAAGTTTTATATCTCCATGAAATATACAACTTTTCTTCACACAACATCTTCCAAAAATTCTTGGATCTCAAGTTATAATTTTATGAATATAGGGTCATGAAACTAAACACTTAGTGAAATTTTGCCCTAATTTGGTCAGGATTTTGACCCAACTTCATGGCACTTTTTCATATAGTTCCAAGGGGAATCTTCAAAATAAATTCAAATATGGGTTGTATATCACATTTCAAGCTTTCCAAAATGTCCAAGAACTCCTTAAGATCATTCTTGAGTAGGGAGAATTGAAGAGATAAAGTTAGGGTTTTGTCACTTGAATTACAAGTCATTTTTGATGAACACGTGAACCAAATCCATAGCCATGCTGCATAGTCCTTAGTTTGGAGGCCTCAAAATTGTTTTTCACTCCATAATTAATGGTTTACACAACTGATTATGCCCTTATCTAAGTGTTTCAAGCTTTTTCCAAATCAATTTTCCATTTTAGGGATAAAGTAACATATCCATTCTTGTAAAGCAAGCTTTATGCACAAAGTCAGCTTCTTGAGCTCCCAAGTTGTTTTCCTTGATTACACTCCATCCACAAAGTCAAAATTATTGTGTTTAAAGTGGTTAACAACTCTATGAACCAAGTACAAGGCATGGAAACTTGACTTTCTCAAAAATCATATGTTATGCATAAACTTGTGATTTTGAATTCTGATCAACAAGAAGTCTCCAAACTTGTTGCTTATATATAGAGTCACTATTTGTGAGCTAGAGGACGAGCTTAAGCACCCTGAAATACACCAAAATTCTCTTGAATCAGAAATTGCCCAAAAACTCCATTGTTGCACAGTTTCTGACCTTGAACATGAAACTCACATTTCCCTCGTGCGTTTCTTGGCCTTTTAGTTTATAAAGCTTCCTTACATCAAGTGTAACTTATCCCTGTACCTGTTTCATTACTGTAACATCATTTACCATATCCTCCATAACCAAAACCATAGCATTACACATTGACTTCTCCAGGTCATTTCAGCCACTCTCAACTCAAGCAAACCATTGCATTAGCTTCCTAGGACCTCAAGGAAGCTAACCTGATCATCACCACTGCCTGAAACAAGCTCGAATGCTCCAATCGAAGAAACCTTTGAAGCTCCAATTGAAGGAACTTTTAGAAATTTTTCTGTGTTGGAAATTTCATGTTTTTTTCATAACTTTGAGCCAAATTTTCACCATGATGCAAGATGATTCAAGAGAAACTCCCAACATGAAAGTTTTATATCTCCATGAAATATACAACTTTTCTTCACACAACATATTCCAAAAATTCTTGGATCTCAAGTTATAATTTTATGAATATAGGGTCATGATACTAAACACTTAGTGAAATTTTGCCCTAATTTGGTCAGGATTTTGACCCAACTTCATGGCACTTTTTCATATAGTTCCAAGGGGAATCTTCAAAATAAATTCAAAGATGGGTTGTATATCACATTTCAAGCTTTCCAAAATGTCCAAGAACTCCTTAAGATCATTCTTGAGTAGGGAGAATTGAAGAGATAAAGTTAGGGTTTTGTCACTTGAATTACAAGTCATTTTTGATGAACACGTGAACCAAATCCATAGCCATGCTGCATAACCTTAGTTTGGAGGCCTTAAAATTGTTTTTCACTCCATAATTAATGGTTTACACAACTGATTATGCCCTTATCCAAGTGTTTCAAGCTTTGTCCAAATCAATTTTCCATTTTAGGGATAAAGTAACATATCCATTCTTGTAAAGCAAGCTTTATGCACAAAGTCAACTTCTTGAGCTCCCAACTTGTTTTCCTTGATTATACTCCATCCACAAAGTCAAAATTATTGTGTTTAAAGTGGTTAACAAGTCTATGAACCAAGTACAAGGCATGGAAACTTGACTTTCTCAAAAATCATATGTTATGCATAAACTTGTGATTTTGAATTCTGATCAACAAGAAGTCTCCAAACTTGTTGCTTATATATAGAGTCACTATTTGTGAGCTAGAGGACGAGCTTAAGCACCCTGAAATACACCAAAATTCTCTTGAATCAAAAATTTCCCAAAAACTCCATTGTTGCACAGTTTCTGACCTTGAACATCAAACTCACATTTCCCTTGTGCGTTTCTTGGCCTTTTAGTTTCTAATGCTTCCTTACATCAAGTGTAACCTATCCCTGTACCTGTTTCATTACTGTAACATCATTTACCATATCCTCCATAACCAAAACCATAGCATTACACATTGACTTCTCCAGGTCATTTCAGCCACTCTCAACTCAAGCAAACCATTGCATTAGCTTCCTAGGACCTCAAGGAAGCTAACCTGATCATCACAACTGCCTGAAACAAGCTCAAACTAAAAACAAGATTTCCATTTTTGAGGTAAGTTTTCTCAACTTGGAACTCTTCATACATGCATTATCAATATTTTATTTGTGAACAAAATATGTAGATTCATTGCCCTGAAGCTAACCATGTCCATAGTTTCCATTAATTTTGCTTGAGCTTAGAGAATTTTGAAACTGAAATTTTTGAATTTTTTAGGGTTCAGATTAGGGCCATCAAAATTCATGCTTATATTTGATCTATAGTTTTAATACTTTACATTTCTGGAATCGTGAAAAAAATTGCTAGAAGTTTCATGTTTACAGTTTTTATTTTTGATGAGAAATGAGTAAGTTACAGTTGGTCTAGCTGGAGGTTGAAGATGAAATCTTCAGGGCGCCTTTTGCCTTACATATTTATTATTTTACTTGTATTAACGGATGTATAGCCACCTCAGTGGTAGAAGCACGCGCTTGTAAGCTATAGGACCTGGGTTCGAGCCCCAGTGGTACCCTTTTGCATTTTTTAAACTTATTTTTGCATTTTTTGATTTTTGGCAGGCGCTTGGGCTTTGTTGGGCCTGTTCCTTTTTTTATTTTTTATTTTTGCTTACTAACCCCCTGCAGGCCTTTGGCACCCCTGGTCCAAATTTATTTATTTATTATTTTTTTTTTATTAAATATATTTTCTAAATACTGAAAAATCATTAAAAAATACAAAAAAAATGATAAACTTATATTTTGGCTTATTTTATTTTATTTTTATCACAAAATATTTTTATTTAACTATATATTATTTATTTTTATTAAATAATCTTGTAAATTAAATTAGAACTAGGTTAATATTTATTTTCTCTTTACACCCATTAAATATATTATTTTAATATAAAAAGGACCAAAAATATTTTATAATGTTATAAATATTTTCAAGACAAAAATACCAAAAATACATTTTTTTTCTTTAAACTTATTTTCTTTTAATCAACTAAATAGAATTAGGGTTTTATTCAAAAATCTTTTCTTAATAAAATTCAAATTTAGTTAATTATTTTCTTTATTTAATTAGGCTAAGACCAAACCCCTTTTTTTCATGAAAATCAAACAAAGATACATTTCTTTATATTTTTGCATTTTTTGTACATTCATTCATTTTATACTTTGTATTTATTTATTTCCTTGTACATTAGTACCCATTCAATTTGGTTGTAATAGATTAACTAGGTTTATATTCTTGCAAATCCCCATTGAATTTGTATACCCCCTCCCCTCCCCATAAGTGTTGTAATAGTATAGTAACTTTAAATTTCGCAATTTATCGCTTTTATATACAAATGCTAGTAATTAGGGTTTGTATGGAAAGACTAAAATCAACACTTAGAAAACCCTAATTCAAGACACAAACAAGCATGAAAACAATACACTTTCACACAAACACCTCTAGGGTTATTCCACTTGGTTGTCTTATACAAAATGGCCATATTACGCATGTGAGGTATCTTAGAAAAAACTAGCAAATACAAGATCATAGTCCCTCGATGACGCTATCTAAGTTGTCTTACAAATGATCTTAGTCCCTCAAAAACAATGCTAAGATACCTTGCAACATTGCTAATCATGGTTATACGATGACCCACGCCCGTCCCATTTACATCCAAAGATAGGGTTGCTTACCAAATTAATGGTAATACAACAATATCAAAGGAAAAGAAAATGAACAAGAAAGAAATTTGAGTAGGTAGATTGCTCCTAATTACTTGCTCCATTTCAAAACAAACATCCTTGCTATTTTCAAAACAAACCCCAACACTTTCAAAATATCTTATAAACTTGAAAACATCTTCAAAAGATCAAACATCTTTGTATACATTCTTACAAACAAGAATCATTACAAAGATTGCCTAAACAATGGCCTCTTTACAAAATACTTTCAAAAACCACATCAAGCTTAATTTCAAACAAAAAGCAAGTGATCTAGCAAGTAACTAAGATCCCATGGAAAACCATGGATGAAAAGGGTGCTAATACCTTCCCTTTTCATAATCTACCCCCCGAACTCAAGAAACAATCTCAAAGGTATTTCCTTTGCTTTTTCACCTTTCCTTTTGGATAAAAGAAAAGTCGGTGGCGACTCTTGCTAACCACAACATTTGCGATCAAATGCAAAACCCTCAAGTCAGTTCTCCCACCGCATCACAGTATGCAATGTCATGATGTATGAAATGTATTGTGTAATGGTGTTCTCAAAATAAATGAGATTGGGATGTATGCATTTGTATTGCAAATGTTATGACGTTTATAGAATGATCTATGAATGCAATATGTGAATGTATCAGTTGTTCTATTGCAACGCTGTTGAATTAGGGAAAATAAATCCCTGATTGCAGCTGGTGATGAAGAATGTAGGTCTTCAAATTTTGTTGAAGATGAACTACTGGGAGATGATCTTCCGTTGTTATAGAAATAAACTATGTTGGGGAAGGAAAGCTTCGTGCACTGCCTAAGGATTTTGTGAAATCATATTGGGGAATCTTAAGAAGTTTGACGACTTTATTAGGAAAACCCGATGTCGGAGCAATAGTTGGAAAGTCTTGTTTTGACGGGGATACGAGAACACCTGATATCACTAGGTTGTAAGCTGAGGATATGGAGGCGACTTTTTAGTAAGAAGCCCCTGCCTCTGTACCTGTTGGAGAAAGTACCCGCGGAGACTTTGTGGATGGTTTTATTGTCATCCCAACTCCTGGGGTGCTTGGTAAATGCTGATCAGGATGATAAGTCTTCTATTGATAAACAAATGACAAGTTGACGGGACATAGTCATACATTTTTAATCCCTAACTTTTTCCTGGATCGCCCTTTCGGGTTTTCAGTCCACCGGGATACCCTTTTTTACTCAAGCCGCCTTTTCAGGTTTTCGACTTGCTGGGTGTATAATTTTTTTGTATATATCCCAAATTTTTGCCTGAAATCTTTTGATTCATCGGGATGCCCTTAATTTTGCCTAGGCCTGTCAACCTAGCGGGTCTTTTTCATGCGTAGTATTTTCTGACTATGTCCATGTTCATCGGGTGCGGAGAATTGTCATTGTCCATAGTAGCGAGTGTTGCCACACTTCCAGAAGATGTTTGTTTGATCGTACAAGATTCGTTGCTGGAATTCATGTCTAATGCCCCAAGTGATTCAGATGGAGATCTGCCCCTGGCTATTCGGCACTTTTGAGAGATTCCTCGAATCTTGACTTGATTTCCCCATATCAGCTGGATACTATGCCATACCCCTTGATTATGAAGGGCCTGTTACAGGAAATGTCTTTCCATCTGAGGTGGTTCTGTCCATTGAGAGGATTTATGTTTATTGAATATCCATCGTGCGAATTTCTCTGCTGTTAAACAAATAGTCATATGCAAACAATGGTATTCGAAGAATGCAAAGCTTATGTCTATCTTGAAGTTTGAATATTCATTTTTTAGTAAAACAAACAAATTTTATAAAAGTGTGATGTCAGCTCAGGATTTATAGTGAACCCTACAGGAGTCAGGATACCTTTGTAACAGTATGCTCTCGAACTAACCCATGCTTCAGCTAGGACTTTTTAAGGGTTGTAACGTGGCCTGGTTCACGGTTTAAGAAACAAAGGATAAAGGCTCAAAATTTATTTGTACCCACCCGTTCTTCATGATGTTCTTCAGTCCTACGCTCAGTTAATTGTGCATTTTGAATCCCAATTGAGTTTTGGAATGTCCTTGATATTCCGGTGATGGTTCAGAGATTGAATGTTTGTTTGAGAAGGCAGCCATTTTTGTGACCTTTTACTTTTGTTGAGGATTTACAGGACCTCTTTATTTTTTAATTTTGTAATCCCTGTCTTTTGCCTGAACTGTTTCTTTTGTGATTACAGCTAGCGGGATGCCCCCGTTTTTTCTTAAGTCTCCTTCATAGGTTTTGACTTAGCGGGCTTCTCTTTTGAGAGATAATGACTGCCGATTTTAATGATTATGTGGAAACATCACCATCTTCCGATTTGGAAGGAAGTCTTTGATGTCATTCCTTACGTATGAAGTGGAAGATTGCGACTGAATGCGCACCAGAATTAACTGAGAAAACTACCCTGCCCCAGGTTATGATTAAGGGTTTTAATTTGTGTGAAAAGAAAACTCCTACTTCTTAGGCTCAACGGGGTTGACTAGGGATTATCTTCCTTATAACCCCATTGTTTAGGATTTGAAACAACGTCTGTACATCGTCAGTGGGGTCTGTTCAAAAGCATACTGTATAGATTGTGGTATCGTTCTCTCCATCCTCCCTCTAAAGGCTTAGAGCTTTTAATCAGGAGTTGAATATCACAAAAGGGAAGTGTTGTACCCCAAAATTTGCCCTCCCATTTCTCAATGATTTCTCATCACAAAACCTTTGAAGCCCAAGATCCAGTTAGGGTTTCATCTGCTCAAGACCTCTCCTTGCACTGTTGACCCAAATTAGGGTTTGTGTTTGCACCAAGATGTTTTGACCTAAAGTGCTTAAGATGACTTTCATGCTTCATATTGGACTCCCAAGTTTATCCATACCAAGTTTCAAGCTTTGATTCCAAGTTTTGCTCAGTCAATTGGACAGTTGACCTAGAAATCAGCTGTATTGGGGAAAAAGTCAACTGTGGCCAATTGACAGTCAAACCTCATGAAAATTGACCCACATCAACATTATGAACTCATATGGACCATTTGGTCAAGTTTGGATCACAATTCCATAAGAAATTTGATCAGATCACCAAAAGGGCAAAATGGTCATTTTTAGGGTTTTGACTGCACAAAGGCAATTTTTGACTGTTTGACCTAGCCAATGGCAAACCAAGCTCATATATGAACTCAAGGACCCCATGGAATTATCTTGACATGCTCAACAAACTCAAAAGATCCTAAGTACACAAGATTGACAGTTGAATTTCCCAGTCAATTGATCAATTTTGACTGTATACTGAAAAGTCAAACTTTGACTTTTTGGTCAAAATCAAGAGTCAAGATTCACTTTTCATCAAAACATGCCAAATCATGAAACTTGTTCATCAAGAAATCACAAAATGCAAATTAGGGTTAGAAAGTAGAATTTTTCATAACTTAGAATTTTTCTAAGTTATAAAAAACCCTAATTTTTTCCTAATTTTGCCCCACTTTTTCACCAAGATCCATTTGGATTCAAACAAAAGTCAAAACATGAAAGTTGTAGCTTGTTGCATAATCTACAACTTTGATTCACAAAGTTTTCCCATTTGAGGCTTGTATCTCAAGTTACAAATTTTTGAATAAGGGCACTAAACCATTCTTAACTTAGTGAATTTTTGACCTATTTTGACAAGGTTTTCTACCCCACTTCAAGGCCATTTTCCATACACTTCCACTTGGAATTTCAAATTGCATTTCAAAGATGGATTGTAGTACACATTCCAAACTTTCCAAAATGTCCAATAACTCATCAAACAACCTCATGACTTGAGAGATTCGAATTTTACAATTTGGCAAAAACTCACTTTTGAATTGGCTATTTTTCATGTTCATAATTTGTGCAAACTTCTCAAACCAGCATGCCCCTTGATTACAGGTCCTAAAACCATCCAACACTCAATAATTTAATGCATGTTCATTGTGCTAAGACCTTGTTTCATGAGCTAAAGCATTGTATGATGGATTAATCCCAAATTGGAAAAAGCATTATATCCATTTTTGCAAAGGTTTCACTTTATGTCATGATGCAAATCCACAAGTACAAATCAAATCCAATTGGCACAAGATTATGAGCAAAACACTCTGATCAAGGAGAGATTATGCAGCTCATTAGGGGTCCTCTACTTGCCTAAAACACCAAGTTGGCTTTGCTTGCTTAAGGGTGAAGAAAAGTACCATAACATATGACATCTTTCATCTCAGCATTAGAACACAGAAGCAAATATTGTAGACACATTCCAAACATCCCAACCAAGCAGAAGCACGACCCTAAGACCATCAACACCTCCCCATTGCCATAATCACTCTCAAACTGCAAAAACATGGCAAGGCCTGCAGTTTGAGTACCATCTTTCATTTCTCTCAAGCTTTCTTGCCCAAACCAGTTCACACGCCTTCCATACCATCTATGCAAGCTAACCAAGACCTGAAACACGACCTGTAATCCCTCTAACCACTTCCACCATTTTCAGTTTCTTGCTTTGCAGGTGAAGTGCTCTAGCACGATTCAGAAGCTTTCAAGACAAAGTAAACATTGGAATAGCATCCCTGGACCTCAAGGAAACTTTTCCAATCATCACCTTGCACTGAAAGTTCCCTCATTGCCAGATAGAACTTCAGCTGAACAGGTATCTTGGTGAACTTCTATCTCTCTTATCAAGCATCATTAACTCTAAGTTTGTGAATAAACAATGTTCTACTCATGCCACTGAACATGTACATGTTTTTACTTTTCATTTCTTTTGCTTGAGCTGTGAGAATTTGAGGTTTGAAAATGGCAGAAAATCTAGGTTAGGATTTGGGGGAGAAGAAATTCTCCCTCATCTTAGAGAGTTAGGTCAAGTTCTGCATATGGTTGGATTCGTCTCTTGATGCTGAACATTTTTTATGTTATGAGTTTTTATTAATAAGCCAGGAATCAGGAGTTAGAAGATCAAGAACAGGGCGCGCGTTTTTGAATTGTTTTTGGCTGAAGGTTGAAGACAATGTCTTCTTGGGCTGGGCCTGAACTATTTTCTTATTCACACCATTTTTTTTGTTTTGCACCCCCTGAGCCCATTTCATTCATTTTTAATATTTTTTGACTTTTGCTTTTTTTGACTGACTCATTTATTTTTTCTCAGCATATTAAAAATATAAAAATATTTTTCTCATCATTTTTTGATTTTATTAGGTATTTATTTGATTTTTCTTTTAGTTTGAACATAAATAAATAAATATATATGTTTTGTTAAAATATTAAAATATTGGAAATACATTTTTACATACTTTTATTTTATTTTTACTTCCTGAAAATATTTTATGGAAAAATACTTTTTTTATTTAAATATTAAATATTATTAATTAATATATATAATACACATTTTGTAAATAATATGAATATATAGGTATATATTAATGTGCTTAGGATAAAAATACCAAAAAATGTACATATTTTATTTTTTTAATATTTAATGCTAAAAAATGCCCTTTTTACAAATATACAATATTTTATTTTATTTTTTGTATGTAAATAATAAATATTATATGAATTAATTGATTAATACCCCTTTGATTAAAAATTAGGGTTTTGCCCTAAATTTGAAAATACTCAAAAAATAATACCTTTTTATTTCCCTTTTTATTTCACATAAATAATATTCTTTTTTTCATACACATAAAAATTCTTTTTTTGCATTTTGCATATTTATTTCAATTTCCATTTAATTATACAATTATTTGTCTTGTAAATATTCAAAGAAAATGATGTAATAGTTAGGTTTAAATTCTTGTCTAAATATACCCCATTTGAAACATTGTACCCCCCCTCCCCATATTATTGTGTTGTAATAGTGTAGGAATTTAAATTTCGCACTTTAAATGCTTTCTAAACATACTATGCTAGAATTAGGGTTTGTACGCGAATAAAACGAACAAAATAGTTGGACCTAATCTCAAGATAAATAAGCATGAAAATGGACAACACATTTCACACTTGCACCCCTAGGGTATTCCACTTCGTTGCCTTCAAATAATTGGGCCATATTGTATGTTGAATTTCTTTGGGTAAAACAAACAATCAAATGATCATAGTCCCTCAAAATGTTGCCTAAATGAATGATCAAGTCCCTTTTAAAGAAAAATTTCCCAAAGACATTTAACACTATTGCAATTATGGTCTAAACGATGACCCGCGCCCGTCCCTTTCACCTCCTAAGACAAGATTGTCCACCAAATGCAATGGTGGAACAAAATTGTCAAAAGGTTTAAAACATAACAAAAATCTTTGAGAAAACTTTAGGGTAGATAACTCTTAAGTACTTGCCAATTTGCAAAGAAAACACTTGCCTATTTTCAAAACCCACTTCACAAACACTTTCAAAACAAGCTTTTAAAAAACCTTGAAACACCTTTTGTAAAACATTCGAGTAAAGAATTATTACAAGGGTAGCCTATACAAGGCATCTTTTCAAAACATCTTCAAAACCACACACCAAGCACCATTTCAAACAATTGAAAACCAAGGTAAGTTGATCTAAGCAAGTACCTAAGAGCCCATGGATAACCATGGATAGAAAGGGTGCTAATACCTTCCCTTTCTATAATCTACTCCCCGAACCCAAGAAAAATCTCAAAGGTTTTTTGCTGTGCTTTTTAAACCTTTCCTTAGGATAAAATAAAAAGTCGGTGGCGACTCTTGCTCAACCGAAACATTTGCGAAAACAAACGCAAAACCACAGTCAGTTCTCCCACCGTACCACAGAACTGGAGACTCTGCTGGGGAGAATTTTAAAAGTGGAGTAACCTTAGGGATTAGATCACCCTCTTGCATGACTAATTGTTTGAATTGATTGCTTTATATCTTGGCTCTCTTGTTTGGGTTTGCAAATCCTACACCCGGATTTTGGGAAACATTTCATAAATAGCAATACGTTGTGGAAACTGTGCGGGGTATACCGACACAGTCGAAGCAATAGCTATATTAGTGCGACATATTTGTGAGTACCGGTAACCCTTGAGTTCATTCAAGGAAAGTACGGGGCCGCTGAGTGATGTCACTAAGCACTAATGACCTAGAACCTTACTTGACCATCTTGGCCTTTCAATAGGGGTAGTGAGATGACCGGCTTTGGTGCAGTCCGAAGTTGGTAGATACTCGATACTACACTCATTGAGGGTTGTTTTCTTGGAATATTTTGGTCGCTAGTTAAGTGGCTAAACCAAAAAAATGAATGTTGAAAACAATCCCGTGATATTGAGCTCCTTAGAACCCGGTTACTATTTATAGGATAGGTTTTTAAGCCAACTACACTCAAGAGGGTACTTACCTATGAAACCCCACGCAAGCCTGAAACTAGGGTTTGGTGTGATTTGCTTGTACATATGTTTTGTGCATACATCATAAACATCATGAAGCATCATATGCATTTACTAACCATTTCAAGGGTTTGGATCTTCATCTTTGTTCCTGTTTTGTAGGTCATGGAAATTCCTCGCAGAAATACCATTCAAGTCAACCTTGTGAGAATTTCTCCTCAACTCAAAGAGCTCACCTCAAGAATTCCAGAAAATTCATCCTTCAGTGAAAGACATGGTAGACTGCTCAGCCTAGTCAACACCAACATTGAAGAAGACATGATGAAAGTGCTATTCCAGTTCTTTGACCCTCTTCACCACTGCTTCACTTTCCCTGATTATCAGTTGGTACCCACTTTGGAGGAGTTTTCTCAACTCCTAAGAATCCCTATCCTTAATCAACTACCCTTCAACGGTACGGAAAAGGAACCAAAGCCGGAAGATGTTGCTCGAGCATTACATCTACAACCATCTGACATCAAGGGGCAGTGCGAAACCAGAAGCGGCGTCAAAGGATTCTTAGCAAAGTTCTTGTTTGAGAAGGCACAAGAATGTTGGAACTCATTGGACCTACAAGCCTTTGAAGAGATTGTGGCACTCCTTATCTACGGGTTGGTCTTGTTCCCAAATCCTGACCAATTGGTAGATGTCAACGCCGTCAAAATCTTCTTGTCCAGAAATCCAATACCAACATTGCTTGGGGACATCCTTCACTCATTTTACACACGAACAATGAGAAAGAGGGGTGTTCTCATGTGCTGTACTCCTATCCTTGCAAGGTGGTTTATTTCGCACCTTCCACAATCTGTCCTGAAGAATGACCAAGGCTCAAGGTGGTCCCAACGGTTGATGACTCTTACTCATTCTGATGTGCATTGGTGTTCTCGGTCCAGAGAAAATGTCATCATTGTCGATCGTTGTGGAGAATTTCCTAATGTTCCTTTACTTGGAATCAGGGGAGGTATCACCTACAACCCTTGCCTAGCTTTGAGGCAATTTGGATATGCACGGAGGGATGGCCCTCATGAGATGTTGATTCCTAGCCTAGTTTTTGACTTCGACAACGATGCGCAAGGACTTCGCCAAAGATTCATCAGAGCTTGGGGAAAACTCAACAAGGTCGATAGCAAGACTCTGGGACACAAGAACTCCATCCCTCTTGAGCCCTATCTCAAGTGGGTACGAGCCCGAGCCCAAAGTCTAAAGATGCCTTATCCTCATGTACTCCCAGTGATTAAAGAGCCCGTCAATGAAGGAGAGGTCCCCTACACCATCCTGCATCCAGACATGCCTACATCGTGGGAGGAAATGCAGAAAAGTTGGATTCAACTCAAGGAGGAACGAAATACTTTTGAAGCTAGCTACTACGCCAGTGAAAAGAAGGTTCTAGAGCTTACCCACCGACTCCACGAGCAAGAGGCCCTCAACACCTACATCGCACCAAAGAGGATGCGCAATGTCTTTCTGCCTTAAGAAGTTTATTTTGTAATATTTGGCCCATGGGGCATTTATGTACTAACAAATTTCTTCTTATTAATATGATGTGCGTTCTTCTTTGTCTGAAACAATTTTGAATGTTCTAAATCCTTGAATGCATTGCATACACAAGCATACCATTCATCATGTGCATAAGCAGGTCTCACTCCAGGTTTCCTCATCTGTCTGCTGTTTATTTCAGTAGGATGGATCTCGAGCAAACAGTCAAAGACCTACAAGCTCAGAATGCACAGTTCCAGCAACTCCTGATGACTTTGGTTAAAAGTCAGGAGGATATCAAGACTCAATTGGGGAATAAGGACCCAGTGAAGAAGAAGAAAAAGAGGATTGGGGTGGCTACTTTGGGGAGAAGATTTGACAGAGAAGCTCGGAGAGTGCTAGAATTTCCTCCTACTTCTGATGAAGGGACTAGTAAAAGAGATGGAGTTGCGGTGCCTTCCGAGTCTGATGCGGAGGAAGAAGAGGTTGAAGAGGATGAAGATTATTCTGACCAGCAATATCCTCCAGCTGATGATAAATACAAGGGTTTAGAAGACAGATTGGCTGCCATGGAATTACAAAGAGTACCGGGTCTGGATTTTGAAGACTTGGGTTTGGTTGCCGGGATTGTGATTCCCCCAAAATTCAAAGTGCCAGTGTTTGTGAGGTATGATGGGCTGTCCTGCCCCAAAATGCATCTCAGGTCCTACGTGAGAAAGATTCAACCTTATACAGCAGATAAAAACCTCTGGATTCATTTCTTTCAAGACAGCCTGTCGGGAGCTCAGTTGGAGTGGTTTTATCAGCTAGAAGGAACCAGTGTCAGAAATTGGGAAGATTTGGCCACCGCTTTCTACAAACAATACCAGTATAATTCTGACCTTGCTCCTACTCGTACCCAACTTCAGGGTATGTCACTAGGAACAAGCGAGGGATTCAAAGAATATGCACAAAAATGGAGGGATTTGGCTGGCAGGGTGCAGCCTCCTTTAACCGACCGTGAACTCGTTGATATGTTTCTTGGGACCTTATCTGGGCCATTTTTCAATCATCTAATTGGTAACTCTTCCGCGGGGTTTACCGATTTGATCTTAACAGGCGAAAGAATAGAAGCTGGCATCAAGTCAGGAAAGATTCAGAAGGGTGTTGCTGCAAGTGTTGAGAAGAAGCCTTTTAAGAAGGAGACAGCTATGGTATATTCTCAGAGAAAAGCAGGGAAGATGGAGCGTCGGCCAACTGTGGGGGCCGTAATGATTCAAAATACTCCAAGTGAGCAGCCTCGCTATAACCAGTCCAGACCAAATCAGCAACGGGTGGAACGGCCACAACGGCAGTTCACTCGTATTAATATGACTCCAGCGCAAGTGCTTCCCCATCTATTGAAGTTGAACCTCGCCACCATCAAGGAGGCGCCAAAGAATGTGAATACGTCCTCTCCGCATTATCATGCCAATGCTAAATGCGCCTACCATTCAGACAGTGTTGGACACGACACCAATGATTGTTGGGCACTCAAGCATAAAATCCAAGACCTGATAGAGGCTAAGGAGGTAGAGTTTGAAGCTCCAGAGAAGCCCAATGTGATATCTGCACCTATGCCGAAGCACGGCCGAAATGTCAATGCCATTGAAGAAGATTTGTATATTGCTGATGTCAGTGATCTGACCACTCCACTGCTAACCATTAAGTTGAATTTGTTAAGGGCCGGGATCTTCCCAGGATGTAAAGAAGACTGCTATTGTTGCTACTCTCTGCCGTTTGATTGTCCGCTACTGAAGAAAGGCATCCAAGGCCTTATGGATAGTCGACAAATTTTGTTTGAAAAAGTTTCTGCTGTTCCAGTTCATACTGAAGATGTCTCAATCATAACCATTCACGCCAATCTTTCCAAGGCCGTCAAAAAGCCTGTTAAGATTACACCAGCTGCAAAATCTGTTCCTTTGAAGATAACAATGCCAGGGCCTGTTCCCTATGTTTCTGAGAAGTCGATACCTTGAAACTATGGCGGTGACATCTACTACCATGGTATCAAACAAATCGAGGTAATTGAAGAAAGTTCGGATGATGAAGAAGCCAACATTAGTAACATTGCGGGCACCAGCAAAATCACCAGGAGCGGGAGAATATTTTCTCCAGAGATTGCCCCTCCAAGAGCAGTCTTTGGACCCTCATCAGCTAACGAAGTCATCCCTGCACCAATAAAACTCTCTGCTAGAACTCCTCTGATTGAAGACATTGTTGTTCCTAGTACTGTCTCTCCTACCGCTGCTGACAAAGGTAAGGGAATCCAAGATGAGCCCGTCAGGACGAGGGCTTAACCTTTGGTTATCCCGGAAACCTCCAAGAAGGAAATGGACGAGATTTTGAGGATAATCAAGAGAAGTGATTACGATGTGGTGGAACAGTTGGGGCAAACCCCCTCCAAGATCTCCATGCTGGCACTACTACTTTGCTCAGAAGCGCACGCTAAAGCCCTGATAAAGTTTCTAAAGGCAGCTCATGTGCCCCAAGAAACCTCTGCGGATCAATTTCAAAATTGTGTGGCTAACCTAACTGCGGACAATGGATTAGGTTTTTCTGATGCCGACCTAACCCCTAAAGGCAGAAACCACAATGATGCTTTGCATATTTCAATCGAGTGTCGCGGAACCACTCTTGCACATGTTTTGGTTGATACCGGTTCGTCGCTGAATGTTTTGCCTAAGAAGGCCTTGGACCGACTAGATTGTGAAGGGTTAGAATTGAAGCCGAGTGATATTGTTGTCAGAGCTTTCGATGGTTCGAAGAGAATGGTCCATGGAGAGGTTGAAATTCCCATCAAGATAGGCACCGAGGTGTTTAAATCCACTTTCTATGTGATGGACATCCGTCCATCATACTCTTGCCTGCTGGGTAGACCTTGGATACACCACGCTGGGGCAGTCACCTCCTCCTTACATCAGATGTTGAAGTATCCTGTCAAGGGAAAGATCATCACTGTCCATGGCGAAGAAGAGTACATGATCAGCCACTTAAATTCTTTCCGGTATGTGGAGGTTGAAGGAAAATTCATCGAGACACCGTTTCAACATTTCGAAGAAGCCCTTCCTGAAATAGCGGTAGCGAAGTTGACGGCTGAGACACCGAGGCAGATGGCCAGGATGGCATCTCTGGAGGATGCAAGGGCCGCAATAAAAGAAGGGAAGAATTCAGCATGGGGGCAGTTGCCCGACTTTCCGCATAAGACTGACAAATTTGGATTAGGGTTCACAGCCGCCGGCCAGAAAGCTATGCGCCGTGCGAAGATTGAAAGGGCGCCAGTCAAAATTTCTCCCTACGGAATCAACGCCCTGGAAGATGAGGATAAAGAAAGCAACGTTGAAGAGTGGATTTATCCAACTGTCAAAGGAGGATTGAGCAATTGGGAGGCTAAGGACTTTGTCCCCATCACTTTTATTCATCAGTAATTTATCTGTTAAACATTTCTTATTTGGTCTGTAATATTTACTTTCAAACAATCTGTACACTATCTTTTCACTTCCTGCCTTGCCCGGGGCATGTAGGTCCATTTGTAAGGGTTTTGATTATTTTTCATATCCATATGCCATGTTTAATGATTCATTGGACGTTTTTCATTTGATAAACTGCTTATGTTCATTTTCTTTCCTTTTGCATTTTTTGTTTAAGGATGGCTATCCCTTACACACACCCACACTCACCAATGCAGGTACCCATCCACTCCGGGTTCCATGGGTGACTATTCTGCTATATCTTTCAATAACTCTGAGGATCTGGTCAATCTAGCCGAGTATGAAGATGACGAAGGTTGTGAAGTACCCGGGGAACTAGCCAGACTTCTGCAACAAGAGGAAAGGGCCATCCTACCGCATGAAGAGCCATTGGAAACTGTTAACTTGGGAACCGAGGAAGACCGGAAGGAGGTGCAAGTGGGTGCCAATCTGAAACCGAGTGTCAAGGAATGCCTAATACAGTTGTTGAATGAGTATGTTGAAATCTTCGCTTGGTCTTATGAAGACATGTCGGGTTTAGACACAGACATCGTGGTTCACCGTCTCCCCACAAGAGAAGACTGTCCACCGATCAAGCAAAAAGTTCGCCGAATGAGGCCTGACATGTCTGAGAAGATCAAGGCAGAAGTAATGAAGCAATTCGATGCTGGCTTTCTGGCCGTTACGTCCTATCCTCAATGGGTCGCTAACATTGTGCCGGTACCTAAGAAAGATGGCAAAGTCAGGATGTGTGTGGACTACCGGGATTTGAATAGGGCAAGCCCCAAAGATGATTTTCCGCTGCCACACATTGACATTTTGATCGACAATAGAGCTCAGCACAAAGTGTTTTCCTTCATGGATGGATTCTCGGGCTACAATCAAATCAAAATGGCCCCCGTGGATATGGAGAAAACAACTTTTGTCACACAATGGGGCACTTTCTGTTACAAGGTGATGCCGTTCGGGTTGAAGAACGCAGGGGAAACTTATCAACGCGCCATGGTAGCTTTGTTTCATGATATGATACATCATGAGATTGAAGTTTACGTAGACGATATGATAGCTCGGTCACAAACAGAGGAGGATCACCTTGAACATCTAGAAAAGCTGTTTGCCAGGTTGAAAGAATACAAACTCAGGCTGAATCCAAGTAAGTGCACTTTTGGAGTTAGGTCTGGTAAACTTCTAGGATTCATTGTAAGCAACAAAGGCATTGAAGTCGATCCAGCAAAAGTAAAAGCAATACAAGAGATGCCCGCTCCCCGTACTGAGAAGGAAGTTAGAGGATTCTTGGGGCGCTTAAACTATATTGCCAGATTCATCTCACATCTGACTTCTACCTGTGAGCCAATTTTCAAACTCTTGAAAAAGGATCAGGTAGTGGAATGGAACGACGATTGTCAAGCTGCTTTTGATAGAATTAAGGAGTATTTGCTAGAACCTCCTATTCTGATGCCACCCGTCGAAGGAAGACCATTGATCATGTATCTGACTGTCTTGGATAACTCAATGGGGTGTGTTTTGGGCCAGCATGACGAGTCTGGTCGAAAAGAGCATGTTATTTATTACCTTAGCAAAAAGTTTACCGACTGTGAGACTCGCTACTCACTGCTCGAGAAAACTTGCTGCGCTTTGGTATGGGCTGCTCGCCGACTAAGGCAGTATATGTTGACTCATACTACCTTGTTGATTTCCAAAATGGATCCTATCAAGTATATCTTCGAAAAGCCCGCCTTATCTGGAAGGATAGCTAGATGGCAAATGATCTTAACTGAGTATGACATCCAGTACACCACCCAAAAAGCTATAAAAGGGAGTGTATTAGCTGACCATCTGGCTCATCAGGCTATTGAAGACTATCAACCCATGAGATTTGACTTCCCAGACGAGGACATCATGAATTTGAACAACGTTGAAGGTGACGGACCGTATGACGGACCTGAAAAGGGATCCCGATGGACCCTGTACTTTGATGGTGCTTCAAATGCGCTTGGAAACGGTATTGGCGCAGTACTCATTTCTCCAGAAGGTTGTCACACACCTTTCACGGCCCGACTTTGCTTCAGCTGCACAAACAACATGGCTGAGTATGAAGCTTGCATCTTTGGTCTCAAGGCTGCTATAGACTTGGGGATCAAATCTTTGATCGTATTTGGGGACTCGGCTTTGGTTATCAGTCAAATCAAAGGAGAATGGGATACCAAACATCCTAATCTCATCCCATACAAAGAACATGTCCTGACATTGTTGCCTCATTTCGAGCAAATTACCTTCGAGCATTTCCCGCGAGAAGAGAATCAGCTAGCAGATGCTCTGGCCACAATGTCCTCCATGTTTAAACTCAACTGGGATAACGAGGCTCCCCAAATCACCATCGAGGGAATGGGTGAACCTGCGCATTGTCACGAGATTAATACCGAAGAAATGGTGGAACAACCTTGGTTCCATGAAATCAAAAGGTATCTCGAGACTAGAGATTATCCTGAAGGAGCTTCCGTAAATGACAAGAAGTTCTTAAGGAAATTCGCTGCTAAGTTCTTCTTGAGCAACAGCATCCTTTACAAACGAAGCCATGATTGTGTATTACTCTGATGCGTAGATAAAGCTGAAGCAGAGTTGATCATGACTGATATACACAGCGGCACATTTGGCACTCACTTGAGCGGGCATACAATGGCTAAGAAGATCCTAAGGGCAGGCTATTACTGGTCTACTATGGAGGCTGACTGCCATCAACATTCCCGTACTTGCCACAAGTGTCAAGTCTATGCTGACAAAGTTCATATTCCTCCGGTTCCTCTCAACGTCCTGACTGCTCCGTGGCCCTTTGTAATGTGGGGCATTGATATGATTGGAGAGATCAAGCCCACGGCTTCCAACGGACATCGCTTCATCCTGGTTGCCATTGACTATTTCACCAAATGGGTCGAAGCGGCTTCCTTCGCCTCTGTGACTAAAAATGTGGTTTCCCGCTTTATCAAGCAAAATCTCATATGTCGGTATGGTGTTCCAGACAGGATCATCACAGACAACGGTACAAATCTGAATAACACGATGATCACTGCATTGTGCGAACAGTTCAAGATTTATCATCACAATTCATCTCCCTATCGGCCGAAGATGAACGGTGTTGTTGAAGCCGCGAACAAAAACATTAAGAATATCATTCAGAAAATGAAAGTCACTTACAAAGACTGGCATGAGATGTTACCGTTTGCTCTGCATGGATACCGTACGACGGTACGTACTTCAACCGGGGCAACCCCATTTTCTTTGGTTTATGGCATGGAAGCTGTTTTTCCTTTGGAAGTCCAGATCCCTTCTCTAAGGATTATGAAGGATGCAGGTTTGAATGAAGATGATTGGATGCAAACCCGACTTGATCAACTCAATCTGATCAACAAAAAACGACTTGCTGCTATATGCCATGGTCAGACG
Source organism: Vicia faba (assembly GCA_948472305.1). Taxonomy (NCBI): domain Eukaryota; kingdom Viridiplantae; phylum Streptophyta; class Magnoliopsida; order Fabales; family Fabaceae; genus Vicia; species Vicia faba. The sequence continues at coordinate 494,251,628 of OX451741.1, forward strand.
TATCAAAAGCGAGTGATCAAGGCCTTCAATAAGAAAGTCAAACGTCAAGTGTATCAAGTCGGAGATCTTGTAATCAAGCGGATTATCTTACCGCAAAGTGATCCCAGGGGCAAATGGACTCTTACATATGAAGGACCATTTGTGATCAAGAGCATTTTTTCTGGTGGTGCAATGATTCTGACCACCATGGACGGCGACGATTTACCGCACCCTGCGAACGCAGACAGTCAAAAGATACTACGCATAAAATAACCCGACAAGTCGAAAACCCGAAAGGGCGGCTTGGGCAAAAATGGGCATCCCGGTGAGCCGAAAACCCGAAAGGGCGGTTCAGGCAAAAATTAGGGATAAAGACAACAACAAAAATCTGTACACCCGGCAAGTTGAAAACCCGAAAGGGCGGCTTGGGCAAAAAGGGGTTTCCCGGTGGATCGAAAACCCGAAAGGGCGATTCAGGCAAAAGTTAGGGAATTAAAGCGTATGACTATGTCTCATCGGATCACTTCAAGAACAATCTCTTCATCAACCGGTTCCAAGCTTCTGATCAATCCAGTCATCGTCAAACGAAGCATTGAATGGACAGATATTCAGAGTTGTGAAAGCTATAGCGGAATGGAATCCCATGGAATTATTTCACATAGCCATCCTTTATTTTGTATAAATCTTTCCATATTTACGACAGAATCCTCTTACTAGGATGATTGTCTCCTTTGTACAAACATACTCAAAGAAAATCAATACAAATACTTTTCCCAGAAAGTTGTGTCATTTCCTTTTCTTTTCTCTTGCACTATTTGTTTTATTTTGAGAAACGTCCAATGTTTTGTTAAATAGGCATATGCATTTGAAACATAATCATTCTCTTATGAGTCGGGAAAGAGGATTACTGATAAGCCGAAGGTACAGTTGGATAACCCGATCCCCTTTCAAAGGAAACCCCCGGGAGATTTGGAATCCATATCCCTAGCAAGTCTTGAAGCTCATCCCCAGTAGATTCTGGAAGCTTATTCTCCGCAGGAAACGGACGTCTCTCCCGAGTTTTATTCAAAGTTATTCCTCCCAGGGACTTATAACTGGGTTATCCTCAGCTAACAACCGCGGAAGATCGCACTCGCCAAAATTCTTCCCATCCCCAGCGGAGTTCATCAAATTTCCCCAGCAGTAACTTATCTTTACAATCCCCCAGCCAGAGGATCCTCAGGAATCCAATTTCCCTCAGAATTGAAGTTTCAATATCCCCAGCGGAGCCGGACTAATGAACCTTTTCCCCACAGAGTTTTAGGAAGGAAAATCTTGAGTTCCCCAGTGAAGTCGCCAGAGACACTTCCCACCGAACTGAAGATTCCCGGTCTTGTATCCCCAGCATAAGTCTGCTAGATTGGTGCTCCCCAATAGAAGTCATCAGGAATGCCCCAGAGGTTTGGTATACAACCCAAGCTCCTTATTCCCCAGTCACGGCCAAGGAATTATTCTTCCCGGCAGCAGTCAGGATTCTTTTATCTTCAGCCATCCAGGATTCATCTATCCCTAGCAAGACAGTTCATCAGCTTACATGCGCATTCATTACATTCATATCATAAACATTGATATAACATATATTGCATCATACATTTCATGCAACATAATTTTGTGTCAGCTGACATTTTGTCCTTTTCAGGATAAGAATAAAAAGCTATCCTTAACCGTTTCAGATGCAATTTTACACGGACTCATCATCAAGCAACCCTATACCGGTTCCTATTCAAATTCAAGATTTCTGAAAATAGTTCACGGGTTCTCCAAGTAACGGATGTCAACCTATCACTTGTTCAGATTCTCCTCAAGACTTCTGAAAACAGTTTACGGATTCTTCCCAACAACGGATGTTAATCTACCAACTTGTTCAGACTCTTATCAACCTTTGAAAATAGTTTACGGACGCTTCCCAACAACGGATGCTGCTCTATTGCTTATTCAACTTCAAGATTTCTGAAAACAGTTCACGGATTCTTCCCAACAACGGATGTTAATCTACCAACTTGTTCAGACTCTTATCAACCTTTGAAAACAGTTTACGGACGCTTTCCAACAACGGATGCTGCTCTATTGCTTATTCAACTTCAAGATTTCTGAAAACAGTTCACGAATTCTTCCCAACAACGGATGTTAATCTACCAACTTGTTCAGACTCTTATCAACCTTTGAAAACAGTTTACGGACGCTTCCCAACAACGGATGCTGCTCTATTGCTTATTCAACTTCAAGATTTCTAAAAACAGTTCACGGGTCCTCCAAGTAACGGATGTTAGCCTATCGCTTGTTCAGACTCTTCTCAAACTTCTGAAAATAGTTTACGGATTCCTCCCAACAACGGATGTCAATCTATTGCTTGTTCAGACCCCCAGTTCAGAGATGGTTCAAAGCTTGGACACCTTCCTGATGTTCCCTTCCAGATGGCATCTCTAAGCCCATCCCCGACAGGATCTCTGTTACCCTCTCAAGATGGCATCTCTAAGCCCATCTCCAAATTGCATCTCTAAGCCCATTCCCGCATTCATTGCTTGGACGAGTGCAAATTTCCGGGCACTTTAGTGTCCAATCTCCTTTTACCCTCGAGTCACGAAAGGCAAGCTTGCCAATCTAACTCTTCGGATTCCAGAAGATTGAACAGGGGCAACTGTTGTACCCCAAAATTTGCCCTCCCATTTCTCATTGATTTCTCACTACAAAGCCCTTGAAGCTCAAGATCTAGTTAGGGTTTCATCTGCTCAAGACTTCTCCTTGCACTGTTGACCCAAATTAGGGTTTGTGTTTGCACAAAGATGTTTTGACCTAAAATGCCTAAGATGACTTTCATGCTTCATATTGGACTCCCAAGTTTATCCATACCAAGTTTCAAGTCTTGATTCTAAGTTTTGCCCAGTCAATTGGACAGTTGACCTAGAAATCAGCTGTATTGGGGAAAAAGTCAACTGTGGCCAATTGACAGTCAAACCTCATGAAAATTGACCCCCATCAACATTATAAACTTCCATGAACCATTTGATCAAGTTTGGATCACAATTCCACAAGAAATTTGATCAGATCACCAAAAGGGCAAAATGGTCATTTTTAGGGTTTTGACTGCACAAAGGCAATTTTTGACTGTTTGACCCAACCAATGGCAAACCAAGATCACATATGGACTCAAGGACCCCATGGAATTATCTTGACATGCTCAACAAACTCAAAAGATCCCAAGTACACAAGATTGACAGTTGAATTTCCCAGTCAATTGATCAATTTTGACTGTATACTGAAAAGTCAAACTTTGACTTTTTGGTCAAAATCAAGAGTCAAGATTCATTTTTCATCAAAACATGCCAAATCATGAAACTTGTTCACCAATAAATCATAAAATGCAAATTAGGGTTAGAAATTAGAATTTTTCATAACTTAGAATTTTTCTAAGTTATAAAAAACCCTAATTTTTTCCCAACTTTGCCCCCCTTTTTCACCAAGATCCATTTGGATTCAAACAAAAGTCAAAACATGAAAGTTGTAGCTTGTTGCATAATCTACAACTTTGATTCACAAAGTTTTCCCATTTGAGGCTTGTATCTCAAGTTATAAATTTTTGAATAAGGGAACTAAACCATTCTTAACTTAGTGAAATTTTAACCTATTTTGACAAGGTTTTCTACCTAACTTCAAGGCCATTTTCCATACACTTCCACTTGGAATTTCAACTTGCACTTCAAAGATGGATTGTAGTACACATTCCAAGCTTTCCAAAATGTCCAAGAACTTCTCAAACAACCTCATGGTTAGGGAGAATCGAATTTTTCAAAATGAGAAAAAGTCACTTTTGTTCTTGGCCATGTACATGTTCATAACACTATGCATTTCAATCTCAGCTTGCATATCTTGATTACAGGTCCTTAAACCATCCAACACTCATAAATTTAATGCATATTCTTTGTGCCAAGACCATGTTCTTTGTGTTCTAACATTGCATAAAGGATTAATCCCAAAATAGATAAAGCATTTCTTCCATTTTTGCAAAAGGTAGCTTTATGTCCAATTACAAATCCAAGAAGTACAGTCCATATCTAATTGGCACAAGTTTATGAGTTAATCACACTGATCAAGGAGGGATTATGCAGCATAGTATGAGGGCATGTACAGGCTAGAGGCACAAAGTAACCATTGCTTGCTTAAAGTGTAAGAAACACATCATAACTGAGGACAACTCTCATATCAACTTACAAGCACTTAAGTGAACTTGTGAAACACACTCAAGACATCTCAACCAAGCTATTGCACGACCCTAACACCTCTCATACACTCCCAATCTCAGAATCATCTTCAAACTGCAAAAACAGGGCCAGGCCTTTAATTTGAGTGCCATCTTCCATTTCCCTCAAGCTCTCTTGCCCAAACCAGTTCACATACATTCCCTAGCATCTATGCAAGCTAACCATGACTTGAAACACGACCTGTAATCCCTCTAACCAGTTCCACCATTTTCAGTTTCTTGTTTTGCAGGTGAAGTGCTCTAGCACGATTCAAAAGCTTTCAAGACAAAGTAAACATTGGAATAGCATCCCTGGACCTCAAGGAAGCTTTTCCAATCATCACCTTGCGCTGAAAGCTTCCTCATTGCCAGATAGAACTTCAGCTGAACAGGTATTTTGGTGAACTTCTATCTCTCTTATTAAGCATCATTAGCTCTAAGTTTGTGAATAAACAATGTTCTACTCGTGCCACTGAACATGTACATGTTTTTACTTTTCATTTCTTTTGCTTGAGCTGTGAGAACTTGAGGTTTGAAAATGGCAGAAAATCTAGGTTAGGATTTGGGGGAGAAGAAATTCTCCCTCATCTTAGAGAGTTAGATCAAGTTCTGCATATGGTTGGATTCGTCTCTTGATGCTGAACATTTTTTATGTTATGAGTTTTCATTAATAAGCCAGGAATCAGGAGTTAGAAGATTGAGAACAGGGCGCGCGTTTTTTGAATCACATAGTTCAGAGGTTGAAGAAAGGTTGCATTGGGCTGGGCTTGCTTTGTGTTTTCTTTTTGCACCATACAATTTGTTCTGAACCCCCTGAGCCCATTTGCTTTATTTTTAATGTTTTTTGACTTTTTCTTTTTTTAATTAACTCATTTATTTTTTCTCAGCATATTAAAAATTTAAAAATATTTTTTCTCACCATTTTTGAATTTATTAGGTATTTAGTTGATTTTTCTCTTAGTTTGAACATAAATAAATAAATATATATGTTTTGTTTAAAATATTAAAATATTGAAAATACATTTTTACACACTTTTATCTTATTTTTACTTCCTGAAAATATTTTATAGAAAAAAACTTTTTTTTATTTTTTTTAAATATTAAATATTATTAATTAATCTATATAATACATATTTTGTAAATAATATAAATAAATAGATATATATTAATACACTTAGGATATAAATACCAAAAAATGTACATATTTTATTTTTTAATATTTAATACTAAAAAATACATTTTTATAAATATACTATATTTTTATCTTATTTTTTGTATATAAATAGTAAATATGATATATATTAAATAACTAATACCATTTTGATTAAAATTAGGGTTTTGCCCTAAGTATGAAAATACCCCAAAAATAATACCTTTTTATTTCTCTTTTTATTTTCACATGAATAATATTCTTTTTTTTTCATACACATAAAAATTCTTTTTACATTTTGCATATTTATTTCAATTTCCATTTAATTATACAATTATTTGTCTTGTAAATATTCAAAGAAAATGATGTAATAGTTAGGTTTAAATTCTTGTCTAAATATACCCCATTTGAAACATTGTACCCCCCTCCCCATATTATTGTGTTGTAATAGTGTAGGAATTTAAATTTCGCACTTTATCGCTTTCTAAATATACTATGCTAGAGATAGGGTTTGCATGCGAATAAAATGAACAAAAAATAGTTTGACCTAATACAAGACAAAAAAAAGCATGAAAATGGACAACACATTTCACACTTGCACCCCTAGGGTATTTCACTTTGTTGCCTTCAAATAAATTGGACCATATTGCATGTTGAACTTCTTTGGGTAAAAACAAACAATCAAATGATCATAGTCCCACAAAATGTTGCCTAAATAAATGATCAAGTCCCTTTTAAAGAAAAATTGCCCAAAGACATTTAACACTATTGCAATTATGGTCTAAACAATGACCCGCGCCTGTCCCTTTCACCTCCTAAGACAAGATTGTCCACCAAATGCAATGGTGGAACAAAATTGTCAAAAGGTTTAAAACATAACAAAAATCTTTGAGAAAACTTTAGGGTAGATAACTCTTAAGTACTTGCCAATTTACAAAGAAAACACTTGCCTAATTTCAAACTACACTTCACAAACACTTTCAAAACCAACTTTCAAAAAAACCTTGAAACATCTTTTTAAAAGACAAAACACCTTTTTGTAAAACATTCAAGTAAAAAATTGTTACAAGGGTAGCCTATACAAGGCATCTTTTCAAAACATTTTCAAAACCACACATCAAGCACCATTTCAAACAATTGAAAACCAAGGCAAGTTGATCTAAGCAAGTACCTAAGAGCCCATGGATAACCATGGATAGAAAGGGTGCTAATACCTTCCCTTTCTATAATCTACTCCCCGAACCCAAGAAAAAATCTCAAAGGTTTTTGTTGTGCTTTTTAAACCTTTCCTTAGGATAAAATAAAAAGTCGGTGGCGACTCTTGCTCAACCGAAACATTTGCGAAAACAAACGCAAAACCCTAGTCAGTTCTCCCACCGTATCACAGATGCCTAACAAGGTAGACAGCAAGACACTGGGACACAAGAATTCCATCCCTCTTGAGCCTTATCTCAAGTGGGTACGAACCCGAGCCCAGAACCTAATGATGCCTTACCCTCATTTCTCCCTGTGATTAAAGAGCCTGTTACGGAAGGAGAGGTTCCCTACACCATCCTATATCCTGACATGCCTACATCGTTGGAGGAGATGCAGAAGAGTTGGATCCAACTCAAGGAGGAACGGAACACTTTTGAAGCCAGCTTCTACGCCAGTGAGAAGAAGGTTCTAGAGCTTACCCGCCGACTCCATGAGGAAGAGACCCTCAACACCTACATCGCACCAAAGAGGATGCGCAACGTCTTTTTACCTTGAAAAGTTTTTTGTAATATTTGGCCCATGGGGCATTTATGTACTGACAAATTTCTTCTTATTAATATGACGTGCGTTCTTTTTGTTTGCAACAATTTTGAATTTGCTAAATCCTTGAATGCATTGCATACATAAGCATATCATTCATCATACGCATAAGCAGGTCTCCACACCAGGTTTCCTTATCTTTCTGCTATTTATTTCAGTAAGATGGATCTCGAACAGACGGTCAAGGACTTGCAGTCTCAGAACTCACAGTTTCAACAACTCCTGATGACCTTGGCTAAGGGTCCGGAGGATCTAAAGGCCCTGTTGGGGAACAAAGAGCAAGTGAAAAAGAAGAAGAAGAGAATCGGGGTGGCTACCCTAGGAAGAAGGTTTGAGGGTGAAGCTAGAAGAGTGCTTGAATTTCCCCCTACATCTGAAGAGGGAACCAGTAAAGGGAATGCGGCTGCGGTACCTTCTGAATCCGAGGTTGAAGAAGAGGAGGCTGAAGAGGACGAAGACTACTCTGATCAACAATACCCGCCCGCCGATGACAAGTACAAGGGTTTGGAAGACATGTTGGCAGCTATGGAGCTGCAGAGAGTTCCCAGCTTAGATTTTGAGGATTTGGGATTAGTTGCTGGAATTGTGATCCCCCCGAAGTTCAAAGTGCCAGTTTTTGCAAGATATGACGGGTTGTCCTGCCCGAAGATGCATCTCATATCATATGTAAGGAAGATCCAACCTTACACTGCAGACAAGAACCTTTGGATCCATTTCTTTCAGGATAGCCTTTTAGGGGCTCAACTCGAGTGGTTCTATCAGCTGGATGGAGCCAGTATCCGAAACTGGGAGGACTTGGCTACTGCTTTTTACAAGCAATATCAGTACAATTCTGACCTCACTCCCACGCGTACCCAACTTCAGGGTATGTCACTGGGAACGGGCGAAGGATTCAAGGAGTATGCGCAAAAGTGGAGAGATTTGGATGGCAGGGTGCAGCCACCGTTGACTGACCGTGAACTTGTTGACATGTTCCTATGGACCCTGTCTGAACCATTCTTCAATCATCTAATTGGAAATTCTTCTGCTGGATTCACAGATTTGATCTTGACTGGTGAGAGAATAGAAGCTGGTATCAAGTCGGGGAAGATACAGAAAAGTGCCTCCGCGAGTACTGAGAAGAAGCCTTTCAAGAAGGAAGCTAGTGCTGTTTATGGTCCCAGAAGACAAGTTAAACCGGAACGCCGCCAAGCTGTCAATGCATTGGTAATTTCTAAGCCAGTTGCTTCTCCTCAGCAGTATAATCAACAAAGGGGTGAGAGACCCAAAAGGCAGTACACTCGGCTCAGCATGACCCTGTCTCAGATTTTGCCGCAACTACTATCAACCAATCTGGTAACTGTCAAAGAAGCTCCGAAGGTAGTAAACACAGCTTCTCCAAAGTACAACCCAATGCCCGTTGTGCTTATCACTCTGATAGCCCCGGGCATACTACGGATGATTGCTGGGCTCTGAGGAATAAGGTTCAAGACCTTATTGATGTTAAGGAAATACAGTTTGAGGCGCCCGAGAGGCCCAATGTTGTGACCGCTCCCATGCCCCAGCATGGAGTGAATGCTGTGGAAGAAGACCGATATGTAGCCTCCGTGGAAGAGATTGTTACTCCATTATCGACTGTCAAAAGGAATCTGTTGCTAGCCGGTTTATTTCCGGGATATGGTGAAGATTGCCTTCTATGTGCTGTTTCGCCTTTTGGTTGCCCTTTGCTGAAATCAGGTATCCAAATCCTGATGGATAGCAAAGAAATCTTGTTCGAGAAGATTGTTGTCCCTGCTGTCCCTGCCGAAGAAGTTTCTATTGTCACTATTTTCAACAAACCTCCCAAGGCTCCTTCAAAGAAGCCTGTCAAAATCATGTCCACTCAGAAGATTGCTCATATCATCATCACTGTTCCGGGGCCCCTCCCCTATACATCCGACAAAGCTGTCCCGTGGCACTATGGGGCAGACGTTTATGTTCTTGGAGTGAAGCAAGAGTTTGATACAAGTACTGGTGTCAGTAACATCACCGGGCCTGCCAAAATTACTCGCAGTGGTAGGCTATTCTCGCCAGATATTGCGCCACCAGCTATTCAGAAGCCTCTTCTCATCACATCTGCAAGTGTGCATGTTCCACTTCCTAATCAAGTTCCTGTTTCTACCCCTGCTGCCGAGTCATCTGACGCTCGGGGCAAAGGGATTGCTACTGATTTGCCTGCCCTGACGGAGGCACCGAAGACAACCACTGTTGAAGCCTCCCAGCAAGAGATGGAGGAGATCCTCAAGATTATCAAGAAAAGAGATTTCAATGTAGTTGAGCAGTTGGGGCACACCCCATCAAAGATTTCTATGTTATCACTGTTATTATGATCAGAGGCCCATGCCAAGGCCCTGATCTCCTTCCTGAAGACGGCTCATGTGCCGCAAGAAACATATGCTGATCAATTTACTGATTGTATGGCCAACTTGACTGCCGATAATGGTTTGGGCTTCTCTGACGCCGATCTGACTGCAAAAGGAAAAAATCATAATGACGCCCTGCATGTCTCCATTGAATGCAGGGGCACTACTCTTGCCCATGTGTTGGTGGACACCGGTTCTTCATTGAATGTATTACCCAAGAAGGCCTTAGACAAGTTAGATTGTGAGGGTTTGGAGCTCAAGCCTAGTAACATTGTGGTTCGGGCCTTTGACAGTTCGAAAAGGATGGTACACGGTGAAGTTGACATTCCAATCAGGGTTGGTTCTCAAGTCTTTGATTCTACTTTCTATGTGATAGACATCCGTCCATCCTACTCTTGTTTGCTGGGTCGTCCATGGATCCACAAGGCTCGAGCTGTGACCTCCACACTACATCAGAAGCTTAAGTACCCAGTCAGAGGAAAGATTGTCACTGTTCAGGGGGAGGAAGAATATATGGTCAGCCACTTAAACTCGTTCTGGTACATAGAGATGGATGAGGAGTTCATTGAGACCCCCTTTCAACACTTTGAAGAAGTGCCTCAGACACTTGCATCAGCTGAAACTGTGACTGAAAACCCTCCTTTGAAGATGGCTTCCTTAAAGGATGCTCGGGCTGTGATTGAGAAGGGTGAGTGCGCAAACTGGGGCCGACTTCCTGACTTTACTCCAAAGACCGACAAGTTTGGCTTGGGTTTCACTGCAGAGGCTCAGAGGGTTGTTCGTAAAGCAAGGATTGGAAGACCTCATGTATTCATCACCAACCCGGGAGTGAATGCTATTGAAGACGACATGGAGGAATTGAAATTCGACAGCTGGATCTACCCAACAACCGACAGTGGACCAAGCAACTGGACTGCCAAAGACTTCACACCTATTACTTTTGTCACTCAGTAATGAACTCTTTTGTTTTCAATTTGTAACAAACAATATGTTGAAACTCTTATGGCTCAGTGTTCTACCCGGGGCACCGTGGCTCCATTTGTGAGGGCTTTTGTATGACATTTTCATATATCATTAATCAAAACATTGGACGTTTGTTGCATTTCAAAATCTTGAGCTCCTTTTCTTTCTTTATTATATATTGCAAAACAGCTATATTTACACACACTCACTTATACAGGTTCCAATCCACTCTGGATCTCACTGGTAACGACTCTGCTACTGCCAGTTATGGCTTCGAAAATCCGATCAACTTAGCCGAATACGAAGGTGAAGATGATTGTGAAGTGCCTGGTGAACTTGCAAGACTGCTACTCCAGGAAGAGAGGGCCATTCAGCCACATGAAGAGCCAGTGGAAATGGTAAATCTGGGTACTGAGACAGACAGAAAGGAAGTCAAGATTGGTGCCAATCTAGAGCTCAGTGTGAAACAACGGTTGGTTCAGATGCTGCATGACTATGTGAAAATCTTTTCCTGGTCTTACGAAGACATGCCTGGGTTGGATACCGACATTGTGGTTCATCACCTGCCTACCAAGGAAGACTGCCCTCCGGTAAAACAGAAGGTCCGTCGTATGCGTCCAGATATGTCTGAGAAAATCAAAGCTGAGGTTATGAAACAATTTGATGCCAGGTTTCTAGCAGTGACTTCTTACCCTCAGTGGATTGCTAACGTGGTTCCAGTGCCGAAAAAGGATGGTAAGGTTCGGATGTGTGTTGATTACAGGGATTTGAACAGGGCCAGCCCCAAGGATGATTTCCCTCTGCCTCATATCAACGTTCTGGTTGACAATACTGCTCAGCATAAAGTTTTCTCCTTCATGGACGGCTTCTCCGGTTATAACCAGATCAAGATGGCTCCTAAAGACATGGAGAAGACCACTTTTGTTACTCAGTGGGGCACCTTTTGCTACAAGGTCATGCCTTTTGGGTTGAAAAATGCTGGGGCAACCTACCGACGTGCCATGGTTGCTTTATTTCATGACATGATCCATCATGAGATAGAAGTATACGTCGACGATATGATTGCAAGGTCTCAAACTAAGGAGGAACACCTTGACCATCTATGGAAGCTGTTTGACCGTCTGAAGTTGTACAAGCTGAGGTTGAACCCAAACAAATTCACCTTTGGGGTGAGATCTGGAAAATTGCTAGGCTTCATCGTAAGCGACAAAGGTATTCAAGTGGACCCTGCCAAGGTGAAAGCCATACAAGAGATGCCAACTCCCAAGACAGAGAAAGAAGTCAGAGGCTTTCTAGGGCATCTGAACTACATTGCCCGATTCATCTCGCATTTAACTGCTACCTGTGAGCCAATCTTCAAGCTGCTGAAGAAAGATCAAGTAGTACGTTGGAATGATGAATGTCAGGCCACTTTCGAAAAGATCAAAGAGTATCTCCAAGAACCACCCATTCTTATGCCACCGGTTGAAGGGAGACCTCTAATCTTATACTTGACAGTACTTGACAACTCAATGGGGTATGTGCTGGGGCAGCATGACGAGTCTGGCCGAAAAGAACACGTCATTTATTACTTGAGAAAAAAGTTTACCGACTATGAGACTCGGTACTCACTGCTCGAGAAAACTTGTTGCGCTCTGGTATGGGCTGCTCGCCGGTTGAGACAGTATATGTTGACTCACACTACTCTATTGATTTCAAAAATGGATCCAATCAAGTACATATTCGAAAAACCTGCTCTGTCCGGAAGAATAGCAAGGTGGAAAATGATCTTGACAGAATACGACATCCAGTACACGACTCAGAAAGCAATCAAGGGAAGTGTATTGGCAGACCATTTGGCACACCAGGCAGTGGACGACTACCAGTCGATGAACTTTGAATTTCCAGACGAGGATATCATGGTAGTGATTGATTGTGAAGTACCCGGACCGGATGAAGGACCTGAGGAAGGATCCCGATGGTCTATGCACTTTGACGGAGCCTCAAACGCTTTGGGTAATGGAATCGGCACTGTGATCATATCCCCTAAAGGCACTCATACTCCACTCACCGCCCGGTTATGTTTCAATTGCACCAACAACATGGCGGAGTATGAGGCATGCATCATGGGTCTTCAAGCTGCAATTGACTTAAGGATCAAGTTTCTGAGTGTCTTCGGAGATTCCGCTCTCGTGATTAATCAGGTAAAAGGCGAGTGGGATACGAAACACCCAAATCTTATTCCTTACAAGGAGTATGTGCTGACATTGCTTCCCCACTTCGAAGAGATAACTTTTGAACACTTCCCAAGAGAGGAGAATCAGTTAGCGGATGCACTAGCTACGATGTCGTCAATGTTCAAAGTCAAATGGGACAACGAGGCTCCCCGGATCATTATCTGGAAATTGGATGAACCTGCACATTGCTGCGATCTCGAGACCGAAGAGGTAACGGAAGAACCTTGGTATCATGAGGTGAAGAGGTACCTTGAAGCTCAAGAATACCCCGAAGGCGCATCGGTCAATGACAAGAAGTTCCTAAGAAGGTTTGCGGCAAAATTCTTCCTCAGCAATGGTATTCTCTATAAGCGAAACCATGATTCAACCTTACTGAGTTGTGTGGATAAGACTGAAGCAGAAAGGATCATGGCAGAGCTACATGAAGGTACCTTCGGAACACATTCCAGTGGACATACCATGGCAAAGAAAATCCTTCGAGCAGGATATTTCTGGTCCACAATGGAAGCCGACTGTTACCAGCATTCTCGAACTTGTCATAAATGCCAGATTATGCTAATAAAGTGCACATTCCTCTGGTTCCTTTGAACGTCTTAACGGCACCTTGGCCTTTTGCAATGTGGGGCATTGATATGATCGGCGAGATCCGACCTACGGCATCCAACAGGCACCGCTTCATCCTAGTCGCGATTGATTATTCACGAAGTGGGTCGAAGCAGCTTCCTACGCCACCGTAACCAAGAGCGTCGTGGCACGGTTCATTCGGCACAACCTGATCTGTCGATACGGTATACCTGAAAGGATAATTACGGATAATGGTACCAATCTTAACAACAAGATGATCACTAAGCTCTGCGAGCAATTCAAGATACAGCACCACAATTCTTCTCCCTACCGGCCGAAGATGAATGGGGCTGTAGAAGCAGCAAATAAGAACATCAAGAAGATTGTGCAGAAGATGACAGTGACCTACAAAGATTGGCACGAAATGTTACCGTTTGCTCTTCATGGGTACCGTACCTCAGCACGAACGTCAACAGGGGCAACTCCCTTTTCCTTGGTCTATGGCATGGAGGCAGTCTTGCCTATTGAAGTCCAGATACCTTCTCTCCGGATAATGAAGGATGCATACTTGAGCGAAGATGACTTGATCTAGACTCGGCTTGATCAATTAAACCTAATCGATGAAAAGAGACTCACCGCTATTTGTCATGGTCAAACGTATCAAAAACGGATGATCAGGGCATTTAACAAGAAGTTCAAACGACAAGACTATCAAGTTGGAGACCTGGTAATCAAGCGCATCATTCTTCCTCAAAGTGATCCCCGGGGCAAATGGACCCCTACGTACGAAGGGTCATTTATGGTTAAACATATCTTCTCAGGAGGAGCTATGATTCTAACCACCATGGATGGTGACGACCTTCCTCACCCCGCCAATGCAGACATAGTAAAAAGATACTACGCATGATTAAAGACCCTCTAGGTTGACACACCTAGGCAAAAATAAGGGCTTCCCGGCGAATCAAAAAGGTTCGGGCAAAAATAAGGGATGAAAATGAAAAAAATCTGTACACCCGGCAAGTCGAAAACCTGAAAAGGCGGCTTGGGCAAAAATGGGTATCCCGGTGGGCTGAAAACCCGAAAGGGCGATCCAGGCAAAAGTTAGGGATAAAGCGTAATACTATGTCTCGTTGGATCACCTTGCATCCAGAATTCGGCTACAATCAATCAGCTTCATCTTCAACTAAGCAACAAAGTGATGAGATGTTTGAAGACATAAAGGCGATAGCAGAGTTGGAACCCAGTGGGATTATTTTTCACATAGCTGTTTTGTTTCCTTTTCAAATTGTATAAACTCTATTTTGCTCGGCGGCGTTCTCTTACTAGGACGTCAGCCTCTTGTACCTAAAACGCCTATTTACAGGCAAATTTTAAAATCAATACAAGTTCAATTTTTCAGACAAATTACCCATCGTTTTTCCCTTCTTCTGTTTTGTTTTGCAAAAGAACGTCCAATATTCATTTTTGATATATGCATTTGACATTAATTGCTAATCATGAATATTTGCATACGAAACAAAAGACTAATTACAGATGACATCAGAAACAGGGGCAGTTTAGAATTGTCTAAGCGATCTAGTTGCTCTGTCCACCAAGGTACCAAGGTAGGTTCGGCTGAAGAACGTAACCAGGTTACTTCAACTCCCCACAGAGTAGCCCCAACAAGTTAGCAATACTCTCCCCAAGCAGAGTTAGTATACTGTCAGCCTTAAGGAAGTTGAGCATCCCCAGAAGATCTCAACATTCCCCAACAGAGTTTAGACATTCTTCAGCAAGCATCCCCGGCAGTCTTAATATAAGATTGTCCCCCGGCGGAATACCATCCCCCAGTATAATCTAAAGTGTCCCCAGGAGAGTGGAATCCACATCCCCAGTGAAGTCGCCGGTAGATTCTGAAGCTTATCCCCAGTAGATTCTGGAAGCTTATCACCTGCAGAGTACATACGTCTCTCCCCGACTTTATTCAAAGGTTATCTTCCCACCAGGGCTTATAACTGGGTTATCCTCAGCTAATTATCACGGAAAATTCGTCCTCGGCAAATTTCTTCCTATCCCCAGCGGAGTTCATCAAATTCCCCAACATAACTTATCAGCGGAATCCCCAGCGGAGTTTATCGCTGAAATCCCCAGCGGAGTTCTCATTAAAACCTCAGCGAAGTATCTCTTCCCACAGAGTAATTCCCCTCAGAGTAATCTCTCCAACAAGTTTGTTCCCCAACGGAGTCATCTTCTCCTACCGGTTTATTCTTGTAACCATCATCCTCAGCGGAAACGAAAAACTCTACTCTTCAACATCAGCCTAGGATTCCACAAACTCCCGACACTCGTCAAGGATTTATTTTCCTAGACGAAAATACATTCATAGACATTTCACATTTCATACATACATGATAAAGTGCATACAACACTGTCTCATTTTGAGCATCATGACATCATGCATCATAACATCATGCAGCTCATACATCATGACATCATGCATCTCATACATCATGACATTGCATACAACTGATGTTTTGCCTTTTCAGAAAAAAAAAGATTAATCCAAAAGATGATTACTATCAACTATCGCAATTCCAGATTCGATACCTGTATCTAGCCAGGGCATATCTGCACGAAGAGTTTGAAGATCAACCCCTGTAACAGGCCAGGAAATTATCTTTCATTCTCAGGACGTAGGCTTACACCTGTATCCAGCCAGGAAAGCTATCTCTGCCAACCTTTTGCAATTCCAGATTCGATACCTGTATCCAGCCAGGGCATATCTGTAGACGACAATTCCATATTCGATACCTGTATCCAGCCAGGGCATATCTGTAGACGACAATTCCAGATTCGATACCTGTATCCATCCAGGGCATATCTGTAGACGACAATTCCAGATTCGATACCTGTATCTAGCCAGGGCACATCTGTAGACAACAGTTCCAGATTCGATTCCTGTATCTAGCCAGGGCACATCTGTGAGCAACCAATTGTAGATTCGATACCTGTATCTAGCCAGGGCATATCTGCATGAAGAGACTGAAGATCAACACCTGTAACAAGCCAGGAAAACATCTTTCTTTCTCAAGGTACGCAAGTTCTCGCTAAGGAATCTCTTATGAGATCAACACTTCCAAATGGCATCTATAAGTCCATTCCCGACAAGGTTTTGTCACCTTCAGATGGCATCTATAAGCCCATCCTCCTATCCACCACTTCCAAATGGCATCTATAAGCCCATTCCCGACACCGCATTGCTGATACTCCACTATGCGAGTGCAAATTTCTGGGTACTCTAGTGTCCAATCTCCTTTTACCTTCGGATCACGAAAGGCACGCAAGCCAATCTACATCCTCAGGTCTAAGAAGATTGAACAGGGGCAACTATTGTACCCCAAAATTTTCCCTCCCATTTCCTCAACATTTTCTCACCACAAGACCCTTGGAGTTCAGGATCAAGTTAGGGTTTGCTTTGCTCAAGACTCCTCCTTGCACTGTTGACCCAAATTAGGGTTTGTGTTTGCACAAAGATGTTTTGACCTAAAATGCCTAAGATGACTTTCTTGCTTCATTTTGGACTCCCAAGTTTATCCATACCAAGTTTCAAGCCTTGATTCCAATCTTTGCCCAGTCAATTGGACAGTTGACCTAGAAATCAGTTGTATTGGGGAAAAAGTCAATTGTGGTCAATTGACAGTCAAACCTCATGATTTTGGACCCACATAAACATTATGAACTCATATGGACCATTTGATCAAGTTTGGATCACAAATCCACAAGAAATTTGATCAGATCACCAAAAGGGCAAAATGGTCATTTTTAGGGTTTTGACTGCACAAAGGCAATTTTTGACTGTTTGACCTAGCCAATGGCAAACCAAGCTCACATATGGACTCAAGGACCCCTTGGAATTGTCTTTACATGTTCAACAAATTCAAAAGATCCCAAATGCACAAGATTGACAGATGAATTTTCCAGTCAATTGATCAATTTTGACTGTATACTGAAAAGTCAAACTTTGACTTTTTGGTCAAAATCAAGTGTCAAGATTCATTTTTCATCAAAACATGTCAAATTATGAAACTTGTTCATCAAGAAATCAAAAATTGCAAATTAGGGTTTAAAATGAAGAATTTTCATAACTTAGAAATTTTCTAAGTTATAAAAATCCCTAATTTTTTCCTAACTTTGTCCCATTTTTTCATCAAGATATATTTGGATTCAAACAAAAGTCAAAATATGAAAGTTGTAGTCCATTGCAAAATCTACAACTTTTATTCACAAAGTTTCTTCAAAAGAAGCTTGTATCTCAAGTTATGATTTTTGGAACAAGGGTGCAAAACATTCTTAACTTAGAAAAATTTTGACCTATTCTAGGCAGGATTTTTGCCTAACTTCATGGCCACTTTTCACATGCTTCCACTTGGAATATCAACTTGCATTATAAAGATGGATTGTAGTACACATTCCAAGCTTTCCAAAATGTCTAAGAACTTCTCAAACAACCTTGTTGTTAGGGAGAATCGAATTTGGTAATATAGGCAAAAGTCACTTTGTTCATGAGCCATTTCCATGTTCATAACTTGTGCAATTTTTCAAATCAGCATGAGCAAGCTAGTTACAGGCCTCTAATCCTTTTCTTACTCAATAATTAAATGCCAATCCATTGTTCCAAGGCATTATTTTATGCATTTGGTCGTTGTATGAAGAATTAAGCCTTAATTAGAAAAAGCACTTTATCCATTTTTGAAAAGTATGGCTTTATGTCAAGTTTGCAAATCAAGAAGTACAATGCAAATCTTTTTGGCACAAGTTCAGGGACATAACACACTGATCAAGAGGGATTGAGGCAGCATACTTGAGGGGCCTAGGAAAGTTTGTAAACCAACTTGTCATTTTTTGCTTAAGTTAGAAGAAACCTTGCATAACCAACACAATCTCACATTTCTGCCAAGACAAGCCAAAGTAAACTTGTTAAACACATTCCAAATATCAAACCTAAGCTAAGGCACGAGCTAACCACCTTCCAAACCTCATCATTCATCAAAATACCATCCTACTGCAAAAAACAGAGTCCCTTCTGCAGTTGGACTTCTACAACTCAATCCACTCGTGCGCCTTGGCCAAAACCAGTTCATACACACTCCATACCACCTATACAAACTATCCCAAGCATTGGACACGACCTGTAACACCTCTAACCAACTTCACCATTTTCACTTTTTCTGTTTTGCAGGTTGACTTCCATAGCTTGATTCATTTGGTTTCAAAGCAAGCTAAAGGTGGGAGAAGCATCCCTGAACTTCAAGCAAGCTGTACAAGTCCTCACATTGCCTTGAAAGTGCCTCCATTGTCAGACACGATCCAAGCTGAACAGGTAAGTTCATGGACTTCTATCTCTCAATCTAGGAAGAGTTAGCTTTAGGTTTATGAATGAAAAATGCTCTACTCATGGCCCTGAAGCTACACATATATTTACTTTCCATTTATATTGCATGTGCTGAGAGAATTTGGAACCTGGACATTAGAAAAAACTTAGGTTAAGAATTAGGGATGGAGAAATTATCTCTCATTTCTGAGAGTTAGATCAAGTTCTTGGTATGTATGGAATCGTGGCTTGATGCTTGACATTTTTCATGTTATAAGTTTGTGCTAAAAGTCCAGGAATCAGGATGTTTGAACAAGGTGGGAAAGGCGCGCGTTTTTGACAAGTTTGTTGCTGGAGGTTGAAGACAACCTCTTTGGGCTGGGCCTGTGTTGTTTTTCCTTTTTGCACCACTGCATTTCACATGCACCCCCTAGCCCATTTTGAGTTTTATTTGTCATTTTTAACTTTTTCTTTTTGATTCTGATTTATTATTTTTTATTAAAATATAAAAAATATTAAAAATATTGTTCTCACATTTTTTACATTTTATTTGATATTTATTTGGTTTCATTTAGTTTTATATGTAAATAAATACATAATACCTTTTATTTAAAAATACAAAAAAATAATACAAACACTTTTATTTTCTGATTTTTATTTTATTTTACCTTTGAAAACATTTTATAAAAAAATATACTTTTTTTGTAAATATTAAATATTTTATTTTTGTACATATTTAATATATTTAATAAATAATATAAATACTTATATATTTATTAGTCTATTTAGGTTAAAAACAAAAATAATACATTTTTATTTTTTATTAATATTTAACTTAAAAAATCACTTTTTGACAATATACTTTCTTTTTATTTATTTTTAATACATAATTAATAAATATTGCATATAATAAATAATTAATATATTTTATTTAGCAAAATTAGGGTTTTACCCTAAACCTAAAAAATCCAAAAATTAAACCTTTTTATTTTTGTTTATTTGTCACATGAAAAATACCTTTTTACATACATATAAAAATCATTTTTTGCATCTTGCATATTTATCTCATTTTATT
Source organism: Vicia faba (assembly GCA_948472305.1). Taxonomy (NCBI): domain Eukaryota; kingdom Viridiplantae; phylum Streptophyta; class Magnoliopsida; order Fabales; family Fabaceae; genus Vicia; species Vicia faba. The sequence goes on from OX451741.1 coordinate 494,271,379, forward strand.
TAATTATTGTGCAATTAATTAATTTGTACCCCCCATCCCATAATTTGTGTTGTAATAATTTAGGACCTTTAAATTCCGCATTTTAAAGCTTTCTAAATATGCCATGTTAGAATTAGGGTTTTGTATACAAATCAAAAACAACAAATAGTTTGACCTAAATTCAAGATAAACAAGCATGAAAATGGACAACACTAATCACACTTGCACCCCTAGGGTACTCCACTTGTTGCCTTCAATAATGGGCCATGTTGCATGTTAGGTGTCTTTGGCAAAAAACAAAACAATTCAAATGATCATAGTCCCTCGATGACGCTTTCGAAAGTTGCCTAAAAATGATCAAGTCCCTTAAAGGAAAAATGCCCAAAGACACTTGGCACCATTGCAATCATGGTCTAAACGATGACCCGCGCCCGTCCCGTTCACATCCTAAACGCAAGATTGTCCACCAAATACAATGGTGGAACAAAATTGTTAAAAGGGTTAAAACATGAGAAAAACCTTTGAGTAAAATTAGGGGTAGACAACTCTTAGTTACTTGCCAACTTGCAAAACAAAAACACTTGCCTATTTATCACAACACACTTTCAAAGACAACTTTCAAAAACATTGAAAACTTTTCAAAAGACATACACCTTTGTATACATCCCAACATGGATCATTACAAAGGTTGCCACCATATTGGCCTCTTTTCAAAACATTTTCAAACCCACTCACAAAGCACCATTTCAAACAATTGAAAATAAAGGCAAGTTGATCTAAGCAAGTAACTAAGGGCCCATGGATAACCATGGATAGAAAGGGTGCTAACACCTTCCCTTTCTATAATCTACTCCCCGAACCCAAGAAAACATCTCAAAGGTTTTTGCTGTGCTTTTTAACCTTTCCTTAGGATAAAATAAAAAGTCGGTGGCGACTCTTGCTCAACCGAAACATTTGCGAAAACAAACGCAAAACCTCAAGTCAGTTCTCCCACCGTATCACAAGCATCACTTTGACAATGTATAGGTACGGTAGTGAAATCTTTTCATGCTTTGATAGAATAACCAGTTATATACTGTAGTGTTAAATTGAGAATAATGTTCATGTTTACAAATATAATAATGATTATAATAGTAATAATAATAATAATAATAATAATAATAATAATAATAATAATAATAATAATAATAAGTTAGTATTATTAGTAAATCAATTTTGTAGAAGTTATGAATTAGAGATAAGTATTTGGATAAATAGTTAACTTGAGTTAATTTTTATTCTAATAGAGTTGTTAGAACTATCAATAGAGTTGTCAATTGAGTTGTCAATAAAGTTGTTAGAGTTGTCAATAATATTCTTAAAGTTATCAACAGAGTTGTTTCGTATCATTAAAAGTCATTTTTATTTGTTTTGCGTAATTCCGACATATTTAGAGTTGTCAGTAGGATATATTGGAATATACTATAGCGATAAAGACTTAGTGTCTTTAGTGATACTAATTTAGGAATGTGTTCTAGTAGATGTTAAGATAATATATTGTAGCAGCCACTTTTGATAGAATTAGAAACTAGTATCTAACAATTCCATAAGACATATAGCATATACTGTAGCGTTGAAACAATTGGTATATGACGTATTGTAATGCGGTACACTTAAAGTTGATTTGAGAATAGAAACTTGTAGTTATTGTATGATCATGTTTTAATGGATATGATATAATTTAGTGGTGCATATCAATTTGATAACATGTAACAAAAATATATATTGTAACGTGTTTAGAAATTAGTTTCAAGTTAGTAACATATACATACTTCATTAATAATAATAATAATAATAATAATAATAATAATGATAATAATTTTAGTATTATTAGTATAAAAGTTTTTAGGAGTTTTGTAATTAGAAATAAGCATTTAGATAATTAGTTAACCAGAAATTATCGTAATAGTCCAAATAATTATGTTGTTTATTTATAGTAAATTTTGGTTGATTTCGTGGTATCGCGCTCCTTGTTGAACAATGCGAATTTGAAGACGATGTTGTATTTTGTTGAATTGCCTCTATTTATGGGTGAAATATTAAGTTGTGGGCTTATGACCAATGTTGGTTTGTTGTTGTTGCTATGGAATTGTGTTGTTGTTATCCTGATATTCATATTGCATTGCATACATAGCATATCAAGTTGGAGCTGATGCTCGGTAAGTTAGCCTAGATTGGCAAATTAAGTTGAAAGCTTATACCTTGTTGATGCCTCTAATAATTGTCAAATTTCTAAGTTAGAATTTTTGCTCAATTGGTACCACATGCATGTTCATTATAACGAGTCACATTTCGTGTTGCACATTTAACATGTCGTGTTGTTGACTTGTGATGATTGATGTTGGTTGAAAGTTGTGAAGTAGTGATTTTATATAATCTAATCTAATAAATTTTTTATCATACACTCAATTATATGGTTCGATATCTCACCTCTTTTGTTTGAATATTGTCCTCTGTTGGTAATGTGCAGGTAATCAAGAAGGATAATTGTTACCTTCGTTAGTTTGAGCCGGTGTTGTCGCTCTGAGACGTAGTACTCAGGGGGATGAACGCATGTTTTCTCTATTATTTATTTTCATTATATTGTTGAATTTTAAAGTTTTTTCATTAAAGACTTTTTTTGTCTTAAAGTTGTTTTGAGTTGGACAAGATGTTATGGTGTTTTCAGTTGAATTTGTGAATCTGCTGGATAGCAACGAAAGTTGTTTTATTTTTAAAGACTAAACAAATTGTTATCGGTTCATCCGAATTTTATGTGTTATGTATCTGATTTATAGGTGATTGAATATCGTTGTTTCCAAGTTGAAAGTGTAGCATTCCATTTGTTTGTTGTAAATTTTGTAACTCTGATTTTATATAATTCGTTGGGTAGAAATGGGGTGTTACACAAAGCATCAACTCATGATACCTAAGAACGATACGGACTAGAAAGTGTGGGGGTCGATTGCGGATCCTTTGTTCCACTTATTGACTCGATAGAAAGCACAAAATAAAAGGGAAATGAGAGGGGAGTGGGATTTGTCTTCATCAAGGTCTTTTTCACACAAGCAAACACACACATGGCCTCTTTTTGAGGACTTTGCAAAAACAAACATCGCCTTCTTTGGAGACTTTAAACAGATTTGCCCACCTAAAGTAGGGACTCCCAGCCATAAATCTTTATTTCTACTTCTCATGGCAAGGAAAAGAAAATGCAATACGGAAAAATAAACCAAAACCAGTGTAATACCAAACGAACAAGAGTTCGTAGCAAGCAACCAAAGTAGAGAAACCTAGAAAACTTAGTGCAAGTATCTTTTGGATGTGAAGGGACAAGTGAAGGGTCATCGTACGGTCATCGAAGGCAACTCGTAAGAATGCTTTGGCAATTTCGTAAGGGACTAGATCATTTATCAAAAGGCAACGTCAAAGGGTCATCGAGGGACTATGATCTTTTATTCGAGGGTCTTTTGCTAAAGCATCGCTACTTTTGAGGGACATGACCGTTTATTCTGAAGGCAACAAGAGAGGCTATCCTAGAGGTGCAAGTGTGCAAATATGTTCAATTCAGTTATTTATCTTACAATTAGGGTTATGTTATCAGTTGGTTTTAGTCTTGCCATACAAACCTTAATTACTAAGCAGTAATATGGAAAATATAGTAGCAACAGATAAAGGCAGAAATATAAATCCTAGGCTATTACAACGCTTTGGGGAAGATACATAATAGAGGTGCGGAAAATAAATCCTAAGTTATTATATCCCGGGAGGCAGGTAGTTGATAATAAAAAAAGGCAGGAAATCTAGGCTATTACAATTGAATGCGTCCTATACACTTTATCTAAGAAAATAAAATAAGAGGAAAATAGGAAAGAAATGTTTTTTGGTGATTTTTTATGAAAAGAATGATAATTAATTAAATACCTAGAAATCTAATTAATTATAATTAAAAAAAGGTTAATTAAAAAAACAAAACCTAATAATTAGGGTTTACAATTTTTTTTATTTTTAATGGTTTAATGAAAAATAAATTAAGGTTAGCCAAAAGAATTAGGGTAAAAAAATAGGGTTAGGGAAGAAATCAAGGAAAAAACAAGTTAGAAGCAAAAACAAGCAAAATGCCAGGGGTGGGTGTTGAACCCACACCCTTTGCCTCTTCAGTAGTATCGTTTGCCACCAGGCCAACCATGTGTTAGTGTTGGTAGGATGCGTGCAACACAACATGTATCAAACCTGCAAAAAACTGAGAAAATTATGAAAAAATCTCCAAACACCAAAAGGCAGGGATCGAACCCACGAATTTGTAGAGTGAGGCCTTATCATGCCCGCGCTTGCCACTGGGGTGGCTGTTTCATCCAATATATCACTGAAATCAAATTAATATATAATAAGCTGAATTGACTAGACTGGAGAAGTGTCGGAGCCCTAGCTCCAATCGTCTTCTCAAGCAAGCTCGTTTTCCATTCCTGTAAAATAACAAACTATAATGACTCAGTAGTACCCTACCCCCTAATTCAGGCCTTCTAATTTCAATGGAACCCTTAGTTTTGGCTAATTCCAGCTGTATTATGAGATACAATTAAGATAAGGTCAAATGGTGCAAACATGGCCACCCACGATTCAATCGTTATCGGGGTCATGCGATGGTTTTATCCCTCACATTGATATCTCAGAAACATATTAGTAAGATTAGTATGCATCAAAATTCAAAGGAAACAAAAATATGAATTTATAAAACATGTGGCAATCGGAGATTCATGTAATGCTGATTTCATATGCTTTGGACCATCAAGATTGATCCAATCTTACCTTGTAATGCTTCTGGAATCAAATGGAAGAATTGGTTTGCTTTGAGATAGGCTGTAACTAGGGTTTATAATTTGCCCTAGTTTTGAGAAAAATTCGAACTTTGGAATAATTATCTTGTGCAAGGTTTTCGTGGTTTGTCTTGTCTGAAATATATGGAATATATAATGATGAATTAGGTCAAACAAGTGTGGTCTTGGACCTTTGTAAGAAAGCCTCTTATTTTATCTAATTTATTTTGAATTTTAAATAGATAAAATCAAACATAAATAGAATAAAAATCCAAGGGGTGTATGAATAAGTTCAGAGGTTTACAATGAGGCCTTATGCACGATTGGACTCTAAAAGATCAGCCCATTAGCCCAAAATTCCAAGTTTACTCACTTTGGGTTTCATGCATTTTCTCAAAATTAACCAACTTGTACCAATCATAACTATCTTAATTTTCATCATTTGAAGGTGATCTTGGAATTTTTGGAAAGCTCAAGGTGTCCCATACAATCTCTATGTTGGTCATTTTTATATTTGAAGACTTTATCTTGATGTAAATTGCTTTGACAAAAAGTGTCTTTTTGTTGACTTTTGAACTGGCCTGTAATGTTTTAGCCCATATCTCTCAAATGAAACATTTTTGGACTAGAGCTTAGAGAGACAAAGTTGTAGAGAATTGAATTTCATTCACAATTAGAATTGGTTGAGGGAAATATGATGAAGAATGTGTAAGTTATACTTGGTCAAAGTTTAGTTGACTTCTCCTTAAGAAAACCCTAATTTAGTAACTTTTGACTTTTGATGAATTGAGATTTTTCTTGATGAATCATGATCAACCCTTGATCAAATTATGAATGACTTCAAAACCTTGATGTTGACCAAAAATCTTGAGGTTTGACTGTAAATTGACCATAGTTGACTTTTTGTCCAATATAGTTGATTTTCAATCATCTGAGCAATTGACTGAGCAAACTTGTGATGAAAGGCTTGAAACTTGATATGAGAGTACCTTGAAGCATATGAGAAACCATGAAATTCACTGGAGGCCTTAGAAGCTCAATTTTCCTTGAGAAAAATAAAACCCTAATTATAGGTCAACTACTTAGGAAGAGGGTTTGTCTGATTAATTCTTGAGCAATTGAGAACCCTAAGAGAATGTTCTGAATAATGGGAGGGAAAATTTTGGGGGTACAACACCCGGGAAAATAAAAGGAAATTTACTAGCAAAACACTCTCGTGGCTGCCCGCCCGGATGATGGTTGGCCACATCCGAAACCCTTCCACCTCGACACCCGAACTGGCTCTAAGTCATAACTCATATGTCTATGAGCAATGGCTTAGAGGGATCTTATTCTAGACTAGGCCAGTGGTTAGCCCACTGTTAGGCACGACCCAGTCCAGTGCTACCTCAAAGAAGGCCTAATGAAATGGCTGAGACTATCATGATCATTGGGGACCGTCTTTTCCACGTGGCCCACTGCTCTCCGTATCCCATGAAGTTGTTCTGATCTCCATGAAGAACGGGTCTTCCACAACCCAAATATCATGGAGCAGTTGATGCAAGACGAAGACCACATGCTAGTATTCTCTACATACGTAGGATCCTGGAAGTCATCCATTATGGGCTAGAGAATTCAACCCACGATGGATACCTTGGCCCAATGTTGGAGGCACTATAAATACCCTCTTTCACTAGAGGGTCAATTATTCTATTCTTTCTCACCAATTATGTACTTGCTCTCCTTTCACTCCGAACCTTACTTTGTCATCAGAATATCTTGCAGGTACACCCCCCTTTTCTCCAACAACCATAGAAACTCAAGTGTTGCAGGCCATTAAAGATTCTTTTGATCTCGGTAAGATCATTAACCTTTTTCATTTCATTTTATTATTATTAGTATTAGTTGTATTTGTTATTGTCAAAATAGAAGAAAAAACAAGTATTTTGGGACCACATGCATGCAGTACATTTTGCAGTAAGAAGAAAAAAATCAAAGTTGTAAATTTCACTTTTCATCTCATTCAATCCCCACCCTTCATTCTTTTTTATCAAATGTTTGTATTTATTCTTACAACATCATATAAATCACCAAACTTCACAAACCAAAACTCTCCACGACACTCAATCTACACCATTCATTCTTTTTTATCAATGACTCACATTTTTTCTTGCAACATCACATGGATTGATACATAATTCCCTCTCAACTCCAAAATTTTCACTCAAAAATATCCCTCCCAATATTTCATTTTCTCCCACACTTTTCATTCGAATTTCACATCATTCTCACTATAAAGACAACATCTCAAACCAAAGAAAATAAGAAGGAAAAAAGGGAATGTTATACTCCCAAATTAAAGATTCAAACTCTTCCTCCACTTTTCATCAACTTTCACTCTTCTTCCATAGCTTACTTCATAAACTACCATCATCATTCTTCATTCTCAAAACTTCAAGACACTAAAAATCATCTCTCACCATTTCTTCCTTGGTATTTTCCTTTTCTCTTTGATTTTTAGATTCATTTTAAATCTTGGTATTTGTTTCTTAAGAGATTTTGGTTGAAATTGTTATAGTATTTTATATAGCTTTGGTACCTCTTTCTACTTTAATTTTTGTTTCTTTAATTAATTGGTGTTAATTTGTTTTGTTTTTACTATATAGCATATTAGTTATATGTCAATTATGGTTGTTTTCAAAATAAACAAAAAAATATAAAAAGAAAAGTTTAGATTTAGAATCATTTATTTCTATAATTTTTTTTATTTGCCTTTATTTATTTAATATGTGTCAATAATTGTATGGTTGAATTTTTGTTTATCTTTTTGTAAATAAGTACGATTATGTTGTTGATTTTTTATTGCATTGTGATTTCAGAGTTAATTTTAATTTAACTCTCGAATACATATGGATGCATAGATTTCATTGACCGACCTATTTTATGGCTTTCGATTTGATTCATCTCAGCCTCAATTTTTCTTTTTTATTTATTTTCTTTGTGTTAGCTTATTTTATCTTTGTTTTTTTTATCTCATAAAAACTCAAAAAATATATTTTGTTCTCAGTTGTATGTTTAGGCTTCACTTTTATTATTAAAAATACTAAAAAGATTGTCTTTTAGATATAATTAGTTAATTCTACTTTGTTTTTATTTGATTGTTGATTGGTTAATTTCATTGTTTATTTGTTCACTTGTGACTTTGACTTGACTTTGATACTTGACTACTTGACTACTTTACTTGGATTTCTCATTTCATATGAGATTTTGGGTTGTTTCTCAATTATCTCTTGGTTTTGTCCGTTTGTTTTTGCTTTTCATCTAATGCGGGAATCTTTGTCTGATACCTTGATGATCATTTGATGCTTTGAGTCTTGTCTGATACCTTGGGCTTATCTAATGTTTTTTACAATCCATCTGCTTGTGTGAATATTCATTTGATGCTTGGTATACTATGTGCTTAATCTTTGCTTAAGGCTTTAATCCAAAAGAAGGGATAAAGCTTGGGTTGACTTATGTTAATTAACATGCTTCACTCGTGGTTAGTTTCACTTTGCACACACATGGCTTCCTCTTGAGCTATCTTACAATGACACCATTTATTTCTTACATTTAATTTATGCTTTAGGATAGTCTCTTCATCTCCCCCCATTCTTCAATTTTCAAAACCTTATAGTTTTCTAAATTTGAACCAATTTCATAATAAACCATGACCTTGTCAAGTGCCTTTTTCAAACTTTCTTTTTCTTTAATCAAACTTTAACTCATCTAACCATATTCAAACGTTTTTTCAAAAGACTAAAAAACACTTCAATTATCTTCAAACCATTTTGCCACTTGGCTTTTCCCTTTAAAACTTGTTCAAAATTAGACACGAGTCATTCATATTTAAGATGTCATTCTCCCATTCCCATAGTTGTAATTAAATTATTTACTTTTCCATTTGAGCGCTTGAGGCACTTGTTGATCTTATCCAAGTGTAAGACCTCTCTCATGTGATGCATTGTTCATTTTTCTCATACTTTGTGGATGATCAATCGAGTTTTCCCCTAAAAATGACAACTTGTCTTTTTATTTAAAATCAACCAACACAATGTTTTGCTCTTTTTTTAGTCAAACGAGACTTTGATTCCATTGCACATCGGTGGTACACAGACACAAAGCTCATTGAAGTTTTGCTGAATCATAATATTAAAATAAATAAATTATTTTCCCGTATCGCCAATCTGTTTGCAAATAAACCATTTTAGCCAAAAACACAAATATTTCAAGAGGTTCCTATAGAGTACTATAGATGCATTGGGTGCTAACAACTTCCCTTTACATAACCAACCCATGTCTCCTTATCTCTTTATTTTTGTGGGTTTTCTTCGTTCTTTTTCCATTTCCTTTGGAAACTATAAAGTGCAGTGGCGACTCTTGCTTTTGTGAGTTAAGTTAATCAATAAATTAATCTCTGAATTTCACTAATACAGGATGATCCTTTGCGATCTTCCAATCTTGAGGCAACTGGTTCGAGGTATTTTGTTTTTCATCCTCATGTAAGCTTTTCTCTTTATCATCATTAATGTCCTTATATTCTTTTGATGGAGAATCTTCTTTGGAACTCTCGTCGTCAATCAATCTTTCCGCTATCACGCCTAAAACATCAGAACAAATACCTTTTCTCGACTTTTGGGGTAAGATCTCATCAAATGCAACATGGACAAATTTTTCTATTGAAGCAATTCTATGATTATAAACTCTATAAGCTTTACTCATATATGAGTACCCTAAGAATATCCCTTCATCAGAATTAACATCAAAGATTATCCTTTCTATTATTTAAGATAATTCATTTGCAACTAAAAACACGAAAATATGAAATGTTTGGTCAGCAAAAACCTACTCAAACTTTCTAAATCTAACACGAATGAAAAAAACCCTAGCCAATTCAAAACTAAAATTAAATCAACCACACAACACAAATCAACAAATCACACAAGTGGTATTGGTCATCAAAATGAGCTATACACAGTGGTATTGAAAGAATGGAAAAATGGAATGAGGAATACCTGCTCGGAACAAGTCCGATGTGACTCTAGTGACAACAAGTGGTAAGTTCCTATTGATCTCCTCTTTCGATTTCCTTTATATTTTTTTCTCGTACCTTATTTTACTTCTTCCAATATCTAGAAAGTATGAATATTGTTGAGTGGCTTAGCTAACTCGATTCAGAGCTCTGGTGTGAGCTCTGAAAGATTTTAGGAAGATAAATTTTAGTGAATAGTGTTTGGGTAGTGACTTCAACAGCATAAATGTAGCTTGGTTGATGATGCTTTGCACTAAGTGAATGGGTTGTTATATAAGGTTTTGATTGTGCGTGTGAGAAGCTGCAAGCGTGTGTAAACAATTGGGAAAAAATCAGGAAAACACAAACGATTTTGTGAAATTTTGTTTTCATTTGAGTCAATTCATGTGTTGCACCCCAAAATTTTCCCTCTCACTTATCAAGAATTTACTCACAAGATCTCCTTGACTTAAGACTGCACTAGGGTTTGATCAGCTCAAGACACCTCCTCATGCACTGATGACCAAAATTAGGGTTTAAGTTTGCACAAGGATTTTTGGACTATTAATGCTTCATATGACTTTCAAGGATCATTAGGGACCCCCAAGATTGCTCATGTCAAGTTTCAAGCCTTGAATCACACTTTTGATCAGTCAATTGGACAGTTGACCTGAAAATCAACTATATTGGGGAAAAAGTCAACCATGGCCAATTTTCAGTCAAACTTCATAATTTTTGATCCACATCAACATCTTAGACTCATATGTATCATTTGATCAAGTTTGGACCATAATTCCCCAAGAAATTTGATCAAATCATCAAAAGGGCAAAATGGTCAAAATTAGGGTTTTGACTAAGAAGGGGAAATTTCTGATTTTTGACCTAGCAAATGATCAATTGGTTTGAAGCATGATTTCAAGAGTTCAATTGCATCATCTTGACCTAATGACATGATTCAAAACATTACAAATTCATTGGATTGACAGATGAATTTTTCAGTCAACTGATCAAAAGTCAACTGTATACTAAAAAGTCAAACTTTGACTTTTTGGTCAAATTCAAGTGCCAAGGATCACAATTCATCAAAACATATCAAAATGTGAAACTTGTTCATTAAGAAATCAAGGATTGAAGATCTTGTTTTGAAATTTGAAATTTCTTAACTTAGAAATTTTTCTAAGTGTAGAAAATTTCTTATTTTTTCTCAACTTTAGGCCAAATTTTTACCATGATACAAAATGATTCAAAGGAATTTCCCAACATGAAAGTTGTATATCTCCATGAAATCTACAACTTTTCTTCACATAATTTCTCCTAAAAATGCTTGGATCTCAAGATATAATTTTGTGAATACATGCTCATGAACTAAAATAACTTAGTGAAATTTTGCCTAGTTAGGCAGGTTTTTAACCTAACTTCATGGCAACTTTTCACCTAGTTCCAAGAGGAATTTTCAAAATAATTTCAAAGATGGGTTATAGAGAAAATTACAAGCTTTCCAAAATGTCCAAGAACTCCTTGAGGTCATTCTTGAGTAGGGAGAATCGAAGAGATGAAGTTAGGGTTTTATCACTTTGATTATAGGTCATTTTCATGAAGAACAAGTTTTCAAATTTGCAAATTGGTTGTACAATCTTCACTTTTCAGGCCTCAAACTCGTTTGTCACTCCACCATTAATGGATTGCACAAGGTTTCACGCCCTAAAGCCAAGCATTCAATGCATTGTATAAGAAAATAGTCATTTTTGGAAGAAAGGCAACATTGCCATTTTGGAAAAGCATGCTTTTTGCATTTTTCCATTTCTTGAGCCTTGGACTTGTTCTTTCTGCACAGACGAAGCCTATAAACCTGAACAAAACATGTTTAAAGCTTCAAGCCACCATACAAGATCAGAATCATGCCTTAAGAAGTCACTTCTCATACTTGCTTCAAAAACAAGAAATGTAGCAAGACATGTGATCTTGTACTTCTGAGCAAGCACAAGTCCTCCAACCTTTAGCTCTATATAAAGTCATCATTTTGCAACTAAAACCACGAATGCCTAAGCCTTGAAACACCCTAGAATAAGAAGTTGCATACCAAGCCTCCAAACTTGCCATTCTTGACTTGTGCACTGAATCTTCCATTTCACTCGTGCGTTTTCATGCCTTTTGCTTTCCCGAGCTTCCTTACCTTACAAGTAAACCATCCCACACCCTGAAATATCACTGTAACTCCATCTTCCCCATTGTTGAAGTTCAAAAACAAAGCAACACATGTGGACTTCTCCAAACCATTCCAGCCACCCTCAAGACAAGCTAAGCATTGCATTAGGTTCCTAGAGGTTCAAGGAAGCTAACCTGATCATCACAACATCCTAAAGCAAGCACATTTTCAAAACACGATTTCCATTTTCAATGTGAGTTTTCTGTTTAATACATGCATAGTTAGCTTTCCATTTGTGAATATAAAATGTAGACATCAATGCTACGAAGCTGTACATATCCATAACTTGCATTTATTTGGCTTGAGTTTAGAAAATTTTAAGTTTGAAGTTTCTGGAAAAAATAGGTTAAGAATTAGGGCCAATAAAATTATCTCTGATCTTGGACTTATAGTTTTAGTTATGCACATGGTTAGAATCGTGAAGTAAAATGCTATAATGTTCATGTTATCACTTTCCATTTTTGTTGAGAAATGAAAAAGTTACAGGGGGTCCGGCTGGCTAGAGGTTGAAGATGAAGTACAGGGCAAGGCAATGTTTTGTGTTATGTATTTGTATTTTCATTTAGACTAACGGATGTACAACTACCCCAGTGGCAAAGCAGCACGCTAGTAACCAAGAGGGCGTGGATTCGAACCAGCGCGCTACCTTTTATTTTCTGAACATTTTCTTTTTGCCAACTTCCAGCACGTTGGGCCTCCTCACTTGGGCTTGGTCATTTTTGCTCCAATACACCCCTACATTATTATTACACCACATCAGCCCATACATATTTGTTTGTTTTTGCTACAAAACTCTCAAAATTGTTTTTTCACCCCCTGATTAATTTATTTTTATATTTCTATTTTCATTTTCATTTTATTTTTGTTTTTTATTCAAAATTAATTTTATTTTATTTTTATCATTTGAAAACCAAAAATATTTATTATTATTATATTAGGTAAAAATATAATTTATATTATATTCTCTTAAAATAAATATAAAAAAAGACAAAAACAATTTTATTTGTTAAATTCCTTTTGTTGTACCCCAAAATTTGCCCTCCCATATTCTTCAAGATTTGGCAAGATCAATCCCCAGATGATTCAAAATCTCTCAAGGGTTGCACAGTCCAATTACCTCCTAACACAGTCAAAATTAGGGTTTTGGTTCTGGCAAAGAAATTGAGGTTTCCAAGAGTCCAATCAAGTCCCACATGCCTACATACATTGTCAAGCATCCATATGTCAAGGTTCAAAGACTCACAGTATCAAATTGCACAGTCAAAAACCCTAAATGCTTCACAGTCAACTGCAGGGGCAAAATGGTCATTTGACAGTCAAAAGTCAAAAAATTTGGTCAACATCTCATTTTGAAGCCACAATAATCATTTGATCAATTCTTGATCATGATTCTCAAAGCATGGCTCAAGAAGTCTCAAGATGCAAAAGTTTCTATTTCTGGACAGCTGAAAAGTCAACTGCAAATTGACCAAGGCATAACTTCCTCATGGTTCATCAAAAAAATCCCATCTAAATCTCATTTTGAAGGGGATGACATTTCCTACAACTCATCTTCACACTCCAAGTCCAAGAAATGCTCTCACAAAAAGTTATCAATTTCAACATTATAGGTCATTTTCAAAAGTCAACAAAAAGACACTTTAAGTCAAAGACCATAACTTGAGATTGGTAAATCAAAATGATATGGGACCAAAGGCATTGGTTAGAGGACTTCAAGACCTTTCCAAAATGTCCAAGAACATGATCATAGCTTCAAAATTGAGCAAGATATGCATTGGAGAAGTTGGGAAATTTTTGGCAACTTTCAAAAGTCAACTTTGCCTAAAACACTTCAAAATTGCTAATGGGCCTCAAATTCTTCCTTGAATCATTACCCAAAGCCTATGCACGACCCAATGAGCTCAAAGGGATTTATTTTCTTATTTTTAATTAATTAATTGAATTTTTATTCTTATTAATTCATTTAATTAGATTTAATTATGAGAAAATATCAAATAATGCTTTTTCAAATCTTTTTGTGCAGCAAATCAAACTAGGGCAAGCTGGCCAAGTCGTTTCACATCCAAAAAAGGAAAATCATCTGTGATTGGCAAAGATTTCAATGAAAAAATATTGAAAAATATATGATGAAAATCAAAGATTCAAAACATTAATTCATGGATCCATGGGCTCTTTCTTGACCTAATTTGATTCACATACTTATGCACAACCTAACCCTATTCCACGGGACACGAAAAATCTGCTGAGAATAGAGAACCAATTTGGAAAAAACTCAAGAAATTTGGAAAACTGAAATCATAGTTGCAGGACGTTTCAAAGCATAAAAAGTATTCCAACATGTTGCTGGACCTTCCAGGAGTCTTTCGGCATCAAGAACAAGTCCCCATACTCCAAGAATCGGTAGAACTGAGTCATGTTTCTTCACAAATATTTCATAATCGAATTTTAATTTCCACGCATCATTCATGTGTTTTGATTATTGATTTATGCTACTAACATCTTCCTGAAGCGTTTGGCATGGTTTAATTGTCCTAAAATCGCTTGAATCGAAATCTGCCATTGATGAAACCTAGGGTTTCAGAAGCTTCAAAATAGGGCTTTTCACATATGGTAAAATTGGACCTCAAGACCAATATGGTTGAACTCATTGCAAGAAGCCTGATTCATTGAGATGATCGCGCCTTTTTTATATTAACTCCTCTTCTATTCGCTATTATTCACTGTTCCACTTAGTGGGGGTTTAAAACCCCCGCTATTTGTTTTATAATTGCAGGGAAAACAAGGAAGAAGATGGACGTGGCCTTACGCTATTGGGAGATTCAAATATTGGCGCGTTTATTATTTGCTTCAGCATAATTACCTTTTTTTCATATATTATATTATTTGTCTATCCATATAACAAATGCGCTTGGTGGTTCAGTTGGTTGAAGACGTGTACTGCAGGCATTGGGACCTGGGTTCGATTCCCTGGTCCCCCCACATAATTACTATTTTTTGTTCCAATGTACTCACATGCAGCGTGTTCTCAACGTCCCACCATACGTCCTCATGCATTGGCTTGCCAGATGGCCTGGATGAATAATCTGAAGGCCACAGAATGAAGTCCATGGTAGGGCTCAGTCAATGGACGTACACACAAGCGTGGAAAGTCAAACAAGGCCTTTGGCTGATGGGCCTGAATTCCTCACAAATACCTCCATATGGGCCTGACATCCCCTTGGTTTGTAATTTGATTTTTTTTTCTTTCTTTTAATTTCTTTCAATTATTATTTTTTATAATTATTATTAAGTCATTAAAATTAATCTTTTCATAATAAAAATCAGAAAATCAAAATACAAAAATATGTTTAATTATTTATTAATTTACTCATTAATTTATTTTTGTAAATAAATGTTAATAATTAATTTAGTTAATTTAGGTTTTAATTCAATCTTTTTCTTTAATAAATAAAATTCTATAGAATTAGGTTTTGATTTATCCTTTTTATTATTATTGACCCTCATTATTTATTATTATTATTAACTATTATTTTTTGTAAATAAACATGTAAATTAAATAATTTAGTTAATTAGCCTAATTTTGACTTTTTCTTTAATAATTTAAAATAATTTAGAACTAGGGTTTTCTTTAATTCTTTTTCTTTATTTCATTAAACACCAAAAACATAAAAAACATATTTTATTTTCTTTAATTAAATAATTAAATAGACTTTAATTTCATTTAATTTCAAGCAAAGGGTCAAAACCCTCGGACATTCAATTTTAATTTCTATTTCGCGCATTATTTTTCTTGTTGAATATTATGTAACTGCTCAAGGATGTAATAGTAATTAGGTTTATCGCATTTTTACTTTCCGCATCTTTTATCAAACGGGTCTTTGTATTTTGGCGATGTATAGACCCGCGCCTTGTAATAGCGTAGCTGTTATCTTTCCGCTTTTAAATTTTTTGCACTCCTAACTGCTAAATTTGTATGAAAGAATGTATGTTAATTAAAAACAAGCGTAGCTCACAATGCCATGATCAAAGATAAACTTAACATGAAAACAACACACAAATTCACACACCACTCTTAGGGTACGCCTCACCTGTTGCCTTCGAAACGTGGTCGTCAAGTATAGGACGTTTTAGTAAGTCCTTATGTCTATGATCCAGTTGCCTCGAAACAAGTTGCCTCGAAACGGTTGCCTCGAAACAGTTGCCTCGAAACAGTTGCCTCGAAACGGTTGCCTCGGATTAAAAAAGGATCAAGGACATAAGGGTAGCTTCTAAGGTGTCCTACTGTTGCTTCGGTGATCACACTGTCCCTACAATCGAATTGACCCGAACACCTCCAACGGTGGTGCTACCTACCTCTCAATGGTGGGATGGCACTACCATAAGGACTTCTACACAACTTAATTCCTTAGGGTAGGTAGATGACTCATGGATACTTGCTCTATTCAAAAACAAATCAAAAACCTTTTCACACTGACACTTTCAAAAAGCTTTCAAAACAAATTTTTCAAACACTCTTGAGGACAGATACAAGAGTCATTCAGAAATCTTTCAATGAAACTTTTTCAAACCCACTCACACTTGAAAAGCAAACATCTTTTGAAAACATAAGAGCAAGTATCTAAGAGCCCATGGATAACTATGGATAGAAAGGGTGCTAACACCTTCCCTTTCTATAAATCTACTTCTCGAACTGAGATATAATCTCATAAGGAATTTTGTTGTGCTTTTGTCATGTCTATGTTGGAGAAAATAAAAGACGGTGGTGACTCTTGCTTCCGCGATATTTCGCGAAACCAACGTTAAACAGTCAGTTCTAAATCCATCGATCACACCTTTCTTAAAAACATAATAGATAAACTTAGGTTTTTTTATTTCTTTTTTCATAAGTTAAATTAATCTAGAATTTAGGTCTTTAATTTAACTACTTTTATTTTCTTTAAAATAACTTAGAATTTAATTCTTTTTTCTAGAAAAAAAAAACCAAAATAATTTCTAACTAGTTTAGGTTTAATTTATTTTGTTTATAATTAAAATTATTTTCTTAAATAAATTAGGACAAAAACAAATCAAGATTCCCTTTATATAAAAACCAAACAAAAATCATTTTCATTATCCTATGCATATTTATTTACATTATTATGGTTATTTATTTGTTTAAATTTTTGTACAAATTCGATATGGTTGTAACAATTAATTAGCTTTAATTTTCTCGCAATCCTCATTTGTAAATTTGTATACTCCCCCTCCCCACCAATGTTGTAATAGCGTAATAACTTTAAATTCTGCAATTTATCGCTTTTATATACAAATGCTAGTGATTAGTATTTGTATGGAAAGACTAAAATCAACACTTAGAAAACCCTAATTCAAGACAAATAAACAAGCATGAAAACAATACACTTGCACACAAGCATCCCTAGGGTTCTCCACTTTGTTGCCTTATAAAATGGCCATATTATGCATGTGAAGTATCTTAGCAAAAATAAGCAAATATAAGATCATAGTCCATCGATGACGCTATCTAAGTTGCCTTTCAAATGATCTTAGTCCCTAAAGGAGAATGCTAAGATACTTTGCAATATTTCTAATCATGGTTATACGATGACCCATGTCCGTCCCGTTTACATCCAAAGATAGGGTTGCTTACCAAATTAATGGTAAGACAACAATGTCAAAGGAAAAGAAAATGAATAAGAAAGACATTTGAGTAGGTAGATTACTCCTAGTTACTTGCTCCATTTCAAAACAAATATTCTTGCTATTTTCAAAACAAACACCTACACACTTTCAAACATCTTACAAACATTGAAAACATTTTCAAAAAGACAAACATCTTTGTATACATTCTTACGAACGAGAATCATTACAAAGATTTCCTAAACAATGACCTCTTTTACAAGATACTTTCGAAAAACCACACAAAGCACAATTTCAAACAAAAGCAAGTGATCTAGCAAGTAACTAAGAGCCCATGGAAAACCATGGATGAAAAGGGTGTTAATACATTCCCTTTTCATAATCTACCCCCCGAACTCAAGAAACAATCTCAAAGGTCTTTTCTGTGCTTTTTCACCTTTCCTTTTGGATAAAAGAAAAGTCTGTGGCGACTCTTGCTAACCGCAACATTTGCGATAAAACGCAAAACAATCAAGTCAGTTCTCCCACTGTATCACAGAACTGGCGAATCTGCTGGGGAAAGTTCTAAAAGTGGGGTTACCTTAGGCATATATCACATTTACTTGCTTATATTGTTTGATTTCTATGCTTTACATTATGGTTCTTTGTTTCGGTTTGAATCCCCTACCCGAATTTGGGATACATTATAGGTAAGTAGCAATACATTGTGGAAACTATGTGGGGTATACCGACATGGTCTAAGCAATAGCTACGTTAGTGTGACGTATTTGTGGGTACCGGTAGCCTTTGAGTTAATCAAAGAGAATACGGGGCCGTTGAGCGATGTCATGAAGCATTAATGAACTTCTGGAACCTTTATTTGACCAACTTGGCCTTTAGGATGTAGTGAGATGACCGACTTTGGTGCAATCTGAAGTTGGTAGATACTCGATACTACACTCATTGAGGTTTGGTTTCTTGGAATATTTCGGTCTCCATTAAAGAGGCTTGAGCTGAAACAATGACCAAGGAAACAATCCAGTGATATTGAGCTCCTTAGAACCCGGTTACTATTACTAGGACAGGTTTAAGCCAACTAAACTTCAAGAGGGTACTTACCTATAAAACTCCATGCAAGCCCAAACTAAGGACTTGTTTGCTTTGCTTGTATATGCATACTTGTACATAACATCATGGACATCATGAACATCATATACATCCACTAACCATTTCAAGGATTTTGGGGATTCATCTTTGTTCTTGTTTTGTAGGATATGGATTCACTTTGCAGGAAAACTATTCAAGTCAATCTTGTAAGAATTCCTCCATAACTTAAGGAGCTAGCTTCAAAGATTCCTGAGAACTCTCCATTCACCGAAAGACATGGACGTCTACTCAACTTGGTCACCTCCAATACAGATGAGGATATGATGAAGGCGCTCTTTCAGTTCTTTGATCCTTTGCACCATTGCTTCACATTTCTCGACTATCAACTTGTGCCTACTTTGGAAGAATTCTCCCAACTCTCGAGGATTCCCATTCTCAATAAACTACCTTTCAACGGTACGAAAAGAGATCCAAAGCCAGAAGAGATTGCTCAAGCTCTCCACTTGCACTCATCTGATGTCGCAACTCATTGGGAAACTAGGAGTGGTGTCAAAGGCTTCTTAGCAAAGTTCCTGTTTGAGAAAGCCCAAAGCTGTTAGAATTCCTTAGACTTGCAAGCCTTTGAGAAAATTTTGGCTCTTCTTATCTATGGGATGTTTTTGTTTCCAAATCCTGACCAACTCATAGATTTGAATGTCGTCAAAATCTTCATGTCGCGCAACCCGGTGCCTATATTGCTAGGGGATATCCTATACTCTTTTCACACTCGCACAATGAGGAAAAGAGGTGTACTTATGTGTTGCACCCCTCTCATGGAAAGATGGTTTATTTCTCATCTTCCCCAATCAGTCTTAAAGAATGAGCAAGGTTCAAGGTGGTCACAAAGGTTAATGCCGCTCAAACATTCAGACATTCATTGGTGCTCCTGATCCAAAGAGAATGTTATCATTGTTGACCATTATGGAGAATTCCCTAATGTCCCTCTACTTGGCATTAGGGGAGGCATCACCTACAACCCATGTTTAGCCTTAAGACAGTTTAGGTATGCCCGAAGGGATGGCTCGTACGAGATGCTGATTCAAGATTTGGTATTCGACTACGACAACGACGATCAATGTCTTCGCCCGAGATTTGTCTGAGCTTGGAGGATGCTAAATAAGGTGGATAGAAAGACTATGGGGCACAAGAATTCCATCCCTTTTGAGCCTTACCTCAAATGTGTACAAACTCGTGCTCAGAGTCTTATGATGCCTTACCCCTCCATTCTCCGGTAATCATTGAGCCTGTCAAGGAGGGAGATGTTCCATACACAATCCTACATCCTGACATGCCCACATATCTTGAAGACATACAAAGGGGTCATATACAACTCAAAGGAGAGCGAGATACTTTCAAAGCCCAATTCTACGCAAGCGAGAAGAAGGTTTTGGAACTCACTAGGCTACTTCATGAGGAGCGGACTCTAAATGCCTACATTGCACCAAAGAGGATTCACACTACTTTTTTATCTTAGAGTTTTGTAATTTTTTGTCCAAGGGGCATTGATGTACTCAAAATTTATCTTATTAATATAACGTGTGTTTCTTTTTGTCTAAAATAAACTTGAATCTTTGAAATCCTTGAAAACATCGCATATACACATATCATTCATCATAGCATAAACAGGTCTTTTGCAACAAGTCTCCTCATCTTTCTACTGTTTATTTCAGTAAGATGGATCTCGAGCAAACAATGAAAGATCTCCAAGCCCAAAATACGCAGTTTCAACAATTGCTCATGACCCTAGCCAAGGGGCAAGAAGAATTGAAGACTCTGCTAGCTGAAGAGACGAAAAAGAAAACAAAGAAGGTAACCGGAGTCTTAAATATGGGGAGAAGATTTCAGGGGCAGACAAGAAGGACTTTGAATTTTGCAACAACATCCGGTGAAGGAGAAGGGAAAGGCAAGGAAACAATTGTCCCATTAGAATCGGAAGAAGAGGAGGAAGAAGAGGAAGACTACTCTGAGGAATAGTATCCTCCAGCTGGTGACAAGTACAAACATCTCGAAGAGCATTTGAGCGCGATGGAAATACAAAAGGTGTCGGGCTTAGACATTAAGGAATTGGGACTAGTGTCGGGGATTGTGATTCCTCTGAAATTCAAAGTGCATGTGTTTGAAAAATATGATGGAGTGTCATGCCCTAAAATGCATCTCTGGTCATATGTGAGAAAAATCCAACCCCACACCGCTGCTAAATACATATGGGTGGACTTTTTCTAAGACAGTCTGTCTGGAACACAACTCGACTGGTTTTATCAACTAGAAAGAGCCAACGTCAACAATTGGGAAGATCTTGCCGCAGTTTTCTACAAGCAATATCAATACAATACTGATTTGGCGCCTACCCGTACTCAACTCCAGAGTATGGCCATGGCTTCCAATGAAGGTTTCAAGGATTACGCACAAAAATGGAGAGATTTGGCTGGAAGAGTTCAACCCCCTCTGTCTGAAAGGGAATTGGTGGACATGTTCTTAGGCACCTTATCTGGCCCCTTCTTTAACCATTTAATCGGAAGTTCATATGCAAGCTTTACTGAACTAATATTAATCGGAGAGATGGTGGAAGCTGGCATAAAAAGTGGAAAGATTCAGAAGGATTCATCTTCTTCTACAGCTGTAAGGAAGCCTTTCATCGAGAAGAAAGAGGTAGTTGTTGTATATCCAAAAAGGAACCAAGATAGGGCCGAACGCCGACTAATGGTGGGGGTTGTTATGATTCCCAAGCCTACATCTGATCATTAAAGAAGTAATCAACCAAGGGTGGAAAGTCCAGTCAGGCAATTCACCAGAATTAACATGACTCTGTCTCAAGTATTACCGTATCTTTTGAGATCCAATTTGGTAACCTTGAAAGAAGCTCCGAAAAACCCCAATACAACATCCCCTTATTATCATCCCAATTCCCGTTGCGCATATCACTCTGAAAGTCCTGGTCACAATACTAATAATTGTTGGGCCTTGAAGAACAAAATACAAGACCTCATTGAAGCAAAAGAAATTGAGTTTGATGCGCCCGAGAAGCCAAATGTCATTTATGCTCCTATGCTAGACATGGTCACAATACCAATGCTATTGAAGAAGATTTGTTTATTACCATAATTGATGAACTCATGACTCCACTTCCGGCCATTAAGATAAACTTGTTGAAAGCCGGTGTGTTCCCGGGATGTAATGAAGTTTGCCATTGTGATCGGTGGATCTGGAACTGACTGTTTAACGCTGGTTTCGCGAAATGTCATGGAAGCAAGAGTCGCCACCGTCTTTTATTTTCTCCAAATGGAAAGGACAAAAGCACAGAAAAATTCCTTATAGAGATTGCTCTCGGTTCGGGAGGTAGATTTATAGAAAGGGAAGGTGTTAGCACCCTTCTATCCATGGTTATCCATGGGCTCTTAGATACTTGCTCATTTGTGTTTTCAAAATTGTTTGTTTGCTTTTCAACTGTGGGTTTAAAAAAGTTTCTTTGAAAATTTCAGTTCGACTCTTGTATCAGTCCTCAAGAGTGTTTGAAAAGTTATTTTGAAAGCTTTTTGAAAAGTGTCGGTGTGAAAAGAAGTTTTTGATTTGTTTTGAATTAGAGCAAGTATCTACGAGTCATCTACCTACCCTAAGGAATTCGTCTGTGTAAATGTCCTTAAAGTAGTGTCATCCCACCATTGAGAGGTAGGTAGCACCACCGTTGGAGGTGTTCGGGTCAATTCGAGGGTTCGGGACAGTGTGGTCACCAGAGCAATAGGAAGACACCTTAGAAGCTACCCTCATGCCATGTTCATGGACATGAGGACTTACTAAAACGTCCTCTACTCGACGACCACTTTTCGAGGGGCAAGGCAACAGTGAGACGTACCCTAGGGGTGGTGTGTGATTTATGTGTCTTTTTCAGTTATATTTGTTTTGTTCATGCATTGGTGATCTACGCTTTGTTTTTATTTTTGGCATTCATTCTTGCATACAAATTATTAACAGTTAAAAGATGCGGAATTAAAAGTCCTACGCTATTACAAAGGCGCGGGTCTACATCGCCAAATTAATCCAAGACCCGATTTGAATAAAATAAAGTGCGGAAAAATAAATATCCTAATTAATTTATTACAAGGCTTTGGGATAAATACATTATATTCACAAAAAGAAATAAAAGTAAATGCGAAAAGAAATAAACTCGAGAATGCGAGGGCGTTGGACCCTTTTAAAGAAGTTAAATTGGAATTAATGATTAAATTATTAAATGAGAAAAAGAAATTATTTTTGGAGTTTTTTGTATTTATGGAATTTAAGGAGAATTAAATTGGAATTAAAAATTTAATTAAAACCCTAGTTCTAAATCGTTTTTAATTTATTAAAAAAATATTTTTAGTTTGACCTAATTTACATTAATTATTTGCATGGCGTATTTATTTACAAAAATAATTAATATTTAATAATGGTAAAAGAAAAGAAGAAGAATAAAAGTATTTAAAATCCTAATTCTACATTTTTTAGTTTATTAAAAAAAACATTAAAATTAAACCTAGGATTAAAACTAAATTAATTGTTTAAATTTATTTACAAAATATTGATTAAAAAATAAATGAACATATTTTTATTTTTATAGTTTCTGATATTTTTTGGTATTTTTATGTTATTAAAAAAATTAATTTGGAATTAAACAAAACAAATAATATAATTTAAAATAAATAATAGAAAAGAAAAAATAGAGAAAAGAAAGGCAAACATGGGGGGTGGTTGTCCCAATTTAGAGGTGGATTTGCAGCAATTTTGGCCCAATAGAAGCTTGGCCACGTTGACTTTTCTGGCTTGTATGCACATGGTTGACTGAGGGTGCATGGTGGACCATGTGATCTGACCATTAGATGAATCTCCCTGGCGCGTGGCAGGCACAAACGTTGAGGCCTATGGTGCTCCCTTGAGTATGGTGATCACCTGAACACATAAACATAAAAAATATAGAGGAATATGGGGACCTGGGAATCGAACCCAGGTCCCAGTGCTTGAAGGACAACGCATCAACCAACTGTGCCAAGCGCGCTCTTTGTAATATTAGTGGAACCTGATGCATATGAGAGAGAACAAGTACTATTGGTGTAAAACAAAAATTAAGCGCGAACGTTTGAATGGCCCTATCACATTGAGACAACTCAGCGTCTTCCTCACATTGTACCTGTAAATAAAGCAAATAGCGGGGGTTTTAAACCCCCACTAATCCTGAAACTGGAAATAGCGATTAGGCCATACAAGCATATAAAAAGGGCGCGATGTGATTGTTGTATTCGTATGAAGGTCATGAATTCAATTGTACCGGTCTTATAGCCTAATTTTTCTAGAGGAACAAAGCCCCCTTTCAAAGTCTCTGAAACCCTAAAGAGCTCCCATGGTGGATTCGTGCACAGGCATTAAAAACTCAATTAAATGATGCTGTTAGCTTTAGAATGATTGAATTAGTACAAATCAATAAGAAAAATGCAAGGATGATGCGTATAAATCAAAACAAGAATATGAGAAATATTTGAGAAAATTGGACTTGGTTCTACCACTTCTATATGCGTGAGGACTGGAAAAAGATTGAGTGACGTTCAGGGAGGCCTCAGAAAGCTTTTGGAATTGGTTATAAGCTTTGAATCACGCTCTATGTGTGAAATCAGTTTTGAAAATTTTGACAAAAAATGCAAAGTGTGTATTCTTTTCTGAGCGCAGCTTTTTGGTCTCCAGCATTAGGGTTGTGTTTGAGTATGTATATGGAACGAATTAGGGTAAGAATTCAAGTCCATTAACCTTTGTATTGATGTTTTTGAGATTTGATTCTCATGGTATCTTTTTCAATCTTTTCCTCATGAAGAACATGCCAATTTGCACAAAATCTTTCCTTTTTTGATGTGCACGAGATCTTGAGTGAATAATGAGGGCATATGCTGCATAAAAGGATTCAAAAACATTTGTTTAGTATTTTTGTCATATTTTATTTAATTAAATGAATTAATGGTGATAAAAATTCAAATAAATAATAAAAAATGATGAAATAAATCCCCTTTGGGTCAAATGGTCGTGCATAGCCTTTGGATAATGATTCTTGGAAGAAAATGTGGCCCATTAGCAATTTTGAGGCATTTGAAGCAAAGTTGACTTTTCAAAATTCCCAAAAATTTCCCAACTTCCACAAGGCATATCTTGCTCAAGTTTTAAGCTTTGATCATGTTCTTGGACATTTTGGAAAGGTCTTGAAGTCCTTTAACCAATGCCTTTGGTCCCATGTCATTTTGATTTACCAATCTCAAGTTATGGTCTTTGACTTAAAGTCCCTTTTTGTTGACTTTTGAAAATGACCTATAATGTTGAAATTGATAACTTTTTGTGAGAGCATTTATTGGACTTGAAGTGTGAAGAGGAGTTGTAGGAAATGTCTTTCTCTTCAAAATAAGCTTTGGATGGAATTTTTATGATGAACCATGTGGAAGTTATGCCTTGG
The DNA here is from genome assembly GCA_948472305.1 of Vicia faba. Taxonomy (NCBI): domain Eukaryota; kingdom Viridiplantae; phylum Streptophyta; class Magnoliopsida; order Fabales; family Fabaceae; genus Vicia; species Vicia faba. The sequence continues at coordinate 494,296,653 of OX451741.1, forward strand.
TCAAGTTACAGTTGACTTTTTCAACTGTCCAAATATAGAAACTTTTGCATCTTGAGACTTTTTGAGCCATACCTTGAAAGTCATGATCAAGAATTGATCAAATTATGTTTGTGGCTTCAAAATAAGATGTTGACCAAAAATTTGGACTTTTGACTGTCAAATGACCATTTTACCCCTACAGTTGACTGCTGAGCAATTAGGGTTTTTTGACTGTGCAATTTTGTGCTGTAAGTCTTGAAACTTGACATGAGGATGCTTGACAATGTTTATAGGCATGTGGGAATTGTTTAGACCCTTGGAGACTTCAATTTCTTTGTCAGAACCAAAACCCTAGTTTTTGACTGTTAGGAGGCAGTTGGACTGTGCAACCCTTGGGAGATTTTGAAGCATGTTCTTTGCAAATCTTGAAGAATATGGGAGGGAAAATTTTGGGGTACAACAGTTGCCCCTGTTCAATCTTCTTAAAGCTGAGGATGCAGATTGGCTGGCGTGCCTTTCGTAATCCGAAGGTGGAAGATGATTGAACACTAGAGTGCCCAGAAATTTGCGCTCACATGTTGGCAGTGTGATGGTAGGAATGGGCTTATAGATGCCATTTGGAGATTGATGGATAGGATGATGGGCTTTATAGATGCCATGCTAATAGATGATGGATAGGTGGATGGGCTTATAGATGCCATCTAGATGTCGATCGCGTAAGAGATTCCTTAGCGAGAAGTTGCGTACCTGAAAAAGAAAATGATTACCTGACCTGTTACAGGAGTTGGTCTTCAAGATTTTATGTAGATGTGCCCTGACTGGTTACAGGAATTGGGTCTGGAGCTTCAAAAGGTGATGAATGAACCAGGGATGGTTACTATCTCAACGGGAACGATGAGAGAATCTGGGGCGATTACTATCTCAACAGGAACGCTGAGAGAACCTTGGACGATTACTACCTCAACAGGAACGCTGAGAGAATCTGGGATGTCTTCTACTAGGATAAGAATCAGGGAGATCTTAGGGTCGATCTGACTGAACCAGAGAAGGCCTTTGACTGGATAAGAATCAGGAAAATCTTAGGGTCGATTTAACTGAACCGGGCAAGGTCTTGGAATATCTTCAACTGGATAAGAATCAGGGAGATCTTAGGGTCGATCTGACTGAACCAGAGAAGGCCTTTGACTGGATAAGAATCAGGAAAATCTTAGGGTCGATTTAACTGAACCGGGCAAGGTCTTGGAATATCTTCAACTGGATAAGAATCAGGGAGATCTTAGGGTCGATCTGACTGAACCAGAGAAGGCCTTTGACTGGATAAGAATCAGGAAAATCTTAGGGTCGATTTAACTGAACCGGACAAGGTCTTGAAATATCTTCAACTGGGTAAGAATCAGGGAGATCTTAGGGTCGATCTGACTGAACCAGAGAAGGCCTTTGACTGGATAAGAATCAGGAAAATCTTAGGGTCGATTTAACTGAACCGAATAAGGTCTTGAAATATCTTCAACTGGGTAAGAATCAGGGAGATCTTAGGGTCGATCTGACTGAACCAGAGAAGGCCTTTGACTGGATAAGAATCAGGAAAATCTTAGGGTCGATTTAACTGAACCGGACAAGGTCTTGAAATATTCAATTGGATAGGAATCAGGGAGATCTTAGGGTCGATCTGACTGAACCAAAGAAGGTCTTTGACTGGATAAGAATCAGGAAAATCTTAGAATCGATTTAACTGAACCAGACTAAAGTCTTGGACATAGCTGAGAACTTAACTGACTCTTTTCCTGAAAGGTAAAGGTCAGTCATATGCAATGCATGATATGGATCAAGCAATGATGTTCTTTCAACACATGAGATTGTATGATATGATGTGTATATGCATGTATCATGATGTATAACAATGTGATGTTTATGAATGTATCTGCGTCTAGGAAAATAGATCCTTGACGGATGCCGGGAAGTTAAATCCTGGGCTGATGTAGAGCTTCTGTTTCCACTGGGGAGTGATGGTTGCAAGAATATCGGTAGGAGAAGATAACTCCATTAGGGAATAAACTTGGCGAATAGAACACTCTGCAGGGAGAAAATTACTCTAGCGATCTTGCTGGGGAACAATACCCTGTGGGGAGAGAGGTACTTTGCCGGGATATTGATGGTAACTCCGCTGGGGATACCGTTGTTACGTTGGAAGTGTTGATAGACTTCGCTAGGGATAAGAATACTGCGCTGAGGACGATCTTTCTGTGGCAATTGGCTGAGGATAACCCAGTTATAAGCTCTGGTGGGGAATAACCTTCTGAATAAAGTCGGGGGAGCATTCGTACTCTGCAGGGAGTGAAGGTATCTTAGTCGTGTTCTTTAGCCGAACTTACCTTGGTATCTCGGTGGACAGAGCAATTAGATTGCTTAGACAACTCTTTATTGCCCCTGTTTCTACTGTTACCTGTAATTGATCCTCTGTTTTGTATGCAAATATTTATGAGTTAGCAATTAGTGTCAATGCATATATCACAAATTGAACCTTGGACGTTCTTCGCAAAACAAAACAGAAAAGGAAAAACAATTGGCAATTTTAACTGAAAAGTGATTTTTGTATTGATTTTTTGAATTTGCCTGTAAAATAGGCGTTTATGTACAAGAGGCTAACGTCCTAGTAGGAGAACGCCGCCGAACAAAAGAGTTTACGATTTGTACAAAAGGGAAACAAAACAGCTGTGTGAAAAGAATGATCCACTGGGTTTCAACTCTGCTATCGCCTTTATATCTTCGAGCGTCTCATCACTTGATGACCTAGTCGAGGATGAAGCTGATTGATCAATGCCGTCTGAACTTGATGCTGATATCGGATTCTGGATGCAAGGTGATCCAATGAGACATAGTATTACGCTTTATCCCTAACTTTTGCCTGGACCGCCCTTTCGGGTTTTCAGTCCACCGGGATACCCATTTTTGCCCAAGCCGCCTTTTCAGGTTTTCGACTTGCCGGGTGTACAGATTTTTTTCATTTCATCCCTTCATTTTGCCCGAACCCTTTTGGTTCGTCGGGAAGCCCTAATTTTTGCCTAGGTATGTCAACCTAGCGGGTCTTTTTTTATGCGTAGTATCTTTTTACTATGTCTGCATTGGCGGGGTGAGGAAGGTCATCACCATCCATGTTGGTTAGAATCATGGCTCCTCCTGAGAACACATGTTTAACCACAAATGGCCCTTCGTACGTAGGGGTCCATTTGCCCCTTGGATCACCCTGAGGAAGAATGATGCGCTTGATTACCAGATCCCCAACTTGATATTCTTGTGGTCTGACCTTTTTGTTAAATGCCCTGATCATCCGTTTCTGATACGTCTGACCATGACAAATAGCAGCAAGTCTCTTTTTGTCAATCAGATTTAGCTGATCAAGTCGTGTCTGGATCCAATCATCTTCACTCAAATCTGCCTCCTTCATTATCCGGAGAGAGGGTATCTGCACTTCGACCGGTAAGACTGCCTCCATACCGTAGACCAAGGAGAAGGGAGTTGCCCCGGTTGACGTCCTGGCTGAGGTACGGTACCCATGTAGAGCAAACGGTAACATCTCGTGCCAATCTTTATAGGTCACTGTCATCTTCTGCACGATTTTCTTAATGTTCTTATTCGCTGCTTCTACAGCCCCATTCATCTTCGGCCGATAGGGAGAAGAGTTGTGGTGCTGTATCTTAAACTGTTCGCAGAGCTCAGTGATCATCTTATTATTGAGGTTGGTACCGTTGTCTGTAATGATCCTTTCAGGGACGCTGTATCGATAGATCAGGTTATGCCGAATGAACCGTGCCACAACATTCTTGGTTACTGTAGCGTAGGAAGCTGCTTCAACCCACTTCGTGAAGTAATCAATCGCTACCAGTATGAAGCGATGCCCGTTGGATGACGTAGGTTTAATCTCACCGATCATATCTATGCCCCACATTGCAAAAGGCCAAGGCGCTGTCAAGACATTTAGAGGAACTGGAGGAACATGCACCTTGTCTGCATATATCTGGCATTTATGGCATGTCCGAGAGTGTTGGTAACAGTCGGCTTCCATTGTGGACCAGAAATACCCTGCCCGAAGGATTTTCTTTGCCATAGTGTGTCCACTGGAATGTGTTCCGAAGGTCCCTTCATGTAGCTCTTCCATGATCCTTTCTGCTTCTGTCTTGTCCACACAACACAGTAGGGTCGAATCATGGTTTCGCTTATACAGGATGCCGTTGCTAAGGAAGAACTTCGCTGTGAACCTTCTCAGAAACTTCTTATCGTTGACAGATGCACCTTCAGGGTATTCCTGAGCTTCCAAGTATCTCTTCACTTCATGGTACCAAGGCTTCTCAGTCACCAATTCAGTCTCGAGATCACAACAGTATGCCGGTTCGTCCAATTTCCAGATGATGATCCGGGGAGCCTCATTGTCCCATTTGACTTTGAACATAGAAGACATCGTAGCTAACGCGTCCGCCAGCTGATTCTCCTCTCTTGGGAAATGTTCAAAGGTTATCTCTATGAAGTGGGGGATCAAGATCAACACACATTCTCTGTAAGGAATAAGATTCGGATGTTTCGTATCCCACTCTCCTTTGATCTGATTGATCATGAGAGCGGAATCTCCGAAGACACTCAGATACTTGATCCTTAGGTCGATCGCAGCTTGAAGACCCATGATGCATGCCTCATACTCCGCCATGTTGTTGGTGCAATTGAAACATAGTCGGGCAGTGAGTGGAGTATGAGTGCCTTGAGGGGATATGATCACAGCGCCGATGCCGTTACCCAAAGCGTTGGAGGCTCCGTCAAAGTGCATAGACCATCGGGATCCTTCCTCAGGTCCTTCATCCGGTCCAGGTACTTCACAATCAGTCACTATCATGATACTCTCGTCTGGAAACTCGAAGTTCATTGACTGATAGTCGTCTACTGCCTGATGTGCCAAGTGGTCTGCCAATACACTTCCTTTGATGGCTTTCTGGGTTGTGTACTGGATGTCGTATTCTATCAAGATCATTTGCCATCTTGTTATTCTCCTGGACAGAGCAGGCTTTTCAAATATGTACTTTATTGGATCCATCTTTGAGATCAACAAGGTAGTGTGAGTCAGCATATACTGTCTCAGCCGGCGAGCAGCCCATACCAAAGCGCATCAAGTTTTCTCGAGCAGTGAGTATCGGGTCTCACAGTCGGTAAACTTTTTGCTAAGGTAATAAATGGCATGCTCTTTTCGGCCAGACTCGTCATGCTGCCCCAGCACACACCCCATTGAGTTGTCGAGTACTGTTAGGTATAGTATCAGAGGTCTCCCTTCAACTGGTGGCATAAGGATGGGTGGTTCTTGGAGATACTCCTTGATTCTGTCAAAAGCAGCCTGACACTCATCATTCCAACGTACTACCTGATCTTTCTTCAGCAGCTTGAAGATTGGCTCACAGGTAGCAGTTAGGTGCGAGATGAATCGAGCAATGTAATTCAGACGTCCTAAAAAGCCTCTGACCTCTTTCTCTGTCTTAGGAACTGGCATCTCTTGAATAGCTTTAACCTTGGCAGGGTCCACTTGAATACCCTTATCGCTTACAACGAAGCCTAGCAACTTTCCGGATCTTACCCCGAAGGTGCACTTGTTCGGGTTCAACCTTAGCTTGTACAAATTCAGACGGTCAAACAATTTTTGCAGATGATCAAGGTGCTCTTCCTCAGTTTGGGACCTTGCAATCATGTCGTCAACATACACTTCTATCTCATGATGGATCATGTCATGAAATAAAGCAACCATGGCACGTTGGTAGGTTGCCCCAGCATTTTTCAGTCCAAAAGGCATGACCTTGTAGCAGAAGGTGCCCCACTGAGTAACAAAGGTAGTCTTTTCCATGTCTTCAGGTGCCATCTTGATCTGATTATAGCCTGAAAAACCATCCATGAAAGAGAACACCTTATGCTGAGCAGTATTGTCAACAAGGACATCGATGTGAGGTAGGGGGAAGTCATCTTTGGGGCTGGCCCTGTTCAGATCCCTGTAGTCGACACACATTCTGACCTTACCATCCTTCTTTGGTACTGGCACCACATTAGCAACCCACTGAGGGTAAGAAGTCACTGCAAGGAACCCGGCATCAAACTGTTTCATAACCTCGGCTTTGATCTTCTCAGACATCTCTGGACGCATATGGCGGACCTTTTGCTTGACCGGAGGGTAGTCTTCCTTGGTAGGCAAGTGATGGACCACAATGTCGGTATCCAACCCGGGCATGTCTTCGTAGGACCAGGCAAAGATCTCCATATAATCATGTAGCATCTGAGTCAACCGTCGCTTCACGCTGAGCTCTAGGTTGGCACCAATCTTAACTTCCTTCCTGTCCGTCTCAGTACCCAGATTTATTGTTTCCACTGGCTCTTCATGTGGTCGAATTGCCCTCTCTTCCTGGAGTAACAGTCTTGCAAGCTCGCCAGGCACTTCGCAATCATCTTCACCTTCGTCTTCGGCTAAGTTGATCGAATTTTCGAAGTCATAACTGGCAGTAGCAGAGTCGTTACCAGTGGGATCCAGAGTGGATTGAAACCTGTATGAGTGAGTGTGTGTAAATACAGCTGTTTTTGCAATATATAAAGAAAGGAAAGAAAGAAAAGGAGCATAAGATTTGAAATGCGAGAAAACGTCTAAGGTCTTTATTCATGATATATGAAATGACAATTAATATACCCTCACAAATGAAGCCACGGTGCCCCGGGTAAGACACCGGGCCATAGAGTTTTAATTGTTTATTACAAATAACAAAGGAAATCATTACTCCATAACAAGAGTAACAAGTAGGTTGTCTCTTGCAATCCAATTGCTAGGTCCACTGTCAGTCGCCGGGTAAATCCAGCTGTCGAACTCAGCTTCATCCACTTCATCATCCTCCCTGATAGCATTCACTCCATGGTTAGGCATGGGAGCAGTCACCACATTGGGTTTCTCAGGTGCCTCAAATTGTACCTCCTTTGCATCAATAAGGTCTTGCACCTTATTCCTTAAGGCCCAGCAGTCATCAACGGAATGCCCCGGGCTATCGGAGTGATAAGCACAGCGGGCATTTGGATTGTACTTGGGAGAGGCAGTGTTCACAACCTTCGGGGCCTCTCTGACAGTCACCAAATTGGTGGATAGCAACTGCGGCAAGATTTGCGATAGGGTCATACTCAGACGGGTGAATTCTCTTCTAGGTCTTTCAGCCCTTTGTGGATTGGTTTGCCGAGGAGCGGCAGCAGGCTTTGCAATCATCACCGCGTTGACAGATTGGCGGCGCTCTGGTTTCTCTTGCCTCCTAGGCCCATATACAGCACTGGCCTCCTTCTTAAAGGGTTTCTTCTCAGAACTTGAAGATGCACCCTTCTGGATTTTACCGGACTTCATTCCAGCCTCTATTCTCTCCCCAGTCAGAATAAGATCAGTGAATCCTGCAGATGAGTTACCGATAAGATGATTGAAAAATGGCCCAGATAGGGTCCCCAAGAACATATCCACCAGCTCACGGTCTGTTAACGGAGGCTGCACCCTGCCAGCCAGATCCCTCCATTTCTGTGCATACTCTTTAAAACCTTCGCTTGATCCTAGCGACATACCCTGGAGTTGGGTACGTGTAGGAGCAAGGTCGGCATTATATTGATACTGCTTGTAAAAAGCAGTAGCCAACTCCTCCCAGTTACGAACCTTGGTCCCATCCAGCTGATAGAACCATTCGAGATGAGTCCCTGAAAGACTCTCTTGGAAGAAGTGGATCCACAAATTCTTATCCACTGTGTACGGTTGAATCTTCCGCATATAAGATCTGAGGTGTAGCTTGGGACAAGACGCCCCGTCATACTTGGTGAAAGATGGTGCCTTAAATTTGTGAGGGATAATCACACCAGTAGATAAGCCCAAGTCTCTGAAATCCAGCCCAGGCACTTGTTGGATCTCCATGGCGTTCAGTCTGTCTTCCAACTGCTTATACCGGTCTTCAGCAGGAGGATACTGTTCCTCATTAAAGTCAGTCTCGTTGTCAGGGACTACCGGACTAGGACCTTTTCCCCCTTGGGGACTGCTCTTGCCTATAGAAGAACCAGCTTCCTCATTCTGCAGAGTATTGCCAAACCTTCGGCCCGAGTTGAAAAGAACAGTTCTCTTCTTCTTCTTCTTCTCCTTCTTCAGGAGTAAAGCCTTCAGCTCTTCTTGGCCTTGAGCCAAACCCATGATCAGCTCCTGAAATTGCGCATTCTGCGCCTGAAGAGCCTTGATAGACATCTTGGTTGATGATGAGTCAGGGTTCATGATGCTGAAATAAACAGCGAAGAATAGTAAGCAACCTGAAAAGAAGAATACCTGCTATGCACATGATGAATGGAATGCGTATGAGTTATATTTTCAAAGACAATCGGGAATCAACTTTGTAAACAAAAAAGGAACACACTTCATTAGATTCAACTTTGAAACTTAAATTGTTCAACAGATTTCCCTTAGGCGTTACATAAAAGGGAAATACTGAAAAGAGAAATAAAACTGTAAAAGAACATCCAGAGCTCCTCATTGATCCCATGGTCTCCTCTTCTCAGTACGGATGTAGTCATTCAGAGCTCGCTCATTCTCCAACTGCTTTGTCAGCTTCTGGATCTTCAATTCCTGCTCGTTGAACTTTTCCCGATAAGAATCCCGTTCTTCTCGCAGTTGCGACCAAGACCTCTTTAATGTCTCGTAATCAGTAGGTATCTGAGGAGGGAGGACAGTTGGAGGAGCCCCATCTTTGTCAGGATACTCAAGAATGACGGGTCTGACAGCCTCGTATGGCATACCTAACATCTGAGCACGGATGTGAACCCATTTGTAGTAGGCTTCCATGGGTAGAGAAGTCTTTGGACCCAACTCTTGTGGGTCAGCCTTATGAACTTTGTCCCAAGCCTTGATGAACCTACGACGCAGCTCGTCACTATCCACCTGAAACTCAAAACTGATGTGAGGCACCAACATCTCATGAGGCCCTGCTCTTCTGGCCCTTCCAAACTGACGGAGCGCTAGACATGGATTGTAAGAGATTCCTCCTTGAGTACCAATCAAAGGAACATTAGGGTATTCCCCGCAACGATCAATAACAGCTATCTCATCCAAACCTCTGAAAGTCCAAATGATGTCCTTGTCAGTGAGAGACATTAACCTATGAGCCCAACCTCTTCCTTCTTGGTTCTTCAGCACGAACTTAGGGAGGTGCGAAATAAACCACCTCACTAACAAAGGGATGCAACACCACATAGTTCCTCGTCTTCGGGCAGTACGAGCATAGAGTTGCTGCAGGATGTCACCCAAGAGAGTGGGCACAGGATTCTGAGACATGAAGATCCTTATGGCAGTGACATTGATGAAGTTGTCAGGATTAGGAAACAAGACTAGCCCATAGATTAAGAGAGCCAGGATGTCTTCATATGCTCTAAAGTCTAAGTCATTCCAGAAACTGTTAGCTTTACCAACTAGAAACTTGGCCAAGAAACCCTTAACCCCGCTTCTAGTCACCCAGTTATCCATTACTTCTTGATGGGTCAAAGGAAGAGCTGCAGCAACCTCCTCAAGCCTGAGGGTCTTTTCCCAACCAGTGTAAGGAGTCTGATCCAAGATAGGGATGCCAAGCAAATCAGAGAACTCTTCCAGGGTAGGGACCAGCTGGAAGTCTTGAAAGGTGAAGCACTGGTACAGAGGGTCATAGAACTGGGTCATGACACTCATCAACTGTTGATCCCGCTTTGCAGTGACTAAACTGAGAAGAGAACCATGCCTCTGGATGAAGGAAGTGGTATTTGGAATCCTGCTAACCAACTCTTCAAGCAACTCAGGTGGGTGAACAAAGTTGAACCGGATAGTATTCCTTCGCATAAGCATCATGATATCCTACAAAATAGAGCAAAGGTGAAACCCTCTTGTCTTTGAAATGGTCAGTCCTTATGCAGAATGCATGCAATGCTCATGATGTTATGATGTTATGATAAAGCACACCACAAATATTTACAAAGGCAAACATAGTAAGGCACACAAGTCACACAAGACAAGCCCTTAAAGTTTAGGCCAGCATGAGGTCTAGGTATTACCCTCTTTCAGTTTGTTGGTTCATACCTGTCCTATCAAAAGTAACCGGGTTCTTAGAGGATCCCAATATCACTGACTACCCTCAATCGGTCATAACTCCAGCATCGCAATCTTTTCTTGCAGCCAGAACCATCACGAGAGTTTAGCCTCAATGGGCGTAGCATACTGCTACTGTTCTATTGGCCAAGTTGTGTCATTTAAGGTTCTAAGGTCTGTTGGTGCTTAATGACTCCTCAGAAGACCCATATTCTCCTTGTTGCGACACAAGGGATATCGGTACAGACCAAGGTGCCACACCAATGTAGCCACTGCTTCACCCGTGTCGGTCTACGCCGGACAGGTCCCTCACAGCTTATGCTACCTAAACAGGGTATCCCCAGATCCGGGTTAGGATCTATGTAACTCCCATGCAACCTACAATTTTAAAGCAAACAAGTCAATACAATTGAAAACACAGTTATGAACTATCCTAAGGTACACCTCACTTTATAAAGTTCCCCAGCAGAGTCGCCAGTTCTGTGATCGGTGGATCTAGAACTGACTGTTTAACGCTGGTTTCGCGAAATGTCGCGGAAGCAAGAGTCACCACCGTCTTTTATTTTCTCCAAATGGAAAGGACAAAAGCACAGAAAAATTCCTTATAGAGATTGCTCTCGGTTCGGGAGGTAGATTTATAGAAAGGGAAGGTGTTAACACCCTTTCTATGCATGGTTATCCATGGGCTCTTAGATACTTGCTCATTTGTGTTTTCAAAATTGTTTGTTTGCTTTTCAACTGTGGGTTTAAAAAAGTTTCTTTGAAAATTTCAGTTCGACTCTTGTATCAGTCCTCAAGAGTGTTTGAAAAGTTGTTTTGAAAGCTTTTTGAAAAGTGTCGGTGTGAAAAGAAGTTTTTGATTTGTTTTGAATTATAGCAAGTATCTACGAGTCATCTACCTACCCTAAGGAATTCGTCTGTGTAAATGTCCTTAAAGTAGTGCCATCCCACCATTGAGAGGTAGGTAGCACCACCGTTGGAGGTGTTCGGGTCAATTCGAGGGTTCGGGACAGTGTGGTCACCAGAGCAATAGGAAGACACCTTAGAAGCTACCCTCATGCCATGTTCATGGACATGAGGACTTACTAAAACGTCCTCTACTCGACGACCACTTTTCGAGGGGCAAGGCAACAGTGAGACGTACCCTAGGGGTGGTGTGTGATTTATGTGTCTTTTTCAGTTATATTTGTTTTGTTCATGCATTGGTGATCTACGCTTTGTTTTTATTTTTGGCATTCATTCTTTCATACAAATTATTAACAGTTAAAAGATGCGGAATTAAAAGTCCTACGCTATTACAAAGGCGCGGGTCTACATCGCCAAATTAATCCAAGACCCGATTTGAATAAAATAAAGTGCGGAAAAATAAATATCCTAATTAATCTATTACAAGGCTTTGGGATAAATACATTATATTCACAAAAAGAAATAAAAGTAAATGCGAAAAGAAATAAACTCGAGAATGCGAGGGCGTTGGACCCTTTTAAAGAAGTTAAATTGGAATTAATGATTAAATTATTAAATGAGAAAAAGAAATTATTTTTGGAGTTTTTTGTATTTATGGAATTTAAGGAGAATTAAATTGGAATTAAAAAGTTAATTAAAACCCTAGTTCTAAATCGTTTTTAATTTATTAAAAAAATATTTTTAGTTTGACCTAATTTACATTAATTATTTACATGGCGTATTTATTTACAAAAATAATTAATATTTAATAATGGTAAAAGAAAAGAAGAAGAATAAAAGTATTTAAAATCCTAATTCTACATTTTTTAGTTTATTAAAAAAAACATTAAAATTAAACCTAGGATTAAAACTAAATTAATTGTTTAAATTTATTTACAAAATATTGATTAAAAAATAAATGAACATATTTTTATTTTTATAGTTTCTGATTTTTTTTGGTATTTTTATGTTATTAAAAAAATTAATTTGGAATTAAACAAAACAAATAATATAATTTAAAATAAATAATAGAAAAGAAAAAATAGAGAAAAGAAAGGCAAACATGGGGGGTGGTTGTCCCAATTTAGAGGTGGATTTGCAGCAATTTTGGCCCAATAGAAGCTTGGCCACGTTGACTTTTCTGGCTTGTATGCACATGGTTGATTGAGGGTGCATGGTGGACCATGTGATCTGACCATTAGATGAATCTCCCTGGCGCGTGGCAGGCACAAACGTTGAGGCCTATGGTGCTCCCTTGAGTATGGTGATCACCTGAACACATAAACATAAAAAATATAGAGGAATATGGGGACCTGGGAATCGAACCCAAGTCCCAGTGCTTGAAGGACAACGCATCAACCAACTGTGCCAAGCGCGCTCTTTGTAATATTAGTGGAACCTGATGCATATGAGAGAGAACAAGTACTATTGGTGTAAAACAAAAATTAAGCGCGAACGTTTGAATGGCCCTATCACATTGAGACAACTCAGCGTCTTCCTCACGTTGTACCTGTAAATAAAGCAAATAGCGGGGTTTTTAAACCCCCACTAATCCTGAAACTGGAAAATAGCGATTAGGCCATACAAGCATATAAAAAGGGCGCGATGTGATTGTTGTATTCGAATGAAGGTCATGAATTCAATTGTACCGGTCTTATAGCCTAATTTTTCTAGAGGAACAAAGCCCCCTTTCAAAGTCTCTGAAACCCTAAAGAGCTCCCATGGTGGATTCGTGCACAGGCATTAAAAACTCAATTAAATGATGCTGTTAGCTTTAGAATGATTGAATTAGTACAAATTAATAAGAAAAATGCAAGGATGATGCGTATAAATCAAAACACGAATATGAGAAATATTTGAGAAAATTGGACTTGGTTCTACCACTTCTTTATGCGTGAGGACTGGAAAAATATTGAGTGACGTTCAGGGAGGACTCAGAAAACTTTTGGAATTGGTTATAAGCTTTGAATCACGCTCTATGTATGAAATCAGTTTTGAAAATTTTGACAAAAAATGCAAAGTGTGTATTCTTTTCTGAGCGCAGCTTTTTGGTCTCCAACATTAGGGTTGTGTTTGAGTATGTATATGGAACGAATTAGGGTAAGAATTCAAGTCCATTAACCTTTGCATTAATGTTTTTGAGATTTTATTCTCATGGTATCTTTTTCAATCTTTTCCTCATGAAGAACATGCCAATTTGCACAAAATCTTTCCTTTTTTGATGTGCACGAGATCTTGAGTGAATAATGAGGGCATATGCTGCATAAAAGGATTCAAAAACATTTGTTTAGTATTTTTGTCATATTTTATTTAATTAAATGAATTAATGGTGATAAAAATTCAAATAAATAATAAAAAATGATGAAATAAATCCACTTTGGGTCAAATGGTCGTGCATAGCCTTTGGATAATGATTCTTGGAAGAAAATGTGGCCCATTAGCAATTTTGAGGCATTTGAAGCAAAGTTGACTTTTCAAAATTCCCAAAAATTTCCCAACTTCCACAAGGCATATCTTGCTCAATTTTTAAGCTTTGATCATGTTCTTGGACATTTTGGAAAGGTCTTGAAGTCCTATAACCAATGACTTTGGTCCCATGTCATTTGGATTTACCAATCTCAAGTTATGGTCTTTGACTTAAAGTCCCTTTTTGTTGACTTTTGAAAATGACCTATAATGTTGAAATTGATAACTTTTTGTGAGAGCATTTCTTGGACTTGAAGTGTGAAGAGGAGTTGTAGGAAATGTCTTTCTCTTAAAAATGAGCTTTGAATGGAATTTTTCTGATGAACCATGTGGAAGTTATGCCTTGGTCAAGTTACAGTTGACTTTTTCAACTGTCCAAATATAGAAACTTTTGCATCTTGAGACTTTTTGAGCCATACCTTGAAAGTCATGATCAAGAATTGATCAAATGATGTTTGTGGCTTCAAAATAAGATGTTGACCAAAAATTTGGACTTTTGACTGTCAAATAACCATTTTACCCCTACAGTTGACTGTTGAGCAATTAGGGTTTATGACTGTGCAATTTTGTGCTGTATGTCTTGAAACTTGACATGAGGATGCTTGACAATGTTTATAGGCATGTGGGACTTGTTTAGACCCTTGGAGACTTCAATTTCTTTGTCAAAACCAAAACCCTAGTTTTTGACTGTTAGGAGGCAGTTGGGCTGTGCAACCCTTGGGAGATTTTGAAGCATGTTCTTTGCAAATCTTGAAGAATATGGGAGGGCAAATTTTGGGGTAGAACAGCCATCTCTGCTTGTCCTCACCAACTTATTGCCCTTTTTTAAAGGCAGACATTCAATGCCTGATAGATAACAAAGAGATTTTGTTTGAAAAAAATCCTGTTTCACCTATTCTTGTTGAAGATGTTTCAATCATTACCATTTCCGCCAATTCTTCCAGGGTCTCCACCAAAAGACCCATTAGAATTACATCAATTCCGAAAGAAACTCCTTTAATAATCACAATGCCTGGGCCAGTCCCATATGAATCAGACAAAATCGTGTCGTGGAATTACGGAGGGGACATTTACTACCATGGCATCAAACAAGACTGGCCGGCCACTGAAGAGATAAACTCCAAAGAAGAAGATTCTGACATCAACAATATTGTCGGAACTAGTAAAATTACCCGAAGCAGTAGGATCTTTTCTCCAGAAATTGCTCCCTCAAAAGCAGTTTCTAGACCCGTGATCATACCAGTGGCTGCTCCAAAGGTTACTTCCATACCCATAATCATCTCTACAAGTGCTCTTATTGACGAAGCCGTCACAACTCCTGTATCATTCCTACCAACACTCCTGTTGCCGAGACTCGAGGAAAGAGTATTCAAGTGGAGCCTGTCCAAACGAAGGCTCAATCACTGACTATCCCTGAGGCTTCCAAGAAAGAAATAGAGGAGATCCTAAAAATTATAAAGAGGAGCGACTATGATGTAGTTGAACAATTGGGGCAAACTCCCTCTAAAATATCCATGCTGGCATTACTACTGTGTTCCGAGGCACATGCGAAAGCCTTGATGAAGTTCCTAAAAACAGCCCATGTGCCTCAAGAGACGTCTGCTGATCAATTCCAAGACTGTGTGGCCAGCTTGACAGCGGATAACGGCCTAGGCTTCTCGAATGCTGATTTGACACCAAGGGGAAGAAAGCACAATGAGGCCTTACATGTCTCTGTGGAATGTAGGGGCATAACTATGGCCCATGTTTTGGTGGACACTGGCTCATCTTTGAATGTATTACCAAAAAAAGCTCTTGACATACTTGACTACGAGAGGCTAATGTTAAAGCCAAGCAACATAGTAGTAAGGGAATTTGATGGCTCGAAGAGGATGGTGCATGGGGAAGTGGATATCCCCATAAAGGTTGGGACTCAAACTTTCAATTCAACCTTTTATGTAATGGATATCTGCCCTTCTTACTCCTGTCTGCTAGGATGACCATGGATCCACAATGCTGGCGTTGTTACCTCTACATTGCACCAGATGCTGAAGTATCCGGTTCAAGGGAAGATTATCATTGTCCATGGAGAGGAAGAATACATGATCATCCATCTCAATTCCTTCAGATATGTGGAATTGGACGGTGAATTCATTGAAACTCCATTTCAACACTTCGAAGAGGTCCCCCAAGAGGTGGCAGTGACCAAGACTGTGTCCCAGATTCCCAAGATTACAAGACCTCCACTCCGGATGTCATCACTAAAGGACGCTAAAGCAGTGGTAGAGGAAGGTGGATGCACCATCTGGGGACAACTTCCGGATATCCCGTATAAGTCTGACAAGTTTGGCCTAGGTTTCACTTCAAGTGCTCAAAAGGTTGTACGTCGTGCCCATGATGGAGGGCCACCCTTGAAGATTAGCAACCGTGAGGTCAACACGGTAGAAGATGGTGAAGATGATTGCAACTTGGAGGATTGGATCTTTCCGACTGTCAATGGAGGACTCAGCAATTGGGAGGCTAGAGACTTCGTCCCAATCACTTTTATCCCACAATAATTTATCTTTACATTTTGTTGGATCTGTAATATTCAAAAACAATTCGCACTCTTAAAACCTTGTGTCTTACCCGAGGCACAATGGTCCATTTGTAAGGGTTATTATTTCATCTTCATATGACATCAATGAATCATGGACGTTTTCACATACAAACTTTTGTGCTCATTGTTTTTCTTTTACATTTTATTTTCTTTCAAAGATAGATATACCATTACACACACCCATACTCACAATGCAGGTATGCATCCATTATGGATCCCATGAGTAACGATACTGCTATGGCCTTTTGTGACTCTGAGAATCTAATCTACCAAGCCGAAGATGAAGGTGAGGAAGATTGTGAAGTACCAGGGGAACTGGCCAGACTGCTACAACAAGAAGAAAGAACCATTCAGCCTCACGAGGAACCCGTGGATACAATCAACCTGGGTACCGAAGACGACAAAAAAGTGGTCAAGGTAGGTGCCAATTTGGAACCCAGTGTCAAGGAGCGTCTGATTCAGTTGTTACATGACTATGTTGAAATCTTTGCCTGATCATATTAAGACATGCCGGGACTTGATACAGATATTATGGTACATTGTTTGCCTATAAGAGAAGATTGTCCGCCAGTAAAATAAAAGATTCGCTGCATGAGACCTGATATGTCAGAAAATATTAAAGTAGAGGTCATGAAGCAATTCAATGTTGGATTCTTGGTTGTCACTTCCTACCCCCAATGGGTTGCTAACATTGTTCCCGTACCTAAAAAATATGGCAAAGTACAAATGTGTGTGGACTACATAGATTTGAATAGGGCGAGCCCTAAAGATGATTTTCCACTCCCCCACATTGATATCCTAGTTGAAAATACGGCACAACACAAAATGTTTTCCTTCATGGATGGATTCTCAGGTTACAACCAAATCAAAATGGCACTTGACGACATGGAGAAAACAACATTTGTCACGCAGTGGGGCACATTCTGCTACAAGGTGATGCCATTCGGACTGAAAAATGTTGGGGCAACCTATCAACGCGCCATGGTAGCTTTATTTCATGACACGATACATCATGAGATAGAGGTCTACATAGACGATATGATATCCAGATCGCAAACATAAGAAGAGCATCTTGACCGCTTACAAAAACTATTTGAAAGACTGAAGAAGTACAAGCTGAGGTTGAATCCAAACAAGTGTACATTTGGGGTACGGTCTGGTAAACTCCTAGGCTTTATCGTTAATAACAAAGGTATTAAGGTCGATCCTGCCAAAGTTAAAGCAATACAAGAGATGCCTGCTCCCCGTACTGAGAAGGAAGTCAGAGGATTCTTGGGACGTTTGAACTATATTGCCAGATTCATTTCTCACTTGACAGCTACTTGTGAGCCAATCTTCAAGCTCTTGAAGAAAGATCAAGTAGTCAAATGGAATGGTGAGTGCCAAGTTGCTTTTGACAAAATCAAAGAATACTTACAAGAGCCTCATGTATTGATGCCACCAATCGAGGGGAGACCATTGATCATGTATCTGACTGTTTTAGAAAATTCAATGGGGTGTGTACTGGGGAAGCATGACGAGTTTGGCCGAAAAGAGCACGCTATTTACTACCTGAGCAAAAAGTTTACCGACTGCGAAACCAGATATTCACTGCTCGAGAAAACTTGTTGTGCTCTAGCATGGGCTGCTCGCCGGCTAAGACAGTGTATGCTGACTCATACTACCTTATTGATATCTAAAATGGATACAATAAAATACATCTTCGAGAAGCCTGCTCTTTCTGGGAGAATAGCTAGATGGTAGATGATCCTGACAGAGTACGACATATAGTATACTACCCATAAATCTATAAAGGGCAGTGTGCTAGCTGATCACCTTGCTCACCAAGCTGTAGAAGACTATCAGTCCATGAAGTTTGAATTCCCGGATGAAGATATCATGACATTAGACAACTGCGAAGAAATCAGGCCATATGACGGACCTGAACAAGGATCCCGATGGACCCTGTTCTTTGATGGAACATCCAATGCACTTGGTAATGGTATCGATGTTGTACTCATATCTCCGGAAGGGTGTCATACTCCCTTTACTGCCAAACTTTTCTTCAATTGTACGAACAACATGGCGGAATACGAAACGTGCATCTTTGGTCTCAGAGCTGCCATGGACTTGGGGATCAAATCATTGGATGTATTAAGAGACTCATCCTTGGTCATCAGTAAGATCAAAGGGGAGTGGGACACCAAACACCCTAACCTTATACCTTATAAATAACATGTTTTGACATTGCTACCTGTTGTACCCCAAAATTTGCCCTCCCATTTCCTCAACATTTTCTCATCACAAAACCCTGGGAGCTCAAGATCCAGTTAGGATTCCCTCTGCTCAAGACTCCTCCTTGCACTGTTAACCCAAATTAGGGTTTGTGTTTGCACAAAGATGTTTTGACCTAAAAAACCTAAGATGACTTTCATGCTTCATGCTGGACTCCCAAGTTTATTCATACAAAGTTTCAAGTATTGATTCCAAGTTTTGCCCAGTCAATTGGACAGTTGACCTAGAAATCAACTGTATTGGAGAAAAAGTCAACTGTGGCCAATTGACAGTCAAATCTCATGAAAATTGACCCACATCAACATTATGAACTCACATAGACCATTTGATCAAGTTTGGATCATAATTCCACAAGAAATTTGATCAGATCATCAAAAGGGCAAAATGGTCATTTTTTAGGGTTTTGACTGCACAAGGGTAATTTTTTACTGTTTGACCTAGCCAATGGCAAACCAAGCTCACATATGGACTCAAGGACCCCATGGATTCATCTTTACATGCTCAACAAGTTCCAAAGATCCCAAATACACAAGATTGATAGTTGAATTTCTCAGTCAATTGATCAATTTTGACTGTATACTGAAAAGTCAAACTTTGACTTTTTGGTCAAAATCAAGAGTCAAGATTCATTTTTCATCAAAACATGCCAAATCATAAACTTGTTCACCAAGAAATCAAAAATTGTAAATTAGGGTTTGAAATGGGAATTTTTCATAACTTAGAATTTTTCTAAGTTATGGAAAACCCTAATTTTTTCCCAACTTTGCCCCACTTTCTCACCAAGATTCATTTGGATTCAAACAAAAGTCAAAACATGAAAGTTGTAGCTTGTTGCATAATCTACAACTTTGATTCACAAAGTTTTCCCAAATGAAGCTTGTATCTCAAGTTACAATTTTTGGAATAAGGGTGCTAAACCATTCTTAACTTAGTGAAATTTTAACCTATTTTGGCAAGGTTTTCTACCTAACTTCAAGGCTATTTTCCATATACTTCCACTTGGAATTTCAATTTACATTTCAAATATGGATTGTAGTACACATTCCAAGCTTTCTAAAATGTCCAAGAACTTCTCAAACAACCTCATGGTTAGGGAGAATCGAATTTCACAATATAGCAAAAAACTCACTTTTGATTAGGCCAAGTTACATGTTCATAACACTATGCATTTTCAAAACTCAGCATGCCACTTGATTACAGGCCTTTTATCTCAATTACACTCATAAATTTAATGCCAAACCTTTGTGCCAAGACCATGTTTTGTGTGTTCAAGCATTGCCTAGAAGATTAATCCATTTATAGATAAAGCATAATATCCATTTTAGAAAAGTTTCACTTTATGTCAAATGCAAATCCAAGCAAGTACACTTGAAATCTTCTTGGCACAAGTTATGAGACACATTGCACTGATCAAGGCCAATGTATGCAGCATAGTATGGGGGCCTGTACAGGCTAGAAGCACAAAGTGACCATTGCTTGCTTAAAGTTCAAGAAACGTAGCATAACTTGTACCAACTCTCATATCAGCTTAAAAACACTTAAGCAAACTTGTGAAACACATTCAAGAGAGACCAACTGAGCTAGTACACGACCCTAACATTCTTCATACACTCCCATTCCCAGAATCACCTTCAAACTGCAAGAACAGGGCAGGGCCTGCAGTTTGAGTGCCATCTCTCATTCCTCTCAAGCTTTCTTGCCCAAACCAGTTCACACACCTTCCATACCATCTATGCAAGCTAACCAAAACCTAAAACACGACCTGTAATTCCTCTAACTGGTTCCACCATTTTCACTTTTCTGATTTGCAGGTGAAGTGCTCTAGCACGATTCAAAAGCTTTCAAGACAAAGTAAAGCTTGGAATAGCATCCCTGGACCTCAAGGAAACTATCCCAATCATCACCTTGCATTGAAAGCTTCTCCATTGCCAGATAGAACTTCAACTGAATAGGTAAGTTCATGAATTCGTATCTCTCTTATTAGGCATTGTTAGCTTTAGGTTTGTGAAGAGAATATGTCACAATCATTGCCCTGAACATGCCCATATAATTAGATTTTATTTATATTATGTGTGTTGTAAGAATTCTGAGTCTGAACATGGAAGAAAATCTAGGTCAGGATTTGGGGGAGAAGAAATTCTCTCTCATCTTAGAGAGTTAAGACAAGTTCTGCATATGGTTGGATTCGTCTCTTGATGCTGAACATTTTTTATGTTGTGAGTTTTCATTAACAAGCCAGGAATCAGGATGTTTGAATGGTGGAACAAGGCGCGCGTTTTTTTGATATTTTCTAGCCAGAGGTTGAAGAAAGGTTATCTGGGCTGGGCTTGCTTTGTATTTCCTTTTCACACCATACAATTGCTTCTGAACCCCCTGAGCCCATTTGGTTTATTTTTGATGTTTTTTGACTTTTTCTTTTTTGGATTGACTTATTTATTTTTTCTCATGATATTAAAAATATAAAAAATATTTTTCTCACCATTTTTGAATTTATTAGGCATTTATTTGATTTTTCTTTTAGTTTGTACATAAATAAATAAAT
Organism: Vicia faba; assembly: GCA_948472305.1. Lineage (NCBI taxonomy): Eukaryota > Viridiplantae > Streptophyta > Magnoliopsida > Fabales > Fabaceae > Vicia > Vicia faba. Next base: position 494,317,563 of record OX451741.1, read on the forward strand.
ACATATACTTTTTATTTAAAATACTAAAATAGTGCAAATACATTTTTATACACTTTTATTTTGTTCTACTTTCTGAAAATATTTTATAGAAAAAATACTTTTTTTTATTAAATATTAAATATTATTAATTAGTATATATAATACATATTTTGTAAATAATATAAATAAATACATATACATTAGTATACTTAGAATAAAATACCAAAAATATACATATTTTATTTTATTAATATTTAACATTAAAAATACATTTTTCACAAATAGACTTCATTTTTATTTTATTCTTGTATGTAAATAATAAATATTGTATATATTGAATAAATAATGCATTTTATTTTGTAAACTAGGGTTTTGACCTAAAAATGAAAATACTCCAAAAAATACTTTTATTTTTATTTTTGTGACATAAATAATACTTTTTTTTCATACATATAAAAACTTTTTTGCATTCTTGCATATTTGTTTTATTTCTATTATGCCTTTAATTATGTTGCAAATATTCCAAAAATGATGTAATAGATAGGTTTAATTTCTTTGTCTAAATATCCCCTCATTTGAACATTTGTACCCCCCTTCCCCATATTATTGTGTTGTAATAGTGTAGGAATTTTATTTTTCGCACTTTAACGCTTTTTAAATATGCCATGCTAGAATTAGGGTTTGTATGCGAATAAAATAAACAAAATAGTTTTGACCTAATTTCAAGATAATCAAGCATGAAAATGAACCACACATATCACACTTGCACCCCCTAGGGTATTCCACTTTGTTGCCTTCAAATAAATGGGCCATATTGCATGTTAGGTCTCTTTGGGCAAAACAAACAAATCAAATGATCATAGTCCCTCGATGACGCTTTCAAAATGTTGCCTAAACAAATGATCAAGTCCCGTAAAGAAAATTGCCCAAAGATACTTGACACCGTTGCAATTATGGCCTAAACGATGACCCGCGCCCGTCCCTTTCACATCCTAACATGAGATTGTCCACCAAATACAATGGTGGAACAAACTTATTAAAAGGGTTAAAACATAGCAATAAACTTTGAGAAATTTAGGAGTAGATAACCTCTTAGTTACTTGAATCAAAACTTGCAACAACAAAAAAACAAGACACTTGCCTATTTTCTAAAACCACACCTCACAACACTTTCAAAACAACTTTCAAAAATGAAAACCTTTTCAAAAGACATACATCTTTGTATACATCCCCCATATGGATCATTACAAAGGTTGCCACCACATTGGCTTCTTTTCAAAACATTTTCAAACCCACACACACGAGCACCATTTCAAACAATTGAAAACAAAAGGCAAGTGATCTAAGCAAGTAACTAAGAGCCCATGGATAACCATGGATAGAAAGGGTGCTAATACCTTCCCTTTCTATAATCTACTCCCCGAACCCAAGAAAACATCTCAAAAGGTTTTTGCTGTGCTTTTTAAACCTTTCCTTAGGATAAAATAAAAAGTCGGTGACGACTCTTGCTCAACCAAAACATTTGCGAAAACAAACGCAAAACCATAGTCAGTTCTCCCACCGTATCACAGAACTAGCGACTCTGCTGGGGAGAAATTTAAAAGTGGAGTAACCTTAGGGCTTAGATTACCCTCTTGCATGACAAATTGTTTGAATTGTTTGCTTTACATTTTGGCTCTCTTGTTTGGGTTTGCAATCCTACACCCGGATTTTGGGAAACATTCATAGATAGCAATACGTTGTGGAAACTGTGCGGGGTATACCGACACGGTCGAAGCAATAGCTATATTAGTGCGACATATTTGTGAGTACCGGTATCCCTTGAGTTCAATCAAGGAGAGTACGGGGCCGCTGAGTGATGTCACTAAGCACTAATGACCTAGAACCTTACTTGACCATCTTGGCCTTTTATTAGGGGTAGTGAGATGACCGGCTTTGGTGCAGTCCGAAGTTGGTAGATACTCGATACTACACTCATTGAGGGTTGTTTTCTTGGAATATTTTGGTCGCTAGTTAAGTGGCTAAACCAAAACAATGAACAATGAAAACAACCCAATGATATTGAGATCCTTAGAACCCGCTTACTATTTATAGGACATGTTTTTAAGCCAACTACACTCAAGAGGATACTTACCTATGAAACCTCATGCAAGCCTGAAACTAGGGTTTGGTGTGATTTGCTTATACATATGTTTTGTGCATACATCATGGACATCATAAAACATCATATGCATTCACTAACCATTTCAAGGGTTTTGGATCTTCATCTTTGTTCCTGTTTTGTAGGTCATGGAAGTTCCTCGCAGAAAAACCATTCAAGTCAACCTTGTGAGAATCTCTCCTCAACTCAAGGAGCTCACCTCAAGAATTCCGGAAAGCTCATCCTTCAGTGAAAGACATGGTAGACTGCTCAGCCTAGTCAACACCAACATTGAAGAAGACATGATGAAAGTGCTATTCCAGTTCTTTGACCCTCTTCACCACTGTTTCACTTTCCCCGATTATCAGTTGGTGCCCACCTTGGAGGAATTTTCTCAACTCCTGAGAATTCCTATCCTTAATCAACTACCCTTCAACGGTATGGAAAAGGAACCAAATCCAGAAGATGTTGCTCGAGCATTACATCTACAACCATCCGACATCAAGGGGCATTGGGAAACCAGAAGCAGCGTCAAGGGATTCTTAGCAAAATTCTTGTTTGAGAAGGCACAAGAATGTTGGAACTCATTGGACCTACAAGCCTTTGAAGAAATTGTGGCACTCCTTATCTATGGGTTGGTCTTGTTCCCAAATCCTGACCAATTGGTAGATGTCAATGCCGTCAAAATCTTCTTGTCCAAAAATCCAATACCAACATTGCATGGGGACATCCTTCACTCATTTTACACACGAACAATGAGAAAGAGGGGTGTTCTCATGTGCTGTACTCCTCTCCTTGCAAGGTGGTTTATTTCGCACCTTCCACAATCTGTCTTGAAGAACGACCAAGGCTCAAGGTGGTCCCAACGGTTGATGACTCTTACTCACTCTGATGTACATTGGTGTTCTCGGTCCAGAGAAAATGTCATCATCGTCAATCGTTGCGGAGAATTTCCTAATGTTCCTTTACTTGGAATTAGAGAAGGTATCACCTACAACCCTTGCCTAGCTTTGAGACAATTTGGATATGCACGGAGGGATGGCCCTCATGACATGTTGATTCCTGACCTAGTTTTTGACTTTGACAACGATGCGCAAGGACTTCGCCAAAGATTCATCAGAGCTTGGGGAAAACTCAACAAGGTTGATAGCAAGACTCTGGGACACAAGAACTCCATCCCTCTTGAGCCTTATCTCAAGTGGGTACGAGCCCGAGCCCAAAATCTGATGATGCCTTATCCTCATATTCTCCCTGTGATTAAAGAGCCCGTCAAGGAAGGAGAGGTCCCCTACACCATCCTACATCCAGACATGCCTACATCGTGGGAGGAAATGCAGAAGAGTTGGATTCAGCTCAAGGAAGAACAGAATACTTTTGAAGCTAGCTTCTACGCCAGTGAGAAGAAGGTTCTAGAGCTTACCCGCCGACTCCATGAGCAAGAGGCCCTCAACACCTACATCGCACCAAAAAGGATGCGCAATGTCTTTTTGCCTTAAGAAGTTTATTTTGTAATATTTGGCCCATAGGGCATTTATGTACTAACAAATTTCTTCTTATTAATATGACGTGCGTTCTTCTTTGTCTGAAACAATTTTGAATGTCCTAAATCCTTGAATGCATTGCATACATAAGCATACCGTTCATCATGTGCATAAGCAGGTCTCATTCCAGGTTTCCTTATCTGTCTGCTGTTTATTTCAGTAGGATGGATCTCGAGCAAACAGTCAAAGACCTACAAGCTCAAAATGCACAGTTCCAGCAACTCCTGATGACCTTGGCTAAAGGTCAGGAGGATATCAAGACTCAATTGGGGAACAAAGACCTAGTGAAAAAGAAGAAAAAGAGACTCGGGATGGCTACTTTGGGGAGAAGATTTGACGGAGAAGCTCAGAGAGTGCTTGAATTTCCTCCTATCTCTGATGAAGGAACCAGCAAAGGAGGTGGAGCTGCGGTACCTTCCGAGTCTGATGCGGAAGAGGAGGAGGTCGAAGAGGATGAAGATTATACTGATCAGTAATACCCTCCAGCTGATGATAAATACAAAGGGCTAGAAGACAGGTTGGCTGCCATGGAGCTACAAAGAGTACCGGGTTTGGATTTTGAAGACTTGGGTTTGGTTGCCGGGATTGTGATTCCCCCAAAATTCAAAGTGCCAGTGTTTGTAAGGTATGATGGGCTGTCCTGTCCCAAAATGCATCTCAGGTCCTACGTGAGAAAGATTCAACCCTATACGGCAGATAAAAACCTTTGGATTCATTTCTTTTAAGACAGTCTTTCTGGAGCTCAGTTGGAGTGGTTTTATCAGCTAGAGGGAACCAACGTTCGAAATTGGGAAGATTTGGCCACCGCTTTCTACAAACAATACCAATACAATTCTGACCTTGCCCCTACTCGTACCCAACTTCAGGGTATGTCGTTAGGAACAGGCGAAGGATTCAAAGAATACGCACAAAAATGGAGGGATTTGGCTGGCAGGGTGCAACCTTCTTTAACCGACCATGAACTTGTCGATATGTTTCTAGGGACCCTATCTGGGCCATTTTTCAATCATCTGATTGGTAACTCTTTCGCGGGGTTTACCGATTTGATCTTAACAGGCGAAAGAATAGAAGCTGGCATCAAGTCAGGAAAGATTCAGAAGGGTGTTGCTGCAAGTACTGAGAAGAGGCCTTTCAAGAAAGAAGCAAGTGCCGTCTATGGTCCTAGAAGACAAGTCAAGCCAGAAAGTCGCCAAGCCGTCAATGCTCTGGTCATTTCAAAACCTGTTGCTGCTCCTCAGCAGTATAATCAACAAAGAGGTGAAAGGCCCAAGAGGCAGTATACTCGACTGAGTATGACCTTATCGCAAATTTTACCCCAACTGTTATCAACCAACTTGGTGACCACCAAAGAAGCTCCTAAGGTCGTTAATACTGCATCTCCTAAGTATAACCCGAATGCCCGTTGTGCTTATCATTCTGATAGCCCCGGGCATACTACTGATGATTGCTGGGCCTTGAGAAACAAAGTGCAAGATCTTATCGACGCGAAGGAAATTCAGTTTGAAGCGCCTGAGAGGCCGAATGTTGTAACTGCTCCTATGCCCCAGCATAGAGTAAATGCCATTGAAGAAGAGTTGTATGCTGTTTCAGTGAATGATGTTGCTACCCCTCTGTTGACTGTTAAGAGGAACTTACTACTAGCCGGTTTATTTCCGGGTTGTAGCAAGGGTTGCCTCCTGTGTGCTGTTATCCCTACCGGTTGTCCACTGCTGAAATCAGGCATCCAAAGCCTGATGGATAGCAAGGAAATTCTGTTCAAGAAAACTGTTGTTCCGTTTGTTTCCGTTGAAGAAATATCTGTTGTCACAATTTACAATCCTGCCAAAGCTCCCATGAAGAAACTAGTCCAAATTATGTCTGTTGCACCCATTACCATTACTGTTCCGGGGCCTCTCCCCTATGAGTCTGATAAAGCAGTCCCATGGCATTATGGGGCCGACGTGTATGTGCTTGGGGAGAAGCAGGAGTTCAACACCAATACCAGTATCAGTAACATCACTGGCCCCGCCAAGATTACCCGCAGTGGTAGGCTCTTCTCGCCTGACATTGCACCGCCAGTTATCCGAAAACCTCTCACCATCACACCCGCAAGTGTGCATGTTCCAATTCAAGTTCCTGTGTCTACTACTGCCGCCGAGTCCTCTGATACTCGGGGCAAAGAAGTTGCTACCGATTTGCCTGCCAGGACGGAGGCGCCAAAAAAGACTGCTGTGGAAGCCTCCCATCAAGAAATGGAGGAAATCCTTAAAATCATCAAAAAGAGTCACTTCAATGTTGTTGAACAGTTGGGGCATACCCCCTCCAAAATCTCTATGCTATCATTGCTGCTATGCTCAGAGGCCCATGCAAAAGCCCTGATTTCATTTCTGAAAACGGCCCACGTGCCGCAAGAGACCTCTGCAGATCAATTCACTGACTGTGTGGCTAATTTGACAACTGACAATGGCTTGGGGTTCTCAGATGCTGACCTCACCGCCAAAGGGAAAAATCACAATGATGCCCTGCATGTTTCCATAGAATGCAGGGGCACTACTCTCGCACACGTGCTAGTGGATACCGGCTCTTCCCTGAATGTTTTGCCCAAGAAAGCATTGGATCGCTTGGATTGTGAGGGCCTGGAATTGAAACCTAGTAACATCATTGTTAGAGCCTTTGACGGTTCTAAAAGGATGGTGCACGGTGAAGTAGACATTCCTATTCGTGTGGGTTCCCAAGTTTTCGACTCAACATTCTATGTAATGGATATTCGTCCATCTTACTCCTGCTTGTTGGGTCAACCCTGGATTCACAAGGCTGGGGCAGTAACCTCCACTCTACACCAAAAGCTCAAATACCCTGTCAAAGGGAAGATTGTTAATGTGCAGGGTGAGGAGGAATACATGGTTAGTCACTTGAATTCATTCTAGTATATCGAGATGGACGGGGAGTTCATTGAAACCCCCTTTCAGCATTTTGAGGAGGTTCCTCCAACGTTGGCATCAGCTGAAACAGTGGTTGAAGAAGAATTTCCGTTGAAGATGGTGTCCTTGAAGGATGCCCGGGCTGCAATCGAGAAGGGCAATTGTGCAAACTGGGGTCAGCTTCCTGACTTCACTCAAAAGAACGACAAGTTCGGGCTGGGCTTTACTGCAGAGGCTCAGAGGGTTGTGCGCAAGGAAAAGATCAGAAAGGCTCTAGTGTTTATCACCAGTCCAAGGGTGAATGCTATTGAGGAGGATGTAGAGGAAGTAGAGTTTGACAGTTGGATCTACCCGACTACCAGCAACGGACCAAGCAACTGGACGGCAAAAGATTTTACACCTATCAAATTTGTCACGCAGTAATTAACTCTTTTGATTTTCAATTTGTAACAAACAATATGTTAAAACTTTGTTGGCTCGGTGTCCTACCCGGGGCATCGTAGCTCCATTTGTGAGGGCTTTTTGTATGACATTTCCATATATCATCAATCAAAACATTGGACGTTTGTTGCATTTCAAATCTTGTGCTCTTTTTCTTTCTGTGTTATATATTGCAAAACAGCTATATTTACACACACTCACTTATACAGGTTTCAATCCACTCTGGATCTCACTGGTAACAGCTCTGCTACCGCCAGTTATGACTTCGAGAATCCGATCAACTTGGCCGAAGATGAAGGTGAAGAGGATTGCAAAGTGCCTGGTGAACTCGCAAGACTACTACTCTAGGAAGAGAGGGCTATTCAACCACATGAAGAGCCGGTGGAAACAATTAACCTGGGTACGGAGACAGATAGGAAAGAGGTCAAGATTAGGGCTAATCAAGAGCTCAGCGTGAAGCAACGATTGATCCAGATGCTACACGATCACATGGAGGTATTTGCTTGGTCCTATGAAGATATGCCTGGTTTGGATGCCGACATTGTAGTTCATCACCTGCCAACCAAGGAAGACTGCCCTCCGGTAAAGCAAAAGGTTCGCCGCATGCGCCCAGAGATGTCTGAAAAGATCAAGGCCGAGGTTATGAAGCAATTCGATGCCGGATTTCTAGCAGTAACTTCTTACCCTCAATGGGTTGCCAATGTGGTGCCAGTACCGAAGAAGGACGGTAAAGTCAGAATGTGTGTTGACTACAGGGATTTAAACAGGGCAAGCCCCAAGGATGATTTTCCTCTACCTCACATTGACGTTCTCGTTGACAATACTGCTCAACATAAGGTTTTCTCCTTCATGGATGGTTTTTCAAGGTATAATCAGATCAAGATGGCTCCGGAGGATATGGAGAAGACTACCTTTGTGACTCAGTGGGGCACCTTCTGTTTCAAGGTCATGCCGTTTGGATTGAAAAATGCTGGGGCAACCTATCAACGTGCCATGGTTGCTTTATTTCATGATATGATCCATCATGAGATTGAGGTATACGTTGTGACATGATTGCAAGGTCTCAAACTGAGGAGGAGCACCTTGATCATCTGAGGAAGCTATTCGACCGACTGAAGTTATATAAGCTGAGGTTGAATCCCAACAAATGCACCTTTGGGGTGAGGTCCGGAAAATTGCTGGGTTTCATTGTAAGTGATAAAGGTATCCAGGTGGACCCTGCCAAGGTAAAAGCCATACAAGAGATGCCAACTCCAAAGACAGAGAAAGAAGTCAGAGGCTTCCTAGGACGACTGAATTACATTGCCCGATTCATCTCACATCTGACTGCTACTTGTGAGCCAATCTTCAAATTACTGAAGAAAGATCAAGTAGTACGCTGGAACGATGAATGTCAGGCTGCCTTTGAAAAGATAAAGGAATATCTCCAAGAGCCATCCATTCTTATGCCGCCAGTGGAAGGAAGACCTCTGATACTATATTTGACAGTACTTGACAATTCAATGGGGTGCGTGCTGGGACAGCATGACGAGTCTGGCCGAAAAGAGCATGCTATTTATTACTTGAGCAAAAAGTTTACCGACTGTGAGTCTCGTTACTCACTGCTTGAGAAAACTTGCTGCACTCTAGTATGGGCTGCTCGCCGGCTGAGACAGTATATGCTGACTCACACCACTTTGTTGATTTCAAAGATGGATCCCATCAAGTACATATTTGAAAAGCCCGCTCTGTCTGGAAGAATAGCGAGATGGAAAATGATCTTAACAGAATATGATATCCAGTATACAACTCAGAAAGCAATTAAAGGAAGTGTACTGGCAGATCATTTGGCACACCAACCTGTGGACGATTACCAATCCTTGAACTTTGATTTTCCGGACGAAGACATCATGGTGGTAATTGACTGTGAAGTACCGGGACCGGATGAAGGACCTGAGGAAGGATCCCGATGGTCTATGCATTTTGACGGAGCCTCCAATGCTTTGGGTAACGGTGTCGGCGCTGTAATCATATCTCCCAAAGGAACTCATACTCCACTCACCGCCCGATTGTGTTTCAACTGCACCAACAACATGGCAGAATATGAGGCATGTATCATGGGTCTACAAGCTGCAATCGACTTAAGGATCAAATTTCTGAGTGTCTTCGGAGATTCCGCTCTCGTGATCAATCAGATCAAAGGCGAGTGGGATACGAAACACCCAAATCTTATTCCTTATAAGGAGTATGTGTCAAACTTGCTTCCCCACTTTGAAGAGATAACTTTTGAACATTTCCCAAGAGAGGAGAATCAGCTAGCGGACACACTAGCTACGATGTCTTCAATGTTCAAAGTTAAATGGGACAATGAGGCTCCCCGGATCATTATCTGGAAGTTGGACAAACCGGCATACTGCTGCGATCTCGAGGCCGAGAAGGTGACTGAAAAACCCTGGTATCATGAGGTGAAGAGGTATTTGGAAGCTCAAGAATACCCTGAAGGTGCATCTGTCAATGACAAGAAGTTCATGAGGAGGTTTGCGGCAAATTCTTCCTCAGCAACGGCATCCTCTACAAACGGAATCATGATTCAACTCTACTACGTTGTGTGGATAAGGCTGAAGCAGAGAAAATCATGATAGAGCTGCATGAAGGTACATTCGGAACACATTCCAGTGGACATACCATGGCAAAGAAAATCCTACGGGCAGGATATTTCTGGTCCATAATAGAAGCCGATTGTTACCAACACTCTCGAACTTGTCACAAATGCCAGATCTATGCTGACAAGGTACATATTCCTCCAGTCCCTCTGAACGTCCTGACGGAACCTTGGCCTTTTGCAATGTGGGGAATTGATATGATCGGTGAGATCCTACCGACGGCATCCAACGGGAATCGCTTCATCTTGGTAGCGATCGATTACTTCACGAAGTGGGTTGAGGCAGCTTCCTATGCAACGGTAACCAAGAGCGTCGTGGCACGTTTTATCCGGCATAATCTGATCTGTCGGTATGGAGTCCCGTAAAGAATCATTACGGACAATGGTACCAATCTCAATAACAAAATGATCACTGAACTCTGCGAACAATTCAAGATACAGCACCACAATTCTTCTCCCTACCGGCCGAAGATGAATGGGGCTGTAGAGGCAGCCAATAAGAATATCAAGAAAATTGTGCAGAAGATGACAGTGACCTATAAAGATTGGCATGAGATGTTACCGTTCGCTCTTCATGGGTACCGTACCTCAGCAAGGACATCAACCGGGGCAACTCCTTTCTCCTTGGTCTATGGCATGGAGGCAGTCTTGCCCATTGAAGTCCAGATACCCTCTCTCCGGATAATGAAGGATACAGACTTGAATGAAGATGACTGGATCCAGACTCGACTTGATCAATTAAACCTGATTGCCGAAAAGAGGCTCACCGCTATCTGTCATGGTCAGACGTATCAAAAACGAATGATCAGGGTATTTAACAAGAAGGTCAGACCACAAGAGTATCAGGTTGGGGACCTGGTAATCAAGCGCATCATCCTTCCTCAAAGTGATCCCCGGGGCAAATGGACCCCTACTTACGAAGGGCCATTTGTGGTTAAACATGTGTTCTCAGGAGGAGCCATGATCCTAACCACCATGGATGGTGACGACCTTCCTCACCCCGCCAATGCAGACATAGTGAAAAGATACTACGCATGAATAAAAGACCCGCTAGGTTGACATACCTAGGCAAAAATAAGGGCTTCCCGGCGAACCAAAAGGGTTCGGGCAAAAATAAGGGATGAAATGAAAAAAATCTGTACACCCGGCAAGTCGAAAACCTGAAAAGGCGGCTTGGGCAAAAATGGGTATCCCGGTGGACTGAAAACCCGAAAGGGCGGTCCAGGCAAAAGTTAGGGATAAAGCGTAACACTATGTCTCATTGGATCACTTTGCATCCGGAATTCGGCATCAACTATCTGGCTCAGATTTCGGCATCGACCAATCAGCTTCATCTTCAACTAGGCAGCAAAGCGATGAGACGCTTGGAGACATAAAGGCGATAGTAGGGTTGGAACCCAGTGGGATTGTTCACATAGCTGTTTTGTTTTCTTTTCAAAATTATAAATTCTATGATTATTCGGCGGCGGCCTCTTACTAGGATGTCAGCCTCTTGTACAAAAACGCCTATTCACAGGCAAAGTTCAAATCAATACAAATTCACTTGTCCATACAAGTTGCCATTGTTTTTCTTTTTTGTTTTGTCTTGCGAAGAACGTCCAATGTTCATTTTTTATATATGCATTTGACATTAAAATCGCTGGTTCATAAATATTTGCGTATGAAACAAAAGATTAATTACAGGTGACATCAGAAATAGGGGCAATGTGAAGTTGTCTAACGCAATCTGGTTGCTTTGTCCGCCAAGGTACCAAGGTAGATTCGACTGAAGAGTGTGACCAAATCATCTCAACTCCTCACGGAGTAAGACAAGATTCCGCAATGCTTTCCCCAAGCGGAGTTGACTCCCCATAAGTCCTAAAAGGCACAACATTCCCCGGCAGGTCTTAAAGCTTATCCCCAGTAGATTCTAGAAGCTTGTTCCCTGCAGAATACGGACGTCTCTTCCGAGCTTTATTCAGAGTTATTCCTCACAAGGGCTTATAACTGGGTTATCCTCAGCTAATTGCCACAAAAGATCGCCCTCAACAAAGTTCTTTCAATACCCAGCGGAGTTTATCTTTGGTATCCCCAGCGGAGTTTATCATCACTATCCCCAGCAGAATCCATCATTGAAGTCCTCAGCAGGCCTCTCATCAAAAACTTCAGCAAAGTATCTCTCCCACAGAGCAATTCCCCGGCCGATCGTCAAGGATTTATTTTCCTAAGACGAAAATACATTCATAAACATTTCACGTTTTCATACATCCTGCTTACATACATGATAAAGTGCATACAACACTATCTCATGTTAAAACATCATGCATATCATACATCATGACATTGCATACAACTTATGATTTGCCTTTTCAGGGAAAAAGACAATCCCAAAGACAACTACCTTCAACTGTCACAATTCCAGATTCGATACATGTATCTAGCCAGGGCATATCTGAGAGTGATCAGTTTCCAGACTCGATTCATGTATCTAGCCAGAGCACGTCTGAAGAGTTTGAAGATTCGATTCATGTATCCAGCCAGGGCATATCTATCAACTACAACATTTCCAGATTCGATTCCTGTATCCAGCCAGGGCATATTTGTTGACCACATTTCCAGACTCGATTCCTGTATCTAGCCAGGGCACGTCTGAAGAGTTCGAAGATTCGATTCCTGTATCCAGCCAGGGCATATCTGTTGACCATATTTCCAGACTCGATTCCTGTATCTAGCCAGGGCACGTCTGAAGAGTTCAAAGATTCGATTCCTGTATCCAGCCAGGGCATATCTATTGACGACTATTTCCGGATTCGACTCCTGTATCCAGCCAGGGCACATCTGTGAGCAACTGATTGTAGATTCGATACCTGTATCCAGCCAGGGCATATTTGCATAAGGAGGTTGAAGATCAAACACCTGTAACAAGCCAGGAAAACATCTGCATTTCTCAAATACACAAAGTTCTCGCTAAGGAATCTCTTGTGCGATCATCATTTCCAAATGGCATATATAAGCCTATTCCCGACAAGGTTCTGTCACATCTCCAGATGGAATCTATAAGCCAATCTCCCTATCCACCACCTATCCAAATGGCATCTATAAGCCCATTCCCAACATCACATTGTTGATACTCCAACATGCAAGTGCAAATTTCCGGGCACTCTAGTGTCCAATCTCCTTTTACCCTCGAGTCACGAAAGGCAAACTTGCCAATCTAACTCTTCAGGTTCAAGAAGATTGAACAGGGGCAACTGTTGTACCCCAAAATTTGCCCTCCCATTTCCTCAACATTTTCTCATCACAAAACCCTGGGAGCTCAAGATCCAGTTAGGATTCCCTCTGCTCAAGACTCCTCCTTGCACTGTTAACCCAAATTAGGGTTTGTGTTTGCACAAAGATGTTTTGACCTAAAAAACCTAAGATGACTTTCATGCTTCATGTTGGACTCCCAAGTTTATTCATACAAAGTTTCAAGTCTTGATTCCAAGTTTTGCCCAGTCAATTGGACAGTTGACCTAGAAATCAACTATATTGGAGAAAAAGTCAACTGTGGCCAATTGACAGTCAAATATCATGAAAATTGACCCACATCAACATTATGAACTCACATAGACCATTTGATCAAGTTTGGATCACAATTCCACAAGAAATTTGATCACATCATCAAAAGGGCAAAATGGTCATTTTTTAGGGTTTTGACTACACAAGGGTAATTTTTGACTGTTTGACCTAGCCAACGGCAAACCAAGATCACATATGGACTCAAGGACCCCATGGATTCATCTTGACATGCTCAACAAGTTCAAAAGATCCCAAATACACAAGATTGATAGTTGAATTTCTTAGTCAATTGATCAATTTTGACTGTATACTGAAAAGTCAAACTTTGACTTTTTGGTCAAAATCAAGAGTCAAGATTCATTTTTCATCAAAACATGCCAAATCATGAAACTTGTTCACCAAGAAATCAAAAATTGCAAATTAGGGTTTGAAATGGGAATTTTTCATAACTTAGAATTTTTCTAAGTTATGGAAAACCCTAATTTTTCCCCAACTTTGCCCCACTTTCTCACCAAGATTCATTTGGATTCAAACAAAAGTCAAAACATGAAAGTTGTAGCTTGTTGCATAATATACAACTTTGATTCACAAAGTTTTCCCAAATGAGGCTTGTATCTCAAGTTACAATTTTTGGAATAAGGGTGCTAAACCATTCTTAACTTAGTGAAATTTTAACCTATTTTGGCAAGGTTTTCTACCTAACTTCAAGGCCATTTTCCATACACTTCCACTTGGAATTTAAATTTGCATTTCAAAGATGGATTGTAGTACACATTCCAATATTTCTAAAATGTCCAAGAACTTCTCAAACAACCTCATGGTTAGGGAGAATCGAATTTCACAATATAGCAAAAAACTCACTTTTGATTAGGCCAAGTTACATGTTCATAACACTATGCATTTTCAAAACTCAGCATGCCACTTGATTACAGGCCTTTTATCTCAATTACACTCATAAATTTAATGCCAAACCTTTGTGCCAAGACCATGTTTTGTGTGTTCAAGCATTGCCTAGAAGATTAATCCATTTATAGATAAAGCATAATATCCATTTTAGAAAAGTTTCACTTTATGTCAAATGCAAATCCAAGCAAGTACACTTGAAATCTTCTTGGCACAAGTTATGAGACACATTGCACTGATCAAGGCCAATGTATGCAGCATAGTATGGGGGCCTGTACAGGCTAGAAGCACAAAGTGACCATTGCTTGCTTAAAGTTCAAGAAACGTAGCATAACTTGTACCAACTCTCATATCAGCTTAAAAACACTTAAGCAAACTTGTGAAACACATTCAAGAGAGACCAACTGAGCTAGTACACGACCCTAACATTCTTCATACACTCCCATTCCCAGAATCACCTTCAAACTGCAAGAACAGGGCAGGGCCTGCAGTTTGAGTGCCATCTCTCATTCCTCTCAAGCTTTCTTGCCCAAACCAGTTCACACACCTTCCATACCATCTATGCAAGCTAACCAAAACCTAAAACACGACCTGTAATTCCTCTAACTGGTTCCACCATTTTCACTTTTCTGATTTGCAGGTGAAGTGCTCTAGCACGATTCAAAAGCTTTCAAGACAAAGTAAAGCTTGGAATAGCATCCCTGGACCTCAAGGAAACTATCCCAATCATCACCTTGCATTGAAAGCTTCTCCATTGCCAGATAGAACTTCAACTGAATAAGTAAGTTCATGAATTCGTATCTCTCTTATTAGGCATTGTTAGCTTTAGGTTTGTGAAGAGAATATGTCACAATCATTGCCCTGAACATGCCCATATAATTAGATTTTATTTATATTATGTGTGTTGCAAGAATTTTGAGTCTGAACATGGAAGAAAATCTAGGTCAGGATTTGGGGGAGAAGAAATTCTCTCTCATCTTAGATAGTTAAGACAAGTTCTGCATATGGTTGGATTCGTCTCTTGATGCTGAACATTTTTTATGTTGTGAGTTTTCATTAATAAGCCAGGAATCAGGATGTTTGAATGGTGGAACAAGGCGCGCGTTTTTTTGATATTTTCTGGCCAGAGGTTGAAGAAAGGTTATCTGGGCTGGGCTTGCTTTGTATTTCCTTTTCACACCATACAATTGCTTCTGAACCCCCTGAGCCCATTTGGTTTATTTTTGATGTTTTTTGACTTTTTCTTTTTTGGATTGACTTATTTATTTTTTCTCATGATATTAAAAATATAAAAAATATTTTTCTCACCATTTTTGAATTTATTAGGCATTTATTTGATTTTTCTTTTAGTTTGTACATAAATAAATAAATACATATACTTTTTATTTAAAATACTAAAATAGTGCAAATACATTTTTATACACTTTTATTTTGTTCTACTTTCTGAAAATATTTTATAGAAAAAATACTTTTTTTATTAAATATTAAATATTATTAATTAGTATATATAATACATATTTTGTAAATAATATAAATAAAAACATATACATTAGTATACTTAGAATAAAATACCAAAAATATACATATTTTATTTTATTAATATTTAACATTAAAAATACATTTTTCACAAATAGACTTCATTTTTATTTTATTCTTGTATGTAAATAATAAATATTGTATATATTGAATAAATAATGCATTTTATTTTGTAAACTAGGGTTTTGACCTAAAAATGAAAATACTCCAAAAAATACTTTTATTTTTATTTTTGTGACATAAATAATACTTTTTTTTCATACATATAAAAACTTTTTTTGCATTCTTGCATATTTGTTTTATTTCTATTTAATTTATGCCTTTAATTATGTTGCAAATATTCCAAAAATGATGTAATAGCTAGGTTTAATTTCTTTGTCTAAATATCCACCCATTTGAACATTTGTATCCCCCTTCCCCATATTATTGTGTTGTAATAGTGTAGGAATTTTATTTTTCGCACTTTAACGCTTTTTAAATATGCCATGCTAGAATTAGGGTTTGTATGCGAATAAAACGAACAAAATAGTTTTGATCTAATTTCAAGATAATCAAGCATGAAAATGAACCACACATATCACACTTGCACCCCCTAGGGTATTCCACTTTGTTGCCTTCAAATAAATGGGCCATATTGCATGTTAGGTCTCTTTGGGCAAAACAAACAAATCAAATGATCATAGTCCCTCGATGACGCTTTCAAAATGTTGCCTAAACAAATGATCAAGTCCCTTAAAGAAAATTTCCCAAAGATACTTGACACCGTTGCAATTATGGCCTAAACGATGACCCACGCCCGTCCCTTTCACATCCTAACATGAGATTGTCCACCAAATACAATGGTGGAACAAACTTATTAAAAGGGTTAAAACATAGCAATAAACTTTGAGAAATTTAGGAGTAGATAACCTCTTAGTTACTTGAATCAAAACTTGCAAAAAAAAAAACAAGACACTTGCCTATTTTCTAAAACCACACCTCACAACACTTTCAAAACAACTTTCAAAAATGAAAACCTTTTCAAAAGACATACATCTTTGTATACATCCCCCATATGGATAATTACAAAGGTTGCCACCACATTGGCTTCTTTTCAAAACATTTTCAAACCCACACACACGAGCACCATTTCAAACGATTGAAAACAAAAGGCAAGTGATCTAAGCAAGTAACTAAGAGCCCATGGATAACCATGGATAGAAAGGGTGCAAATACCTTCCCTTTCTATAATCTACTCCCCGAACCCAAGAAAACATCTCAAAAGGTTTTTGCTGTGCTTTTTAAACCTTTCCTTAGGATAAAATAAAAAGTCGGTGGCGACTCTTGCTCAACCGAAACATTTGCGAAAACAAACGCAAAACCATAGTCAGTTCTCCCACCATATCACACTACCACATTTTGAGGAGATTACCTTCAAGCACTTCCCGCGAGAAGAAAATAAGCTAGCAGACGCTCTAGCCATAATATCATCTATGTTTAAACTTAATTGGGATAACGAGGCTCCTTAGATGACCATCGAACAAATTGATGGACCAGTACACTGTCACGAGATTAATACTGAAGAAGTAGTGGACCAACCTTGGTTTCATGAAGTCAAGAGGTATCTCGAGGCTCAAGAATATCCAAAAGGAGCTTCAATCAATGATAAGAAGTTCTTAAGGAGAATCTGTGCTAAATTCTTCCTTAGTAATAGCATCCTGTACAAACACAATCACGACTCTATATTGCTTCGGTGCGTAGATAAGGTTGAAGTTGAAAGGATCATGGCTGAATTACATGAAGGTACTTTTGGAACCATTCCAGTGGGAATGCGATGGCGAAGAAAATCCTACGGGCAGGCTATTATTGGTCTACCATGGAAGTATATTGCTATCAACACTCTCGAACCTGTCATAAATGCCAGATTTATGCCGATAAAGTGCATGTACCCCCGGTTCCTCTGAATGTCTTGACAACTCCTTGGCCTTTTGCTATGTGGGGAATTGATATGGTTGGGGAAATCAAGCCGACAACCTCCAATGGACATCGCTTCATCCTAGTGGCCATTGACTATTTTACAAAGTGGGTTGAAGCAGCCTCATTCGCCTCCGTTACCAAGAATGTTGTTGCCCGCTTCATCAAGCAAAACCTTATTTGCCGGTACAGTATCCCGGAAAGGATCATCACTGACAATGGTACAGATCTCAACAACACTATGATCACCGCATTGTGCGAGAAATTCAAGATTCAGCATCATAATTCTTCTCCCTATCGGCCAAAGATGAATGGTGTTGTCGAAGCTGCAAATAAAAAAATTAAAAAGATCATACAGAAAATGACAGTCACATACAAAGACTGGTACGAGATGTTACCATTCGCTCTCCACGGGTACCGTACCACGGCTCGCACATCAACCGGGGCAACACCTTATTCTTTGGTTTACAACATGGAAGTTGTCTTGCCTATCGAGGTCCAAATCCCCTCTCTAAGGATTATGAAGGATGCAGGACTGGACGAAGACGATTGGATCC
Source organism: Vicia faba (assembly GCA_948472305.1). Taxonomy (NCBI): domain Eukaryota; kingdom Viridiplantae; phylum Streptophyta; class Magnoliopsida; order Fabales; family Fabaceae; genus Vicia; species Vicia faba. Next base: position 494,335,694 of record OX451741.1, read on the forward strand.
AGACTCGACTTGATCAACTAAACTTGATTGATGAGAAGAGACTTACTGCTGTTTGCCATGGTCAAATGTATCAAAAACGGATGATCAAGGCTTTTAACAAGAAAGTCAGATGCCAAGTGTATCAAGTTGGGGATCTAGTGATCAAACGCGTCATCTTGCCACAAAGTGATCCCAGGGGAAAATGGACTCCTACCTATGAAGGACCATTTGTAATCAAAAACATATTCTCCGGTGGGGCAATGATCTTAACCACCATGGATGGCGACTACCTGCCACACCCTGCGAACGTGGACATAGTCAAAAGATACTACGCATAAGAGACCCGCTAGGTTGACATACCTAGGCAAAACAGGGGTGTGATCGGTGGATCTGGAACTGACTGTTTAATGCTGGTTCGCGAAATGTCGCGGTAAGCAAGAGTCGCCACCGTCTTTTATTTTCTCCAAATGGAAAGGACAAAAGCACAGAAAAATTCCTTAAAGAGATTGCTCTCGGTTCGGGAGGTAGGTTATAGAAAGGGAAGGTGTTAGCACCCTTTCTATCCATGGTTATCCATGGGCTCTTAGATACTTGCTCAATGTGTTTTCAAAATTGTTTGTTTGCTTTTCAATGTGAGTTTAAAAGTTTCTTTGAAAAATTTCAGTTCGACTCGTACGTCAGAGTGTTTGAAAAGTTTGCTTTGAAAGCTTTTGAAAATGTGTTGGTGTGAAAAGTATTTTTGTTTGTTTTTGAAGAGAGCAAGTATCCTTGAGAACCTACCTACCCTAAGGAATCCGTCTGTGTAAATGTCCTTTAAAGTAGTGCCATCCCACCATTGAGAGGTAGGTAGCACCACCGTTGGAGGTGTTCGGGTCAATTCGAGTTTTTGGGACATGGTGATCACCAGAGCAATGGGAAGACACCTTAGAAGCTACCCTCATGCCAGGTTCCTGGATCATGAGGACTTACTAAGACGTCCTCTACTCGACGATCACCTTTCGAAAGGCAACAGTGAGGCGTACCCTAGGGGTGGTGTGTGCGATTCGTGTGTCGTTTTCAGATATTTGTCTTGTCATGTTTATTTGTGTTCTACGCTTGATTTTAATTAAGACATTCATTCTTGCATGCTTTTTAACAGTTATAAAGTTTGCGGGAAAATAAATCTAAGGCTATTACAAAGGCGCGGGTCCACATCGCCAAAATTAAACCGGACCCAATTTGACAGAAAAAGAAAAAAGAAATAAAAGTAAAGGTGCGAGAAAGTATAAATTGTTACAACGCTTTGGGAGAATTACATAATGAATTAAAAGAAAGAATAAATAAAATGCGCGAATTAAATAAATTACGCAAATTAAACAATTAAATATATGGGCGTTGGACCCTTTTGCAAAAAATATTTAAAGTTAATGAATTAATTAATTAGAATTAATGAGGAATTAAAATTAAAGAAAAAAGAATGTTTTTGGTATTTTTGTATTTTTTAAGATTTAATGGAAAAAATAATTAATTAAAATTAAAATGAAATGTCAAACCCTAATTCTAATTACTTTTTAGTTATTATGAAAAATATGGAATTTTTAACTAATTTAAACCTAAGTTAATTTACATGCATTTTTTAATTATGAAAATAAATAAATAAATATTATTATTGTATTTTTATTATGAAAAGAATTAACAATAAACCCTAATTTAAATTAACTAATTTACATGCAAATTTTTTTTATGAAAAATAATTAAGATAAAATAAATATTATATTTTTGATCTTTTCTGATTTTTTAATGAATTTTTTATATTTTGTAAAAAAATGATTGGTCAAATAAACAACAATAAAAATAAAATAAGAATTAAAGAAAGAATAGGAAGAAAAATAATGAAGGCAAACCAGGGGGGGTGGCCCCAAATTGGAGGTTTTGGTTCAGCAAATCAGGCCCAATAGCTCTGGATCCACTGACTTTTGCCAGTTTGTGTGCTAGTGCGTTGACCCTTGTGTACGTGTTCTTCAGCTCTCAACCTTTAGATTGATCTCCAAGCAGACGTGGCAAGGCCTGACCTGGAGGTGCATGGTATACCTTCACGCTGAAGATGCCTGTGAACATTCATAGCAAAATAATATAGGAATTTATACAGACCTGGGACTCGAACCCAGGTCTTGGAGGTTGAAACAATGAGAGTTTGTCAGCTGAGCTAAGCGCATATTCAATTATTATATAGACAAACAAATAATATAAAAGTAACCAACGCATTAGTAGATGGAAACGCGCGAAAATTTAAATCAGCGAATCATTGATGGACAACACATCGTCTTCCTCACTTTTTCTGAAACATGAACATATGGCCACGGTTTTCTGGGCGTGGCTTAAGGGATGCTTTAAGAAAATAGCGATTAGACCCTCGACGCTCATAAATTGAGCGCGAGGGTTCCATCATCTTCGTCTTCAAGCGCTGAGTCTGATGGCACTGATTTGGAGTTCTAATTTTGCCTTGTTATGAAAGCCCCAAATTGGAAACCTGCAAACCCTAGAATTCGCGCATGGTAGAATCTCATACACAGCGAAATAATGCAATTAAACATAATGGTTAGCTTGTAAACTTCATCAGGAATGCAAAACACATATCAAAACTTATAAAAAATGCATGGATTGGTATGCACGATTAGGAGTTTTTCTTGATGCAGTGTGAGTTCAAACTACCAGTTCTTGAAGCTTTGGTCGTTGTTCTTGATTGGAATGCGTTCTACGTTACCCAAGGAAGCTAATGGGATCAGTATTATGCCTTGAATCCACCTGAAACAATGATTTCAGAATTGCCTTTTTATGAAAAAATTTCAAGTTTGGTCAATGGTTTCCTGCGCAGCTTTTTGTCTTTTTGCATTAGGTTTGTAATCCTGATTATGTATGGAAGCAATTAGGTTAACAAAATTCAACAAAATCTCATGCCATAATGGTTTTGCATATTTGATTTTCTTAAGATCTTTTTGAATCTTTTTCATGTGCATTTTTGTTCAATCATGCTCAAATCAACCAAATCTTTCCATATTGGGATGTGCACGAAATATTGAGTCTAGAATGTGCACAAAAAGATTTTTTAGGTCAAGTTTGATATTTTTCATGTATTTAAGTAATTTAAATGAATTAATATAAATAATAATTCAAATAAATTAATAAAAAATGAGAAAATACTTCCCTTTGGGCCAAGTGGTCGTGCATAGGCTTGGAATGATGAATCATGGAAGAAAAATAGGCCCATTAGCAATTTTAGACCATTTGAATCAAAGTTGACTTTTCAAAATTCCCAAAAATTTCCCAACTTCCACAAGGCATAACTTGCTCAATTTTTAAGCTTTTCACATGTTCTTGGACATTTTGGAAAGGTCTTTGAGTCCTTTAACCAATGCCTTTGGTCCCATGTCATTTTGATTTACCAATCTCAAGTTATGGTCTTTGACTTAAAGTCCCTTTTTGTTGACTTTTGAAAATGACCTATAATGTTGAAATTGATAACTTTTTGTGAGAGCATTTATTGGACTTGAAGTATGAAGATGAATTGTAGGAAATGTCTTTCTCTTCAAAATGAGCTTTGGATGGAATTTTTCTGATAATCCATGTGAAAGTTATGCCCTGGTCAATTTCAGTTGACTTTTTCAACTGTCCAAATATAGTAACTTTTGCATCTTTGATGATTTCTGAGCCAAATTTTGAGAATCATGATCAAGCATTGATCCAATGATGTTTGTGGCTTCAAAATGATATGTTGACCAAAAATTTGAACTTTTGACTGTCAAATGACCATTTTGCCCCTACAGTTGACTGTAGTGCAATTTAGGGTTTTGACTGTGCAATCTTGAGCTGAATGCCTTGAAACTTGGTATGAGGATACTTGACCACATTTGTAGGCATATGAGACTTGATTGGGCCTTTGGAAACTTTCAATTCTTGATCAGAACCCAAACCCTAGTTTTGACTGTATAGGAGACAGTTGAACTGCATAACCCTTGGGGAATTTTGTGACCTGACTTGGCAATTTCTTGGAGAATATGGGAGGGCAAATTTTGGGGTACAACAGTTGCCCCTGTTCAATCTTCTTAGACCTGAGGATGCAGATTGGCTGACGCGCCTTTCGTAATCCGAAGGTGGAAGATGATTGAACACTAGAGTGCCCAGAAATTTGCGCTCACATAGTAGCAATGTGGTGGAATGGGCTTATAGATGCCATTTAGAGGTTGCTGGATAGGATGATGGGCTTATAGATGCCATCTGGATGTTGATCGCGTAAGAGATTCCTTAGCGAGAACCTGCTTACCTGCAAAAGAAAAATGAGTACCTGACACGTTGCAGGAGCTGATTTTAGATGCTTGGTATAGATGTGTCCTGACTGGTTACAGGAGCTGAGTCTGGAGTTTCAAACGCTGATGAATGAACCAGGGATGGTTGCTACCTTAGCATGAATGGTAAGAGAACCTTGGGCGACTTTAATCTCAACAACGCTCGTTGAGAAAAATCTTGATGGGAATTATTATCTTCGCAGTATTGGGTAGAGAACCATAGGAAATTATAATCTGAAAGGAATGATCGCCTCACACTCATCGTCGGAGAGGGAAACATCTGAAAAGGACTTACCACCTCACACACCGTTGGAGAGGGAACCATAGGAGACTATCACCTCACACTCATCGTCGGAGAGGGAAACATCTGAAAAGGACTTACCACCTCACACACCGTCTGAGAGGGAACCATAAGAGAATATCACCTCACACTCATCGTCGGAGAGGGAAACATCTGAAAAAGGACTTACCACCTCACACACCGTCGGAGAGGGAACCATAAGAGAATATCACCTCACACTCATCGTCGGAGAGGGAAACATCTGAAAAAGGACTTACCACCTCACACACCGTCGGAGAGGGAACCATAAGAGAATATCACCTCACACTCATCGTCGGAGAGGGAAACATCTTGAAAAAGGAATTACCACCTCACACGCCGTCGGAGAGGGAACCATAAGAGAATATCACCTCACACTCATCGTCGGAGAGGGAAACATCTGAAAAGGAAATCTGGAAGCAGCATCAGAACGTCACCATATCTGGATCATATCTGAAACTATATCGAGAAGGAAATCTGGAAGCAGCATCAGAACGTCACCATATCTGGATCATATCTGAAACTATATCGAGAAAGAATTCTGGAAGCAGCATCAGAACGTCACCATATCTGGTTTACATCTGAAACTATATCAAGAAGGAATTCTGGAAGCAGCATCAGAACGTCACCATATCTGGTTTACATCTGAAACTATATCAAGAAGGAATTCTGGAAGCAGCGTCAGAACGTCACCATATCTGGATCATATCTGAAACTATATCAAGAAGGAATTCTGGAAGCAGCATCAGAACGTCACCATATCTGGTTTACATCTGAAACTATATCAAGAAGGAATTCTGGAAGCAGCGTCAGAACGTCACCATATCTGGATCATATCTGAAACTATATCAAGAAGGAATTCTGGAAGCAGCATCAGAACGTCACCATATCTGGTTTACATCTGAAACTATATCAAGAAGGAATTCTGGAAGCAGCGTCAGAACGTCACCATATCTGGATCATATCTGAAACTATATCAAGAAGGAATTCTGGAAGCAGCATCAGAACGTCACCATATCTGGTTTACATCTGAAACTATATCAAGAAGGAATTCTGGAAGCAGCGTCAGAACATCACCATATCTGGATCATATCTGAAACTATATCAAGAAGGAATTCTGGAAGCAGCATCAGAACGTCACCATATCTGGTTTACATCTGAAACTATATCAAGAAGGAATTCTGGAAGCAGCGTCAGAACGTCACCATATCTAGATCATATCTGAAACTATATCTAGAATGAATTGCGATAGTTGATAGTAGTCATTTTTGTATTGATCTTTTCCTGAAAAGGTAAAACATAATTGTATGCAAAATCATGGTGCATGAACTGTATGTCTTTAAAATCAATGAAATTCGTGTAGTATGATGCCTAGGCATGCTATAATGTATGAAGATGTGATGTTTATGAACATATGTTTCCGTCTTAGGACAATAAATCCTTGACGAGTGCCGGGAAGTCACTCCTGGGCTGCTGTTGAGGAATAGATTTTGCTTCTGCTGGGGATGATAGTTGTAAGTATACCGGTAGGGGAAGATGACTCCGTTGCGGAATAAACTTGGCAAATGGAAGATTTTGCAGGGAGAAAAGATACTCTAGCGACCATGCTGAGAAATGATACCCTGTGGGGATAGAGGTGCTTTGCTGAATGTTGACAGTAACTTGCTGAGGGATACCCTTGTTGTATTGAAAGTATTGATGGACTTCGCTGGGGTAAGAAGACTGTGTCGACGACGATCTTTCCGTGGCTTTTGGCTGAGGATAACCCAGTTATATCCTGTTAAGGAAATAACTCTTTAAATAAAGCCGGGCGACGCGTTCGTGCTCTGCGGGGGGTAAGCTTCCAGAATCTACTGGGGATAAGCTTACTGCTTGAGGATATGGGTTCCAATTTTCCTGGGGAACTGGATTGGACTCTCCTGGGGAAGTATTGAACTGTATTGGTTAAGTTCTTCAACGGAACCTACCTTGATACCCTGGAGGACAGAACAATCAGATTGCTTAGACCACCCATTATTGCCCCTGTTTCTATGGGGGAGGCACCTGTGGGATGCTGATAATTGTTGAGGGTCAAACCTTCTTCAGGTAGGCAGGTGACAAGATGACAGGACATAGTCGTACGCTTTGATCCCTAACTTTTGCCTGGACCGCCCTTTCGGGTTTTCAGTCCACCGGGATACCCATTTTTGCCCAAGCCGCGTTTTCAGGTTTTCGACTTGCCGGGTATACAACTTTTTTCATTTCATCCCTTCATTTTGCCCGAACCCTTTTGGTTCGTCGGGAAGCCCTTATTTTGCCTAGGTGTGTCAACCTAGCGGGTCTTTGATTTTGCATAGTATTTTTCGACTATGTCCGTTCTCAGAAAGTAGGGAGTTGCCCCTGTTAGAAGTGTTCTGTCATGTCACCAGAAGATGTCTGACCAGGCAAGATTCGTTGTTTGAGCTGCCCCAAGTGACTCAGGCGGAGATTTGCCCCAGGCTTTTTGGCCTTTGAGAGATTCTCCGAATCTTGATTGGACTGCCCCAGATGATGGACCATGCTCATGCCGTGCCCCTGGATTGGAGATACTCTTGTTCATTAGACTTTCGTCGTGCAAATTTCTATGCTGTTCAAACAAAAAGTCATATGCAAATAAAGTTATATTAAAAATGCAAAGCCTATGTCTGTCTTGAAGATTTTGAAAATGCATTCTTTTTCATAAAACAAGTGAATGTTTGTAAAAACATGATGTCAACTCTGTATTTACCGTAGGCCTTCAGGAGTCAGGATACCTTTCGTAACAGTATGCTTTCGAACTAACCCATGCTTCAGCTAGGACTTTTACGGGTTATAACGTGGCCTGGTTCACGGTTTAAGAAACAAAGGATAAAGGCTCAAATTTTATTTGTACCCACCCGCTCTTCGTGATGTCCTCCAAACCTAAACTCAGTTGATCATACGTTAGACCTTGTTTGAGTCTTTGCTCTGATTTTCCGGTGATGGTTCAGATGTTGATAACTTATCTTGAATAGGCAGTCATTCCTTTTTTGTTGAGGGTTTGTAAGACCTCTTTCCTTTGATTTTTGTTATCCCTTTCTTTTTTGCCTGAACTGTTTCCTTTTTGGGATTACAGTCAGCGGGATGCCCCAGTTTGGTAAGTCTTCTTTATTGGTTTTGACTTTTTGGGCTTTTCATTTATGATTTTTTTGGTAATGACTGCCTGTCCTTATGATTATTCTGAACCATCACTGTCTTTTGTTTTTGAAAAACTCGTTTGGTGCCATTCATTGTACACTTGGATCAACTGAGAGAACTACCCTGCCCCAGGTTATGATTAAGGGTTTTGATTTTCAAAAATAAAAACTCCTACTTCTTTGGCTCTGATGGGTTGACGAGGGATTATCATCCTTATAACTCCGGTGTTTAGGGATTGAAACAATGCCTGTACCTCATCAGCGGGGTCTTGTTCAAAAGCATACTGTAGATCATGGTATCGTTTTCGTCATCCTCCCTCAAGAGGTTTGGAATTTTCAATTAAGAGTTGACCATTGCAAAAATATGAAAGCAGTTTTACGCATAGTAAACATAATTAAATCAAGACAGACATGTGTAATGCATTCATGAAATAAAAGAGTTTAACATGGTAATTGTTTATCTGAACAAAAAAGAAAAATACAACTTGAATTCAAATGAACAAAAATCTCTCGATCCTAGCCATGTTTTGGCAATGGAGCAGTGATCACATTGGGAGTCTCAGCAGGCTCGAACTCGATCTCTTTGGCATCGATCATGTTCTGAATTTTGTACTTCAGTGCCCAACAGTCTTCAGTATCGTGCCCCGGGCTATCGGAATGATAAGCACATCTAGCTTCTGGATTATAGCTAGGAGAGGAGGTCTTAGGATTGGCAGGAGGGTTGATCACTGCAATCAGGTTCATCTTCAACATGTGTTGCAATGCTTGCGACCATGGCATGTTAATGTTGGTGAACTGCCTTTTAGGCCCGTCCGGCCTTTGCTGGTTTCCCCTTTGTGGTTGGCGGCATGGTGCAGAACCAGAGATCATGACTGCCCCTGCATGTTGATCACGGCGACTCTTTTGACTGTATGCAGCATTAGCTTCCTTCTTTCCCGTGTAAGGCTTTTTATGAACATCAGAAGGGGTGGCCTCTTGAATTTTCCCACTCTTGATACCAGCTTCAATTCTTTCGCCGGTCAGGATGAGGTCAGTGAATCCAGCAGATGAATTACCAATCAGGTGGTTGAAGAATGGCCCGGATAGGGTCCCCAAGAACATATCAACGAGTTCCCGGTCAGTTAATGGAGGTTGTACCCTTCCAGCAAGGTCTCTCCATTTCTGTGCATACTCTTTGAAACCTTCGCCTGCACCTATAGACATTCCCTGAAGCTGAGTGCGTGTGGGAGCAAGGTCGGCATTGTACTGGTAATGCTTGTAAAATGCCGTGGCTAAGTCTTCCCAGGTAAGGATGTTGGCTCCATTCAGTTGATAGAACCACTCGAGCTGAGTCCCCGAAAGACTCTCTTGGAAGAAATGGATCCATAAGTTTTTGTCAGCTGTATAGGGCTGGATCCTCCTTGTATAAGCCCTGAGATGCAACTTAGGACAGGATGCCCCATCGTATTTAGCAAAGGCAGGTGCCTTAAACTTGTGCGGGATTACTACCCCAGAAGACAGACCTAGATCCTCGAAGTCCAGGCCAGGCACCTTTTGTATCTCCATAGCACTGAGCCGGTCTTCCAACTGTTTGTATTTATCCTCAGCCGGAGGGTATTGTTCGTTGTTGAAATCTGTCTCGTTGTCGGAGACCACTGGACTAGGCACCTCCCTCTCATGGTGACTGCTTTCCCTCACAGATGGAGTAGTCCTCTCAGTTTCAGTCTGCGGTGTGTTCCCAGATCTGCGTCTAGGGCTGAACAAAACAGTCCTCTTCTTCTTCTTCTTCTCCTTCTTCAGGAGCAGAGCCTTCAGATCTTGTTGCCCCTGGGTCAAGTTCATGATTAGCCCTTGGAATTGGGCATTCTGAGCCTGGAGGGCCTTGATAGACTGCTCAGCTGATGATTCGGGATTCATGACGATCGGCTGAAATAAACAGCGAAGAAGGTAAGTAACCTGCAGAGAAAGGGTACCTGTTATGCAATGATATGTATGACATGCATGCAATGATTTCAAGGACCTCGCGGGGTAAACAGAGAAACTTGTTAGAGTTGAAAACCGGTAACTTGATTGAAGGTACTTCATGTTGTTGAGAGTCCTTCTTCAAGGGTCAAAGGCTCACCATATCCAGTGGGTCATAGCCCCTGACAACCTTGGCTAGAGGAAAATAAATCCTCTCTGCCCCTTGATGGGATAGTTGATTCACCATGACCTGCATCACAAGCCCTTGAGATCCTTGAAATGGGTTAGGATGTATGCAATGGTATGATGTTATGCTATGCATGGGGTAATGTATGTAACCCTGTTGTGAGTCCCAATTAAGGACTGTAAACCACACCCTAAGTAAAACCTGTCATGAGTCCCAGTTAAGGACTAAAATAAAGCCTGCAAGAAACACGTGTTAGGTAATAAGCATGCAAGTAGTCAAGTACGAAGGCACACAAGTCACACAAGAGAAAGCCCTTAGAGTTCAGGCCAGCATGGGGTCTGGGTATTACCCTCTTGAAGTTGGTGGGCTCAACCTGTCCTATTAGAAGTAACCAGGTTCTAGGGGTCCCAATATCACGGGATTGCTTTCATTGTTCATCGTTTCGATTTAGCCACTGAACTGGCGACCGAAATATTCCAGGAAAGCAACCCTCAATTGGGTGTAGTATCGAGTATCAACCAACCTCGGACTGCACCAAAGTCAGTTATCTCACTACCCTAAAGAGGCCAAGATAGTTCAATTAAGGTTCCTAAGGTCTGTTGATGCTTCACGACACCACGCGGAGGCCCCGTACTCTCCTTGACTGAACTCAAGGGTTACCGGTACACACCAAAGTGCCACATCAACGTAGCAGACTGTTTCAACCATGTCGGTATACCCCGCACAGTTCCCTCACAGCCTTGTTGCTACTTTCTAAGAAGGTATCCCCCAGATCCGGGTTTAGGATCTATAGAACTCCCAAGCAACCCACAATTTAAAGCACACAAGTCAATACAATTGAAAACACAGCTATGAACTAAGCCCTAAGGTACACCCCACTTTATAAGATAGTCCCCAGCAGAGTCGCCAGTTCTGTGATCGGTGGATCTGGAACTGACTATTTAATGCTGGTTCGCGAAATGTCGCGGTAAGCAAGAGTCGTCACCGTCTTTTATTTTCTCCAAATGGAAAGGACAAAAGCACAGAAAAATTCCTTAAAGAGATTGCTCTCGGTTCGGGAGGTAGGTTATAGAAAGGGAAGGTGTTAGCACCCTTTCTATCCATGGTTATCCATGGGCTCTTAGATACTTGCTCAATGTGTTTTCAAAATTGTTTGTTTGCTTTTCAATGTGAGTTTAAAAGTTTCTTTGAAAAATTTCAGTTCGACTCGTACGTCAGAGTGTTTGAAAAGTTTGCTTTGAAAGCTTTTGAAAATGTGTTGGTGTGAAAAGTATTTTTGTTTGTTTTTGAAGAGAGCAAGTATCCTTGAGAACCTACCTACCCTAAGGAATCCGTCTGTGTAAATGTCCTTTAAAGTAGTGCCATCCCACCATTGAGAGGTAGGTAGCACCACCGTTGGAGGTGTTCGGGTCAATTCGAGTTTTTGGGACGTGGTGATCACCAGAGCAATGGGAAGACACCTTAGAAGCTACCCTCATGCCAGGTTCCCGGATCATGAGGACTTACTAAGACGTCCTCTACTCGACGATCACCTTTCAAAAGGCAACAGTGAGGCGTACCCTAGGGGTGGTGTGTGCGATTCGTGTGTCGTTTTCAAATATTTGTCTTGTCATGTTTATTTGTGTTCTACGCTTGATTTTAATTAAGACATTCATTCTTGCATGCTTTTTAACAGTTATAAAGTTTGCGGGAAAATAAATCTAAGGCTATTACAAAGGCGCGGGTCCACATCGCCAAAATTAAACCGGACCCGATTTGACAGAAAAAGAAAAAAGAAATAAAAGTAAAGGTGCGAGAAAGTATAAATTGTTACAACGCTTTGGGAGAATTACATAATGAATTAAAAGAAAGAATAAATAAAATGCGCGAATTAAATAAATTACGCAAATTAAACAATTAAATATATGGGCGTTGGACCCTTTTGCAAAAAATATTTAAAGTTAATGAATTAATTAATTAGAATTAATGAGGAATTAAAATTAAAGAAAAAAGAATGTTTTTGGTATTTTTGTATTTTTTAAGATTTAATGGAAAAAATAATTAATTAAAATTAAAATGAAATGTCAAACCCTAATTCTAATTATTTTTTAGTTATTATGAAAAATATGGAATTTTTAACTAATTTAAACCTAAGTTAATTTACATGCATTTTTTAATTATGAAAATAAATAAATAAATATTATTATTGTATTTTTATTATGAAAAGAATTAACAATAAACCCTTTACATGCAAATTTTTTTTATGAAAAATAATTAAGATAAAATAAATATTATATTTTTGGTCTTTTTTGATTTTTTAATGAATTTTTTATATTTTGTAAAAAAATGATTGGTCAAATAAACAGCAATAAAAATAAAATAAGAATTAAAGAAAGAATAGGAAGAAAAATAATGAAGGCAAACCAGGGGGGTGGCCCCAAATTGGAGGTTTTGGTTCAGCAAATCAGGCCCAATAGCTCTGGATCCACTGACTTTTGCCAGTTTGTGTGCTAGTGCGTTGACCCTTGTGTACGTGTTCTTCAGCTCTCAACCTTTAGATTGATCTCCAAGCAGACGTGGCAAGGCCTGACCTGGAGGTGCATGGTATACCTTCACGCTGAAGATGCCTGTGAACATTCATAGCAAAATAATATAGGAATTTATACAGACCTGGGACTCGAACCCAGGTCTTGGAGGTTGAAACAATGAGAGTTTGCCAGCTGAGCTAAGCGCATATTCAATTATTATATAGACAAACAAATAATATAAAAGTAACCAACGCATTAGTAGATGGAAACGCGCAAAAATTTAAATCAGCGAATCATTGATGGACAACACATCGTCTTCCTCACTTTTTCTGAAACATGAACATATGGCCACGGTTTTCTGGGCGTGGCTTAAGGGATGCTTTAAGAAAATAGCGATTAGACCCTCGACGCTCATAAATTGAGCGTGAGGGTTCCATCATCTTCGTCTTCAAGCGCTGAGTCTGATGGCACTGATTTGGAGTTCTAATTTTGCCTTGTTATGAAAGCCCCAAATTGGAAACCTGCAAACCCTAGAATTCGCGCATGGTAGAATCTCATACACAGCGAAATAATGCAATTAAACATAATGGTTAGCTTGTAAACTTCATCAGGAATGCAAAACACATATCAAAACTTATAAAAAATGCATGGATTGGTATGCACGATTAGGAGTTTTTCTTGATGCAGTGTGAGTTCAAACTACCAGTTCTTGAAGCTTTGGTCGTTGTTCTTGATTGGAATGCGTTCTACGTTACCCAAGGAAGCTAATGGGATCAGTATTATGCCTTGAATCCACCTGAAACAATGATTTCAGAATTGCCTTTTTATGAAAAATTTTCAAGTTTGGTCAATGGTTTCCTGCGCAGCTTTTTGTCTTTTTGCATTAGGTTTGTAATCCTGATTATGTATGGAAGCAATTAGGTTAACAAAATTCAACAAAATCTCATGCCATAATGGTTTTGCATATTTGATTTTCTTAAGATCTTTTTGAATCTTTTTCATGTGCATTTTTGTTCAATCATGCTCAAATCAACCAAATCTTGCCATATTGGGATGTGCACGAAATATTGAGTCTAGAATGTGCACAAAAAGATTTTTTAGGTCAAGTTTGATATTTTTCATGTATTTAAGTAATTTAAATGAATTAATATAAATAATAATTCAAATAAATTAATAAAAAATGAGAAAATACTTCCCTTTGGGCCAAGTGGTCGTGCATAGGCTTGGAATGATGAATCATGGAAGAAAAATAGGCCCATTAGCAATTTTAGACCATTTGAATCAAAGTTGACTTTTCAAAATTCCCAAAAATTTCCCAACTTCCACAAGGCATAACTTGCTCAATTTTTAAGCTTTTCACATGTTCTGTGACATTTTGGAAAGGTCTTTGAGTCCTTTAACCAATGCCTTTGGTCCCATGTCATTTTGATTTACCAATCTCAAGTTATGGTCTTTGACTTAAAGTCCCTTTTTGTTGACTTTTGAAAATGACCTATAATGTTGAAATTGATAACTTTTTGTGAGAGCATTTCTTGGACTTGAAGTATGAATATGAGTTGTAGGAAATGTCTTTCTCTTCAAAATGAGCTTTGGATGGAATTTTTCTGATAATCCATGTGAAAGTTATGCCCTGGTCAATTTCAGTTGACTTTTTCAGCTGTCCAAATATAGTAACTTTTGCATCTTTGATGATTTCTGAGCCAAATTTTGAGAATCATGATCAAGCATTGATCCAATGATGTTTGTGGCTTCAAAATGATATGTTGACCAAAAATTTGAACTTTTGACTATCAAATGACCATTTTGCCCCTACAGTTGACTGTAGTGCAATTTAGGGTTTTGACTGTGCAATCTTGAGCTGAATGCCTTGAAACTTGGTATGAGGATACTTGACCACATTTGTAGGCATATGAGACTTGATTGGGCCTTTGGAAACTTTCAATTCTTGATCAGAACCCAAACCCTAGTTTTGACTGTATAGGAGACATTTGAACTGCATAACCCTTGGGGAATTTTGTGACCTGACTTGGCAATTTCTTGGAGAATATGGGAGGGCAAATTTTGGGGTACAACAAGGGGCATCCCGACGAACCAAAAAGGTTCGAGCAAAAGTTAGGGATAAAATAAAAAAATTTGTATACCCGGCAAGTTGAAAACTCGAAAGGGCAACTTGGGAAAAAAAGGGTTTCCCGTTGGACTGAAAACCTGAAAGGGCGATCCAAGCAAAAGTTAGGGAATTAAAGTCTATGACTATGTCCCATCGGATCACTTTACAAATAACCTTTGGCTTCCACTGACAAACTCAGAGGTTCTGATCAATTCAGTCATCTTCGGACGAGGCAACAAATAGACAAGATGCTCAGAGATATGAAGGCTATAGTGGAATGGAAACCCCATGGGATTATTACACATAGCTATTTTTCTTTGTATCAAATTTTCTCTCTTTTATGACAGAATTCTCTTACTAGAATATTTGTCCCCTTGTACAAAAACATTTTCTCAAAGTCAATACAAAATGTCCCTTTAAAAGTGCAAAAGTTATTTGTCTTTTCTTTACGCTCGTGTTTTGTTTACAAAAATGTCCAATGATTCATTGTTGAACATATGCATTTGAACATAATTACTGTTTACAAATAAACAAAATAGGAAAGAATAATTACTGATAGGTTGAAAAGATAGGAAAATATCTCCAGGCCATTCCATAAGTAATCCCCTACAGTACGTCATTTAAATCCCCAGCGGAACAAAGTTTCAAATTATTGATCCCCAGTAGAAGTTGTCAAATTTATCAAGGCTCCCCCAACAGATTCTAAAAACAGTACACGGCATGGCCCTTACAACATAATTTATTTCTCTAAACAGAAATTTATAAACACTTCAACTTCACAACATGAAGACTTACACTCCATATCCTCAGCAGCAGTCAAGGATTTATCTTCCCCAAATCTAACAAGCAGTACGACAATTTAGCTCACATACGCATACATCGCATCCATATATCATAAACATTGATAACATGAATGCATTATACCATGCATTTCATACAACATGAATTTACATTATAGCTAACATTTTGCCCTTTTCAGGATAAGGTAACAGCTACCATTAACAATGTTCAAAGTTTTCAGATACAATTCAGATACTCTCCATACACGGATGCCACTCTGATACTCATTCAGAGTCTTTTTCAGATACAGTTTAGATACGCTCCAGACACGGATGCCATTCTGATATTCATTCAGATTCAAACTTTCAGATACAGTTCAGATACGCTCCAGACACGAACGTCATTCTGACACTCATTCAGATTTAAGCTTTCAGATACAGTTCAGATAAGCTCCAGACACAAACGCTATTTTGATACTCATTTAACTCTCAGATACAGTTCAGATACGCTCCAGACACGGATGCCATTCTGATACTCATTCAGATTCAAACTTTCAGATACGCTCCAGACATAGAGGCCATTCTGACACTCATTCATATTCAAGCTTTCAGATACAGTTCAGATACACTCCGGACACGGATGCCATTCTGATACTCATTCAGATTCAAGCTTTCAGATACAGTTCAGATACGCTCCAGACACGGAGGCCATTCTGACACTCATTTAGATTCAAGCTTTCAGATACAATTCAGATAAGCTCTAGACATGGACGCTATTCTGATACTCATTTAACTCTCAGATACAGTTCATATACGCTCTAGACACGGGTGCCATTCTGATACTCATTCAGATTCAAACTTTCAGATACAGTTCAGATATGCTCCAGACACAAACGCCATTCTGACACTCATTCAGATTCAAGCTTTCAGATACAGTTCAGATACGCTCCAAACACGGATGCCATTCTGATACTCATTCAGATTCAAACTTTCAGATACAGTTCAGATACAGTTCAGATACGCTCCAGACACAGATGCCATTCTAACACTCATTCAGATTCAAGCTTTCAGATACAGCTCAGATACGCTCCAGACATAGACGCTATTCTGATACTCATTTAACTCTCAGATACAATTCATATACGCTCCAGACACAGACGCCATTCTGATACCCATACAATTTCAACTCACAAATTCGGTTCAGCAATCATTTCCGGATGGCATCTACAAGCCCATCTCCAACAACTTTCTATCATCTCTCCAAATGGCATCTTTAAGCCCGTTCCCCCTACCATCACATCACTAAGTGCAAATTTTTGGGCACTCTAGTGTCCAATCATCTTCTACCTTCGAGTCACGAATGACAAAACTCTCCAATCTAACTCTTCAGGCTTAAGAAGATTGAACAGGGGCAACTGTTGTACCCCAAATTTTGCCCTCTCACTTATCAAGAATTTACTCACAAGATCTCCTTGACTTAAGACTGCACTAGGGTTTGATCAGCTCAAGACACCTCCTCATGCATTGATGACCAAAATTAGGGTTTGAGTTTGCACAAGGATTTTTGGACTATCAATGCTTCATATGACTTTAAATGATCATTAGGTACCCCCAAGATTACTCATGTCAAGTTTCAAGCCTTGAATCACACTTTTGATCAGTCAATTGGATAGTTGACCTGAAAATCAGTTGTATTGGGGAAAAAGTCAACCATGGCCAATTTTCAGTCAAACTTCATAATATTTGATCCACATAAAAATCTTAGACTCATATGTATCATTTGATCAAGTTTGGACCATAAATCCCCAAGAAATTTGATCAAATTATCAAAATGGCAAAATGGTCAAAATTAGGGTTTTGATTGAGAAGGGGCAATTTTTTATTTTTGACCTAGAAAATGATCAATTGGTTTGAATCATGATTTCAAGAATTTAATTGCATCATCTTGACCTAATGACATGATTCAAAACATTACAAATTCATTGGATTGACAGATGAATTTTTCAGTCAACTGATCAAAAGTCAATTGTATACTGAAAAGTCAAACTTTGACTTTTTGGTCAAATTCAAGTGCCAGGGATCACAATTCATCAAAACATATAAAAATATGAAACTTGTTCATCAAGAAATCAAGGATTGAAGATCTTGTTTTGAAATTTGAAATTTCTTAACTTAGAAATTTTTCTAAGTATAGAAAATTTCTTATTTTTTCTCAACTTTAGGCCAAATTTTCACCATGATACAAAATGATTCAAAGGAAGTTCCCAACATGAAAGTTGTAGATATCCATGAAATATACAACTTTTATTCATACAACTTCTCCTAAAAATGCTTGGATCTCAAGATATAATTTTGTGAATACATGCTCATGAACTAAAATAACTTAGTGAAATTTTGCCATAGTTAGACAGGTTTTTGACCTAACTTCATGGAAACTTTTCACCTAGTTCCAAGAGGAATTTTCAAAATCATTTCAAAGATGGGTTGTAGAGAACATTACAAGCTTTCCAAAATGTACAAGAACTCCTTGAGATCATTCTTGAGTAGGGAGAATCGAAGAGATGAAGTTAGGGTTTTATCACTTTGATTATATGTCATTTTCATGAAGAACAAGTTTTCAAATTTGCAAATTGGTTGTACAATCTTCACTTTTCAGGCCTCAAACTCGTTTTTCACTCCACCATTAATGGATTGCACAAGGTTTCATGCCCTAAAGTCAAGCATTCAATGCATTGTACAAAAAAATAGCCATTTTTGGAAGAAAGGCAACATTGCCATTTTGGAAAAGCATGCTTTTTGCATTTTTCTATTTCTTGAGCCTTGAACTTGTTCTTTCTGCACAAACCAAGCCTATAAACCTGAACAAAACATGTTTAAAGCTTCAAGTCACCCTACAAGATCAGAATCATGCCTTAAGAAGTCACTTCTCACACTTGCTTCAAAAACAAGAAATGTAGCAAGACATGTGATCTTGTACTTCTGAGCAAGCACAAGTCCTCCAACCTTTTGCTCTATATAAAGCCATCATTTTGCAACTAAAACCACGGATGCCCAAGCCTTGAAACACCCTAGAATCATAAGTTGCATACCAAGCCTCCAAACTTGCCATTCCTGACTTGTGAACTGAATCTTCCATTTCACTCATGCGTTTTTAGGCCTTTTGCTTTCCCAAACTTCCTTACCTTACAAGTAAATCATCCCACACCCTGAAACATCACTGTAACTCCATCTTCCCCATTGTTGAAGTTCAAAAACAGAGCAACACAAGTGGACTTCTCCAGACCATTCCAGCCAACCTCAAGACAAGCTAAGCATTGCATTAGCTTCCTAGAGGTTCAAGGAAGCTAACCTGGTCATCACAACATCCTAAAGCAAGCTCATTTTCAAAACACGATTTCCATTTTCAAGGTGAGTTTTCTGTTTTTCTAACTCTTAATACATGCATAGTTAGATTTCCATTTGTGAATATAAAATGTAGACATCATTGCTACGAAGTTGTACATATCCATAACTTGCATTTATTTGGCTTGAGTTTAGAGAATTTTAAGTTTGAAGTTTCTGAAAAAATTAGGTTAAGAATTAGGGCCAACAAAATTCTCTCTGATCTTGGACTTATAGTTTTAATCATGCACATGGTTAGAATTGTGAAGTAAAATGTTATAATGTTCATGTTATCACTTTCCATTTTTGTTGAGAAATGAAAAAGTTACAGGGGGTCCGGCTGGCTAGAGGTTGAAGATGAAGTACAGGGCAAGGCAGTGTTTTGTGTTATGTATTTGTATTTTCATTTAGACTAACGGATGTACAACTACCCCAGTGGCAAGGCAGCGCGCTGGTAACCAAGAGGGCATGGGTTCGAACCAGCGCGCTACCTTTTATTTTCTGAACATTTTCTTTTTGCCAACTTCCAACACGTTGGGCCTCCTGACTTGGGCTTGGTCATTTTTGCTCCAATACACCTCTGCATTATTATTACACCACATCAGCCCATACATATTTGTTTGTTTTTGCTACAAAACTCTCAAAATTGTTTTTTCACCCCCTGATTAATTTATTTTTATATTTCTATTTTCATTTTCATTTTATTTTTGTTTTTTATTCAAAATTAATATTATTTTATTTTTATCATTTAAAAACCAAAAATATTTATTATTATTATATTAGGTAAAAATATAATTTATATTATATTCTCTTAAAATAAAATAAAAAGACAAAAATAATTTTATTTGTTAAATTCCTTTCTTAAAAACATAATAGATAAACTTAGGTTTTTTTATTTCTTTTTTCATAAGTTAAATTAATCTAGAATTTAGGTCTTTAATTTAACTACTTTTATTTTCTTTAAAATAACTTAGAATTTAATTCTTTTTTCTAGGAAAAAAAAACCTAAATAATTTCTAACTAGTTTAGGTTTAATTTATTTTGTTTATAATTAAAATTATTTTCTTAAATAAATTAGGACAAAAACAAATCAAGATTCCCTTTATGTAAAAACCAAACAAAAATCATTTTTATTATCCTATGCATATTTATTTACATTATTATGGTTATTTATTTGTTTAAATTTTTGTACAAATTCGATATGGTTGTAACAATTAATTAGCTTTAATTTTCTCGCAATCCTCATTTGTAAATTTGTATACTCCCCCTCTCCACCAATGTTGTAATAGCGTAGTAACTTTAAATTCCACAATTTATCACTTTTATATACAAATGCTAGTAATTAGGATTTGTATGGAAAGACTAAAACCAACACTTAGAAAACCCTAATTCAAGACAAATAAACAAGCATGGAAACAATGCACTTGCACACAAGCATCCATAGGGTTCTCCACTTGGTTGCCTTATAAAATGGCCATATTACACATGTGAAGTATCTTAGCAAAAACACGCAAATATAAGATCATAGTCCCTCGATGACGCTATCTAAGTTGCCTTTCAAATGATCTTAGTCCCTAAAGGAGAATGCTAAGATACTTTGCAACATTGATAATCATGGTTATACAATGACCCACGTCCGTCCCGTTTACCTCCAAAAATAGGGTTGCTTACCAAATCAATGGTAAGACAACAATGTCAAAGGAAAAGAAAATGAACAAGAAAGACATTTGAGTAGGTAGATTACTCCTAGTTACTTGCTCCATTTCAAAACAAATATCCTTGCTATTTTCAAAACAAACACCTACACACTTTCAAACATATTACAAACATTGAAAACATTTTCAAAAAGACAAACATCTTTGTATACATTCTTACGAACGAGAATCATTAGAAAGATTACCTAAACAATGACCTCTTTTACAAAATACTTTTAAAAAACCACACAAAGCACAATTTCAAACAAAAGCAAGTGATATAGCAAGTAACTAAGAGCCCATGGAAAACCATGGATGAAAAGGGTGCTAATACCTTCCCTTTTCATAATCTACCCCCCAACCTCAAGAAACAATCTCAAAGGTCTTTTTTGTGCTTTTTCACCTTTCCTTTTGGATAAAAGAAAAGTCGGTGGCAACTCTTGCTAACTACAACATTTGCGATAAAACGCAAAACAATCAAGTCAATTCTCCCATCGTATCACACCATGGCATTC
This sequence comes from Vicia faba, assembly GCA_948472305.1. Classification (NCBI taxonomy): domain Eukaryota; kingdom Viridiplantae; phylum Streptophyta; class Magnoliopsida; order Fabales; family Fabaceae; genus Vicia; species Vicia faba. Next base: position 494,356,598 of record OX451741.1, read on the forward strand.
CATTATGAACATTATTGGCCTTGATTATTCTCTATGGGTGGTTGTGACTGAATGGTGAAATGAGTTATTTTTGTTTTCAATTTTCAATTTGGATTAGATTTTGAATTAGTTGCGTTTTGAAGTTTGTTAGAGATATGGATGTATATTATGTGATAAATGATATGGTTGTATGTTGTTATGTGATGTTAAACTGAATTTTGTTTGGTTTCCTTGTAGTGCGTATGGTGATTTACTTGTAATACATATGTCAAGACTGATGTCCCAACACAAAACACAATGTCAAGACAGATGTTAAGATATCATCTGCTGACAGAAAATAATTACTAAATGCAGAAGGTAAATAACACGGATAATTATTAACCCAATTTATTGCAACATCACCTACTTTGGGGCTACCAAACTAGAAAGGAAATCCACTATGATATTATTAGTTAAAAGCCTAAACAACCTTAATTTACAATTTGTCTCCTAATCACTACCTTGTGCAACTTCTACCTAGAAACCTTCTAGATATGAGATCCCCCTCTCACTTCCCACAATCACCTCAGTGATAAAACCAATCACAAACCAGTAACAAGAACCAAAACAGAATATTACACTTCCAATAAACAATACTCAACTCTTTATTTTAAAGCTCATGAGTGAGAATAATAACGTGACACACAATCAACTCTTTTGCTTAAAAGCTCACGAGTGATGGGTAAGTAACAACGAACAATCGATATACCTTAATGTATCAAAAGATACACGAGTGATATACAAAAATAAACAAAGAACTTAAAGTACTCTCAAAACCCTAAACCCTTATGCACCCACAATTTCTTGTTTTGAATGCTTATTATTTTAGGTTTAGCAAGTCCTTATTTATAGACTCTTGCATGATGAGCTTGGACTCTTCAATCAAATCTAATCTTCTAATTTTAAATCAGCTGCAAGATCTTCACACAAAAATAGGAACAAATCTTTAAAGCTTCATAAAAAGTCTCAAAGATCCTTTTTAATGAAACTAAATCAAATATGCATTATTCCTAATAAAATCTCCTTGAACTACAAAAATAAGTGAGATATATCCAAGAGGATCTCACAAAATCAAATCAAATATGTCAAGAAAAATAACAGCAATACCTGATGTACAATAATCCAAGATGTCATGACATTTGACTCAACATCTATCTGATTCCAACTCTGTGGGTAATTTAATGAATGTAATATAAATGATACCGTGGATTGTAAACCAAATGCCCTATTTTTTGTATTTTTTTATTTGAAAACAAACTAATAAAGTGTAAATAAAAACAAATGAAAATAAGTCTTATTTTAATAAACACTTTTTTGATGATTTTTCTTTGTTTCAAAATAAAAACCAAAGCAAAAAAAAACCTAAACAAAAATAAAATCTTTGCACCATTTTAATTCAAACTAAAAATTTTAATAGTTAAAAACAAATTTAATTTTTAAAACCTAGTTAAAAATTAAATGGCCAAAGGACGATAAGTAAACGTGGAGTGCGATTATATGAGTTATGATCTTATTAAGCGTTATACTTTAGGGTGTAATGCTTTGTCCTTCTTCCCTTGAGGGAAAGAGTATTTATAGAGGCATATATGGCTTAGTATTTCTTGGAAAAGGTCATCTCTCACTCATTCAATAGTGGTCAGTTGAATTCATATTTCCAAGAGAGAGGTGAGTCATTTAATGATCCTAACTTCTCTATGTCCAAGAAATATCTTATTCTGCATTTTCAATGATTGGGCGATAAGAAAGCTATAGGGCGAGACGATACCTCCCTTTGGACGATATTGTACTGTCTCCTCTTCTAGGGTGGTCTAAAGACACTGTCCTATGCGAGACTCTTTACAACCATAACACTACACAGTCCATAGACTTTTTTCATTCTAATGAAAACCCCATAATCTCTTATCTTTTGTTAACAAGAACGACACCCGTATGACATAATAATAATGCATAGTCTTGTGATTGATTTATGATGAGTTAATGTGACATTTTTCATCCTTTATTAGTGTTTTTGTTAGCTTTTGACTCTATTATATAGTTTGTCAAACTTAACTAATTCGTTATATTCGTTCCTCTAAATACATGAAATGCAAAAAAGAAGTGACTGAGGAAAAAAAGACAATCACACTTGGGATGAGTTCCATGGAGAAATACTAGAGTTATAATAATAAAGTAGAAAAAAAACCATGATCATATGTGCGCAAAAGAGTAGCATAATTTTCTGAATGAAATATATTGAAGCTAACATATTAGAAAATAAAACAAAGTACATTTGAACTATCCATTTTCTCGAGGATAAATTTTAAAAGCCTCGCTTGATTACTTCAAAAAATACATGCGGTTTTTAAGAGATTTACTACGGTGTCGACTCGATTCTAATATCTAAAAACCATTAATTGCCATGGAATCTGAGATCTTTAGTGAGAGAGAAAAATACAAACGACAAACATTGAAACAAAGTGACACAAATATACGAAAGAAGATCAATCAACTTTACCTTAAAAACGATTAAATGCAAGCAAAATGAAAAATACAAAAGATTTATTTAGTATGTTGGAAGTGGAAGAAAAGGTGAATATAGACAAAATTTAACTAGAATTGTTAGGCGGAATAATGAAATATTTAAGCGCCTTAACACAGTAACTAATTATTCTTTCTTAACGCGGAATTATAAAATATTTACGCGCTTTAACGCGCTAACTAATTATTCCTTTTTAACACAATTTTTTTAACGCGGGATAATGAAATATTTGGTAGCCTTAAAGCCTAGAAACCGCATATAAAAGATTTTTTTTTAGATGTTTATAGTTATTCAATCTAAACATTTTCAATTTTTTTTTCTCTAAAAAAAAGCCACCCAAAAAGAAAAGCATTCCCCAAAAGTGAGCAACCCAACTCTAGTTCCTACCCGTTTTCTCCTCCAATAAAGATCTAAAGGGCCCCAAAATGTGTCTCCACAAGTTAAATTCCGTTGCCGAATCCATCTCCTTAAGTCCCTTCACTCACTTACACACAGTGACCGTATATAGCTTAGCGTCAAATCAAATCAAAATCACCCCTATTTACGTGCTCCCTTCATTCCGTTCCCCCCCTCTTTCAAACTCACCCTCTAGCTTCATATTCAAGCTGTCTTTTCTTTTCGCCCTTTACCTTTATTTTAATTTCCACAAAAATAATTATTATTTCAACTCAATAAATACTAGAATTTTTTTCTCATCACAATAAAAAGATAAAAAAAAAGTCCAAACTGTTCTCTCTCCCTGAACCCTCTCTCTCTATCTCTCTCTAAAATCTCCGCGTCTAGGGTTTTTGTTACTCTAGGGTTTAATCACTCTCAGTCTTGTTCTTCTTCGCCATGGCCGCTGAGAAGCTCAGAGATTTGAGCCAACCTATTGATGTGCCCTTGCTCGATGCTACCGTCTCCGCCTTCTATGGCACCGGATCTAAGCAAGAGGTCAGTCACCATCTCCATCTTCAATTTTCTCTGTTTACTTTTTTCTTCAACAATGTCACGACCACTCCCATGGATAATGCGCACTTTAGGTCTCATCAGTCTTTCACTGTTCGTATTGTTTTCGAACTGATTAAGTCTCGTCAGTGTCCTTGTATGATTTATCATAATCGATTGAATTGAGCAAGATGCGAATTCCACTGTGGTTGATAATCCATGTGATTGATTAATATTCTCATGAACGTTGAGCTTTTTTTCGTTTTAGATAATGTGATGCTGTTTACGGCCGTTTTGTTTATCGGTTTTGTATGTAGGTTTAACATTTTTTTGTGTTTGTTTTGACTGTGCAGAGAAGTGCTGCTGATTCAATTTTGCGGGACTTGCAAAATAATCCTGATATGTGGCTTCAAGTTATGCATATCTTGCAGAATACTCAAAATCTCAATACCAAGTTCTTTGCATTGCAGGTTGGTTTGTTTAATGATCTTCTCTGGGGTTAATGTTAGGAGGGGTGGATCTCAATTTTTCAAAATAAAATGTTGATATTTGATTTATGGTTTCCTGCAAAACATTATGGCTTCAATCATAGTCTGTATATCTATGTGAAATGACTCTTGAATATTTTGGTTTTATAATGCAAAAGTTCTTATTGATTTGTTATATGATAAAAGATTTGTGCGCTGGGTTGGTTGATTAGTACTGCACTTTAATTGAAAGCATACTTACTCTAAACTTTAAAGCACTAAAAGTGAGGTGCTTCAGTTTGTAATTATGTGTGAGATTTGAGTGGAAGTACCTGTAGCTGAATTTGCTTTGTCAGAGGTCTTGAATATATAGCTTATATTTTCTGCAACTTCATTTAGTAGCCATTTGCCAAGAGGCTGGCTTATGAAAAAAATGTTCCTTCCACATCACTTTGTTTGATAGACCCATTGACTCATATTTATTTGACTACTGTGTTTATGTTTTCATATTTGTTATAAATGGATTACTTAGTTTTGACATCTGTAGCCTACTTACTAGCTTTGCCTTTGGAAACAATGCTTATTAAATGTTAAACAAGTTTTTCATCTCTTATGAGAATATTATATCAGCTGCCTTTCTTACTTTATGTTTTTTCTATTCTTGTATGTTATATTCAGGTTCTAGAAGGTGTTATTAAATATAGATGGAATGCATTACCTGCTGAGCAGCGAGATGGGATGAAGAATTTCATCTCTGATATCATTGTACAGGTATCATTTGTATTTGGCGAAACCAGTTATTTGTGTTGAGTTAGTCGGGCATACATAATTTTTCTTTTTTAGTACTTTGTTTTTCTGCATCATTGATCTTCTTGTTGGTTTTTCTCGCATAGCTTTCCAGCAACGAGGCCTCATTTCGGACGGAAAGGTTGTATGTCAACAAACTCAACATTATATTAGTTCAGGTAAAGACTGCAGTTTCTTAACATTGACTACTATTTCATGTGTTTTTTTAAGTCCTGAAACCCATTTTTCACTGGTTAATTTTTATGCTTCCCTTTTATATACACATTTATTCATCTTAAGATGTTTTGTACTTTTCTCTACTCCAATATTGTTTGTTTTAATGTTAATTTTTTTTTGAATTATTCCTTTGTCTCTAAATCAGTTATTTTGCACATGTAGCTTATCTTTTTCTTTTCCATTTATAAGTTCAACCTGCTTTGAGTTTATTTTCTATTTTTCTCAATCAAGTCTTTTTTTTTCCTGCAATGCTTAAGACTCACATTTATATTATGGTTGTAGGTTTCTTTTTCACCTTTTTTATTGTAGTTCTGGATTCAAAATCTCCGTTTTCAAATATTATTGTGTCTTTTTGCATTCACCGCTTAAATGCTGTATGTAATGGTGGGTGGATGTGTCTCACACGCAGATTTTGAAACATGAGTGGCCAGCAAGATGGCGAAGCTTTATTCCTGATCTTGTCTCAGCAGCTAAAACTAGTGAAACAATCTGTGAGAATTGCATGGCTATATTGAAAGTAAGCCTATCCCACTTTTCATTAGATTATGTTTCTTATGTCAATGTCAATGTCAATGACTAACTTAAAAAATGTTTTTTCAGCTTTTGAGTGAAGAGGTTTTTGATTTTTCGAGAGGAGAAATGACACAACAAAAGATTAAAGAGCTTAAACAGTCATTGAACAGGTAGCTGTTGATAGCTCAATGTCTATGTATTCTTTTCTGCTTTCCATTTCACTTATCTTTCTTTTTTAGTTGGTGTCTGAAAGATTGAGTTTTAATTACTTGTTATACAACAATGGATTCATTAGGCTGCATTCTTAAAATCCTCACCTGTACGTTCTATAACTTTTTGGGTACACTTTTGATTCTTGGAATGTGTTCTATAGATTGAAAGACTAGCTAGTCGTAATAACTGGTTATATAAGTGGCTAGGCAAAGCAATTGATTTTAACCAGTAAGTGGGAGAATATATTGTAGTTTGGATTTGTATTGCCTTAGTTCTTTTGTTGCCTGTAAGTTAGACTGGGGCAACTGACATCAAATACTCTGGTTGATGATCAATAATTGCTTAGTTATGTTATATTAGAGTTTGACCTAAATTATCCTTACTAAACCGGCTTGTAAAGTGAGGAGTGTCACTATATAAACTCGTTAGATGCTCTATCTCCCACCAATGTGGGACTTGGGATTTTCCCAATACACCCCTCATGCCTAGCACTCTTTTGGGCTTGGTGTATGGATATAATCGGTGGGCGGCCCATGGTCTGATTGATTGGCTCTGATACCATATTAGAGTTTGACCTAACTTATTCTTACAAAATCGGCTTGTAAGGTGGGGGGTGTCATAAACTCTTTAGATGCTCTATCTCCAACCAATGTGGGACTTGAGATTTTCCCAATATGTTCAAACATGAATACTTTTAGGCAAGTTACATAAAGGAGAATTGTTTTCTAATCAAGGACTTATCACTAAAAGATGACGGCCCTTGCACGAGGCTCCCACTGAGTGGTGTCTTTGTAGCGTAGATGCATGCAGATTTATCCCCACTAGATGCGGTGCTAGAGGGGGTGCTGATTGTAGGATTTTAACTGGAATCTACTTATCGACTTAATTACTCACTAATTTGATTACGATTTGGAAATATTTTTGCTCAAAATTCTGCTAAGTTTACCATTAAGTTGCCAGATTGAGGGTAGTTGAACAACTAGAGATAGATGAAGACCTAGAAAAACTATACAAGAAATTATTAGGAAAGACCTCAAAATTAACTAGTTGGATAGGAATATGGGTTTTGATAGAAATTATGGCATATTTTGATCCATGTAGACGATCCCATTTCTTGAGATAAGACTTAGTTATTGTTGTATATAATATAATGATGTTGTATAATATAATGATGTGCTGGAGTTTATGGCTTGATATACATACTTGTTGCTTTCCCTTGTTATAATTATCTTGAAAGCCTAAGCTATTAATTAGGTGGAAGCTTGGTAATAGTTTTATATTTAACATTCTTTATCATGCATGCTTTGGATGGCTATTTATTTGTTCAGCGGTTTTTATTTATCTACCTTTACTTTCTACAAAGTGTCTATATTCTGCTAAGAATTATAATTGATTTTTTGCAGTGAATTTCAACTCATACACGAGTTATGCTTATATGTGCTATCGGCATCTCAAAGGGCTGAGCTCATACGCGCTACACTGTCCACATTGCATGCCTTCTTATCATGGATTCCCTTGGGTTATATATTTGAATCACCGTTGGTAGGTACATTTTTCTACTCAAAATGAATTTGTTGTTGAAGAAACTAACCGAAATCTTTTAACTTCTGTCTCTCAGCTTGAGACACTCCTAAACTTTTTCCCGGTTCCAGCATATCGGAACCTAACGTTGCAATGTTTGTCTGAGGTATGTTCCATCCTTCCAGTTCTGATGTTTTTACTTGAATTTTTATTATAGCAATATTCACTTTTTGTGTTTCCAGGTGGCATCCCTTCAATTTGGGGATTATTATGATGCACAGTATGTCAAGATGTATGGTATATTCATAGGCCAATTGCAGGTGTGTTTGATTGGTATCCTTTTTGTAATACGCACAGCATTCTTATGCTTATTCATTTGATTATGCATTGAGCATTTTGGCTGACTATGTGATGATGTAAAATGTAGAGCATACTCCCGCCTACAACAAATATACCCGAGGCATATGAACACGGCTCTAATGAAGAACAAGTGGGTTTTTACTGAAACAAGATGTTTAATTTGCTTAAATAATTTTGAAGTATTTGTCTGACCATGTTTTTTTCCCGCTGTTTAGGATTTTATACAGAACCTGGCACTGTTCTTCACTTCATTTTATAAGGTTAGATTTTTAAAATTTCATGTCTTCAATTTTATTTTGTGATGCATAATCATCAAATGCCATAATTAAACTGTTTGTAAGAATGTTGCTTTGCTGAGGCTGGTGTATTTAAGTTGAATTTTTGATTATATCATATTTGGGCTCATTCAAGAATAGATCCTGCCTTATTGGTTTGCTTGCTGGGTGTTATGCTCTCTGGTAAAAATATTCTGACAGTCTTCTATTTATGCAGGTTCATATCCGCATCCTTGAATCCACTCAAGAGAATATATCAACTTTGCTGCTGGGCCTTGAATATCTTATCAGCATTTCATATGTTGGCGATACCGAGGTTTTTAAGGTATGTTCATACTGCATTTGTGTGTCCCAGTCTCCTGTTCCAAATACCCAAATTGATATTGTATCTGATTTGTTGAAAATTATAGGTGTGTTTGGACTACTGGAATTCCTTGGTGTCGGAGCTGTTTGAACCACACCGAAGTTTGGATAATCCTGCAGCTTCTGCAAACTTGATGGGACTTCAGGTTCTGTGAAACTTACAATATGACTCGTTGATTGTTAAAATCAAGAATTTTTTGAGTCTTTTCCCCTATTGAAACATTTTTCTTACAAGCTATGACCTAGCATCTTTAATAGAATGTTTCTTTTTTTAATGCCTGTCCTTTTGTTCTTACTGTTTGTAAGAGTGTCACTGTTTGTTTAGCATGTCTGTTACTATTGGATCAAGAACTAATACTTGGTTGGAAAGTGACTAATTAAATTAGTAAAAATTATTAATATGATTAGATGTGATCACAATCATCTTAGTTACCATTAACAATTTTGCTTATTTTGCTCTTGTGTTATCTATTGCATCTCAATGTCTCTTGTGTGTTTCTAATATTCATTTTCTCACTTCTGAGAAAGGTAGCTGTGTATAAGTCTTACTGATGTATTTTTCTCAATGGAGCAAGCAGGTAGCAGGAATGCTTCCTGGTATGGTTGATGGGCATGGTTCTCCGCTTCTTCAACGTCGACAGCTTTATTCTAGTTCCATGTCAAAGTTGAGGATGCTAATGATCTGCCGAATGGCTAAACCTGAAGAGGTTCTCATAGTTGAAGATGAAAACGGGAATATTGTCCGTGAGACCTTGAAGGACAATGATGTTCTTGTTCAATATAAGGTTATAAGCTGATATCTAAGCTCTGCTAGATTTTAGTGTCTGATATTCAGTGTCCAATAGTTATTTCCCTTTTATATATTTTATTTTTATTGATTGCTCAATCAACTCAAATGTGATAAATTTGAGACTTACATAACATTGTTCAATTATACAGATTATGAGGGAGACTCTTATTTACTTGTCACATCTTGACCATGAAGATACTGAGAAACAGGTATACGAACCCAAAAGCACCACCCTTTTATTTTGCTCCAAAAGCAATCACATTATATGGTGGTTTTGTTTTTTGATCAGTTTTAGTTTTTATTGTCGGGACATTTATATTTGTTTAAGATATGAAATGATTTGTTATTTGTCAATTTATGAAACTACGATACCAACTTTCATGAAATATGACTTTAATAACCTAAAGTTGAATTGAATAACCTAAAAATGCAACATTATATTAGTATGTTGTTTTGGTTAAAAGTGATAGGATGTAATGGCTACCCATCATAAACTTTTTTTTTGGACGAATTTACCTATCATATACTTGTTGCACCTTTATTAAATTGCCTCGTTTCATGTGATGTGCAGATGCTGAGAAAATTAAGTAAACAGCTCAGTGGTGAGGATTGGACATGGAACAATTTGAACACACTCTGCTGGGCAATTGGATCTATATCTGGTTCCATGATTGAAGAACAGGTACTGTGAATATTATGATATTTATTGATTGACTTTTATTTCCCTTTATGCACAGGTCATTTTCATTATTAAATATATGTACAGCTTTTGTAATCTGTTGAGGCATTTCCATTATTGTGGTATCCTGCTGGTTATAAGATATTTTTAATATAAATTTTGTGGACATCTATGCCGGTTTCAATGATATCTCGATGGCATAGGGGTATACCTTGGAAGGCATATAGAATGTCTTAATTAGCAGCAGCGTCAGGCAAATTTCAATGATATCTCAATGGCATAGTGGTATACCTTGGAAGGCATATATAATGTCTTACTAGCAGCAGCATCAAGCAGTTTGACCTTTTTTATGGATCCTCAACTACTCTTCCATGAATTGTTAATCTTTCTCTGTGCATGTACATATTGGCTTGTTTTTGTCTTTTCTAGGACTGATGAGTGTGTAATATCACTTTCTCAACTGATTCACTAAACTTGTTAACTGTATCTGAAATTCTTTTATGGCATTGTTTTATCAGTTTTGGTATTTTATTCCCCTGTTTATGGTTGGACTTCTTTCTTGGATCTGTGACAGGAAAACCGATTTTTGGTTATGGTAATTCGTGATTTATTAAATCTATGTGAAATCACGAAGGGAAAAGATAACAAAGCAGTTATTGCAAGCAATATCATGTAAGATGTGTTTATATTTGCAACTTTAATTTTTTAATATTGCTATTTTTTAGATACAATATTCAGTTGCTTCGGTTGGTAGGTACGTCGTTGGCCAGTATCCACGTTTTTTAAGAGCTCATTGGAAGTTTCTTAAAACTGTTGTTAACAAGTTGTTCGAGTTTATGCATGAGACACATCCTGGAGTTCAGGTTATTTTTTTATCCTTTTGAAGCTCACTTTCAATTTCAACTTGTCTGTTACTTCTAATTGATTAAGGCTTTCCGAGTTCAGACTAATTTTTCTGATATAGTTGTACTATATATAGCAATTTTGACAAGATACACTACATTCTTCTTGGCCGCATTATAGCCTATTTACATTTAAATCCGCTGAAAATTGAGCATCTTATTATTTTGTTTTAGTATTTTGCTGCAGTCTTTAATTCTTTTTCTCTCTCTATCAATTCTTAGAATTGTGGTTGGGGCTAACTCAATCCTGTGAAAATTGCACCCACTTGTAAACATATTTCTAGACCATATCTTATCCAACGTGAAACTCTTCAACACACACCCCCTCAAGCCCAAAACTAATGTGTTTTGTGCATGGATATAAATGGTGGACGGCCCGATAGCAAAAACATGACAGCAGGTAGCCCAACAGATCTTAGGTCGGCTCTGATATCATCTCAGAATTGTGGTTGGGCCTAACTTAACCTTTATAGAACCGTGTAAAGTTGAGGATTGCCCTGACTGACTTGTAAACATATTTCCAAGTCATCTATCATCCTATGAAGGACTCAACTCTTTAACTTCAATTGTGTATTATATGCCGGTTAACACAGAACACCTAACTTATGGCTTGCTGGAGTGTTATTCTAATCCATATTTACCTTGTAATATAAAAATTAATCTGCATTACACTTTTTTTTTGTGGTGATGGAGGGCCTAAGCTCTAAAAGAGAAAAACTAATCGAAAATTACACGAGGGGTAGGGACCCTATATAATATCATTAGAGATCAAAGTAATCAAATCTGCTGGACAGTCTTCATAGAAGTGTGGTCCTGGATCATGAGTAAGACTCAGATTCACTAAGGCATTGGTACAAAGATTTGCTTCCCCGTAAACATGAGTGATTCAAACTTCCCAATCGCCAGCTTGATTTGTATCTGCATTACACTTTAAATAATGTAACGTTTTGTTGATAATATATATTGGTCCTGTTTCAATTGTTTTAGGATATGGCCTGCGATACTTTTTTGAAAATAGTTCAGAAGTGCAAGCGGAAGTTTGTGATCACCCAGGTAATAAGGCCAATAATTTCCTTCCTTTTCTCATCTTTTTGAATTTAAATAAAAATGACTAGTGTGTGTCCCACAATTTGTCCATTTATGTTTGTATGTGATGTAATCCATAACTGTTGAAGTAATTGCCATTTCAGGTTGGCGAAAATGAGCCATTTGTATCGGAACTTCTATCAGGCCTTCCAATCACTATTGCAGATCTTGAACCCCATCAGATACACTCCTTCTATGAATCTGTATTCCTTTTAGATGCCTTAAACTCATTACTTCAAATTTTTTCATATTTCATTATATATATTTTTTTCGTATATTCTATATTTATTCTTGTGTTTGCAATATAAGTTATATTTTTGAAAATTTGTAGGTTGCTCATATGGTTCAAGCAGAGTCTGATTCACAAAAGAGAGATGAATATATTCAGCGGTTGATGAGGCTCCCTAATCAGGTCTTTTGCCTGCTTAAGTCATGTCATTTGCCAAATCACTTTAATGTTTTTTTTTGTTGTAAATTTTCTTCCTGGAAATTCTGTCTTATAATTAATGCCTGTGATTTTGGTTTTTATTCCTGCAGAAATGGATGGAAATTATTGGTCAGGCACATCAAAATGTTGAATTTTTGAAGGATCAGGATGTAATACGGACTGTACTTAATATACTGCAGGTACAGTTTTGTCATTTTTTGTTGTAATTGTGTCATTCTGCTGGATATTCTTCATAATTTGCTGTGCATGATAGAATGCCATTTGAATATTGAACTTTCATTTAATACTTTATTGCCCGATGGCGTTCAGTGGTGGGAGCTTTTGATATAGATCAGTTGCTGATGTTGGCTAAAGCAAATGGTCAAAGTTTTCCCTTGTTGACTTGTTTTTTTTCTTCCAGCATGTCAGTCCTTTTTAGAACACTGTTTATATTGTTGGATTACATGGTTTGTTACAAGCATGTAGAAGAAGTAGGGATGTATTGTCTTAGTTTTATTTTGGAATATAAACAATTAGCATGTGACTTTGGTACCCATTGTTAATTGTTGCAAATTTAAGGGAAAGTTGCCTTTATTCATTCACAACTTCTGTTTTTTATTGGTTTTTCTATGATGCGTTATTATTCTTAGAACGTCGGTCGGGTCTAACTCAATCGTACAAAACCGGTTTGTAGATATCCCCCAGTTGAAAACATATGTTTAGATCATATTCCATCCGTTGTGAGACTCGAAACACACTCCCTCATGCCTAACACTAATGGGCTTGATGCGTGGATATAAATGATGTGTGGTCCGATTGTGGAAACCAGATAACATGTGGTCCAATGGATCTTGAACTAGGCTCTGATCCCATGGCCCTAGCTCAACCTTACAAAACAGGCTTGTAAGGCGATGGTAGCCCTTACTTAGAAACATATGTTCAAGCCATATATCATTGTGTGTGGAGACTCTTAACAATTATGCTTGTAGTAAATGCCAAGTCTTTCGCTTTTACTTTTGTTGTTCTGCTACTTTATGTTGTTAATGTTGTGTTTTAATTCCTCCTAATTGCAGACGAATACAAGTGTTGCATCTTCTTTAGGGACATTTTTCCTTCCTCAAATAACATTGATTTTTTTGGACATGTTGAATGTGTACAGGTGTGTTCTGTTAACTGATGATTTTTGTAATAGTTATGCTAATAACAGTTGATACAGAGCAATAAGTAGTTTGATTTGATTAATTTTTTTATCGATATATGCTAAAACAGTTTTTTGATTTTCTACAGAATGTACAGTGAGCTTATTTCAAAAAGTATTTCAGAAGGGGGACCATATGCATCTAAGACATCCTATGTGAAGCTTCTGCGGTAAGATTAATTGAGATTATATTGTTTTTAATAAATTTGATGACTATTCAGTCCCTTTATATATATATTCTTCGTAATGCAGTTCGGTTAAGAGGGAGACACTTAAATTAATTGAGACATTCTTGGATAAGGCTGAAGATCAACCCCAGATTGGAAAGCAATTTGTGCCACCAATGATGGATCCTGTTCTGGGAGATTATGCTAGGAATGTTCCTGATGCTAGGGAATCAGAGGTTTTGTCCCTTTTTGCAACAATAGTGAACAAGTATTCTTCTTTCTCTTTTTCTGTTTATTTATTTTGTTGATTGCGTACGGTGCTTTGACATCTGGCATTATGCATGCTTATGCTCTGCTACTTCCCGAGGTTTTTATATTATACACATGTTTCACTCATTTTTATCTATCCCTTTCACTTCCAGATATAAGGCTACCATGATTGAAGATGTACCTCGCATATTTGAAGCTGTCTTTCAGTGCACACTAGAGGTAATTGTGTAGAATATTCAGCTTTGTAAATGTTCTAGCTTGTTGTTATTATTGTTACTAATATTATTATGTGGTTGGTGGCCTTGTGTTTGATATTCACCTTTGAATATTTTTAGCTTTGAAATAAAATAGCCACTTACTTGTGTTTACAAATCAAAATGTAAATTAAATATATTTTGATAAAACATCTAGTTTTATTGTTACTAGAAATGTTAATTTACAGTAAAAATTATAATGATTATTTGGAGATTCAAAATTTACAATAATGATTCTGAGATTCATGAATTACATTAATTTTGATTTCACATCTTATTATTCTGAGATCTTTGATTATAAAGTTGTAAATTTTAATAACTTGATGACAAATAGTTATTGGGTATATAATATGACCTGTAAACTTTCAACTGAACTATATTTTTCTTTTTATTCTGTTGCTCAGATGATTACAAAAAATTTTGAGGATTACCCAGAGCACCGGCTTAAGTTCTTCTCTCTACTCCGTGCCATAGCTACTCACTGTTTTCCTGCACTAATCTGCTTGTCAAGTCAGGTTTTTTTCTTCCCCTTTTCCACAACTCAGGGGCATGTCAATTTTTTGTGTATGAGGTATTAACTGTGCCTGCTTGTCAGAATTTGCAATCTCTGTAGTCTGTCTGATATTTTTGGGCTCATGTTCAGCAATTGAAGCTTGTTATGGATTCAATCATGTGGGCATTTCGGCATACAGAAAGGAATATTGCTGAAACTGGTCTGAACCTGTTGCTGGAGATGCTGAAGAAGTTTCAGGTGTGTTTTCTCTGTGCAAATACTTTGCTCCTTAACTGGCGTAGGGTTTTTCTGCATACTCTGTTTGTGTACATGTTTTCCTGTTTTTGAGGACTTCTTATCTTTGTTGCACTTGCTCTTTTCATCTGATAAATTTTGTTTTCCATTCATGACAGTTATTGCCACTTCTGCGAATATCACCATTTTATATATTTTGACTGAATGCCTTATTTTACAACAGGGCTCAGAGTTCTGTAATCAGTTCTACCGGACATATTTCTTGACAACTGAGAATGAGATATTTGCTGTCTTAACTGATACTTTTCATAAGCCTGGGTTCAAATTACATGTCTTGGTGCTTCAGCATTTGTTTTGTCTGGTACAGTATCATAATCATGCTTTTTTTTTGGGTTCAATTTTTGTATCTCAATTTAGCAAGAGCACACACATAATGAGTTTGACCTTTCAGGTGGAAACTGGTTTGCTAACCGAGCCCCTCTGGGATGTTACTACAAATTCATATTCATACTCAAATAATGCAGTTTTTGTACGCGAGTATACTATAAAGCTTCTAATTGCTTCTTTTCCTAACATGACAACAGCTGAGGTAATTGAAGAGATAAACAATATTTTTTCCCTTTTGCCAGAACAAATGACTAATTTCGACAAATTTGCAGGTTACCCAATTTGTTGATGGGCTCTTCAAGTCTACAAATGATCTCTCTACATTTAAAACTCATATACGAGATTTTCTTATACAGTCAAAAGAATTTTCAGCTCAGGTAATGCTTTATTTGGTATTGCTAATTAAACTTGTGGTGAATTCAGGTGTTCCTTTTTTTGGGCAAAAGCAACAATTTGAAAAGTTTTTTTTTTACTCCTATAAGTTGACACCATTAAATCTTGTAATTTAACTTTATTCACATGATTGTTTCTATGATTATCTTATTAGCTCACTGCTACAGATTTTGATGTTTCTGAGCTTTTTCATGTTCACCTTTGTAAATTGTTGATTGTATTCCTTTCCCGCCCCCACTACTTCACATATCTTGATGTTTGTCATCCTCTACCTCAGGATAACAAAGATCTATATGCTGAGGAGGCTGCAGCACAGAGAGAGAGGGAACGACAAAGAATGCTTTCTATTCCGGGGCTGATTGCACCAAGCGAGTTGCAAGACGAAATGGTGGACTCATAGGTAGATTGAGTTGCAAGACGACATGGTGGACTCATAGGTAGATTAAACAGCGTGGAAGTTAATATTAATACCGTGGGCATTTTAGTGTATTTCACAGGCTCCATGATTCAATGAATTAACAGTGACTGAGAATAGGTGCAGCTTTTTTCTCCAAGTTTAGTTTTTACTCTCTTCCCAATATTTTATGTTGGGACTGGTTTGGCAGGTTTTTCAGAATTTTACCTAGCCGGCAATATTGCCTTGTCCATGGGGTGAGTGTAGATTATTGTTTCACTAATTGAGGATGATAATGTTGGGTCCTTTATAAGGAATTCATGAAGGCATCTTTGTATTGAACGAAGATGAAAGTGTCGTTTGAAGTGATGAGATGACTATTTAGGGGCGACCTCCTAACTTCTGACGGTTTGTGCAGAAAACCCTTGTGGTTTTATATTTTGTATTTTCCCCTTCAATTATACTTAGAATATTGATGTACTGAATGCACTTAATGTTAGTGTTATGTGCCCATTCGTCTCAATAGAGAGAAGATATTATTTACATCTATAATGTCTTGCTTTCTAGCTTCAAATATCTAGCACGCCAGCCAATTAGCTCTCCTAATCGAACCAGCTTTTATTGAAAATTTTCACAAGTTTAATGCTTCTATGATAAATGGTGAATACCACAATTTTGCTAAATAAGTTTGATAAGTGTTAAATAGTTATTATTTTATGAGTTTAATGGTAGTGCATTGACCGTATAAAGAAGTATTACACGTTCACTTAGTAAAAATATTTTAAAATGTCTTAAAATGTCGAATTATATAATTAATTTAAAATTTGTCGTCTGATTTGATGTAATTGATGGAATATATGATTGTTATTGAATGGCAATGTAAAAATAATTTACAACGTTAGGGTATCATCTCTTTTTTCTTATTTTATAATAATTTTCAAAAGAAACAGTATAAATAGGCTACAGGTTTGAAGTTATGTCGGATGAAAATTTGTTAACAATGCTTTTCATGGACTTGTTTGTGTTTGAACTTTATACTTTTTAAAGAGTAGCCTGGGACCGTTATGTCCTTTGACTTCGGTGGAGCTGATAATATTTGGGATATACTATTTTACCCTTTATGTGTTATCCCATACTATCATAAAAAGTTTTAGGAGATGTAATTTTAGATGCATTTTTTTTTGGTTTACATCTCATAAAAATTGTTGAGAAACTTTTGTTATGTATAAATTTGGTTTAGAGATGCACATATGCATGAAACGTTGATTTAGTAATATTTTGTAATTCATTGGTATGTGAGTTTTTTGGAAATGTATTTCTGAAATATGTATTGGTACTTCAAAATAGTATCAGAGAGAAACAATGATATGATAGAAAATCAACATAAATTAACATCAAAATAAATATTATATACATAAACATTATATAAATTTATCATTACATGTCATTACAAACGGGTGATTTAGGACGTTGCAACATTTTATCTTCGATTGATCTTTGAATCTTTACATCCACTTCAATCAGACCTTTTGTTGAGTAACGGTAAAAAGTACTCCACATAATCTCAAATCATCATCCGTCTTCAGTCAAGCATAGTGAATCGTATCTTCTCTTTGTTGTCAATGGAGGATGAACTGTACTCGAGCTTGATAACTCTTCGATTTTTTAGATATCACAACAGATTATTCTTTTTAGATTTTAAATCAACAAGAAGTATGTCTTTGGAGATTCTAAACTGAAGCGGGGGATTTAATCCATTGAAATACACAAATGCAAGATGTGGATATGAATTCGTTCTTATTTTTATAAAGAAAATAGAATGATAGACCCTATTTATAAAAGATGTAGAACAGTAAGGACCTTGCAAACCTATCCTATATTCAGGAAAGGATTCAAAGATACATTTTTAGATATTTAAAAATAAAAAAATAATAAAGGTTTATATGGAGACACACTTTCATATATTCTCCTGTTTTTCTTTTTTTAATTATTAAAAGGTGTGTCCGAAGATGCATCTTTAGAATCACCTAATAAGTATGCAGAACAAAACCAACTGATTATGTAGAACAAAATTTCAAAACACAAAAATTGCTTAAAAAAATACCGTCCAGTTTTAAAATATTATGCAGCGTGTTACATATAAAAAACATGTTACATTGTTAGATTATAACTAAAATGCATCAAAACACACGTCACTGTCAAAATATATTGATGATTTATTCTTCAATCTTTTCTTATTTGTTTCTCTTTCAATACCGCTCAACTTGGTGAACTCTTTCATCCTTTCTAAAAAGTGATTCGACCAAGTTTCAACATCTTATGTGAAATGTGTTGTCTATTCCAGTGATTTCTTTGGTGTATGACATTCTGATTTCAAATAAATCTGAACAAAATGTTAACTTTTTAATAGCTAACCAATACACTTTGTAAATTCGGATGGAATTTGAGGTCGGTTACTCCTTAGTGGAAACCTATTGTGATTGTTTAACATCCACACTCACAATAGCTTTGGGAAACATATTCGGGTGTACCATATCTATTACCACCAATAACAAAAACACAAAAAATGATATTTATCAGAGTAAAATGAGTCGACTTAGTCAGTATATCCATAATAATCTAAACGAAACCGCTTTCTCTAGCGGTCTTCGACAAACCTGTTACGAAATTCATGGAGATACTATCCCACTTCTATTCATGAATACTCAGTGGTTGCATCAATCTATACGACTTCTAATGTTCAGTCTTTGACTTTTGACAAGTTAAACAAGCGTAAACAAACTCTGCAACGTCCTTCTTCATACCTCACCACCAAAACATTTTATTAAGATCTTGATACATCTTAGTAGCGCCGAGATGAATACTCAAACTACTTATGTGGCTTTCCTCAAAAATTCTCTTTTTAAGCTTCGACAATTCTGGCACATAGATTATGTCCCTAAATTTCATAATTTCATTCTCATCTACTCCGAAGTCCACCTCTCTACCTTGATTGATTAACACTTGTCGGTCAACCAATCCTAAGTTCAACTTATGACCTTTTATTTCTTCCAGCACACTACTAGTCAACTTCAGCATACCCAACTTCACACTCCCTAGCGTTATCTCACACACCAAGCTAAGATCCGTGAACTGCTCAATTAATTTCAATTATCTAACCCTAAGTGCCAAAATATGCAAGGACTTCCTACTCAAAGCATCTGCCACTAAATTAGCTTTTATAAGGATGGTAACTCAATCCAAAATCATAGTCTTTCAAAAACTCTAACCATCTTCTTTGCCTCATATTCAACTCCCTTTGATCGAACAAATATTTCAAACTCTTATGATTGCTAAACACCTTAAATCGTGAACCATGTGACACCCCAAATTAATTCAAGTGTTAAATAATTAGGAATTTAATTATTAAATTAATTAAAGGCTTAATTAATAATATTTTGGATTAAATGGATGAATTAATTATGAAATTAAAAAGGAAGACCGGGGGGTGTAAGGTTGAATTAGAGGTGTGTGAAGTAAAAAGCTCTACTAAATAATAACTAATTTATTACTATTATTTGGAAAATAATAAAAGGAAAAGAAAAATAAGGTTATTTGGAAAAGTCATTATACGTGAAATTGGAGAAGAGAAGAGAAGAGAGGAAAAAGTCAAACGCCGTAAATTCGAAGGATCATCGCGAGGTAAGGGGTAATTTCGATTAGTTAATTCGTATTATCGGTTTAGATATTCAATAGTATGGATCATAGTATGTTAGGGAATCCCGGTTTGGAATTCTAGGTTTGTAGGATTATCCCTAATTGTGTCGGATTATAGGAATTGGAACCATTAATGTGATAAATAATTAATAGGAATGATGGAAACATGATTTATGATGTTGTATTGATGTGTATTGGTTGCATTTTGGTATTCCTAATGTTATAATTCGTATGGGAATGTAAATGAATGGATTGAGATACATAATGCTGTCAAAAATAGCAGTTTTGGACTCTGCAGGTCGTGGGAACCGGTTCCCAGTGGGGAGGAACCGGGTTCCACTGTGTGAATTTATAAAAACTGGCAAAAATGCACGTAGGAACCGGTTCTTGTATAGGTAGGAACCGGGTTCCCATACATTTTCCAGAAACGTGATTTTTGAACTTCGCAGGAACCGGTTCCTGTATATGTAGGAACCGGGTTCTGCTGTAACTTTTTGAAAAATATTAAACTTTGAAAATTCATAACTTTCAAATCGTAAGTCCGTTTTAAGTGCCGTTTTGGACGTTATTTCTTAAATTTAATGCTCTATTTTATAAAATGAAAAGATTTCCTAAAACCTGAAATTATTTTGAAAATGAGTCAAATCCCAGAATAAGTGATTATTGGCTAACGCACATGGGTGTGTATGTAGCAGTGAACCTGTGATGGATGAATGTATTAGTATTGTGTGAATGAAAGGCATGTTTATGTTGCTAATGATGGTGTGTATGATCGTTGAGATATCATGTTTTTGGTTTTGGTTCAGTTATGATAAATTGATGTATTTCATAGACTGATTTGATGTTGCATGTTAGTGATGTGCATGCATATGCATTGTTTTGGTGAAGTTAATTCCCATTGTGTGGAATTTGACTTGTATTGCCGTTAACCGATACCCGGATGATGATGGGTGGTTAGGCTGGATTCGTGTCCGGGTGTTTATGGACGAATCGATGGTTGTTGTATCCGGTTGATGATGGATCAGTGTTGGGTGACTTGGTCACGTGTTGGTACCACATGCATTGTGTCTGCATTTGTGTTTGCATGGAATTGTAACATGTTAGGATGTCTTCCAGTGTTACAATTCTTTGGTTGATTATTGATTTGTGCATAATGACTTGTATGATTGGAACTGCGTGTTGAATCTGAATTTATGCTAAAATGGGTGAAATAATATGCTTGTGATATAATGTTGATTGAGAAACTTATAATGCATGTTAATTATGAGAAATCTCACCCTTACTTTAACAATTTCAGATTAAAGTTAGCAGCTCAGGAGTTGGTGAGGATGGATCTAGAGCTATGTTACTTTAAGTCCGCGTGTCTGTGTCGTGCTCTGATAGGTTGTAACACTGGGGAACGTTTAGTTGAGGAATTAGTTATTATTCAATTGTTTCTTTGAATTTCATTGGGAATAATTATGTTTTGGTTTATTCCGTTTTGGTTATGGTATTTTTCCGCTGTGTAAGACATGGTCTTAATTTGATTGAATTATTTGAATAATGACCCTCAGTGTAGCATGACTATTGTTTTATTGGAAGTTTTATTTATTTCATAATTGTGACATCCCTTGTTCCGTGTTAACTCTGATGGAATATGTCTTTAATCATTGATATAATTAATATTATTCAGGGTATTTTAGAAGGGGTGTTACAATAGTGGTATCAGAGCATAGTCGGTCTTGTCTTGTGTCGTTATCCCTTTTGTATGCGACTAGTGTAAGATGACATTGTCGATACTTGTGTGCTGATGAGGTTGTTTTGTAATGTTACAGAACAATGGCTGGAAGAGGTAACGGAAGAAACGACGATGCTATTGCTGAAGCATTGGGAATGTTGGCAGGAGTACTCGGAGGGAACCAACAGGGAGCTGTGATTGGTGCTGACCGACAATTGGGGAATTTTCAGAGGAATAATCCTCCGTTGTTCAAGGGTGCACATGATCCCGAAGGTGCTCAGAAGTGGTTGAAGGAGATCGAGAGGATCTTCAGAGTAATTGACTGTGCTGAAGGGCTGAAGGTGAGATACAGAACTCACATGTTAGCAGAGGAAGCTGATGACTGGTGGGTTGCTACCAGAACTGAAATGGAAGAAGATGGTATTGCATTGACTTGGGCTGTGTTCAGGAGGGCTTTTCTGAGGAGGTACTTTCCTGAGGACATTAGAGGCAAGAAGGAGATTGAGTTTCTGGAACTCAAGCAGGGTAACAAGATTGTCACTGAGTATGCTTCGAAGTTTACTGAGTTAGCGAAGTATTATGCTCATTACAATAACGATACAGATGGAGAATTTTCCAAATGTATCAAGTTTGAGAATGGTCTTCGTGATGAGATTAAGCAGGGTATTCGGTATCAGCGTATCCGAAGATTTCCTGATCTGGTTGACTGTAGTAGGATTTTAGAGGAGGATCTTGCTAGCACTAAGTCGAATGCTCGAGGGTATGTTGATAGGAAGGGTAAGCATCAGATGGATCGTGGTAAGCCTTATGATAGAAGTAATCAGAGACCCGGTGGTTGGAAGAAGTTTGGTGGAGGAGATTCTAGTTCTTCCATTAAGTGCTACAAGTGTGGTGAGACAGGACATCGTATGGTGGATTGCAAAAGTAATGATAAGAAGTGTTTCAAGTGTGGGAAACTCGGCCATGTGGCCAATGATTGCAGAATAAGAGTGGTGACTTGTTACAACTGTGGTGAAGAAGGTCATACTCGTCCTCAGTGTACAAAACCCAAGAAGGAGCAAGCTGGTGGTAAAGTGTTTGCATTGTCTGGGTCAGAGACTAAGCCAGATGATCGGCTGATTAAAGATACATGTTTTATTAATGACATACCTTTGATTACGATTATTGATACTGGAGCTACGCATTCTTTTATTTCTTTGGATTGTGCTAAAAGATTGAATTTGGAAATTTCTAATATGGATGGAAGTATGGTTATTGATACTCCTGCGTCGGGTTCAGTGACTACTTCGTATGTTTGTAGGAATTTTCCTATTGTGATTTTTGGTAGGGGTTTCGGTATGGATTTAGTGTGTTTACCGTTAGAACAACTTGATATCATCCTTGGAATGAACTGGTTGGAATTCAACCAGGTTCATATCAACTGTTTTGCGAAGACGGTTATTTTTCCTGAAGAGGTTGGTGTCGAAGATGTGACTATGTTGGTTAAACAGATGAACCTAGCTGTGAAAGATGGTGCTGTGGTATTTATGTTGTATTCTGCAATAGAAGCGGAGGGAAAAGCAAAGAGTGATGGATTGCCAGTGGTGAATGAATTTCCAGAGGTGTTTCCGGAAGACGTTAGTGAATTACCACCTGAGAGGGAGGTAGAATTTACTATAGATTTGATTCCTGGAACTAGCCCGGTGTCGATGGCGCCTTACCGTATGTCGGCATCTGAATTAGCGAAGTTAAAGAAACAGTTGGAGGAGTTACTTGAGAAGAAGTTTATTCGTCCGAGTGTTTCACCATGGGGTGCTCCGGTGTTGTTGGTTAAGAAGAAAGAAGGTTCAATGAGATTATGTGTTGATTACAGACAGCTGAATAAAGTTACAATCAAGAATCGATATCCTTTGCCGAGGATCGATGATTTGATGGATCAACTAGTTGGAGCTTGTGTATTTAGTAAGATTGATCTGAGATCTGGATATCATCAGATTCGTGTGAAGCCGGAAGATATTCAGAAAACTGCATTTAGAACGAGGTATGGACATTACGAGTATTCTATTATGCCGTTTGGAGTTACTAATGCACCTGGTGTTTTCATGGAGTATATGAACAGGATATTTCATCCGTATCTTGATAAGTTTGTGGTGGTGTTCATTGATGATATTCTAATTTATTCTAAGAGCGATGAAGAGCATGCAGAACATCTCAGAGTTGTGTTGGAATTGTTGAAAGAGAAGAAGCTTTATGCGAAGTTGTCCAAGTGTGAATTCTGGTTAAGTGAAGTAAGTTTTCTTGGCCATGTAATTTCCAAGAATGGAATTGTTGTGGATCCTACGAAGGTAGAAGCTGTATCTCAGTGGGAAGCGCCGAAGAATGCTTCTGAGATCCGTAGTTTTCTGGGTCTTGCAGGTTATTACAGGAAGTTTATAGAAGGATTTTCCAAATTAGCGTTACCGTTGACTAAGTTGACCAGGAAGGGTCAGATGTTTGTTTGGGATGTTGAATGTGAGAAAGGATTTCAAGAGCTGAAGAGGAGGTTGACAAGTGCTCCGATCTTGATTTTTCCAAATCCGACTAAGTCTTTTGTTGTGTATTGTGACGCATCATTAATGGGATTAGGTGGTGTGTTGATGCAAGATAAGCAGGTGGTGGCTTATGCTTCGAGACAATTGAAAGTACATGAAAGGAATTATCCGACTCATGATTTGGAGTTGGCAGCTGTTGTGTTTGTTTTGAAGTTGTGGAGGCATTATTTATATGGTTCTCGGTTTGAGGTGTTCAGTGATCACAAAAGTCTAAGGTATCTCTTTGATCAGAAAGAGTTGAATATGAGGCAGAGGAGATGGTTAGAATTTCTAAAGGATTATGATTTCGGTTTGAATTACCATCCTGGTAAGGCAAACGTTGTTGCGGATGCCTTGAGTAGGAAGTCCTTGCATATGTCGATGTTAATGGTCCGTGAGTTAGATTTGGTTGAGCAGTTCAGAGATTTAAGTTTGGTATGTGAAACTACTCCGAATAGTGTGAAATTGGGTATGTTGAAACTGACTAGTGGTATTCTGGAAGAAATTCGGAATGGACAGAAGTCCGATGTTGGGTTAGTTGATAAATTGACATTGATCAACCAAGGTCAAGGAGGCGAGTTTCGGATTGATGAGAATGGTGTTATGAGATTTGGTAATAGGGTGTGTGTTCCGGATGTTGCAGAGATTAGGAAGAGTATTTTGGAAGAAGGACATCGTAGTGGATTGAGTATTCATCCTGGTGCTACTAAAATGTACCATGATTTGAAGAAGTTGTTTTTGTGGCCGGGAATGAAAAAGGAAATTGTTGAGTTTGTGTATGCTTGTTTGGTTTGTCAGAAGTCGAAGATTGAGCATCAGAAACCGTCAGGATTGATGGAACCGTTGTTTATTCCGGAATGGAAATGGGATGGAATCTCTATAGATTTTGTGTCTGGTTTGCCAAGGACATCGAAGAATTGTGATTCTATCTGGGTTATTGTTGATCGGTTGACGAAATCTGCTCACTTTATTCCGATAAGAATGGATTATCTGATGGAAAGGTTGGCGGAATTGTATGTTGAGAAGATTGTGAGTTTGCACGGTATTCCTTCTAGTATTGTGTCGGATCGAGATCCGAGGTTTACATCTAAATTCTGGACGGGATTGCAAGAAGCCTTGGGTACTAAGTTGCGTTTGAGTTCCGCTTATCATCCACAGAAAGATGGTCAGACGGAGAGAACGATTCAGTCGTTGGAAGATTTGTTAAGAGCTTGTGTGTTGGAGAAAGGTGGAGCTTGGGATAGTTATCTACCATTGATTGAGTTTACCTACAACAATAGTTTTCATTCGAGCATTGATATGGCTCCGTTTGAGGCATTGTATGGTAGGAGGTGTCAGACACCGTTGTGTTGGTATGAATCTGGAGAGAGTGCTGTGATTGGACCGGAAATTGTCCAACACACTTCGGAAAAGATTAAGATGATTCAGGAGAAGATGAGGACTTCTCAGAGTCGTCAGAAAAGTTATCACGATAAGAGGAGGAAAGATCTTGAGTTTAGCGAAGGAGAACATGTTTTTATGCGAGTTACTCCGATGACTGGTATTGGTCGAGCTTTGAAGTCAAAGAAGTTGACTCCACGTTTTATTGGTCCGTTTCAGATTACCAAGAGAGTTGGGAAAGTTGCTTATCAGATTTCTTTGCCGCCGTCACTTGCAAATTTGCATGATGTTTTTCATGTATCTCAGCTAAGGAAGTACATTGCTGATCTGTCTCATGAGATTCAGGTAGACGATATACATGTACGAGAGAATTTGACTGTGGAAATGGTACCTGCGAGAATTGAGGATTGGAAGTTGAAACAGTTGCGAGGCAAGGAGATCGCGTTGGTAAGAGTGGCTTGGGGAGGACCAGCAGATGGAAATGTCACTTGGGAGCTGGAGAGTCAGATGAAGGACTCGTATCCCGAACTGTTCGTCTAAGGTATGTTTTCGAGGACGAAAACTCTTTTAGTTGGGGAGAGTTGTGACACCCCAAATTAATTCAAGTGTTAAATAATTAGGAATTTAATTATTAAATTAATTAAAGGCTTAATTAATAATATTTTGGATTAAATGGATGAATTAATTATGAAATTAAAAAGGAAGACCGGGAGGGGGTGTAAGGTTGAATTAGAGGTGTGTGAAGTAAAAAGCTCTACTAAATAATAACTAATTTATTACTATTATTTGGAAAATAATAAAAGGAAAAGAAAAAGAAGGTTATTTGGAAAAGTCATTATACGTGAAATTGGAGAAGAGAAGAGAAGAGAGGAAAAAGCCAAACGCCGTGAATTTGAAGGATCATCGCGAGGTAAGGGGTGATTTTGATTAGTTAATTCGTATTATCGGTTTAGATATTCAATAGTATGGATCATAGTATGTTAGGGAATCCCGGTTTGGAATTCTAGGTTTGTAGGATTATCCCTAGTTGTGTCGGATTATAGGAATTGGAACCATTAATGTGATAAATAATTAATAGGAATGATGTAAACATGATTTATGATGTTGTGTTAATGTGTATTGGTTGCATTTTGGTATTCCTAATGTTATAATTCGTATGGGAATGAAAAGGAATGGATTGAGATACATAATGCTGTCAAAAATAGCAGTTTTGGACTCTGCAGGTCGTGGGAACCGGTTCCCAGTGGGGAGGAACCGGGTTCCACTGTGTGAATTTATAAAAACTGGCAAAAATGCACGTAGGAACCGGTTCCTGTATAGGTAGGAACCGGGTTCCCATACATTTTCCAGAAACGTGATTTTTGAACTTCGCAGGAACCGGTTCCTGTATATGTAGGAACCGGGTTCTGCTGTAACTTTTTGAAAAATATTAAACTTTGAAAATACATAACTTTCAAACCGTAAGTCCGTTTTGAGTGCCGTTTTGGACGTTATTTCTTAAATTTAATGCTCTATTTTATAAAATGAAAATATTTCCTAAAACCTGAAATTATTTTGAAAATGAGTCAAATCCCATAATAAGTGATTATTGGCTAACGCACATGGGTGTGTATGTAGCAGTGAACCTGTGATGGATGGATGTATTAGTATTGTGTGAATGAAAGGCATGTTTATGTTGCTAATGATGGTGTGCATGATCGTTGAGATATCATGTTTTTGGTTTTGGTTCAGTTATGATAAATTGATGTATTTCATAGACTGATTTGATGTTGCATGCTAGTGATGTGTGTGCATATGCATTGTTTTGGTGAAGTTAATTCCCATTGTGTGGAATTTGACTTGTATTGCCGTTAACCGATACCCGGGTGATGATGGGTGGTTAGGCTGGATTCGTGTCCGGGTGTTTATGGACGGATCGATGGTTGTTGTATCCGGTTGATGATGGAACAGTGTTGGGTGACTTGGTCACATGTTGGTACCACATGCATTGTGTCTGCATTTGTGTTTGCATGGAATTGTAACATGTTAGGATGTCTTCCAGTGTTACAATTCTTTGGTTGATTATTGATTTGTGCATAATAACTTGTATGATTGGAACTGCGTGTTGAATCTGAATTTATGCTAAAATGGGTGAAATAATATGCTTGTGATATAGTGTTGATTGAGAAGCTTATAATGCATGTTAATTATGAGAAATCTCACCCTTACTTTAACAATTTCAGATTAAAGTTAGCAGCTCAAGAGTTGGTGAGGATGACTCTAGAGCTATGTTACTTTAAGTCCGCGTGTCAGTGTCGTGCTCTGATAGGTTGTAACACTGGGGAACATTTAGTTGAGGAATTAGTTATTATTCAATTGTTTCTTTGAATTTCATTGGGAATAATTATGTTTTGGTTTATTCCGTTTTGGTTATGGTATTTTTCCGCTGTGTAAGACATGGTCTTAATTTGATTGAATTATTTGAATAATGACCCTCAGTGTAGCATGACTACTGTTTTATTGGAAGTTTTATTTATTTCATAATTGTGACATCCCTTGTTCCGTGTTAACTCTGATGGAATATATCTTTAATCATTGATATAATTAATATTATTCGGGGTATTTTAGAAGGGGTGTTACAAACCATACATATAATGTGTCCAAACTTTTAGCATAATGACAACTGCTTCCAACTCCAAATCATGGGTAGGATAATTTCTCTCATAAGTTTTAAGTTGACTCGAAGCATACGTTATAACTTGGCCATTTTGCATAAGCACACACCTAAGTTCATCTTCGATGCATCACAATACACAAAGGATTCCTTCACATATGACAAGATCAAAATTGGCGCCGATGTCGACCTCTTTTTAAGCTCTTGAAAGCTCTTTTCACACTGAACACTCCACACATAGGCTTTCCCTTTCCGGGTCAACATAGTCAAAGGCAAAACTAACTTATAAAATCCTTCTATAGTAACCAGCCAAACCCAAAAAAAATCAGATTTTTAATAACGGATTTAGGAGTCTTCCACTACAACATTGCATCTACCTTAGATATATCAACTACTTTACCACCACTAGAAGACACATGAATATGAAACTCACCTCTTGCAGCCAGAACTCACACTTGGTTAACATGGCATGCTATTTTTTTTTTGCAAGGTCTTCAACACAACTCTCATATGTTCTGTATGTTCTTCATCTAACTTGGAATACACCAAATATCATCTATAAACACCACAAAAAACTGATTCAAGTAAGGATGAAAGATTCCATACATGTACTATATGAACTCTTGGTGCATTAGACACACCAAAAAAACACCAAATACTCATAATGACTGTATTGAGTTCTAAATGTAGCCTTCAGTATATCTTCTAACTTTACTCGAATTTGATGTTAACCCAATCTCAAATTAATCTTGCTAAACACACAAGCACCAACCAAATGATCCGTAAGGCCATAAATCATAGGAAGATGATACTTGTTCTTAATTGTAACCTTATTCAGTTGTCGATAGTTAACACACAACCTCATGCTACCATATTTCTTCTTAACCAACAACACTAGCGCTCCACAGTGGTACATTAGGTTTGAAAAACTTCTTATCCAACATCTCTTCTAACTGTTTATTCACTTCACTCAACTCTGACATATACATTTTATACGGTGCCATCAACACAAGTCTAGTACCAAGTAGTAA
This sequence comes from Vicia faba, assembly GCA_948472305.1. Classification (NCBI taxonomy): domain Eukaryota; kingdom Viridiplantae; phylum Streptophyta; class Magnoliopsida; order Fabales; family Fabaceae; genus Vicia; species Vicia faba. The sequence continues at coordinate 494,385,517 of OX451741.1, forward strand.
ATCTATAACGAACTCAACTTCCCGCTCATGCGGCAAATTACTAATTTCATCTGGTAACACACCAGGAAACTCACACACAACAAGTATATCATCAATCACAACTTTGCCTTCCACTCTCAAGGAAATGAACATCATGAAAACTTGAGTACTCTCCTTCAAGGATATTTCTACCTGTCTGGCAGATATGAAACTCGAATTTGTAATCTCTCCGTACTCGGGAAATAATACATATTTATCACAACAATTAATATGCACGTGGTTGAACTCCAACAAATTGTAAACAATAAAGCAAATAATTGTAAATCATCGACTGTGTTCATACAAACGTCACATACAAGGGTGAGAATTAGTTCATAACACTTAGGCTGAATGAACCGAGCTGCTCTGATACTAACTTTGTAACACCCTAAAAACCCTGACACTTTACTTATAAAATATATTATAATAAAATAACACACTCACAAAAGGGTTCCACAATTCGCTACATAAATCTTTTCTCAACAATTTAATAAAGTATAAAATTTCATTTATAAAGACTCAATGTACTTCAGATAATCCTCGAAGATTCATAAAACAACTTCAAATAACCATAAGGTTTTAAAATTAATCTCAAACTAAACAATAATGACAATCCCATCCCAGTGTTATAGTATCTAAAGTAACACTTGGAATTTCTAAACAACACCAAAATAAACTATAAGATGCAAAGAAGTCCACTAACACCCTATTTCAAGGCAATCAACCGCTAAGGTTTCTCAGTCCCTACATGAGTATCTGCATCACAAGTGCAAAAACAACACAAAGAACAAACATGGTTGAGAATTTATTCACATAAGTTAATGGTGTGTAAAACATAGAGGATAGTGTAATCGACATGAATAATCATTCATAATATTCATCTAAAACAAATCACAATGAACAATAATAATCACTCACACTATTAATTATTCATACATGTATGAACTAATGCAATGCACTCATCTCTTCTACTTTAATATGCATGTGGTAGAAATTTTGAACATCAGAGTTATGATAATGATTTCATCCACTCACCGCTAGTTCCCCTTTAAACTTGGTTCCTCTCAAAACTCATACTCGTCAATGGTCCCCTCTTCTGAATCTAGACTCGTCATTGGACCAAAGTTTGTACTCCTATCTCCAACATACATGATGCATGAAATTCAAAAACAAAATATAAATGTAATAATCATTACGGGTTCCTTATCAAATCATACACATCTCCAATATAAGGCCACCATCGTAGTTCCTCTCTGAACTACCCGCCTTAACACCACTCGTCACAATATATATAATTACACAACTTCTCAATAATTCTCGTCAATATAAATAATCCCAACAATTTAGAGTATTTCATTATCACTATTCATCATATAACAATCAATAATTCATGATTTTATCACTCTTTAATAATAATCTCATAAGAATCATCACAAGTAAAACATACCCTTCAAACAAATTAATAAATTTGATTCTCATCCTCATTCATATATATATATATATATATATATATATATATATATATATATATATATATATATATATATATATATAAACTTCAAGGTATTACTATGAGGTAGTACTACACGTTAGCTTCTTAACGCTTTAAAACGTGCCTAAATCAGAGTCACAAAACTCAAATTATGCATGAAACAACTCACTTGGTACAAAAACAAAAGGGCTACTATGATCGGCTGTGCTGGCTAACACGGCCCGTAGTACTCCCCAGGAAAGCCCCCTTCCCCCTTTAACACACATATGGTACAAAAACAAGAGGGATGCTACGTCCATCCGTAGCAGCTTCCAGGATCATTTTTTATCTTCACGATTTTGCACAATTTCTCTAATTTTTCAACATTGCATCAGACCCCAAACTCCAAAATTTGACTTCTAATAACTCCAAAACACATTATAACTTAAGATACATGAATCATATGGTAATCAAAAGTTCACAACATCAAAATTAACACTATCACATCAAATCATCAAGTTATTCATCAATCCATAATATCAATATATGATCATCATCATCTCTAATGTTCTCGTGGCATCCAATCATACAAATTCACATCAAAATAACACTTAGCACTACTAACACAATTAAAATCATCAATACCTTAATCCAATTGTGAAGGTTTTGCACAAGCTTCACATAATTCAGAAACCCTCATCAATGGAGGACAAGGGAGAAAAGGAAGAAGAAATAGGATAGTGACCCCCCTCTATTCTACAAGATTAAGCACCCTTATCATTAATAGTTCCCCTTACCTATAATTTTTTAAAAAGCTTCAAACTTGACAATGGTAACTCTCTCTTCTTGCTCTAGCTCTCCTAGGGCTTTTGCTCCCCTCTCTTGCCTCTTCTCCTAATTTTCACGTACTTATTGATTTTCCCTCATTCTTTTTAATTAAATAAAATTTTATTTTATTTTTATTTATCTCCATAAATCTCCCCAACTCTTTCTCTATTTCCATCCATTTTTCTTAATTTTAACTAACAATTCTATTTTTCTCCCTAAACCACAATATTTTTTATTTCACCGTTATTTCTATTAATTTTAATTCTAATGATCCAGCGAAAATGATCAATAATCTCCAACATTACGAATTAAGTCACTTAAAATACTCCAACACTTCAAATAAATAAGATGAAGTATTTTAACTCAATTAAAATAAATAAATGAAAAAACCGGGGTGTTATACAAATCACTTAAACTCATGAGTTATTTAATCCCTATATTTTCCGCGAACCAAATGTCTTTTTGAAGTCATTAGTGTAATAAATACCTCTTTTTCCGACATTTCGTGTCTTTAGTTAGGATGATCTCTTTGTTGAATATGTTAATGGAACTTCATAAGGCGTGTTTGTTTCATGGTTATGGGAATACAATATTTTCATATTTGATTCAAGTTTAAAAAAATTATTCCAAGACATATTTTATTCCCAGAAATCTTATTTACACATGATTTTTCTATTTTTACTTCCATGGTTAAATGATGAGAATCCAACATTTCCATAGGAATAAATCCAACTACCACTAACTTCTCACTTCTACTCGCAAGTTATTACTATTTTTATTTTTCATAATTTCTAAATTAAATAAATTTGTAAGCATTCCCATTAAAGTTTATTTTTATCCAAACATATAAAATAAAATATTATTCTAAAGAATATGAATCCAAGAAATATAATTTCAAAAAATGTAATTTGATAACTTGAAACAATCACCCATAATTGTTCTCCCTTTCCCCTCTATGTCTTCCATGTTGTTCATGGACTTAAACGAGGTTGTAAATTAGTTGCAAAGTTTGGTTTATGAGTTTTTGTATCCATGCTCAAGGCCTTTAAGTCATGTCATCACCTTTGGACCGACGATTTTCTCAACATTCTCGACGTGATTGTCGAGACTGATGGCTCTGTTGTATGATCGCATCTCCTAGGATTTTTCAATATCCTTGAGAACATAAAAATTATAAATCTAAGAGGTGAATTTTCCCCTTCTTGAATTTTTTATCATACCAAGATCTCTTAGAGGAAGGAAAACAATTATGTCGATGAGATGAGAGAGGCTTTAGCTGAGCAACACCCTTCATACTTTGTGCAGGTGAAACTAGCTTCCATGTCTTACTACATGATGGTTGCGGTGTTTGTTCAACATGGTAGGTGACTGGCTTTCCGGGGATGAAGACTTTAGGATTAAAGAGACAATACCTTTTGGTTTCGAGCCTCGAGGATGTGGAGCACTACATTATTCAGAGTTCCTAAGTTAAAAACACTTTCTTTATTTAAAGATCAATGTAAATGAATTTAATCGAATGATTTTTAGTAAATAAAAATGTCTTTAAAATTTTTCATATCACCACAACCAGGAAGAAGTTGCATTTGAAGTCATGTGATGCTTCTTCCTCTCATTGTTTGTTAGAATATGAATGTTCTTGTATGAGCTTACATGATGGATCACATGGACCAGTGATATAGCCTATGCGCCACTAAATATGATCTTATGGTGTGATGCTTTGTTTCCCATGCCTTTTTCTTATACACTCTTTCCCATAGTGATAAGGATGTATCTAAAAAAGAGATTTGGATCCTCTCATGTGTTCTCTCTGCTACTGCATATCCTGCCTTCATTTAAGTCATTTATTCATGTTCTTTCTCTCTCTTCAAACCAATTTTATTTTATCTTTTTGATTTGTATAAATTTTGAGCCATTAGATCAAGCAATAGAGGAATAATTGTAGACATTGGCAGCGGAGGATCCATTTTCATTTAGATACTTTAATGCCAAAATAAGAAGGAATATATGCTATAGTAAATATGTGAGTTAACTATTGAGAGATCACATCAGGAGGTGAACTCTCTTATTTAGAGTGGATCGACTCATATATACTCCATGTTGTTTATATTTCCATTAAAGTGATCATTAACATTATTACTAGATAAACATAAACTTTTGTAATTGTAATTGAATATGAGATATGTGGTGACACTCATCTAGTTTGAATGCACTCCATGTCGCTTGGAATGGTAAAATAATATTGGCATTTTCTAAATTCTTTATCTTTACATGTGTTAGTTTTTTGGGATGACGCGGATGATAGTTTTATACAGTGTTATCTCTTTCATCGAGGCAAACACTCAAATTATTCACCTTGCAATATATGTGTATATTCTCTATTTTCCATTGCTCTTATTCTTCATTTCCATGTTCTCTATTTGTGTCTATTAAAAGATATTTTAGTATTTTTAATTGATTTTAGATGATTTAATTATTAAGTCTATTCTATTATCGCTTATGTGACATTCATTTTTTGTGTATAAATAGATTAGTTATAAATGTCATAAATACAACAACAATATTCCTCTTGCAGCTTTTACATTCGTCATTCTCTTAGCTCTCTTAAATATATTCTTTTATTCTTCATAACCATGTACACCAACAAATTGGTATTTAGAGCTCCGATTCTGATTCTTGGGAAACACGAGTGAAATAATGAGGCGTTGTGTGATTGATTTTAGTTCTTGAATTCGTGTTGAATCTTGAACAAAATCTGAACAGAATCACATTTTCTGATTCTGTGGGATTGAGAAACATTGTGTTTAGTGAGATCTGAGTGTTCTGTACAAGGTTGAAGATGAACAGAAACGGTAATCTGAGTACTAAACTTCCTATTTTTGATGGCAAGAACTAGAATAGATGGATGATTAAGATGTATGTGTTATTTGGTGCTCAGGATGCTCTTGACCTTGTTACAAATGGTTATGTTCCGCTTGCAGAAGATGCGACGAAAGAAGAGAGAAATGAACAGAGAGACAAGAAGAAGAAATACCAGAAGGCGTTGTTCTACATCCATCAATATGTGAATGTGAATGTATTTGAGAAAATTGTTGATTCGACGATGGTGAAGGAGGCATGAGACACACTGGTCAGATGCTATGGGGGTGACACATCAGTGAAGAAGGTAAAGCTTCAGTCCATGCGAAAGAAATATGAGAATCTTAATATGAAGAATAATGAGAAGGTTTCTAAGTACATCTCCAGAGTGATTCTGATCACTAATGAAATGAAAGCTTGTGGAGAAACCCTTTCTGAACAAGTAATCATTGAGAATATATTGAGTTCGCTTACTCTTTAATTTGATTACATTGTTGTAGTAATTGAACATTTTAAAGATATGGAAACCATGAGAATAAAAGAGCTGCAAAGTAGTCTAGAAGCGTAAGAGTTGCGTCTGACTGAAAGAACTTCTGAGAGGAAAGTTGAGCAGACTCTGAAGGCTTCTTTTCTCAAGAAGGACCAGAAGCTGGTCAAAAACCAAGAACAAATATGGTGATAGATTCCAGAAGTCAGAAACCTCTACTTCTGGTGAGAATAAACACCAAAAGGGAAAGGATAAGTTTGATAAGTAGAAGGTTCAATGTTACTGTTGTAAGCAGTTTGGCCATTTTGTTAAAGATTGCTGGTCAAATAAGGGAAGCAAATCAGAAGAAGAAAATATAGCCAAAGGAGATTTTGATGATGGACCTGTGCTACTGATAGCTTCTGATTCTGATGGAAAGTGTTTGGCAGACTGGTGGTATATGGACATTGGCTGTTCAAATCACTTGGCTGGAAACAAACAATGGCTGATAGATTTTGACTCTAGAAGGAGGACAAAAATCATATGTGCTAATGATAAATACCTTAATGTAGAAGGTATGGGAAATGTCAAAGTTAAAGTGAAAAATGGGAAGACCGTTCTGATCAAGGATGTTTGGTATGTTCCTAGAATTAAGAGCAATCTGATGAGTGTGGGTCAGCTCATTGAGAAAGATTTCTCAATTATTATGAATGAAAATCTCTTAAAGTTGTAAGATTCCAATCAAAAGTTGATTATGCAATCTGAGCAAGGAAGCAAAAAAACATTTAAGTTGAATGTAGAAACAGCTGAAACAGAGTGTCTTAGTGCAGAAGGCGCTGGAGGTGATAGTAAGTTATGGCACAAGAGGTTGGGGCATCTGAATTACAGAAGTTTAGGGCATCTGTGTTCTAGGAAGCTCGTGCGTGGCATTCCAAAGATTGTGAAATTTGAGAACTCACGTGAGGTATGCATGAAAGGCAAGCAACCTAGATTTCCATTTGTGTTAGAAGTAGCACCAAGAGCGAAACATGCTTTGGGAGTAGTGTATTCTGACGTGTGTAGACCATTTCCAAAACCTTCACTTTGAGAAAATAGATATTTTGTGGATGAGTTCACAAGAATGATGTGGGTAACACTCATAAAGTTTAAACATGAGATGTTTACTGAGTTCCAGAAGTTCAAGGTGTAGGCTGAGAAATAAAGTGGTCAGAAGCTGAAGATTCTTAGAACAGATGGTGGATGTGAGTACAAATCTACAGAATTCCAGAAGTTCTGTGATGAGAACGAAATTGAGCATAAGGTTACTGCTCCTTATATCCCTCAACACAATGGTCTTGCTGAAAGAAGAAATCGTACTTTGCTTGATATGACCAGAAGCATGTTGTTGTACCCCAAAATTTTCCCTCTCATTTATCATGATTTTTCTCACAAGACTTCTTGGACTCAAGACAAGATTAGGGTTTGCTCAGCTCAAGACCTCATCTTGCACTGATAGCCTGAAATTAGGGTTTAAGTTTGCACAAGGATTTTTGGACCTTCAATGCTTCATGTGACTTTCATACACCATCTTGGACCCCTAAGATTTCCCATGTTAAGTTTCAAGCCTTGAATCACATTTTTGCTCAGTCAATTGGACAATTGACCTAAAAATCAGCTGTATTGGGGAAAAAGTCAACTATGGCCAATTTACAGTCAAACTTCATAATTTTTGATCCACAACAACATTTTAGACTCATATGTACCATTTGATTAAGTTTGGATCACAACTCCTCAATAAATTTGATCAAATCATCAAAAGTGCAAAATGGTCAAAATTAGGGTTTTGAATGAGAAAGGGCAATTTCTGATTTTTGACCTAATGACCAATTAGGTTCAAGTATGATTTAAAGGACTCAATAGCATCATCTTGAACTAATCACATAGTTCAAAAGATCTCAAATGCATAGGATTGACAGATGAATTTTCCAGTCAACTGATCAAAAGTCAACTGTACACTGAAAAGTCAAACTTTGACCTTTTGGTCAAAATCAAGTGACAAGGGTCATAATTAATCAAGATATGTCAAAATGTGAAACTTATTGACCAAGAAACCTAAAATTGCAATTTAGGGTTTTAATTTGAAATTTTTCATAACTTAGAATTTTTTAAGTATGGAAAATTTCTTATTTTTTCCCAACTTTCCACAACTTTTTCACCATGATGAAATTGGATTCAAAGAAAACTTCCAACATGAAAGTTGTAGTCCTCCATGAAATCTACAACTTTTATTCACAAAGTTTTCCCAAAATATGCTTGGATCTCAAGATATGAATTTGTGAATAGGGGTCCATAAACTTTTTAACTTAGTGAAAATTTGCCCTAATTTAGGCAGGTTTTTGACCTAACTTCATGGGCATTTTTAAGCTAGTTCCAAGAGGTATATTAAAATGCATTTCAAATATGGATTGTAGATCATGTTGAGATATTTCCAAAATGTCCAAGAACTCTCCAAGGTCATTTGTGGTTAGGGAGAATCGAAGAAGAGAAAATGGCATTTTGTCACTTTTGTTCAAGCCATTTTTCACAATGCATCAAGTTGCAAATCTGATCAAGCATGCTTGTACCTTGCATTAAAGGTCCTAAATACCTTATACACTCTATAATTAAATGCTAATTCAGTGGATAATGGCTTTGTTTTGGCTTTTGAAGCATTGCACAAAGAATAAATCCATAAATGGCATAAAGGGCACATTGCCATTTTCATAAAGCATGCTTTTGCAAACTTTATCAGCCTTGAGCATTTGACTTGTTCCTTTTGTGCAAGCATTGTCCACAGATATCAGGCATGGTTTACCAACTCTTGCAGCTCACAAGATAGCCAAGTACAGGCCTTTAGCATAGTCACTTCAACCTTTCTTCAAAAACAAGAAAAGTGGCCAAAAGTCAAAAACTTGTACAAGCTGATAAAGAGAGGGCTTGGCCTCATTCAAAACAACTTCACAAACTTATCTCAAGCTAGCACACGAAGGCTTATGCTCTAAAACATTCCAAAACTCAAAAACACAAATTTTTGCCCAAATAGGGCAGCTTCTGCAAAACTCTTGTCAACTCAATATTTGCTCGTGCGTTTTGCCTTGTAACACTTCAAACACCTTTCATACATCACATCCAAGCAATCCAAGCATTCATCTTGCAACTGTGAGCTCTGTTTCAGACATCACCATTCTCAAACTTGAAGGTTGCAGGTTGACTCGTGCAGGGAGTTTCAGCCATCCACAAGGCCAGCTAAGCATTGGAATAGGTTGAGGGAACTTCAAGGAAGCTCACACGATCCTCAGGCCTCACTCAAAGTCCCCACATTTCCATATCCAAACTCAGCTGAACAGGGTATTTTTCAAAACTCTATCTCTCTATTTAGGAGTCCTCAAGCTTTGATTTGTGAAGTAAAGATGTAGTCCTTAACATGGTGAAGTTGTACATATGCATAGTTATCATTTATATTAACTGAGTAGTGAGAATTTGAAGCTTGAAGTTCATGAAAAAATTAGGTCAGGAATTAGGGGTGATTAAATTCTCTCTGATCTTTTAAAGTTAGTTTACAAATCTTATATCATTGGAATCGTGATAAAAAATGCTATATGTTTCATGTTGCAAGTTTTTGTTTTTGTGCAAAGAATAGCAAGTTGCAGGTTTTGAAAAAACGCGCGCAGGGAAGGAGCCAAGGACAGGAACGATGGCTGGCTTGGGCCTGGCGCGCATTTCCCTTCTGTTTTACTTCCCATACCCCCTGATCCACTATTTGCACCCCCTGTTTCATATTTTATATTTTTGCATATTTTCTCATATTTTTTATGTTTATTGATTTTAATAATTTTTTCTGAACATTAAAAAATCACAAAAAAAAATTTCTTAATTTTTTGCAATTTTATTTTATTTTTATTATTTTTTCCACATATGAAAATAGTTTTATTTTAAGAATTAGAATTTATTTTCTTATAAAAATTGTAAATACATTAAAATACTACACATTTTTATTTTTATTATTTAATACATAAAAATAATTATTTCCACACATATTTAATTTTTAATATTTCATATTATATTAATTATTATTTTCTTGTACAAAACATAGACAAAATAATAATAGAAAACTTAATTTTCTTTTAATTCAAAAATTAGGATTTCACCCTTTCAAAAATAACAATATTATTTTTCTTATTTTTAGGACTTAAATAATTTTATTTTTTCATACATAAAATTAATACAAAATATTTTTTGCATAATTATATTTGATTGCATATTTAAATACTTGTTCATTTATTTATTTGCACAATAATTCAATTGGGTTGTAATAGTATTCTAGGGTTTTATTTTGTGCAAATATCCCCATTCAAAAACATGTATCCCCCCTCCCATAATAATTGTTGTAATAGTTTAGTTTTACTTTACACAATTTATCGCATTATATATTTGTGTAGTAAACTAGGGTTTTGCATGATAAGACAAAAATCAAACAAATAGACAAGACCTAATACAAGACAAATGCATGTAAAATGACACACATTGCACACAAGCACCCTTAGGGTTTCACCCACTTGGTTGCCTAAACAAAAATGGCCATGGTATACATGCAAAGTATCTTGGCAAAGCAAAACAAACAAATAAGATCATAGTCTCTCAATGACGCTATCAAAAGGTTGCCTAAACAAATGATCTTGGTCCCTCAAAACTTGCTAAAGATACTTGGCAATATTGCTATCATGGTCATACGATGACCCACGCCCGTCCCATTTAACATCCAAAGATAGGGTTGTTTACCAAAGCAATGGTAAATCAACAATGTCAAAGGAATAAAAATGTACAAGAAAGACTTTTGAGTAGGTAGAATGATTCTAGTTACTTGATCAACTTCAAAACAATCCTTTCTAATTTTCAAACAAACACACACATTCCAAAATATTTCCAAACATCTTTCAAAACATTGAAACATTTTTCAAAAGACAAACATCTTTGTATACATTCTTACGAACGAGAATCATTACAAAGATTGCCTAAACGATGGCCTCTTTTTAAAATACTTTCAAAACCACACAAAGCACCATTTCAAACAATTGCAAAAGCAAAGCAAGTGATCTAAACAAGTAACTAAGAGCCCATGGAAAACCATGGATGAAAAGGGTGCTAGCACCTTCCCTTTTCATAATCTACCCCCCGAACTCAAAAACAATCTCAAAGGTCTTTCCTGTGCTTTTTTACCTTTCCTTTTGGATAAAAGAAAAGTCGATGGCGACTCTTGCTAACCGCAAAATTTGCAAACACAAACGCAAAACCTCAAGTTAGTTCTCCCACCGTATCACAGAACTGGCGACTCTGCTGGGGAATTATCATAAAAGTGGGGTTACCTTAGGGTTTAGATCACCTTTATTTGCTTACAATTGCTTGATTTGTTTGCTTTACACTTTGGTTCTATTGTTTGGGTTTGAATTCTCTACCCGGATTTGGGAAACATTTATAGGTAAATAGCAATATGTTGTGGAAACTGTGTGGGGTATACCGAAATGGTCTAAGAAATAGCTATATTAGTGCGACATATTTGTGGGTATCGGTAGCCTTTGATTCAATCAAAGAGAATATGGGGCCGCTGAGTGATGTCATGAAGCACTAATGGACTTTTAGAACCTTTACTTGACCAACTTGGCCTTTTAGGATGTAGTGAGATGATCGGCTTTGGTGCAGTCCGAAGTTGGTAGATACTCGATACTACACTCATTGAGGGTTGGTTCCTTGGAATATTTCGGTCGCCAGTAAAGAGGTTGAATTGAAACAATGAACAAGGAAACAATCCAGTGATATTGAGCTCCTTAGAACCCGGTTACTATTTCTAGGACAGGTTAAGCCAACTAAACTTCAAGAGGGTACTTACTTATGAACCCCATGCAAGCATAAACTAGGAACTTGTGTGATTTTCTTGTACATATATACTTGTGCATAACATCATGGACATCATGAACATCATATGCATCCACTAACCATTTCAAGGATTTTGGAGATTCATCTTTGTTCTTGTTTTGTAGGTTATGGATTCACTTCGCATGAAAACTGTCCAAATCAACCTTGTAAGAATTCCTCCACAACTCAAGGAGCTAGCTTCAAGGATTCCTGAGAATTCCCCATTCACCGAGAGGCATGGTCGTCTACTCAACTTGGTCACCACCAACACAGAGGAGGATATGCTGAAAGTTCTATTCCAGTTCTTTGACCCTTTGCATCATTGCTTCACATTTCCTGACTACTAACTTGTGCCCACTTTGGAGGAATTCTCTCAACTCTTGAGGATTCCTATTCTCAATCAACTACCCTTCAACGGTACGGAAAGAGATCCAAATCCATAAGAGATTGCTCAAGCCTTACACTTGCACTCCTCTGATGTCACAACACATTAGGAAATTAGAAGTGGTGTTAAAGGCTTCTTGGCAAAGTTTCTATTTGAGAAGGCCCAAAGCTGTTGGAATTCTCTAGACTTGCAAGCTTTTGAGGAGATTGTAGATCTTCTCATCTATGGGATGGTCTTGTTCCCTAATCCTGACCAACTTATAGATGTTAGCGCTGTCAAAATCTTCATGACTCGTAACCCGGTGCCTACATTGCTTGGGGATATCCTCCACTCTTTTCACACTCGTACAATGAGGAAAAGAGGTGTTCTCATGTGTTGTACTCCTCTTCTGGCAAGATGGTTTATTTCTCATCTTCCCCAATCAGTCTTGAATAATGAGCAAGGTTTGAGGTGGTCACAAAGGTTAATGACACTTAACCATTCAGACATTCATTGGTGCTCTTGATCAAAAGAGAATGTCATCATCATTGACCGTTGTGGGGAATTTCCTAATGTCCCTCTACTTAGCATTAGGGGAGGCATCACCTACAACCCTTGCTTGGCTCTGAGACAGTTTGGTTATGCTCGAAGGGATGGCCCACATGACATGCTGATTCAAGGATTGGTTTTCGACTTCGACAACGACGACCAAGGACTCCGTCAAAGGTTCATCCGAGCTTGGAGGATGCCAAACAAGGTAGACAGTAAGACCTTGGGACACAAGAATTCCACCCCCCTTGAGCCTTACCTCAAGTGGGTAGGAACCCGCGCCCAAAGTCTTATGATGCCTTATCCCTCCATTCTCCCAGTGATTATAGAGTCTGTTAAGGAAGGAGAGGTTCCATACACCATCCTACATCCTGACATGCCAACATCACTCGAAGATTTACAAAGGAGTTGGATACAACTCAAGGGAGAACGCGATACTTTCGAAGCCCAATTCTACGCAAGCGATAAGAAGGTTTTGGAACTCACTCGGCTACTTCATGAAGAGCAGACTCTCAACACCTACATTGCACCAAAGAGGATGCGCAACGTCTTTTTACCTTAGAATTTTGTATTATTTTTCCCAAGGGGCATTGATGTACTAACAATTCTATCTTATTAATATGACGTGTGTTTCTTTTTTGTTTAAAACAAATTTGAATTTCTGAATCCTTAAAAGCATTACATGAATACATATCATTCATCATATGCATGAACAGGTCTTCACACCAAGTTTCCTCATCTCTCTGCTGTTTATTTCAGCAAGATGGATATTGAACAAACGGTCAAAGATTTGCAAGCTCAGAATTCATAATTCCAACAGTTGCTCATGACCCTAGCCAAGGGGCAGGAGAAACTCAAGACTCTGCTAGAGAAAGAGAAAGAGAAAAATAAGAAGAAGCGAGTCGGTGTGGTTATCATGGGCATAAGGTTTGAAGGACAAGCCAGATGGACCTTGGAATTCCCATCAACATCTGAAGAGGGGGGAAGGAAAAGGAAAAGGAACGGCAGTGCCATCAGATTCTGAAGCAGAAGAAGAGGAAGACGAGGACTACTCTGAACAACAGTATCCTCTGGCTGATGACAAATACAAAAACTTGGAAGAACATCTAGCTGCTATGGAGATACATAGAGTACCGGGGCTAGATTTTAAGGAGTTAGGGTTGGTTTCTGGAATTGTAATCCCTCCTAAGTTTAAAGTGCCACTGTTTGCTAAGTATGATGGGGTGTCTTGTCCCAAAATGCACCTCAGATCCTATGTCAGGAAGATTCAACCACATTCTTCTGACAAAGACCTGTGGGTCCACTTTTTCCAAGACAGTTTATCAGGAACGCAGCTTGATTGGTTCTACCAGTTGGAGAGGTATGATGTCCATAATTGGGAAGACTTGGCAGCCACCTTCTATAAACAGTACCAATACAACGCCGACTTGGCACTAACCCGTACTCAACTACAGAGTATGGCTATGGCTACCAATGAGGGCTTCAAAGACTACGCCCAAAAGTGGAGGGATTTAGCCGGAAGGGTGCAAACACCTTTATCTGAAAGAGAGCTAGTGGAAATGTTCTTGGGAACTCTGTCAGGTCCTTTCTTTAATCACCTGATTGGAAGCTCCTCTTCAGGTTTCACTAAGTTGATTTTAACTGGCGAAAGAGTGGAAGCCAGTATTAGAAGCGGGAAAATTTAGAAAGACGCGTCTACCTCTGCAGTTGCAAAAAAGCCCTTCACTGGAAAGAAGGAAGTGTTTGCTGTCTATGCACAGAGGAATCAGGGAAGAACCGAATGACGACCAACAGTGGGGGCCGTTATGATTCAAAAGTCTGCATCAGACCAGCCAAGAAACAACCAGCCGAGAAATGATCAGTCGAGAAATAACCAGCAAAGGGTGGAAAGGCTTGTAAGGCAATTCACCAAGATAAACATGACTCCTGCTCAAGTCCTACCACATCTCCTGAAGTTGAATTTGGCCATGCTAAAAGAAGCCCCAAAAAATCCTAATACTACTTCTCCATACTACCATCCCAACGCCAGATGCGCGTACCATTCAGAAAGTCCAGGGCACGACACCAACAACTGTTGGGCCCTGAAGAACAAGATTCAAGATCTGATTGACACAAAGGAAGTTAAATTTGAAGCTCCTGAGAAACCGAATGTTATCTCCGCTCCAATACCTAGGCATGGACACAATGTCAATGTTGTGGAAGAAGATCTGTTTGTTTCTACTGTGGATGAGTTGTTAACTCCTCTCCTAACCATCAAGTTGAATTTGTTGAAAGCTGGGGTATTCCCAGGATGTGACCAAGATTGCCATACTTTCCTGTCCTCCCCATTTGACTGTCCTCTGTTGAAGAAAGGAATCCAACAACTGATTGATAACAAGGAAATTTTGTTTGAGAAAGCTCCTGTTTCACCCATTCCAGTTCTAGAAGTTTCAATAATAACCATATACGCCAATCCTTCCAGGGTTCCTAAAAAACCCGTTAGGATTACATCTGCTCTAGTGACTACTCCATTGAAGATGACAATGCTCGGGCCAACCCCTTACAAATCAGATAAGACGATACCATGGAACTATGGTGGAGAAATCTACTACCATGGTGTCAAACAGATTGAACAGACTGCTGAAGGAGAAAGCTCCGAAGAGGATAATCCCGACATCGATAACATTGTCGGAACAAGCAAAGTTACCCGTAGTGGAAGAATATTTTCTCCAGAGATTTCCCCTCCAAAGGAAATTTTTGGACCCTCAACTGCTCATAAGGTTATCTATACACCGGTAAACATATCTGCAAGTACACCAATCATAAAAGAAGTCACAACCCCCGTGGTTATCCCCTCTGCTGCTACTTATGATCGAGGGAAAGGGATCCAAGAAAAGCCCGTCAGGACGAGGGCTCAGCCGTTGATCATCCCTGAAACCTCTCAAAAAGAAATGGAGGAAATTTTGAAAATAATCAAGAAAAGCGATTATGATATGGTGGAACAGCTGGGGAAAACCCCCTCAAATATCTCCATGTTAGCCCTGTTGCTTTGTTCAGAAGCTCGTGCTAAGGATCTGATAAGATTTTTGAAGACGGCCCACGTGCCACAAGAAACCTCCGCTGATCAGTTCTAGGAATGTGTGGCTAGTTTAACAGCTGACAATGGTCTAGGATTCTCCGATGCAGATTTAACTTCGAAAGGGAGAAAACATAATGATGCTTTGCATGTCTCGGTGGAATACAGAGGGACAACCCTAGCACACCTACTGGTAGACACTGGTTCGTCTTTGAATGTCTTGCAGAAGAAAGCCTTGGATAGACTGGATTGTGAAGGCTTAACCCTGAAACCCAGCAATATAATTGTCAGAGCCTTTGATTGTTCTAAAAGGATAGTCCATGGGGAGGTGGACATCCCGATTAAGGTGGGAACTGAAACCTTCAACTCCACATTCTATGTGATGGACATTCGTCCTTCTTATTCTTTCCTGTTGGGAAGACCTTGGATCCACCATGCTGGAGCTGTCACTTCTACTCTGCATCAAATGCTCAAGTACCTTGTCCAGGGGAAAATCATAACTGTTCATGGTGAAGAGGAATACATGATCAGTCATCTGAATTCTTTCTGTTATGTAGAATTGGATGGCGAATTCATCGAAACTCCTTTCCAGCATTTTGAAGAGGTAGCTCAGGAGATAGCGGCGACCAAGACATTGTCCTCTGTACCCATAATTACCATACCTCCGCCTCGGATGTCATCTCTCAAGGATGCAAAAGCAGTGGTTGAAGAGGGAGGAAGCACAATCTGGGAGAAGCTTCCAGACTTTCCTTTCAAATCAGACAAGTTTGGCATGGGATTTACTTCTACTGGTCAGAAGGTCGTGCGTCGCTCCCATGCCGGAGGGCCACCTGTGAAGATCAGCCACCGAGGGGTTAATGCACTAGAGGACAGTGAAGAAGAGGGCAGCCTAGAAGACTGGATTTTTCCTACTGTTGGCGGAGGACTGTGCAACTGGGAAGCAAAAGACTTTGTTTCGATTACTTTCATACTGCAGTAATGTATCTTTCCATTTCTGTTGGATCTGTAATAATTCACAAACAATTCGTACTTTTTCAACCTTGTGTCTTACCCGAGGCACATAGGTCCATTTGTAAGGGTTCTTATTTCATTTTCATATGTCATTTCAATGAATCATGGACGCTTTTCATATATACACTTTTTGTGCTCATTGTCTTTCTTTTTACATTTTATTGTTTTAAGATGGCTATCCCTTACACACACCCACACTCACAAATGCAGGTACCCTTCTGTTGTACCCCAAAATTTGCCCTCCCATTTCCTCAATATTTTCTCATCACAAGACCTTTGAAGATCAAGATCCAGTTAGGGTTTCCTCTGCTCAGGACTTCTCCTTGCACTGTGGACTCAAATTAGGGTTTGTGGTTGCCTAAGGATGTTTTGACCTAAAATGCCTAAGATGACTTTCATGCTTCATGTTGGACTCCCAAGTTTATCCTCACCAAGTTGCAAGTCTTGATTCCAAGTTTTGCCCAACCAATTGGACAGTTGACCTAGAAATCAGCTGTATTGGGGAAAAAGTCAACTATGGCCAATTGACAGTCAAACCTCATGAAATTTGATCCACATCAACATTATGAACTCACATGAACCATTTGATCAAGTTTGGATCACAATTCCATAAGAAATTTGATCAGATCATCAAAAGGGCAAAATGGTCATTTTTAGGGTTTTGACTGCACAAAGGCAATTTTTGACTGTTTGACCTAACCAATGGCAAACCAAGCTCACATATGGACTCAAGGACCCCATGAAATTATCTTGACACATTCATCAAGCTCAAAAGATCCCAAGTACACAAGGTTGACAGTTGAATTTCCCAGTCAATTGATCAATTTTGACTGTATACTGAAAAGTCAAACTTTGACTTTTTGGTCAAAATCAAGAGTCAAGATTCATTTTTCATCAAAACATGCCAAATCATGAAACTTGTTCATCAAGAAATCACAAAATGCAAATTAGGGTTAGAAAATGGAATTTTTCATAACTTAGAATTTTTCTAAGTTATGAAAAACCCTAATTTTTTCCCAACTTTGCCCCATCTTTTCACCAAGATCCATTTGGATTCAAACAAAAGTTAAAACATGAAAGTTGTAGCTTGTTGCATAATCTACAACTTTGATTCACAAAGTTTTCTCATTTGAAGCGTGTATATCAAGTTATAATTTTTTGAATAAGGGCACTAAACCATTTTTAACTTAGTGAATTTTTAACCTATTTTGACAAGGTTTTTTACCCCACTTCAAGGCCACTTTTCATACCCTTCCACTTGGAATTTTAATTTTCACTTCAAAGATGGATTGTAGTACACATTCCAAGCTTTCCAAAATGTCCAAGAACTTCTCAAACAACCTCATGGTTAGAGAGAATCGAATTTCACAATATAGCAAAAAAACCACTTTGTTCATGACCAAGTTCCATATCCATAACTTTGCAAATTTGAACTCAGCATAGTTTGTGCTACTTTACAGGTCCTTAAACCAAATTACACTCCTTAATTTAATGCTTGTTCATTGTGCCAAAGTGTTGTTCCATGAGTTCAAGCATTGTACACAAGATTGATCCATTTTTAGATAAAGTAAACTTTCCATTCTTGAAAAGGTTAGCTTTATGTCCAATTGGAAATCAAGAAGGTACAAGCTAAATCCTTTTGGCACAAGATTATGGACAAGTTGCTCTGATCAAGAGAGGCTTATGCAGCAGGATTAGAGGCCCCTACTGACCTAAAACACAAAGTGACCATTGCTTGCTTCATTTTCAAGTAACATTGCATAACTTATCACAACTCTCATCTCAGCATAGAGACACAACACAAAAGCTATCAAACACATTCCAAACTACCCAACCAAGCTTTTGCACGAGTCATTTGCCTCTCAAGCACTCTCCATCTCAGAAACACCACAAAACTGCTCAAACAGAGCAAGCCCTGCAGATTGAGTGCTATCTCTCAATCCCTTCGAGCATTCTTGTCCAAACTTGTTCCTCTACCTTCCTTACAACATATGCAAGCTAACCATGTCCTGAAACCTGACCTGTAACACCTCCAAGCCACTTCACCATTTTTAAATTTCTGTTTTGCAGTTGGAGTTCACTAGCTCGATTCAGGGAGTTTCAAGACAAAGTAGGACTTGGAAAAGCATCCTTACACTTCAAGGAAGCTATACAAGTCATCATTTCACTCTGAAACATCCTCCATTGCAAAGCTCGATTCCAACTGAACAGGTATATTCATGGAGTTCTATCTCCCTTATTAGGCATTGTTAGCTTTAGGTTTTTGAAGAAAACATGTCACAATCATAGCCCTGAACATGCTCATATGATTAGATTTCATTTATATTTCGTGTGCTTAGAGAATTTCATGTCTGAACATTGATGAAAAGTTAGGTCAGAAATTGGGGGAGGAGAAATTCTTCCTCATCTTAGAGAGATAGGTCAAGTTCTTTATATGGTTGAAACCGTCTCTTAATGCTCTACACTTTTCATGTTATGAGTTTTGCTTGAAAGTCCAGGAATCCAGAGATAAAAAACGCGTGTTTTGCTTGAAGGATGTTGTACAGAGGTTGAAGAAGAAGTGGTCTGGGCTGGGCCTGGAACTATTTTCTTTTCACACCCTATTTCCATGTTTACACTCCCTGAGCCCATTTGCTTCATTTTTTACTCTTTTTGACTTTTTCTTTTTTGGTTGACTTTGTTTATTTTTTCTCATGGCATTAAAAAATTAAAAATATTTTTTCCATCATTTTTTGAATATATGGCATATTTATTTGGTTTATTTCTTTTGTTTGCATATAAATATTATATATATACTATTATTAGAATAAATAGAAAAATAGTGTAAATACATTTTTTTTATTTTTATTTACCTTCTGAAAATATTTCACATAAAAAATACTCTTTTTATTTGTTTTATTAAAATATTAAATAAATATCTATTTTGTGAATAATGCATATTTAAGAAATTAATATATGTATATATATGTGTTTATTAATATATTTAAGATAAAATATAAAAACACTTGAATTTTTCATTTTATTAATATTTGATACAAAAATACTTTTTTTCATAATATACTTCATTTTATTTTATTTTTATAAATAATAAATAAATAGTTGTATTAAATTAGATAATAATGCATTTTCTTTTAAAATTAGGGTTTTTGCCCTAAATTCAAAATACTTCAAAAATAATATAATTTTTATTTTCTTTTCTCTTTTACATAAATAATATTTTTTTCATACATATACAAAACATTCTTTTGCATCTTGCATTGTTATTTAATTTTTGTGCATTGATTAAATTGCAAATATTCAAAATGATGTAATAATTTAGATTTAAATTCTTGTCAATATCCCCATTTGAACATTTGTACCCCCTTTCCCATATTTGGTTTTGTAATAGCTTAGTAAATTTAATTTTGCACTTTATTGCTTTCTAATGATAACATGTTAGAATTAGGGTTTGTATGCGAAAAACGATAAAAAATAGTTTGACCTAATACAAGACAAATGAGCATGAAAATAAACAACACAAATCACACTTGCACCCCCTAGGGTATTCCACTTGTTGCCTTCAAATAAATGGGCCATATTGTATGTTGAACTTCTTTGGGCAAAGCAAACAATTTGAATGATCATTGTCCCTCGACAAAACTTTTCAAAAACAAACAAAAACAAATGATCAAGTCCCTTAAAGAAAATTGCCCAAAGACATTCAACACCGTTGCAATTATGGTCTAAACGATGACCCGCGCCTGTCCCTTTCACATCCTAACACAAGATTGTCCATCAAATACAATGGTAGAACAAACTTGTTAAAAGGGTTAAAACATAGCAATAATCTTTTGAGAAATTTAGGAGTAGATAACCTCTTAGTTGCTTGAATCAAACTTGCAAAACAAAACACTTGCCTAATTTCAAAATCACACATCACTACACTTTCAAAACAACTTTAAAAAAAAAACAAATGAAAACCTTTTCAAAAGACATACATCTTTGTATACATCCCCACATGGATCATTACAAAGGTTGCCACCACATTGTCATCTTTTCAAAATATTTTCAAAACCCACACACAAAGCACCATTTAAAACAATTGAAAACAAAAGGCAAGTGATCTAAGCAAATAACTAAGAGCCCATGGATAACCATGGATAGAAAGGGTGCTAATACCTTCCCTTTCTATAATCTACTCCCCGAACCCAAGAAAACATCTCAAAAGGTTTTTGCTGTGCTTTTTAACCTTTTCTTAGGATAAAATAAAAAGTCGGTGGCGACTCTTGCTAACCGCAACATTTGCGAATACAAACGCAAAACTCAAGTCAGTTCTCCCACCGTATCACAGAACTGACGACTCTGCTGGGGATACTTTAAAAGTGGAGTAACCTTAGGGCTTAGATCACCTTTGTTTTCAATTGCTTGCTTTGTTTGCTTTTATATTTGTGGGCTTTGCATCGGAGTTCATAGATCTTAACCCGGATCTGGGATATACCCTTTTTAGGTAGCATAATCTGTGAGGGACCTGTCCGGCGTAGACCGACATGGGTGAAGCAGTGGCTACGTTGGTGTGGCATCTTAGTCTGTACCTATATCCCTTGTGTTGCAACGGGGAGAATATAGGTCTTCTAAGGGGTCATTTAACACCAACCAACCTTAGAACCCTAAATTGACCAACTTGGCTATTAGGACAGTAGCAGTATGCTACACTCATTGAGGCTAAACTCTCGAGATGGTTCTGGCCGCGAGAAAAGATTGCGATGCTGGAGTTATGACCGATTGAGGGTAGCCAATGATTTGAGATCCTCTAGAACCCGGTTACTTTTGATAGGACAGGTTTTAACCAACAAAACCAAAAGAGGGTAATACCTGAAACTCATGCTGGCCTGAAACCTAAGGGTGTCTTGTGTGACTTGTGTGCCTTATTTGCCTATGTGAATACTTGTGGTGTGTTTCATCATAACATCATGCCATCATACCATTGCATGCATCCTGTATAAAGGACTAACCCATTTCAAAGACAAAAAAGTTTCATCTTTGCTCTGTTTTGTAGGACATCATGATGCCCGTGCGTAGAAATACTGTCCGGCTCAACTTTGTTCAACCACCAACTTTGCTCAAGGATTTGGTTGGGAGGATTCCAAACACTTCTTCCTTCATCAACAGACATGGCTCTCTCCTTGGCTTGATCACTGCAAAATGGGACCAACAACTGATAAGTGTTCTGACCCAGTTTTATGACCCTCTGTATCACTGTTTCACCTTTCAAGACTTCCAGTTGGTTCCTACCCTGGAAGAATTTTCTTATTTGCTTGGGATTCCTGTCTTGGAACAAACTCCATTCACTGGTTTGGAAAAGGCTCCTAGGCCTGAGGAGATTGCTGCAATTCTCCCCTTGACCAAGGAAGAGGTTTTGTCCAACTGGGAAACTAGAAATGGGATCAAGGGCTTTTTGGTCAAATTTCTGGTTGGCAAGGCTAATGATTTCTAGAATGACTTGGACTTCAAGGCATATGAGGATATTCTAGCTCTTTTGATCTATGGTCTGGTGCTGTTTCCCAACCCTGACACCTTTATCAGTATCCATGTCATAAGGATCTTCATGTCTCGGAATCCGATACCCACTCTTTTGGGTGATATTCTACAACAACTCTATGCTCGTACTGCTCGAAAACGGGGGACTCCGTGGTGCTGTGCTCCTTTGCTAGTAAGGTGGTTTATTTCGCACCTTCCTAAGTTCGTGTTGAAAAATGAAGAAGGAAAAGGTTGGGCCCGGAGGTTAATGTCTCTCACTGATAATGACATCACTTGGACTCTCAGAGGTTTGGATGAGGTAGCTGTTATTGACCGTTGCGGAGAATACCCTAATGTCCCGTTGATTGGTATCCAAGGAGGAATCTCTTACAATCCGTGTTTAGCTCTCCGTCAGTTTGGAAGAGCCAGAGGAGATGGGCCTCATGAAATGCTGGTTCCTCACTTCCATTTTGAGTTTCAGGCAGGCAGTGACAAACTACGCCAGGGATTCATTAGAGCTTGGGACAGAATCCACAAAGCCAGCCCACATGAGTTGGGGCCAAAGACTTCTCTACCATTGAAGCCCTATTGCAAATGGGTCCGCATCCGTGCTCAGAAGTTAGGTATGCCCTACGAAGCTGTCAGACCAATCATCCTTGAATCTCCTGATGAAGATGGGGTTCCTCCAACTGTCCTCCCTCCTCAGATACCTACTGATTTTGACACCATGAAGAGATCTTGGGCGCAGCTAAAGGAAGAACGGGATTTCTACCGGGAGAAGTTCAACGAGCAGGAACGGAAGATCCAGAGGCTGACTAAGCAGTTGGAGGAAGAACGGGTCCTGAACAACTACATCAGCACTGAAAAGAGGAGGCCATGGGAAGCATTGATGAGCTTTGATTGTTTCCTTTTGTAGTTTATTTCCTTTCCAGTATTTTTCATTCCTGTAATGCCTAAGGGCAAATTGTTGAACAATTGAAAACTTTAATATAATGAAGTGTGTTTCTCTTTTGTCTACAAAGTTGAATCTTGTTTGTCTTTGAAAACATAAAACATACGCATTCCATTGCACCATATGCATAGCAGGTACCCTACTTCACAGGTTGCTTAATCTCCTTCGCTGTTTATTTTGAACAGTCATCATGAATCCAGACTCCTCCAGTGAGCAAGCAATCAAAGCCCTTCAGGCCCAAAGTGCACAGTTTCAAGAGATGGTCCTAAGCCTAGCCCAAGGTCAGCAAGAGTTAAAGACTCTACTCCTAAAGAAGAAGAAGAAAAAGAGGACTGCATTGTTCAACACCGGACGCAGATTTGGGAACACACTCCACAATGAAGCTGATCCAACTACTTCTTCTGCTGAGAAAAACAGTCCCCAAGGGGGAGGAGCTCCTAGTCCCGCAGTCTCCGACAACGAGACGGACTACAACGACGAACAATACCCACCTGCTGCTGACAGATACAAGCAATTGGAGGACCGCTTAAGCGCCATGGAAATTCAGAATGTGCCGGGACTGGATTTCAGAGATTTGGGGTTATCTTCTGGAGTAGTAATTCCACACAAGTTTAAGGCGCCTGC
The DNA here is from genome assembly GCA_948472305.1 of Vicia faba. Taxonomy (NCBI): domain Eukaryota; kingdom Viridiplantae; phylum Streptophyta; class Magnoliopsida; order Fabales; family Fabaceae; genus Vicia; species Vicia faba. The sequence continues at coordinate 494,409,135 of OX451741.1, forward strand.
CTTCGCCAAGTATGATGGGGTCTCCTGCCCAAAACTGCATCTGAGGTCGTACGTAGGGAAAATCCAACCTTACACGGCAGATAAGAACCTCTGGATTCACTTCTTCCAAGATAGTCTCTCGGGGTCACAGCTTGAATGGTTCTACCAATTGGATGGAGCTAGCATCCGACACTAGGAAGATTTGGCAACCGCATTCTACAAACAATACCAATACAATTCTGATCTCGCTCCTACGCGTACCCAACTTCAGGGTATGTCTCTAGGAACGGGTGAAGGGTTCAAAGAGTACGCTCAAAAATGGAGAGATTTGGCTGGCAGGGTGCAGCCTCCATTGACTGATCGTGAGCTGGTTGATATGTTCCTTGGGACATTGTCTGGTCCGTTTTTCAATCATTTGGTTGGTAACTCCTCCGCTGGGTTTACAGATTTGATATTGACGGGAGAAAGAATTGAAGCCGGCATCAGGTCAGGCAAAATACAAAAGGCTGCCTCCACAAGTGCTGAGAAGAGGCCGTTTAAGAAAGAAGCAAGTGCCGTCTATGGTCCTAGAAGACCAGTCAAGCCCGAAAGTCGCCAAGCCGTCAATGCTTTGGTCATCTCCAAACCTGTTGCTGCTCCTCAGCAGTACAATCAACAAAGAAGTGAAAGGCCCAAGAGGCAGTATACTCGGCTGAGTATGACCTTATCTCAAATTTTACCCCAACTGTTATCCACCAACCTGGTGACCCTCAAAGAAGCTCCTAAGGTCGTCAACACTGCGTCTCCTAAGCATAACCCAAATGCCCGGTGTGCTTATCATTCTGATAGTCCCGGGCACACTACTGATGATTGCTGGGCCTTGAGAAACAAAGTGCAAGATCTGATCGACGCAAAGGAAATTCAGTTTGAAGCGTCGGAGAGACCAAATGTTGTAACTGCTCCTATGCCCCAGCATAGAGTAAATGCCATTGAGGAAGAATTGTACGCTGTTTCGGTAGATGAAGTTGTTACCCCTTTGAAGACCGTTAAGAAGAACCTACTGCGGGCCGGTTTATTTCCGGGTTGCGCTGAAGGTTGCCTGTTCTGTGTTGTTTCCCTGTCTGGTTGTCCCTTGCTGAGGTTAGGCATCCAAAGCCTAATGGATAGCAAGGAGATTCTGTTTAAGAAGTCTGTTGTTCAGTTGGTTCCGATAAAAGAAATTTCTGTGGTCACCATCTTCAAAAATCCAATCAAGGCTCCCCCGAAGAAGCCTGTCCAAACCATGACTGTCGCACCTGTGATTATTACTGTCCCGGGGCCTCTCCCCTACATATCTGATAAAGCTGTCCCCTGGCATTATGGGGCAGACGTGTATGTAAATGGAATCAAACAAGAATTCGACACTGGCGCCAGTATCTGCGATATCACTGGTCCAGCCAAGGTCACCCGCAGTGGCAGGCTCTTCTCGCCTGACATTGCACCGCCCGCTATTCGAAAACCCCTCCTTATAAAACCTACAAGTTTACCCGTTCCTGTTGCTGATCAAGTTGTGTCCCCTGCTGCCGAGTCATCAAATGCTCGGGGCAAAGGGATTGAAGAAGAGCCTGCCCGGATGGAGGCACCAATACCCGTAAATGCTGAGGCCTCCCGACAAGAAATGGAGGAGATTTTGAAAATAATAAAGAAAAGTGATTTCAATGTTGTCGAGCAGCTGGGGCATACGCCCTCCAAGATCTCCCTGCTCTCCTTATTGCTATGCTCCGAGGCCCATGCTAAGGCCTTGATCTCATTTCTCAAGACGGCCCATGTGCCGCAAGAGACGTCTGCAGTCCAGTTCACCGATTGCATAGCAAATCTAACAGCAGACAATGGCTTGGGTTTCTCAGATGCTGACCTGGCTGCGAAGGGAAGAGACCACAATGATGACCTGCATGTCTCTATCGAATGCAGGGGCACTACTCTGGCGCATGTATTGGTGGATACTGGTTCTTCTTTGAATGTTCTACCGAAAAAGGCTTTAGACCGTCTGGATTATGAAGGCCTGGAATTGAAGCCCAGCAATATCATTGTCAGGGCCTTTGACGGTTCTAAAAGGATGGTTCATGGAGAGGTTAACATCCCTATTCGTGTGGGCTCTCAAGTGTTTGACTCTACCTTTTACGTGATGGATATACGTCCATCGTACTCTTGTCTACTGGGTCGACCTTGGATCCATAAAGCTGGGGCAGTGACCTCCACCTTGCACCAGAAGCTGAAGTATCCCGTCAGGGGGAAGATCGTCACTGTGCAAGGAGAAGAGGAGTATATGGTGAGCCATTTGAATTCCTTCAGATACATTGAGATGGAAGGGGAGTTTATTGAAACCCCCTTTCAGCATTTCGAGGAGGTACATCCAATTTCAGCAGCAGCAGAAACAATAGTCGAAGAGAATGTTTCCTTGAGGATGGCTTCCCTAAGGGATGCCCGGGCTGTGGTTCAGAAAGGCAATTGTGCAAACTGGGGTCAGCTTCCTGACTTCACTCAGAAGAACGACAAGTTTGGGCTAGGCTTTACTGCAGAGGCTCAGAGGGCTGTGCGCAAAGAGAAGATCATAAAGGCTCCGGTGTTTATTTCCAACTCAAGGGTGAATGCTATCAAGGAGGATGTGGAGGAAGCAGAGTTTGACAGTTGGATCTACTCGACTAACAGCAACGGACCAAGCAACTGGACGGCAAAGGATTTTACCCCTATCACATTTGTCACGCAGTAATTAATTTCTTTTGATTTCCAATTTGTAACAAACAATATGTTAAAACTTTGTTGGCTCGGTGTCCTACCCGGGGCATCGTAGCTCCATTTGTGAGGGCTTTTTGTATGACATTTTCATATATCATCAATCAAAACATTGGACGTTTGTTGCATTTCAAATCTTGTGCTCTTTTTCCTTTTTGTGTTATATATATTGCAAAACAACTATATTTACACACACTCACTTATACAGGTTTCAATCCACTCTGGATCTTACTGGTAACAGCTCTGCTACCGCCAGTTATGACTTCGAAAATCCGATCAACTTGGCCGAAGACGAAGGTGAAGATGATTGCGAAGTGCCTGGTGAACTCGCAAGACTGCTACTCCAGGAAGAGAGAGCTATTCAACCACATGAAGAGCCGGTAGAGACAATTAACCTGGGTACTGAGACGGATAGGAAGGAGGTCAAGATTGGTGCCAATCTAGAGCTCAGCGTGAAGCAACGATTGATCCAGATGCTACGAGACTACATGGAGATTTTTGCTTGGTCCTATGAAGATATGCCTGGTTTGGATGCCGACATTGTGGTTCACCACCTGCCAACCAAGGAAGATTGCCCTCCAGTAAAGCAAAAAGTCCGACGGATGCGTCCAGAGATGTCTGAAAAGATCAAGGCCGAGGTTATGAAGCAGTTTGATGCCGGGTTCCTCGCAGTGACTTCTTACCCTCAGTGGGTTGCCAATGTGGTGCCAGTGCCGAAGAAGGACGGTAAAGTCAGAATGTGCGTTGACTACAGGGATCTGAACAGGGCCAGCCCCAAGGATGACTTCCCCCTACCTCACATTGATGTCCTTGTTGACAATACAGCTCAACACAAGGTGTTCTCCTTCATGGATGGTTTTTCAGGGTATAATCAGATCAAGATGGCTCCAGAAGATATGGAGAAGACTACATTTGTGACTCAGTGGGGCACCTTCTGTTATAAGGTCATGCCATTCGGATTGAAAAATGCTGGGGCAACCTATCAACGTGCCATGGTTGCTTTATTTCATGATATGATCCATCATGAGATTGAGGTATACGTTGATGACATGATTGCAAGGTCTCAAACTGAGGAGGAGCACCTTGACCATCTGAGGAAGTTGTTTGACCGACTCAAGTTATACAAGCTGAGGTTGAATCCCAACAAATGCACCTTTGGGGTAAGATCTGGAAAATTGCTAGGTTTCATTGTAAGTGATAAGGGTATTCAGCTGGACCCTGCCAAGGTAAAAGCCATACAAGAGATGCCGACTCCAAAAACAGAGAAAGAAGTCAGAGGTTTCCTAGGACGACTGAATTACATTGCCCGATTCATCTCACATCTGACAGCTACTTGTGAGCCAATCTTCAAATTGCTGAAGAAAGATCAAGTAGTACGCTGGAACGATGAATGTCAGGCCGCCTTTGAAAGGATAAAGGAATATCTCCAAGAGCCACCCATTCTTATGCCACCGGTGGAAGGAAGACCTCTGATACTATACTTGACAGTACTTGACAATTCAATGGGGTGTGTGCTGGGGCAGCATGACGAGTCTGGCCGAAAAGAGCACGCTATTTATTACTTGAGCAAAAAGTTTACCGACTGTGAGTCTCGTTACTCGCCGCTTGAGAAAACTTGTTGCGCTCTTGTATGGGCTGCTCGCCGGCTGAGACAGTATATGCTGACTCACACTACTTTATTGATTTCAAAGATGGATCCCATCAAGTACATATTTGAAAAGCCCGCTCTGTCTGGAAGAATAGCGAGATGGCAAATGATCTTGACAGAATATGACATCCAGTATACAACTCAGAAAGCAATTAAGGGAAGTGTACTGGCAGATCATTTGGCACACCAACCTGTGGATGATTACCAATCATTGAACTTTGATTTTCCGGACGAAGACATCATGGTGGTAACTGACTGTGAAGTACCTGGACCGGATGAAGGACCTGAGGAAGGATCCCGATGGTCTATGCATTTCGATGGAGCCTCCAATGCTTTGGGTAACGGCGTCGGCGCTGTAATCATATCTCCCAAAGGAACTCATACTCCCCTCACCGCCCGATTATGTTTCAGCTGCACCAACAATATGGCAGAATATGAGGCATGTATCATGGGTTTACAAGCTGCAATCGACTTAAGGATCAAATTTCTAAGTGTTTTCGGAGATTCCGCTCTCGTGATCAATCAGATCAAAGGCGAGTGGGATACGAAACACCTGAATCTTATTCCTTACAAGGAGTATGTGTCGACCTTGCTTCCCCACTTTGAAGAGATAACTTTTGAGCACTTCCCTAGAGAGGAGAATCAGCTAGCGGACGCCCTAGCTACGATGTCTTCAATGTTCAAAGTTAAATGGGACAATGAGGCTCCCCGAATCATTATCTGGAAGTTGGACGAACCGGCATACTGCTGTGAACTGGAGGCTGAAAAGATGATTGAAAAACCCTGGTACCATGAGGTGAAGAGGTACTTGGAAGCTCAGGAATACCCTGAAGGTGCATCTGTCAATGATAAGAAGTTCATGAGGAGGTTTGCTGCGAAATTCTTCCTCAGCAACGGCATTCTCTACAAACGGAATCATGATTCAACTCTGCTACGTTGTGTGGATAAGGCAGAAGTAGAGAAAATCATGATAGAACTGCATGAAGGTACATTTGGAACACATTCCAGTGGACACACCATGGCTAAGAAAATCCTTCGGGCAGGATATTTCTGGTCCACAATGGAAGCCGATTGTTACCAACACTCCCGAACTTGTCATAAATGCCAGATCTATGCTGACAAGGTGCATATCCCTCCGGTTCCTTTGAATGTTCTGACTGCGCCTTGGCCATTTGCAATGTGGGGCATCGATATGATCGGTGAGATCCGACCGACGGCATCCAATGAGCATCGCTTCATCTTGGTGGCGATCGATTACTTCACGAAGTGGGTTGAGGCAGCTTCCTACGCCACGGTAACCAAGAGCGTCGTGGCACGTTTCGTCCGGCATAATCTGATCTGTCGGTACGGCGTCCCGGAAAGAATCATTACGGATAATGGTACCAATCTCAATAACAAAATGATCACTGAACTCTGTGAACAATTCAAGATACAGCACCACAATTCTTCTCCCTACCGGCCGAAGATGAATGGGGCTGTAGAGGCAGCCAATAAGAATATCAAGAAAATTGTGCAGAAGATGACAGTGACCTATAAAGATTGGCACGAGATGTTACCGTTCGCTCTTCATGGGTACCGCACCTCAGCAAGGACGTCAACCGGGGCAACTCCTTTCTCCTTGGTCTATGGCATGGAGGCAGTCTTGCCAATTGAAGTCCAGATACCCTCTCTCCGGATAATGAAGGATGCAGACTTGAATGAAGATGATTGGATCCAGACTCGACTTGATCAATTAAATTTGATTGACGAAAAGAGGCTCACTGCTATCTGTCATGGTCAAACGTATCAGAAACGAATGATCAGGGCATTTAACAAGAAAGTCAGACCGCAAGAATATCAAGTTGGGGACCTGGTAATCAAACGCATCATCCTTCCTCAAAGTGATCCCCGGGGCAAATGGACCCCTACTTACGAAGGGCCATTTATGGTTAAACGTGTGTTCTCAGGAGGAGCCATGATCCTAACCACCATGGATGGTGACGACCTTCCTCACCCCGCCAATGCAGACATAGTGAAAAAATACTACGCATAAATAAAAGACCCGCTAGGTTGACATACCTAGGCAAAAATAAGGGCTTCCCGGCGAACCAAAAGGGTTCGGGCAAAAATAAGGGATGAAATGAATAAAAATCTATACACCCGGCAAGTCGAAAACCTGAAAGGGCGGCTTGGGCAAAAATGGGTATCCCGGTGGACTGAAAACCCGAAAGGGCGGTCCAGGCAAAAGTTAGGGATAAAAGCGTAACACTATGTCTCATTGGATCACTTCGCATCCAGAATTCGGCATCCACTATCTGGCTCCAGATTTCGGCATTGACCAATTAGCTTCATCTTCAACTAGGTAGCAAAGCGATGAGACGTTCGAAGACATAAAGGCAATAGCAGAATTGGAACCCAGTGGGATTGTTCACATAGCTGTTTTGTTTCCTTTTTCAAATTGTAAACTTTATACTATTTGGCGATGTCCTCTTACTAGGATGTCAGCCTCTTGTACAAAAAACGCCTATTCACAGGCAAAGTTTAAATCAATACAAATTCACTTATCCATACAAATTACCATTGTTTTCCTTTTTCTGTTTTGTCTTGCGAAAAACGTCCAATGTTCATTGTTGATATATGCATTTGACATTAAATTGCTGATTCATAAATATTTGCATATAAAACAAGAGATTGATTACGGGTGACATCAAAGACAGGGGCAATGTGAGGTTGTCTAAAGCAGTCTGGTTGTTTTGTCCGCCAAGGCACCAAGGTGGGGTCAACTGGAGAATGTAGCCAGATCATCTCAAATTCCCCGCAGAGTAAAACAAGATTCGGCAATACTTTCCCCAAGCGGAGTTGATTCCCCGTCGATCCTGGAAAAGCACAGCATTCCCCGGCAGGTCTTAAAACTCATCCCCAGTAAATTCTGGAAGCTTATCCCCTGCAGAGCACATACGTCTCTCCCGAGCTTTATTTAGAGTTATTTCCTCACAAGGACTTATAACTGGGTTATCCTCAGCTAAAAAACCACGGAATACCGCCCTCGGCAAAATTCCTCCAATCCTCAGCGGAGTCTATCATCATTATCCCCAGCGGAATCCATCATCAAGAGTCCTCAACAGGCCTCGCATCAAGCTTCGACCAAGTATCTCTTCCACAGAGCAATTCTCCGACCGGCCGTCAAGGATTTATTTTCCTAAGGCGAAATTACAATCCATAAACATTTCACATTTTCATACATCTTGCTTACATACATGATGAAACGCATACAACACTATCTCATGTTGAACATCATGATATCATGCATATCATACATCATGACATTGCATGCAACTTACGTTTTTGCCTTTTCAGGAAAAAGACAATCCCAAAAACAATTACCTTCAGCTGTCACAATTCCAGATCCGATACCTGTATCTAGCCAGGGCACATCTGAGAGTGATCAGTTTCCAGACTCGATTCCTGTATCTAGCCAGGGCACGTCCGAAAAGTTCGAAGATTCGATTCCTGTATCCAGCCAGGGCACATCTATCAACTACAACATCTCCAGATTCGATTCCTGTATCCGGCCAGGGCATATCTGTTGACCCCGTTTCCAGACTCGATTCCTGTATCTAGCCAGGGCACGTCTGAAGAGTTCGAAGATTCGATTCCTGTATCCAGCCAGGGCACATCTATTAATGACTATTTCCAAGATTCGACTCATGTATCCAGCCAGGGCACATATGTGAGCAATCAATTGTAGATTCGATACCTGTATCTAGCCAGGGCATATCTGCATAAGGAGACTGAAGATCAAACACCTGTAACAAGCCAGGAAAACATCCGTCTTTCTCAAATACACAAGTTCTCGTTAAGGAATCTCTTATGCGATCGACACTTCCAAATGGCATCTATAAGCCCATTCTCGACAAGGTTCTGTCACATCTCCAGATGGCATCTATAAGCCCATCTCCCTATCCACCATCTCTCCAAATGGAATCTATAAGCCCATTCCCGACACCACATTGTTGAGACTCCAGCATGCGAGTGCAAATTTCCGGGCACTCTTGTGTCCAATCTCCTTTTACCCTCGAGTCGCGAAAGGCAAACTTGCCAATCTAACTCTTCAGGTTCAAGAAGATTGAACAGGGGCAACTGTTGTACCCCAAAATTTGCCCTCCCATTTCCTCAATATTTTCTCATCACAAGACCTTTGAAGATCAAGATCCACTTAGGGTTTCCTCTGCTCAGGACTTCTCCTTGCACTGTGGACTCAAATTAGGGTTTGTGGTTGCCTAAGGATGTTTTGACCTAAAATGCCTAAGATGACTTTCATGCTTCATGTTGGACTCCCAAGTTTATCCTCACCAAGTTGCAAGTCTTGATTCTAAGTTTTGCCCAGCCAATTGGACAGTTGACCTAGAAATCAGCTGTATTGGGGAAAAAGTCAACTATGGCCAATTGACAGTCAAACCTCATGAAATTTGATCCACATCAACATTATGAACTCACATGAACCATTTGATCAAGTTTGGATCACAATTCCATAAGAAATTTGATCAGATCATCAAAAGGGCAAAATGGTCATTTTTAGGGTTTTGACTGCACAAAGGCAATTTTTGACTGTTTGACCTAACCAATGGCAAACCAAGCTCACATATGGACTCAAGGACCCCATGAAATTATCTTGACACATTCATCAAGCTCAAAAGATCCCAAGTACACAAGGTTGACAGTTGAATTTCCCAGTCAATTGATCAATTTTGACTGTATACTGAAAAGTCAAACTTTGACTTTTTGGTCAAAATCAAGAGTCAAGATTCATTTTTCATCAAAACATGCCAAATCATGAAACTTGTTCATCAAGAAATCACAAAATGCAAATTAGGGTTAGAAAATAGAATTTTTCATAACTTAGAATTTTTCTAAGTTATGAAAAACCCTAATTTTTTCCCAACTTTGCCCCATCTTTTCACCAAGATACATTTGGATTCAAACAAAAGTCAAAACATGAAAGTTGTAGCTTGTTGCATAATCTACAACTTTGATTCACAAAGTTTTCTCATTTGAAGCTTGTATCTCAAGTTATAAGTTTTTGAATAAGGGCACTAAACCATTTTTAACTTAGTGAATTTTTAACCTATTTTGACAAGGTTTTTTACCCCACTTCAAGGCCACTTTTCATACCCTTCCACTTGGAATTTTAATTTGCACTTCAAATATGGATTGTAGTACACATTCCAAGCTTTCCAAAATGTCCAAGAACTTCTCAAACAACCTCATGGTTAGAGAGAATCGAATTTCACAATATAGCAAAAAAACCACTTTGTTCATGACCAAGTTCCATATCCATAACTTTGCAAATTTGAACTCAGCATAGTTTGTGCTACTTTACAGGTCCTTAAACCAAATTACACTCCTTAATTTAATGCTTGTTCATTGTGCCAAAGTGTTGTTCCATGAGTTCAAGCATTGTACACAAGATTGATCCATTTTTAGATAAAGTAAACTTTCCATTCTTGAAAAGGTTAGCTTTATGTCCAATTGGAAATCAAGAAGGTACAAGCTAAATCCTTTTGGCACAAGATTATGGACAAGTTGCTCTGATCAAGAGAGGCTTATGCAGCAGGATTAGAGGCCCCTACTGACCTAAAACACAAAGTGACCATTGCTTGCTTCATTTTCAAGTAACATTGCATAACTTATCACAACTCTCATCTCAGCATAGAGACACAACACAAAAGCTATCAAACACATTCCAAACTACCCAACCAAGCTTTTGCACGAGTCATTTGCCTCTCAAGCACTATCCATCTCAGAAACACCACAAAACTGCTCAAACAGAGCAAGCCCTGCAGATTGAGTGCTATCTCTCAATCCCTTCGAGCATTCTTGTCCAAACTTGTTCCTCTACCTTCCTTACAACATATGCAAGCTAACCATGTCCTGAAACCTGACCTGTAACACCTCCAAGCCACTTCACCATTTTTAAATTTCTGTTTTGCAGTTGGAGTTCACTAGCTCGATTCAGGGAGTTTCAAGACAAAGTAGGACTTGGAAAAGCATCCTTACACTTCAAGGAAGCTATACAAGTCATCATTTCACTCTGAAACATCCTCCATTGCAAAGCTCGATTCCAACTGAACAGGTATATTCATGGAGTTCTATCTCCCTTATTAGGCATTGTTAGCTTTAGGTTTTTGAAGAAAACATGTCACAATCATAGCCCTGAACATGCTCATATGATTAGATTTCATTTATATTTCGTGTGCTTAGAGAATTTCATGTCTGAACATTGATGAAAAGTTAGGTCAGAAATTGGGGGAGGAGAAATTCTCCCTCATCTTAGAGAGATAGGTCAAGTTCTTTATATGGTTGAAACCGTCTCTTAATGCTCTACACTTTTCATGTTATGAGTTTTGCTTGAAAGTCCAGGAATCCAGAGATAAAAAACGCGTGTTTTGCTTGAAGGATGTTATACAGAGGTTGAAGAAGAAGTGGTCTGGGCTGGGCCTGGAACTATTTTCTTTTCACACCCTATTTCCATGTTTACACCCCCTGAGCCCATTTGCTTCATTTTTGACTCTTTTTGACTTTTTCTTTTTTGGTTGACTTTGTTTATTTTTTCTCATGGCATTAAAAAATTAAAAATATTTTTTCCATCATTTTTTGAATATATGGCATATTTATTTGGTTTATTTCTTTTGTTTGCATATAAATATTATATATATACTATTATTAGAATAAATAGAAAAATAGTGTAAATACATTTTTTTTTATTTACCTTCTGAAAATATTTCACATAAAAAATACTCTTTTTATTTGTTTTATTAAAATATTAAATAAATATCTATTTTGTGAATAATGCATATTTAAGAAATTAATATATGTATATATATGTGTTTATTAATATATTTAAGATAAAATATAAAAACACTTGAATTTTTCATTTTATTAATATTTGATACAAAAATACTTTTTTTCATAATATACTTCATTTTATTTTATTTTTATAAATAATAAATAAATAGTTGTATTAAATTAGATAATAATGCATTTTCTTTTAAAATTAGAGTTTTTGCCCTAAATTCAAAATACTTCAAAAATAATATAATTTTTATTTTCTTTTCTCTTTTACATAAATAATATTTTTTTCATACATATACAAAACATTCTTTTGCATCTTGCATTGTTATTTAATTTTTGTGCATTGATTAAATTGCAAATATTCAAAATGATGTAATAATTTAGATTTAAATTCTTGTCAATATCCCCATTTGAACATTTGTACCCCCTTTCCCATATTTGGTTTTGTAATAGCTTATTAAATTTAATTTTGCACTTTATTGCTTTCTAATGATAACATGTTAGAATTAGGGTTTGTATGCGAAAAACGATAAAAAATAGTTTGACCTAATACAAGACAAATGAGCATGAAAATAAACAACACAAATCACACTTGCACCCCCTAGGGTATTCCACTTGTTGCCTTCAAATAAATGGGCCATATTGTATGTTGAACTTCTTTGGGCAAAGCAAACAATTTGAATGATCATAGTCCCTCGACAAAACTTTTCAAAAACAAACAAAAACAAATGATCAAGTCCCTTAAAGAAAATTGCCCAAAGACATTCAACACCGTTGCAATTATGGTCTAAACGATGACCCGCGCCTGTCCCTTTCACATCCTAACACAAGATTGTCCACCAAATATAATGGTAGAACAAACTTGTTAAAAGGGTTAAAACATAGCAATAATCTTTTGAGAAATTTAGGAGTAGATAACCTCTTAGTTGCTTGAATCAAACTTGCAAAACAAAACACTTGCCTAATTTCAAAATCACACATCACTACACTTTCAAAACAACTTTAAAAAAAAAACAAATGAAAACCTTTTCAAAAGACATACATCTTTGTATACATCCCCACATGGATCATTACAAAGGTTGCCACCACATTGGCATCTTTTCAAAATATTTTCAAAACCCACACACAAAGCACCATTTAAAACAATTGAAAACAAAAGGCAAGTGATCTAAGCAAATAACTAAGAGCCCATGGATAACCATGGATAGAAAGGGTGCTAATACCTTCCCTTTCTATAATCTACTCCCCGAACCCAAGAAAACATCTCAAAAGGTTTTTGCTGTGCTTTTTAACCTTTTCTTAGGATAAAATAAAAAGTCGGTGGCGACTCTTGCTAACCGCAACATTTGCGAATACAAACGCAAAACTCAAGTCAGTTCTCTCACCGTATCACACCTTCCATTCCGGAACCCATGGGTAACGATACTGCTATAGCCTTCAGTGACTCTGAAGATCTGATCTACCAAGCCGAATACGAAGGTGAGGAAGATTGTGAGGTGCCAGGGGAATTGGCCAGATTATTACAGCAAGAGGAAAGAGCAATTCAGCCTCATGAGGAGTAGTTGGATACAATCAACTTGGGAACTGAGGATGATAAAAAGGAAATCAAAATAGGTGCCAATCTAGAGACGAGTGTCAAGGAGCGCCTAATTCAGCTACTGCATGATTATGTTGAAATCTTTGCCTGGTCATACGAAAACATGTCGGGACTCGATACAGACATTGTGGTACACCGTCTCCCCACAAGAGAAGACTGTCCACCAGTGAAACAAAAGGTCTGCTGCATGAGACCTGACATGTCAGAGAAGATCAAAGCAGATGTTATGAAGCAGTTCAATGCTGGCTTTCTAGCTGTTACTTCCTATCCACAATGGGTTGCTAACATTGTTCCCGTGCCTAAAAAGGACGACAAAGTCAGAATGTGCGTGGATTATAAAGATTTAAACATGGCCAGCCCTAAAGATGACTTTCCACTTCCGCACATTGAAATCCTGGTTGACAATACAGCTCAACACAAAGTATTTTCTTTCATGGACGGATTCTCAGGCTATAACCAGATAAAAATGGCACCTGAGGACATGGAGAAAACTACTTTTGTTACACAGTGGGGTATGTTCTGCTACAAAGTGATGCCATTCAGACTGAAGAATGTCGGGGCAACCTATCAACGCGCCATGGTAGCTTTATTTCATGATATGATACATCATGAGATAGAGGTCTACGTAGATGACATGATAGCCCGATCACAAACTGAATAAGAACACCTTGATCACCTGCAAAAGCTGTTTGTCAGATTGAAGGAGTACAAGTTAAGACTAAATCCAAACAAGTGTACATTCGGAGTCTGGTCCGGTAAACTCTTAGGTTTCATTGTCAGCAACAAAGGCATCGAGGTTGATCCTGCCAAAGTCAAAGCTATACAAGAAATGCCTGCTCCTCGCACTGAGAAGGAGGTCAGAGGTTTCTTGGGACGCCTAAACTACATTGCTAGCTTCATTTCTCACCTAACATCTACTTGTAAACCAATCTTCAAGCTGTTAAAGAAAGATCAGGTAGTCAGATGGAATGACGAATGTCAAGTTGCTTTTGATAAAATCAAGGAGTATTTGCTAGAACCTCCTATTTTGATGCCACCCGTCGAGGGAAGACCGCTAATCATGTATTTGACTGTCTTAGAGAATTCAATGGGGTGCGTACTGGGGCAGCATGACGAGTCTGGCCAAAAAGAGCATGCCATTTATTACCTTAGCAAAAAGTTTACCGACTGTGAGACCCGATACTCACTGCTCGAGAAAACTTGCTGCGCTTTGGTATGGGCTGCTCGCCGGCTAAGGCAGTATATGTTGACTCATACCACTTTGCTGATATCTAAGATGGATCTGATAAAGTACATCTTTGAGAAGCCTGCTTTGTCTGGAAGGATAGCCAGATGGCAGATGATCCTAATGGAATACGACATACAGTACACGACCCAAAATGCTATAAAGGGAATTGTGCTAGCTGATCATCTGGCTCATCAAGCTGTAGAAGATTACCAATCCATGAAGTTCGACTTCTCTGACGAAGACATCATGACATTGGACAACATTGAAAAATTCAGGCCATATGACGGACCTGAACAAGGATCCCGATGGACCCTGTACTTTGATGGGGCCTCCAATGCGCTTGGTAACGGTATAGGCGTTGTGCTTATATCTCCAGAAGGATACCATACTCCTTTCACCGCCAGACTTTGCTTCAACTGCACGAACAACATGGCAGAGTACGAAGCATGCATCTTTAGACTCAAGGCTGCCATAGACTTGGGAATCAAATCCTTAGATGTGTTTGGGGACTCAGCTTTAGTCATCAGTCAGATCAAAGGAGAGTGGGACACTAAGCATCCAAACCTCATCCCTTACAAAGAACATGTCTTGACATTGCTACCACATTTTGAGCAGATTACCTTCGAGCACTTCCCGCGAGAAGAAAATCAGTTAGCAGATGCTCTAGCTATGATGTCATCCATGTTTAAACTTAATTGGGATAATGAGGCTCCCCAAATCACCATTGAACAGATGGACGAACCTGTACACTGTCACAAGATTAATACCGAAGAAGTAGTGGACCAGTCGTGGTTTCATGAAGTCAAAAGGTATCTCGAGGCTCAGGAATACCCTGAAGGAGCTTCAGTCAATGACAAAAAGTTCTTAAGGAGATTCTCAGCTAAGTTCTTCCTAAGTAATGGCATCCTGTACAAGCGCAATCATGATTCTATTCTGCTCCGTTGTGTGGACAAAGCTGAAGCTGAAAAGATCATGGCTGAATTGCATGGAGGTACCTTCGGCACTCACCCTAGAGGGCATACGATGGCAAAGAAGATTCTACGGGCAGGCTACTACTGGTCTACCATGGAAGCTGACTGTTATCAACACTCCCGCACTTGTCATAAATGTCAAATCTATGCAGACAAGGTGCGCGTGCCTCCAGTTCCTCTAAATGTCCTAACAACTCCTTGGCCCTTCGCAATGTGGGGAATCGACATGATTGGAGAGATCAAGCCTACAACTTCCAATGGACACCGTTTCATCCTGGTGGCCATTGACTATTTCACCAAATGGGTCGAAGCAGCTTCCTTCGCATCTGTTACTAAGAATGTTGTTGCCCGCTTCATCAAGCAGAACCTTATTTGCCGGTACGATATCCCCGAAAGGATCATCATTGATAATGGTACAAACCTTAACTATACTATGATCACTGCCTTGTGCGAGCAGTTCAAAATTCAACATCACAATTCATCCTCCTATCAGCCAAAGATGAATGGTGCAGTTGAAGCTGCTAACAAAAATATCAATAAGATCATACAAAAGATGACAGTCACCTACAAGGACTGGCATGAAATGCTACCGTTGGCTCTTCACGGGTACCGTACTACTGCATGCACATCAACTGGGGCAACACCCTATTCCTTGGTATATGGCATGGAGGTTGTTTTACCTATCGAGGTTCAGATTCCCTCCTTGAGAATCTTGAAAGATGCTGGTCTGAGTGAAGACGATTGGATCCAGACCCGGCTTGATCAGCTAAACTTGATTGATGAAAAACGACTTACTGCTATTTTCCATGGTCAGACGTATCAAAAACGGATGATCAAGGCTTTCAACAAGAAAGTCAGACGCCAGATATATCAAGTCGGGGATCTAGTGATCAAGCGCATCATCTTGCCACAAAGTGATCCCAGGGGCAAATGGACTCCTACCTACGAAGCACCATTTGTAATCAAGAACATCTTTTCTGGTGGGGCAATGATCTTAACCACCATGGACGGCGACGACCTGCCACACCCTGCGGACGCAGACATAGTCAAAAGACACTACACATAAATGACCCGCTAGGTTGACACACCTAGGCAAAACAAGGGCATCCCGGTGAATCAAAAACCCGAAAGGACGGTTCAGGAAAAAATTAGGGATAAAAAAAAAAATCTGTACACCCGGCAAGTTGAAAACCCGAAAGGGCGACTTGGGCAAAAAAGGGTTTCCCGGTGGATCGAAAACCCGAAAGGGCGGTCCAGGCAAAAGTTAGGGAATTAAAGCGTATGCCTATGTCTCGTCGGATCACTTTAAAGACAATCTCTTCACTGACAACTCTGAGCTTCTGATCAATCCAATCATCTTCGGAAGAAGCAGCGAATGGACAAGATATTCGGAGACACGAAGGCTATAGCAGAATGGGAACCCCATGGGATTTTTTTACACATAGCTATATTTCTTTGTATAAATTTTTCTTACTTTTATGACACCATCCTCTTACTAGGATGTCTGTCTCCTTTGTACAAAACACTTATTCAAAGTAAATACAGAGATATCTCTTTCAAAGTACAGAAAACTATTTGCCTTTTCTTTACACTTGTGTTTTTATTTGCAAAAACATCCAATGATTCATTGATGAACATATGCATTTGAACATAATTACTATTTACAAATAAACAAGATGGAAAAGAACAATTACTGACAGACTGAAAGGATAGGAAAACGTCTTTAGGCTATTCCAGGAGCAATCCCTACAGTACATCATCTAGATCCCCAGCGGAGCTAAAACCTTGAAATACAGATCCCCATCGGAGTTATAATTTTAAACCCTTAATCCTCATCAGAGTTAAAACTTCAAACTCCCAATCCCCAGCAGAGCCAAAACTTCTAACTATCAATCCCCAGCGGAAACCATCCAAATTCCCCAGCAAGTTGTCTTGAAGCCTAGAAATCAACCAGATAACAGTTAACTTTTGTCTCTCCCCAACCTAGGATAACTCCCCAGTAAAGTGGCAGACGACCGAAACTCCTGAACCTACTCCCCAACAGTAAGCCTGCTTCCCCACAGAGTTTTTTTTTCCAACAAAATGAAGATTCTCATTCTTAATTCCCCGGTGAAGTCGCCAAAGTTTTCATTACCCAACAGAATGAAGATTCTCATTCTTAGTTCCCCATAGAAGTCATAAGAGTCTTCCTTATTCTCAAGCAGATCAAGGATTCCCATTGTGCAATCCCCACTAGAAGTTATCAAAATTCTCTGGATTCCCCAAGCAGATTAATCAAGCAGTACTTGGCATTACCCTCACAAAGGAATTTTTGTCAATACTCCAACTTCAAGACATGAAGGATCCTCATATCCCCACAGAAGTTGTCAAGGATTTTCTATCCCCAACAGTTGCCAAGGATTTCTTATTCTCAGTAGTCAGGGATTTATTTTCCCCAGCAACAGTCAAGGGTTTTATTATCCCCAGCTGTCAAGGATTTATTTTACATGCACATACATTACATCCATATATCATAAACATTGATAAAACACATTTATTACATCATACATTTCATGCAACATAACTTTATGTTTCAGCTAACATTTTACCCTTTTCAGGATAAGATTAATAACATTCATTAATAATGTTCAAAGATTACAGATACACTCCAGACGCGGAAGTCGTTCTGTTACTCATTCAGATTCTAGTTCAGATACGCTCCAGACACAAATGCCATTCTGGCCCATATTCAGTTTCTGATTCATATACAGTACGGATACACTCCAGACACGAAAGTCATTCTGCTACTCATTCAGATCTCAACTTCAGATACAGTTCAGATATGCTCCAGACACGGAAGCCATTCTATTTCTCATTCAGATCAAACTTCTAGATACAATACAGATACACTTCAGACACGGAAGTCATTCTGCTACTTATTCAGATTCCAGTCCAGATACGCTCCAGACACGGAAGCCATTCTATCACGCATTCAGATTCAGACTTCAGATACAGTCCAGATACGCTTCAGACACAGTTGCCATTCTATCACTTATTCTGATTTTCCCCAGCTCAGAGACGCTCCAGACACAGATGTTATTCTATTTCTCATTCAGATTCCATCTTCCAGATACAATTTAGAGACGCTCCAGACACGGATGTTATTCTGTTTCTCATTACAAGTCTCCAGACACAGTTCAGATACGTTCCAGACGCGGATACCATTCTGATACTTATTCTTCTGACTTACAACTTACAATTCAACAAACATTCTTGGATGGCATCTATAAGCCCATCTCCAACAAGATTATATCACCTCTCCAAATGGCATCTTTAAGCCCATTCCCTCAACTACACTTTGTCGAGTGCAAATTTATGGGCACACTAGTGTCCAATCATCTTTTACCTTCGAGTCACGAACGACAAAGCTCGCTAATCTAACTCTTCAGGTTCAAGAAGATTTAACAGGGGAAGCTGTTGTACCCAAAAATTTGCCCTCTCATTTATCATGATTTTTCTCACAAGACTTCTTGGACTCAAGACAAGATTAGGGTTTGCTCACCTCAAGACCTCATCTTGCACTGATAGCCTAAAATTAGGGTTTGAGTTTGCACAAGGATTTTTGGACCTTCAATGCTTCATGTGACTTTCATACACCATCTTGGACCCCTAAGATTGCCCATGTTAAGTTTCAAGCCTTGAATCACATTTTTGCTCAGTCAATTGGACAGTTGACCTAAAAATCAGTTGTATTGGGGGAAAAGTCAACTATGGCCAATTTACAGTCAAACTTCATAATTTTTGATCCACAACAACATTTTAGACTCATATGTACTATTTTATCAAGTTTGGATCACAACTCCTCAAGAAACTTGATCAAATCATCAAAAGGGCAAAATGGTCAAAATTAGGGTTTTGACTAAGAAAGGGCAATTTCTGATTTTTGACCTAGCCAATGACCAATTGGGTTCAAGCATGATTTCAAGGACTCAATAGCATCATCTTGACCTAATCACATAGTTCAAAAGATCTCAAATGCATAGGATTGACAGATGAATTTTCCAGTCAACTGTTCAAAAGTCAATTGTACACTGAAAAGTCAAACTTTGACTTTTTGGTCAAAGTGCCAAGGGTCATAATTCATCAAGATATGTCAAAATGTGAAACTTGTTGACCAAGAAACCTAAAATTGCAATTTAGGGTTTTAATTTGAAATTTTTCATAACATATAATTTTTCTAATTATGGAAAATTTCTTATTTCCCCCCCAACTTTCCACAACTTTTTCACCATGATACAATTGGATTCAAAGAAAACTTCCAACATGAAAGTTGTATTCCTCTATGAAATATACAAATTTTATTCAAAAAGTTTTCCAAAAAGATGCTTGGATATAAAGATATGAATTTGTGAATAGGGGTCCATAAACTTTTTAACTTAGTGAAAATTTGCCCTAATTTAGGCAGGTTTTTGACCTAACTTCATGGGCATTTTTCACCTAGTTCCAAGAGGTATCTCAAAATGAATTTCAAATATTGATTGTAGAGCATGTTGCAAGCTTTCCAAAATGTCCAAGAACTCTCCAAGATCATTTATGGTTATGGAGAATCGAAGAAGAGAAAATGGCATTTTGTCACTTTTGTTCAAGCCATTTTTCACAATGCATCAAGTTGCAAATCTGATCAAGCATTCTTGTACCTTGTATTACAGGTCCTAAATCCCTTATACACTCCATAATTAAATGATAATTCAGTGGATAATGGCTTTGTTTTGGATTTTGAAGCATTACACAAAGAATAAATCCATAAATGGCATAAAGGGCACATTGCCATTTTCATAAAGCTTGCTTTTGCAAACTTTATCAGCCTTGAGCCTTGGACTTGTTCCTTTTGTGCAAGCATTGTCCACAGATATCAGGCATGGTTTACTAACTCTTGCAGCTCACAAGATAGCCAAGTAGAGGCCTTTAGCATAGTCACTTCAACCTTTCTTCAAAAACAAGAAAAATGGCCAAAAGTCAAAAACTTGTACAAGCTGATAAAGGGAGGGCTTGGCCTCATTCAAAACAACTTCACAAACTTATCTCAAGCTAGCACACGAAGGCTTATGCTCTAAAACATTCCAAAACTCAAAAACATAAATTTCTGCCCAAACAGGGTAGCTTCTGCAAAACTCTTGCCAACTCAATATTTGCTCGTGCGCTTTGCCTTGTAACACTTCAAACACCTTCCATACATCACATCCAAGCTATCCAAGCATTTATCTTGCAACTGTGAGCTCTGTTTCAGACATCACCATTCTCAAACTTGAAGGTTGCAGGTTGACTCGTGCAGGGAGTTTCAGCCATCCACAAGGCCAGCTAAGCATTGGAATAGGTTGAGGGAACTTCAAGGAAGCTCACACGATCCTCAGGCCTCACTCAAAGTCCCCACATTGCCATATCCAAACTCAGCTGAACAGGGTATTTTTCAAAACTCTATCTCTCTATTTAGGAGTCCTCAAGCTTTGATTTGTGAAGTAAAGATGTAGTCCTTAACATGGTGAAGTTGTACATATGCATAGTTATCATTTATATTAACTGAGTAGTGAGAATTTGAAGCTTGAAGTTCATGAAAAAATTAGGTCAGGAATTAGGGGTGATTAAATTCTCTCTGATCTTTTAAAGTTAGTTTACAAATCTTATATCATTGGAATCGTGATAAAAAATGTTACATGTTTCATGTTGCAAGTTTTTGTTTTTGTGCAAAGAATAGCAAGTTGCAGGTTTTGAAAAAACGCGCGCAGGGAAGGAGCCAAGGACAGGGACGATGGCTGGCTTGGGCCTGGCGCGCATTGGGCCTTCTGTTTTACTTCCCATACCCCCTGATCCATTATTTGCACCCCCTGCTTCATATTTTATATTTTTGCATATTTTCTCATATTTTTTATGTTTATTGATTTTAATAATTTTTTCTGAACATTAAAAAATCACAAAAATGTTTTTCATATATTTTTGCAATTTTATTTTATTTTTATTATTTTTTCCGCATATAAAAATAGTTTTATTTTAAGAAATAGAATTTATTTTCTTATAAAAATTGTAAATACATTAAAATACTACACATTTTTATTTTTATTATTTAACACATAAAAATAATTATTTTCACACATATTTAATTTTTAATATTGGATATTATATTAATTATTATTTTCTTGTACAAAACATAGACAAAATAATAATAGAAAACTTAATTTTATTTTAAATAAAAAATTAGGGTTTCACCCTTTCAAAAATAACAATATTATTTTTCTTATTTTTAGGACTTAAATAATTTTATTTTTTCATACATAAAATTAATACAAAATATTTTTTGCATAATTACATTTTATTGCATATTTAAATACTTGTTCATTTATTTATTTGCACAATAATTCAATTGGGTTGTAATAGTATTCTAGGGTTTTATTTTGTGCAAATATCCCCATTCAAAAACTTGTATCCCCCCTCCCATAATAATTGTTGTAATAGTTTAGTTTTACTTTACACAATTTATCGCATTATATATTTGTGTAGTAAACTAGGGTTTTGTATGATAAGACAAAAATCAAACAAATAGACAAGACCTAATACAAGACAAATGCATGTAAAATGACACACATTGCACACAAGCACCCTTAGGGTTTCACCCACTTGGTTGCCTAAACAAAAATGGTCATGGTATGCATGCAAAGTATCTTGGCAAAGCAAAACAAACAAATAAGATCATAGTCCCTCGATGACGCTATCAAAAGGTTGCCTAAACAAATGATCTTGGTCCCTCAAAACTTGCTAAAGATACTTGGTAATATTGCTATCATGGTCATACGATGACCCATGCTCGTCCCGTTTAACATCCAAAGATAGGGTTGTTTACCAAAGCAATGGTAAATCAACAATGTCAAAGGAATAAAAATGTACAAGAAATACTTTTGAGTAGGTAGAATGATTCTAGTTACTTGATCAACTTCAAAATAATCCTTGCTAATTTTCAAACAAACACACACATTTCAAAAAATTTCCAAACATCTTTCAAAACATTGAAACATTTTTCAAAAGACAAACATCTTTGTATACATTCTTACGAACGAGAATCATTACAAAGATTGCCTAAACGATGACCTCTTTTCAAAATACTTTCAAAACCACACAAAGCACCATTTCAAACAATTGAAAAAGCAAAGCAAGTGATCTAAACAAGTAACTAAGAGCCCATGGAAAACCATGGATGAAAAGGGTGCTAGCACCTTCCCTTTTCATAATCTACCCCCGAACTCAAAAACAATCTCAAAGGTCTTTCCTGTGCTTTTTTACCTTTCCTTTTGGATAAAAGAAAAGTCGGTGGTGACTCTTGCTAACCGCAACATTTGCAAACACAAACGCAAAACCTCAAGTCAGTTCTCCCACTGCATCACACATGTTGAAAGAGAAGAAGCTACCTCATAACTTGTGGGGAGAAGTTGTAGTTATGTCAGCGTATGTGCTCAACAGGTGTCCAACGAAGAAGTTGAAGGAAAATGTTCCTTTAGAAAAGTAGACTGGAGACAAGCAAAGTGTTAGCCATCTGAAGTTATTTGTTTTGTATGTTACAAACATCTCCCAAAATATAGAATAAATAAGATGGATGATAGAAGCAAAGTAATGATTCTATCGGGGTACCATAGTATATATGCGTACAAGCTTTATTGTCCAGAAACTAATATAGTTGAAGTCATCAGAGACGTCATTGTAAAAGAATCAAAAGTATGGGATTGGGGTAAGTATCAATCTATTTCTGAAGATAAGCCAGAACTTGACAGTTCTGAAGAAGAGTCAAAGTCAGATGATGATTCTGGAAACTCTAAAGATAAGTCAGATGGTGAATCTGATTCTGATCCAAATTTTGATGATGATCCAGAATCTGGTGATGGTCATGCTTCTGAAAGGGAAAACTTTGAAGATGTAGGGTCTGGAGGACAAGCTTCTGAGGATAATCATGTTTTTGTTGGAAATAATGTCTTTAATGGTGTATCTTTTGAAGGAGGAGCTTATGAAGATAGTCCAGCCTCTAATGAAGGTCATGATTCTGAAGGTGGAACTTTAAAGTGTAGAGGTTCTGAAGGCGATCCAAATTCTAAAGATGGTCAAGTATCTGATATTGTTCCAGAATTAGAAAGAGTTTCTGAATAACTTCAGAGGACAAAAAGAATTAGACAAATACCAAGAAGGTTTGCAGAGTTTGACATGTTGCAAGACACTGAAGTAGATTCAAAAAGAGAAATTGTTCGGTGTGCCATGTTAGTAGACTCTGAACCTGTGAGTATTGAAGAAGCACTTAAGAAGAAAGTATGACTGAATTCCATTAAAGAAGAACTTGAGGATATAGAAAGAAACAAGACTTGGAAGTTGACTAAGCTTCTAGATAAGAAGAAAGCCATCATCGTCAGATGGGTTTTCAAGATGAATGTTAAGCGGGATGGATAAATTGGCAAGCACAAAGCAAGGCTGGTGGCTAGAGGTTTTCTTCAGAAACCTGGGCTAGATTACTTTGAGGTGTTTGCGCCTGTAGTTAGATAAGAAACAATAAGATTGGTAATTTCTTTAGATGCAAATAGAAATTGTCCTCTGATACATTTAGATGTGGAGTCTGCATTTCTGAATGGTTCATTACAAGAAGAGCTATATGTGTCACAACCTCCTGGATTCTTGAAAAATAATCAGGAAGGGATGGTGTACAAGTTACATAAAACTCTGTATAGATTGAAGCAAGTACCCATAGCTTGGATTTTTAATATTGATTCATTTTTCAAGAAGCAAGGATTCTAGAAGTGTGGGATGGAATATAGAGTTTATGCACATCATTCTGGAGGTGGTATGATTTTGATATGTATTTAAGTTGATGACATATTACTAACAGGAAGCTGTCCAAAAAATATAATCAAGTTCAAAGAGGTGTTGGTGAATGAGTTTGAGATGAGTGATCTAGGAAATATGGTGTATTTTATAGGGATGGATATTCTATACTCAGAGAAGGGTATCATTTTGCATCAGTTGAAGTATGAACTTGAGCTTCTGAAGAGATTTAAGCTGCATAATTGGAAAGCTTCTGCCACACCATCAGAAACCAATCATAAATTAGATTCTGACTTTGATGGTGAAGATGTGGATGCTATAACCTTCAAATAATTGGTTGGTTCTATAAGGTATTTGTGTAGTACCAGACCTGATATTTGTTATGCAGTTGGATTGGTTAGTAAATTCATGAGCAAACCTAAGTGGTCTCATTACCAAACTGCTGTCAGGATTATGAGGTATATCATTGGAACTCTAAAGTTTGGAGTACTATTCCATTCTAGAAGAAAGACAGATCCAGAGTTGATGAGTTACTCTGAGTCTGATTGGTGTGGAGATAGAGTTGACAGAAGAAGTACTTCTGGAATCTTGTTTAAGTTTCTAGAAGGTCCTATTTCTTGGTGATCCAAGAAGCAATCGGTTGTTGCTCTATCAACGTGTGAAGTTGAGTACATTGCATGTGTTGTAGTTGCATGTCAAGCTGTGTGGCTTCTGAATTTATTGTCAGATCTGAAGATCAACATAGATAAGCCTCTGAAGTTGATGATTGACAACAAGTTTGCAATCAATCTTGACAAGAACCCAGTACTATATGGGAGAAGCAAGTATATTGAGACAAAGTATCATTTTCTCAGAAGCCAAGTCCAGAACAGAGTACTTGAAGTTGTGCACTGTAGCACCTATAAGCAGCTGGAAGATATTATGACAAAGGCAATTAAGACGGATCAATTCCTTTGCTTAAGGGATGGAATTGGTGTAGTTAGTTTTAATTATAAATCCTAAATTAAGGGATGGTATTAAAGGGTATTTTAGTATTTCTAATTGTGTTTAGATGACTTGGTTATTAAGTCTATTCTATTAGGGCCTATGTGGCATTCCTTTTTGTATATAAATAGACTAATTGTAAATGTCATAAATATAACAACAATATTCTTCTTGCAGCTTTTACAACTGTCATTCTCTTTTCTCTCTTAAATATATTCCTTTGTTCTTCATAACCTTGTACACCAACAATGTCAAATATGTAAAACCTTTGATGAAGTTTTCCCTTGCTAGATTTTATGTCACTTCTCATACAGTAATCTATTTCATTCTTGCCATTTTTATCTTATTTTTGTACTATTAGTTATGACTAATGTGATTGATAGCTAAATAATGAGGAACTATTTTGAGGTTGATGCTAAGCATGTTCAGTAGACTCCATGTGAATAATTATGATTTTCTTTTTAGTTTTTAAACCAAGGCACACTCTTCCTTACTACTTATTATAGTGTGTCGATCTTCATCAACTTCCCATACCCGTTATCTCGACTTCCCTTACTTTTTACATGGGTTGTATCTCGTGTTCATCATCTTTTCAATATTTCATCTATATAAACTAGAATTAAATTTCATATTATTTTGACCTAATAGGCTTCCCGTATAATGTATGTCTTATAAATTCTTATTTAAATTGATGATGTGGCATTATCTAGCTAGCCGTTAATCTTTATGCTTCAAAGCAATCTTATTTTTATGTATATTAAACTTCATTTCCAAGTGTGGTGTTGACACAATGTCCCCAAGTGCAGTTTTTATTAACTGGCGGTCGCGGCGCAAAAAGTACTCGAGCGCATCGCACGCTCAAAATATACAATTAAGTTGCCACCGATCTTTATTTTTTCCAAAGGAACGAGAAAATATCGAATAAAGCGCGCAAGAGAAAAGTAATGGTCATTGCGACCAAGAGAGGGTTCGGGAGTCGGTTATGAAAGGGTAGCACCCCTCACACTCGTTTTAATCAACAGTATCCATTTAATTAGTGTGTGAATGAGTGTTAGTGTGATAGTTTGTGATCTTCTGCTTATTCGAGAAAAGAGAGAAAGAAGGGTTTTTGTTTTTTAGTTTATTGGGCTCGCCAAGATTTCACAATCTTTTGCCTACGTATCCTCATACTGTAATAAGGAAATCAGAGCTCTGTAGTTCGGGGTGAAAAAACACAGATTTTTTGTTTTATTTTAGAAGAATGATGCGCTAGACATTTCGAACGTTTGAATCTTGACTTGTTGCTCGCTCGTGGAGATTGAAGTCTTTTATTCGTTTGTGTCGAAATGGCTAAAACACATTCACTTTTGAAAAGGTTTTTGAAGTCGCACATGGGCGAAAAAATAAGTTTGATAAGTTGGAATTTTTTTATGTGGGAGACAAGTATTAAACCATAAGTCTGGAACAACAAACGATCCAATTACTCAGAATCAGAGGAGAAAAGTATGCTCAACCAATCTTTTTCATCCATAAATTTTTTCTTATGAAATTGGTGATGTCAATCAAGATTCACTTATTTAAGATGATTTTGCATGGAGGACAAGCATTGGACCATAGGCCTAGAACAAGAAACGATCCAAGTACTTGAAATTGGAGGAACAAAGTGTGCTAAACCAACCTTTTTCACTTCAAGTTTATTGTGAAAAGTTTTTTTTGAAAAGACAACTCGACGTTGGATCGAGCTTTTAAGAATTGATTATGGAATTGTTTGAATGATCGAATGAGATACTCCATGTTGCAATTCATTTGGATTTGATTTGGGAAAAGACTTGGCGTTGGATCGAGTGTTTTTTTTATCTTTTTATGAAAATGGTTGATTTTAAATTACCCTAATCTTAATTAACAATCACAATAAGCAAGATAAAATGAAGTGCGGTAAAATTATTACAATGCCATAGGAATGGGGATATACTTTGTCAAATGGGGATAGGAAAAAGCGATTAAATTACAAGCCCAATAACAAAGAAACAAGTGAATTAAATTATTTAATCAATTAATTAAAACTTGGTTAAATCAATTAATTAAGCTTATAAAAAGTAATTAGCAAAACTTTATTAACATAACCAACTAACTAAAACAAGATTTACTTAATTGATTAAAGCTCATTGTAAGAAGACCCAAGAGAAAGCCAAGGAAAGAGTGTGAAAATTATATAATAATATCAAAGCAAAACATAAAAAATAATATGCATTAACAATTACATGATTAATTAATTAATTAAGTTAAATAAAAATATTTAATAAGACTAATTAAAATATTAGTCAAACTAAATAAAATTGTTTAACAAAATTAATATTAATTAAAAATAATAATAAAAACATAGAGAAATTTAAAAAAAAAAACTAACAAAATTGGGCTAACAACCACAAAAAGGGCCCAAATCGGCGTTGGCAACCGACAATAAAGAGGAGGTGTGAAAACACCCCTGAGTAATAAGCCCAAACTAAAACAGACCCAGAAGAGGCGTTAAAATGAGGAAATGGGGGGGAGAGTTGAAATTTCGATCCAGGCCCAAATGCTACACTAGAGGCTCCATGTAGCCTGAGTCAAAGCGTTTGACTTAAAGGGGAACCAAGACCATCAGATCTATAGATTTGACCTTGGTCAATGAATCTGGTGGTGATTAGCGCGTAGGTATATGGTAAGCCAGATGGGGAACACGTGTGGGATCAACTTAGCAACTCCATCACCAAGTGGTGATAAGTGGCCACGAACGCCACTTGTCAACCACCAGATGTCTCCCCATTAAATAAAACAAAAAAAATATTCATAGAAACCTCAATACTATCTTTTCCTTCTCTTTCCACGCCCCTTTCTCTCTCTAAACCCCTAGTTGCTCTGCAACTTGCACTTGCTGGAGCACAAAAACTCGTCAGAAAAGGTGGTGGCACACGGTGGCGCCACCGTCTTCTTCGACAAACACCACCTTAAATCAATAAAATTTAAATACAACCCCCATAACATCTCGTCCTAAGTCCAAATATGATCCCAAAATTTTACTCAAACAACCAAATCGTGGTTTCAAAATCCAAAACCATAGATCCCTCTAACCTAACCTAAATAACATTGAAACCTAAAGCCTCTAACAAGAAACCTCCTCGTTTTGACCCCTTGAGCACGAACCCTCAATCAAAACCCTCAACAAAAGCCTCTCAAGACCAAATCAAAGTAAACAGATCCGCAAATGCAAAGTCTTAGAACAACAACAAATGATGCCACAAACACAAAATACAGAATACATGAGGGATTTGAAAGCACTTGTCAGCAACAACAACACAAGGGTCATATAAGTTTACCTACTCGAAAGTTACCGAGGTGAAGATCCACAAATAATACTTTGAACTTATTTAATCTCTCACTTCTACTCTTTTATTTCATCTTATCTTTCTACTTATTCTTTGTGGTTATTCTGTATTGTGAGTTGAGGTATAACTCACTTCTTTTTAGGGTTTCAATGTGAAACTATGAAGAGGTTCAATGGAAAGAGCTTTAGAATAGGGGTTGAATTTTTATTTTGGCAGAGCAATAGTAAGGTGGCCGAGTGTGTAGTTTTTGCAATGAGAGTGAGGTTGATTTTATAGAGGCTTAAAATGTATGATGTTTTAACCTGTATTTGTGAAGGTCTATTAGAAATTAGAGGGAGAGAAAAAAGTTGTGTTATTTTCTGTTTGTATGATATTACAATCTGAGGCTTGTTTCTTTCAAATTATTTGTAACCTTTGGATTTTGATAAATGGATGGTTCTGATTTGAATTAGTTTGGTCATTTTTAAAATGAATTTCTGTTTTGAATTGAGGTATATGTATGTATGCGTGAGCTGCTGATGGTTGTATAATATTGTGTATGTAAATGTTGAATTGGTTTGGTGTGTTGAAGTTTGGATGAATGGTGGATGTATTGTTAATATGTTGTTATTATTGTTTGCTATGCTGAAGCTGAAGTTGTTATGCGCATTGTTTGCAACTCTTGTATTCATGATGTCTAACTAGTGTCCACAGATGGATGATGATGGGGATGCAACATGTGTTGGTGTAATCCCTAGAGTCCAATAATTTTGGTACTTGTATCGAATTATTTATTAATAATTAAAAGACATTTATTTATTATGTTTGTTTTACCAAAATAATAAAGTCCCTAGAATACCTAGTGTGTTTAATGAATTGTTAAGTGTGACTTAATCATGAGATCTCATCAAACATAAGGACACTATTCTTAAAGTATTCGTAGTATAGCTTTATTCTGAAGTGGGATTAGGGATGTCAGTTTGGACCTGTTAATGGGGATCCCCGCGGGGAACGCCCCGTTCGGGGCCCCAAATGGGGAATTTTCCCCCGTGGGGGCGGGGATGGGGAGAAAAATTCCCCCGAGAGCATTTCGGGGACGGGGACGGGGAATACACCCCCCGTCCCGCGGGGACCCCGCCCCGCCTATTATTTTAATATAAATGTATTTTTTAACATGTTGACTTTTAGTTGACTTATTATGAAGTATTTTTTAGCTTTTCAAGCATACTCATGATGCTAAATTTTATAATTATCCCTTATTAGTTTTGATGAAGTATAGTTTTTTAAGCATAATTATGTTGTTGGATTTTATTAGTTGTTTAGGCATATTGTTACTTTAAAAAGTATTATAGTTCATTTTGTTGAATTTTATAGCATTTTATAGAAATTTATAAAAAAAATATTATTATTTTGTGTTCCATTAGTATTTTTAATAAAAAATAATAAATGTCAAATACTAGTATTTTTTAATAACATAATAAATATGTGAATTCTTTGTGCTTTTTATTTTTATAGAAAATATAAACATTTTAAAAAAATAAAATATTAATGAATAAATGTAGGATCTATGGGGATCCCCGCGGGGAACGGGGATCCGCGGGGAACGGGGATGGGGATAGAAATTCCCCCGTGACGGAGATCGGGGACGGGGACGGGGAATGAATTTGATGGCGGGGAAAAAGATGGGGAAGTGTCCCCCCGGCCCCGCCCCGCCCCATTGACATCCCTAAGTGGGATAACATTAAAACATTGAGACTATTATGTAGATAGAAGGATGATCACATCTCATGGATCATGGATAAGGAGTTATCAAGTCTTGACCTATATATGAATATTAAGAGTAATATTTATACTGGATTGACCCACTATGAGAATATTACATAAAATGTTATACAAAATGTCATAAGTTATTCTCATGGTGATAAGTGGTGTATACCACCCTTCGACCTAAAACCACTACAGACCCTATATATAAAGTAAAGTGCTTTATTGCTGATTAAACATTATTCATAACTAGATGACCATAAAGACAATTGATGGGTACTTCACAAAGCATGTTGAGGGACATGACTGGCCTAGATGGAATTTGCCCATCATGCGTAACATGATAAATGTATAAGGGTCCAATATTGAACTGGACAAGGGTGACATGATCTATGCCTTGTGTTCAATATCGACATAAGGGAAAAGGGTAATTGTACACACAAACATTATCAAGAAAAAGGTTTTTTCAGATCACATGACATTTTCGTGACTTGGGTAGCAGTGATGTGTTACTAGATACCGCTCACTGTTTATTATATTAAATATATGATTTAATATAATTGCCAACATTGTGAGAACCTAAAAGGTCACACACATAAAGACAAATTGATGAGAGACAAAATAAATAAGGAACATCTTAAGGTACTGTGTACTTAAAAGAATTATTGGACTCCGTAAGGTACGGTGCACTTAAGTGAAATATGGAACATCATATAATATAATAATAGTTAATATTGTTATTATTAATATTAATATACTTTTTATAATATTTATAAAATATAATAATAAAATATGTTTATTATAATAATATTTATTTTAATAATATAATAATATTATTATTATTACATGGTCCACTTAAGTAGGGTTTTTTAGCTTGCAGCCCACACAAGTGGTTCTATAAATACAACCCTTGTGCATAAGCTTTCTAAGCTTGATGAAATTATGTTTATAAAACCCTGGTCGTATTTCACCCCCACCTCTCTCTCTCTCTCACTCTCTCACACACACATACACATACACACTTAAAGCCTTCATTCGTAGCAGCTAGCACTGAGACTGAAGGTTGTATGTTTGTGTGGACTGAGCAGAGACGTTTCTTCATCAACACTCGTGATCATTCCTGCATCTAAGGTTTTAATCACCATAAGAGGTAATTTTCCATCACCGATCATGTTCATTCGTAAGGATCATCTAAAGGGAAATTATAATTTTCGCTGCATTTTTGAATCGCGATTTCTCTTCAGTGGTATCAGAACCATTTATGAAACCATGAATCAAGTATATGTTTATTTTCTGTACTTTCTGATTTAATTTGATTAAAATACATAATAAATTAAATAATAAAGAAAATTAATTTATGGCATCATTTGTGTATGATTTGGATGATTTGATGTTGACTATGCTTCAGAATTCGACTTTTGTACGGTGAAGCAGCGATACATCGATCATCCATAAGTTACACAAAAGTGATCGATAAATTTCATTTGAGATATGCATAATTCAAATGCAACTAAGGAATATTTGATATGCCTTTTACTTTATTGATTCAATTAGTGTGATGGTTGTGTTTCATATGAATGATCAATATTCTATTGCTCCAGAATCCGACGTTTGTATGGTGAAGCAATGACATTTGAATCATTTTAATTGAATAATCGATCATCACATTTTTGATAGTACGAATATATTGCATTAGAGTTTATGACGATACAAGAGTTGTATTGTCAAGAGTTATAAAATTTGGGTTTGTAACGACACAATGTGCATCATATTTGCAAAGTTTTATAATAATAGTAATAATTGTTAATGTTATTATTAAAAGTTTTATTTGTTTTATAGTATAATAATAATAGTTATTATTATATTTAAAATAAATATGAAATTTTACAACAACATCAGTTTCAGAAAAATATATGTGAAGGATACAACATATGTTTGCACAGAAGTTGTTGTAGCAATCAGTAACATGATGACGATATGTCAGTAATGAAAAATAAGCCAAACATTATCTTATGTACTGTGGTTACAAAATATTGTGTTACATTAGCCACATGGTTTTATAAAATTACTTTAATTAGTATAATATTAATTGTTATTATTATTTGATTTAAATAATTTGATATACTTTTATAATAAGACAATAAATCAAAGATAACTCTACATAATCAATTGTTAAAAATTAATTTAATTATTTAATTAACAGAATTTAACTTAATAATAATAATAATAATGTGTTTATTGTTATTTTCTTGTAGTGAACGATTATGGCTTTAGTCCTTCCTTTTCTTTTATGTTTTGAGATTTTTAAATACGACCTACGTGTCGTGCCTTTCTATATTCTCTCCTTATGTAACTTATCTTCTTATCTTACTCATATGTAAAATGAGTATTCTTTGATGTAATGTAATATAATGAAGAAAAGAAGAAGACAAGATCAAAGGAAGACAACCATGGAGAAGCATAGATCGTTGTTAGGTTTAACTGAGGTTCTCTCATTGACTTGAGAGAACAATTATGTTAGAGGCCATAACTGTTTCATATTTTTATGTATGTTGATGCATGTGAATGTATGTTGTTGCATGTGAGAGACGTTTTATATGATAAACAAGCCGGTGAGATCAAACTAATTCCAAATGCCCTCAAAAGAAATATTAGGTTTATGCTTTCCAAAGGTTTAGCACTCATCAAGACTAGTATCGAATAATGTAGGTTTCGCCTAATGGGAGGTGCATATTCTATATTAGTAAGGTGTGATGGGATAAATGTAATATCCAATTGCTAAAATATTGGGTCAAAGTTAACTAAACTAATTATAATAAGATTATATATGTTTATAAGCAAGAGTTGGGAAAATCCATATGACGGATTAGAATAAGGAGTTATTCATCCAATTAAAATATTCGAGAATTGTATTAGATACAATTGGAAGAAGTTCCTACCTAAATAACCGAGTTTTGTGTAATCAGCCTAACGCTGACTTAAAACAAAGTGAAATATGGATCTCATCCACTAGAAATTTTCCAACAAGATTTTTTGAATCAAATGGTGAGGGTCATTTGGTTTGAGTAAAATAGTGGGAGCATATTTAATTAAAGGCCTAATTGAATATGTTTTAATGATACTAATATCTTCACAGTCTTTATGTAGATTACCATGACAACAAACACCTCTAGCAACATTTTACGATTGTTGTACCCCAAAATTTTCCCTCTCTTTTCTCAAGACATTTCTCACAAGATCTTCAATGGCTCAAAATTGCACAAGTGGTGACTAGGTCAAACCATCTCCTAAACACTGATGTGTCAAATTAGGATTTTGATTTTCATGAGGATAGTTGGACTTATAATGTCTCAAATTAACTTCATGGATCATTATAGACCTCAAAGAATACCCATATCAAGTTTCAAGTCTTGAATTACAATTTCGCTCAATCAATTGACCAGATGACTGAAAATATATATTGGATAAAAAGTCAATTATGGTCAACCTACAGTCAAACTTCATGATTTTTAGCCAACATAAAAATTTTAAAGTCCTATTCATCATTTTATCAAGTATTGATCACAATCCTCAAGAAAAGCACTCAATTTACCAAAAGGGCAAAATGGTCAAAATTAGGGTTTTGACTGTAATTGACTGATCAATGACTTTTGACCTAATACATGACCTAATGTCTTGAAGCATAATCTCAAGGATTCAAATACAGTATGATTGACCTAATTTCATGGTTCAAAACATTCCTCAAGATCAATGGATTGATAGTTGAAATTTGGTCAACTGATGAAAAGTCAACTGAAACACAAAAAGTCAAACTTTGACTTTTTAATCAAGATTTGATTTCAAAGATCAAAATTCATCAATATATTCAAAAATATGAAGCTTTATCATCAAGAAATCAATAAGGTCAAAAAGACAATTTGAAAAGTCAAACTTTTCAAGACTTAGAAATTTTTCTAAGTATTTTTGTACATGATAATTTCACTACTTCATGCCAATTTTTCACCAAGATGCAAGATGATTCAAAGAAAACTTTCAACATGATAGTTGTATATGTTGATGAGATCTACAAATTTGATTTACTGATAAAGTCCTAAAGGTGCTTGGATTTTGAGTTATAAATTCATGAAGTCATGCACTTTTTCTTAAACACTTAGAGAAATTTTCACCTAGTTTTGGCAGATTTTTGACCTAACTTCTTGGCCAATTTTCACCAAGCTCCGAGATGATTTTGTCAAAATGGTAAACATGAAAGTTATAGAGGATGTTTCAAGCTTTCCAAAATGTCAGAGAACTTGAAGAGATCATGATTGAGCTAAGAGAATCTAAGAGAAGAAGTTGAGGTTTCACTCTTGATTTTTAGATCATTTTTGTGATGAACACTTGACCAAATCTCATAGCAATGCTGCATAATCTTGCTTTGAAGGCTTATAACTTGTGTTTCACTCCATAACTAATTAATTAAACAACTGATAGAGCAATTGTCCAACCATTTGAGCCATTATCC
Source organism: Vicia faba (assembly GCA_948472305.1). Classification (NCBI taxonomy): domain Eukaryota; kingdom Viridiplantae; phylum Streptophyta; class Magnoliopsida; order Fabales; family Fabaceae; genus Vicia; species Vicia faba. Next base: position 494,443,541 of record OX451741.1, read on the forward strand.
AAGTTGCATTTCTATTTATGGCACAAAGTTACCACTCTATTCTTGAAAAGTTACTTTAATCATAAAGTCAAATTGTCTTGAGCTTCTAACTTATTTGTTCAACACACACTCAACATACAAAGTCATATAAACATGTTTAAATCTTGTAACCACTCTAGATAGCCATGTACTATGCATTGGGACATTGTGTATCAAGCTTGCATCAAAAACAAGCCAAAGAGCCATAACATGTGAACTTGTACTTCTAATCACCTCAAGCTCTCAAAACCTTTTCCTATAAATTGAAGCTTTATTTATAAGCCTAGGACAAATGAACAAGCATTGAAACTCCCTCAAACTCACTCAAACCAGAAATTGCACAAAAAACTCCATTTTTACCTCAGTTCTGACCTTGAACATCCATCTCTCATTTCCCTCGTGCATTTTCCATTTTTATCAATCATTAAGATTCTAATACACGTATAGAAGCTATCCACATCTCTGTTTCACAGCTATAAAACCTCCATCACCATTGTCCAAACCTTACTTTTCACCTCTGCAACTTGACTTCTCCAGAACAATACAACCATTCTTTATCGAAACTAAGCATTGCATTAGATTTCTGGAGGTTCACGGGAGTTATTCTGATCATCACAGCATCTTGAAAGGTGCTCAAACTCAAAACACGATTTCCACTTGCAAGGTAAGTTTTTTGAACTTTCAACTCTTCATACAAGCATAATTTGATTCTGATTTGTGAAGATAAAATGTAGACATCATATCCCTGAAGCTAACCATGTCCTTATAATTCATTTACATTGCTTGAGTAGTGAGAATTTTGAGTTTGAAATTGCTGAAAAAATTAGGTTAGATTTGGTACCAAACAAAATTCTCATCATCTTTGATTTATAGTTTATGAAATTTATATGGATGAATTCGTGTTGAAAAATAGAGCAACATTCATGTTTACATTTTCTGATTTTGTTGATAAATGAGGAGAATGGTTGAGGTATACATGGACAACATGATCGCCAAGTCCCGAGTAGACACCGACCATGCTACTCATCTCAGGGAAGTCTTCTCCCAAGCAAGGCAATGCAAAATGAGGTTTAACCCCGAGAAGTGCACGTTCGGGGTTAAGGCGGGTAAGTTCCTCGACTTCTGCTTAACAGAACAAGGAATCGAAGCCAACCCCGACAAGTGTCGAGCTTTCTTGACCTCCCCACACCTACGTCGAAAAAATCCATACAACTCTTGAATGGCATGCTCATCTCACTATCCCGTTTCGTTGCAAAATCCGCTCAACACACCCTCCCTTTCTTCAAGCTCCTTCGCAAGGAAGCGGCTTTCGAATGGACCGGGTAATGCGAGCAGGCTCTGCTCCATCTCAAAAAAAGCCTCCCGTAGCCGCCCGTGTTATCGCGACCAGTCGACGGGGAAACCTTATTTCTATACCTAGCCGTCTCGTTCTAAGCCGTCAGCGCAACCCTCATTCGTGAGACGCATGACGGACAAAAACCCATTTATTTCACGAGCAAGGCGCTTCAAGGGCCCGAGGTTAGATGCCAACAGATAGAAAAAGTGGATCTTGACCTCATCAATGCAGCGAGAAGGCTCAGACACTATTTCCTCGCGTACACGATCGTGGTGCGAACAGACCATCCCGTGAAACAGCTCCTAGGTCGACCAGACACGGCGGGTCGAATGTTGAAGTGATCCTTGGAACTTTCAGAATTCAACGTCCAATACGAGAGCAGGAAGGCCCTAAAGGCATAGGCTCTGTCCGATTTCATCGCGGAGATGACCGCTCATAACCCCCCGCAGGGAAAGAGCACAAGTGGATCATCTTTGTCGACGGAGTCTCCAGCTCGACCAGGAGCGGTGCGGGGATCCTTCTCGAGAACGAGGAAGGTGTGGTGATCGAGCATTCGCTCACCCTCTCCTTTCCAACCTCGAACAACCAGGCAGAATATGAGGCCCTACTCACAGGTCTAAGATTGGCCGAGGAATTAGGCGCCCGTGAGATACAAATTTTCACCGACTCTCAACTTGTCGCATCCCAAAATCAAGGGCAATACCAGGCTAAGAACAACAGCCTCATCGAATATCTGAACTTGGTCAGGTAACATATGAAAAAGTTCGACCGGGCAGAAATTTCGCACGTACCACGCGAGCAAAACACAATACTTTCGAAGCTTGCAAGTACAAAAATGAAAGGCGAAAACAAATCTGTCATACAAGAATCTCTATCTCGCCCGAGCATCGAAAAATCCACGGCTCTACCCGAGGTAAACGCCATCGGAGACAACTCGTGCTGAATGACCCCGGTATTCAACTTCCTAACAAAGGGGGAACTCCCCCTGGACCGAAGAGAAGCAGCCGCGACCAAACGACGAGTATGCTCTTACGTGGTGCTCGAGCACAAACTATATCGTAGGGGATTTTCCATCCCACTCTTAAAGTGCATCGAAGAATCCGCGGTCCCCGAGATATTACGGGAAATACACGACGGGATTAATGCCTAACACATGGGAGGTAAGTCCTTAGCGAGGAAGACGCTGCGAGTGAGGTACTACTGGCCGACAATGCCCCATCCAACCGTTGGGGGACGTGGCCCACGACCTCTAGACGGACATCCCAAATTGTCCTCCGGGAATCTCGGGTCCAGTCCTATTCTCGCGGAGCAGTTGACCAGGGGGGGGGGGGGGGTCCACTTGCTGGACTCCATACACACGTAAACCCTGGCAGTTCCCGTTATTGGGCCTCTGCGTGACCCAATAGTGGGGACCTTGGCCCAACGCTGAGGGCTATAAATACCCTCTCTCACAAGAGGGTCAGGTATTCATTCACACATCTAAAACTCATACTTGCTTGCTCATTCCGCTTCTCACTTTACCATCGGAGTGTCTTGCAGGTACCCCCCCCCCCCCCCCCCCATCTCATTCAAGCTCAGCTTGAAGCCAACTGTGACGGTCCAATTCTGATCTCGTAAGATCAAAAGGGTTGTGAGGTATTTTATTATTTTACAACTTAATTTTTTTTATTTTTAATTACAATATTTTGCTTTTAACATTGCATAAAATGTTTAAATAATTGATTTTTATTTTATAAATGATACAGATTTCTTCATATGCTCTTTTATATTTATATATAATTATTTCTTAATCATTAATTTTTAATATAAAATTTAAATAATATTTTTTTATGATTAAATATTTAAAAATTATTATATGATCAAAATTCAAGATTAATTGTTCATGGTTGATTTTTCATATTAGTTTAGGACTTCTAAAAAATCAGGACCGACCCATCTTATTGTTATGCTCTTAAGTTATTTATTATTTAGTTTTTCATTACTTTAAAGATATTATATTATATAAAAAAATGTGATAGATTTTAGAGGTTTGGAAACATTTCTATCAACACAAAAAAGGACCCTAATAAATATTTTAGAAATCAAACAGTTTGATGCGTGGGGAATAAATTTTATACGGTCATTCACCCAGTACTTTACTAACATGTACGTTGTAGTTGATATTGGTTATGTTTCGAAATCAATAGAAATTTAAGTTTCCTCCGTAAATGATGCTAAAATAGTAACCAAGTTTTTGCACAAACATATTTTCATGGTATTTGAAACACCAAGAGCAAATCCTCAGTGATGAAAGTACTTATTTTTGAAATAAATTTTTGATGAATTACTTTTCAAATATGGGATGAGGCATAAGGTTGCTAAAAGTTACCATCCCAGTGTAATGGACAAACAAACCTATATAATAGAGAAATTAAAAGGATCTTGAAAAAATATTAAATTCATGTAGGAATGATTGGTCTAAACATTTGAAAAATACTTTATGGGCCTATAGGTCTACTTTTATAAACACCTATTAGAATATATATCCATATAAGTTACTTGTGATACGGTGGGAGAACTGACTGTGGTTTTGCGTTCGTATTCGCACTTGTGTGGTTGAGCAAGAGTCGCCACCGACTTTTTATTTTATCCTAAAGGAAAGGTTAAAAAAAGCACAGCAAAAACCTTTTGAGATATTTCGTGGGTTCGGGGGGTAGATTATGAAAAGGGAAGGTATTAGCACCCTTTTCATCCATGGTTATCCATGGGCTCTTAGTTACTTGGTTTTTTAGATCACTTGCCTTGATTTTCGATTGCTTGAAAATGGTGTGTGTGTGTGTGTGTGTTTTTGAAAATGTTTTTGAAGAGATGCCTTGTCTTAGGCGACCAATGTATTTGACTCGTGTTTGAGTGTTTTACAAAAGTGTGGATCTTTTCGAAAAGATGTTTCAAATGTTTTTGAGAGTTTGTTTGAAAGTGTTGTGGATTGTGGTTTTTGAAAAGAAGGCAAGTGTTTTTGCAAGTTGATCTCAAGTAACTAAGAGTTTTGTCTACCCTATTGTACTCAAAGGTTTTTGTTATGTTTTAAACCCTTTTAACAATTTTGTTCCACCATTGAATTTGGTGGGCAATCTTGCGTTTAGGAAGTTTGTTCGGGACGGGCGCGGGTCATCGTATGGACCATGAATGCAATGGTGCCAAGTGTCTTTGGCAATTTGTTTTGAAGGGACTATGATCATTCCGTTTTAGGCAACATTTGAAAGCGTCATCGAGGGACTTATGATCATTTGAATTTGTTTTGCCAAAGAAACTTGACGTGCAAGCATGGCCCATTTTGGAAGGCAACATGTGGGATTACCCTAGAGGGTGCAAGTGTGATTGTGTATTGATTTCACGTATTTGTCTTGTATTAGGTTATCTAGCGTTTGATTTTATGTACATGCAAACCCTAGGTCTAACCATGGTATAATTGAAAGCGGTAAATTGCGAAAATGTAAAATCTACGCTATTACAAAATAGTATCTGGGAGTGGGGGTACACATTTATGAATGGGGATGAGACTTATAGTATCCAATAAGTTACAACCAAATCGAATTTGCGATCAAATGTAAATGACGAATATCAATGCATAAGATAAACAAATGTGTACAGGGGCAATGTGAATGTATTTGTATTGTGTAAGTGTGAGATGTATTGTGTAGGTATGTAATTATTTACAGGTGCGACAATATGAATTTAAGAAAGTATTGTTAGGTATTTGCTTTGACCTAAAGAAAAATTAAATGTCTATTTAATTTAATTAATGAGAAAATGTTTTAATTGAATGTTTTAAGTTCTAATTAAATTATGTATAAAAATGATGTTTTAAGAAAAGAAAATATTTCTAAGTTTTAATTATGTAAAAAAAGTATTTTTCCATTTGTTATGTACAAAAATATTTTAATTAAAAGAAAGGGAAAAAGTTTTCAATTTTAATTACATGGTGTAAAAAAATGTATTTTTATTATTTATGTACAAAATATGTTTTAAATAAAAATCAAGGATTAAATTAGAAAAAAAAGTATTTTTCATTTGTTTGTACAAATTAGATATTAATCTTAATAAAAGAAAAAGTATTATCTTTAAGGAGCACTTAATATTCTATGTATAGAAAAAGAGAAAATATAGGTTTATTTAGAGATCAAAACATATAAAACATTGTTAGTAAAAAAGGTTATATTTTATTAATTTGCTTAACAAAAGAAAATGAAAAGAGGTTTTTTATACTTAAAAGAAGTCAGGTTTTTTTGAAATGGGCCTTGGAGAGATTGAAAAGGATTAGGCCCATTGTACTGAAACGAGTGTTTTAGGGTTAGATGGTTTTGTATTCAGTTTTGTCATACACTTAGGTTTTGAGACAGCAGCGGCGTTCGTTTGAGTTTCGTCTTCTTCGCGTGTTTCTCCAATCGTTCTTTGAGTGCTATCTCTTTCACCTAGCCACCAGTGTTTCCATCGCCTCCTTTCCTTCTTCAAGGTTCAGTGAAGCGCGCAGAAAGGTAATCCTCATTCTCTGACTTTCGCGTTTAGGGTTTCACTTATCTTTGCATGTTCTGATCTTGTGTTCTGATTATTGTTTGTTTAACGAGGTCATCAAAAAAAGAGATGAGAGGAAGATTTTACTACCTTTCGTTTGAGGAAAGAGGCGAGCGCGGAGGTGCTCGGAGGCTGGGGCGGAGATGGAACGCGTGATGCTTGCTCTTTGAGCTTCCTGGTATTTCTGTACTACCTCTTTTTGTTTAGGGTTTCATGATGATACGGAATGAAAGCCCCGGTTTGCGTATTCCTTCCTCTTCTTCTTCTCTTGCTATGACTTTGTATGCTCGCTGCCTTAAACGCTTGTTGAAATGCTTGCTTGTGTTACCTATTGCTTTTCCTCTTCTTCTGACTTGTGTTGCCTTGGGCTTGCCTTTGAATATGTTTGAATATGCTTTAGAATATTTGTTGCCTTGGTACTTTGCTTTGAGTGGCCTTCTGAGATTGATGCCTGTGATGAGGAGTTTCTGAGGCTTGCCTGTGTTGTTGCCTTTATTGGATGCCTGGGTTGCCTTTGACTTTCTTCTTCTCTTTTGCCTTAATACCTCCGTATGCTTGCCTTGAATGATTTGCCTTTGGATTGTTTATTGTTTTTGAAACGTTGGTTGCTGGCCCAATGATGGTATCCTGAGGGCCTTGGTGTTGGGGTTTGGAAATTGACAAGGTTTTGCTTGAATGGCCAGACTTCAGGTTTTTTTTGAATTTAGGCTTTAGGTTTGGACTGATTCAGGTGAGGCTTGAACTGGTTTCAGGCTTGAGGTTCTGGACTGGTTTTTTTACTTCAGGTCAGGACTTTTTGCTTCATGTTAGGGCTTGGTTTGGGTGCACATGTTGGTATATCTTGTGGTGAGGTTCTTCTGCAGGTTTGTATATTTGAACAGGTTCAGCAGGTTTTTGCTTTTGCTGGTTTATGATGATTAGGCTTTGAATGTTTAAGGTTTGTCAAATAGCAGGTTTAAGGGTTTTTGGCTCTTAGAGTTTAAGGGCTTGACAGGTTTAGATGGTTAGGCTTGTATGTGAATGGTACAAGTTTTTCTTTTGGTGATGGTCTTTGACAGGTTAGGCCTGAGGTTTGAACTGGTTTATTAGGCCATTGTTTGGCTTCAGGCAGAGTTGTAAGGTTTTTAGGCCATTGCAGGTTATTGTTGGTTTTTTGCCTTAACAGGTTAAAGGGCTTAGCAGGTTTATGCTTGTGTTTGATGCTCAGGCCAAGGTTTTGAAATGCAGTAGCAGGTTTTGCTGGTTTAGCAGTTTGTATCTTTTTGTTAGAGTTTCTTGAACTTCTCTTTATCCCACTGTCTTTTGTCTTTCTTGTATATCTTTCTCTTCTGCCTAAAGCCTAAAAACATGTATTCTTATCTCTTTTCTTTCTCTCTCTTTGGTACACTTCAAAGAATATTAAAATGTTTTTGTGTGTACTTTCTGAAAAGGCTACTTGTTGGGAAATGATGAAAGAAAGTTTGGCTTGCATAAAAGATTTCCTCTGCATATTTTATCTCTTCTTTGACAGCTTTTGTACTTTTTTATCTTCTTTGATATCTTTGTGCAGTAACTTGTACCTTTTGGCATTTGACAGCAAGTTTGACACTTTGCATTTTGACAGAAAGTTGCAATTTGGATTTTTTCAGTTGGGTTTGAACTGTGCAGTTTGCTTGAGATTTTTGAATTTATGCAGTTTGATACCTTGCATTTTTTTTCAACTTTGCATTCATGATTAGCAAATAAAATTCTTCCCTCTTTGTGAACCGGGAGAAATCCCGTGATTTGCAGAGAGGGTTAACTGATCCCAATCAGTGGCCTTTAATGATGACTGCAATTTTATCTGTCTTTTAGACTGTTATTTGACTTTTCTCTTTTCTTTTGCAGATGAATAAAAATGGATGGAGGGGTACTAAATGAAGACTGAAGAATTAGAAAAAATAGGATAGTTTTCTTTTTATTTAATATTTAAATTAATGTAAAACCATTGTTTGTAATTAAATTATAAACAATAATTGTACAAATAATTCAAGAATCAATAAAAGTCTTTATTATCCAATCAATTCTATTTCCTCTTTCTTTATTGTTTATCTATTATTTAAAACTCTTTGAATTAAAATAATTGAAAAATAAATTTCAATCACTTAATTTAGAATAATAAATAATTTAAATAAACAATACTTTAGCACATTGATCAGGCGCGTTCTCTCTTTTCACTGATTTTCAACAAACACTGTAATTCCAAACTGCGCATATCTTTTGACTGGTGAATTCAAACCAACTGCCTCCTTTTACCGATTAAATCAAAAACAATGCGAATTCAACCCGAATCTCAGAATAACTTGCAAAGTGCTGTGGAATTTTAACCTTCTGAGAATATGCCCACAAAAACCTTAATTCCTGATTAAATGCCAAAGAATGTTCACCTGATCAAAATCGAGTCAAAATCAACCAAAACCCTAAGCCAACTGTGTGAAACAATCCAGAGCCCTGAAAATCAGTAAAACCCTAATTTTGCTTGACTGACGAGAAAAGTCCGTTTGTCCGATTCTTGAGCCAATCTGAAAAATCAGGAAATGCTGGAAGCTGCGATTTCTTGTGGAAAAATGCGAGGGCAAATTTTGGGGTACAACATTATTTAATCTGGATTTTAAAATCCATACTTTTTTTACTTTTATTTGGCCGTGGTTTTGAAGATGGATTTGTTGTGGTGTGTTTGGATTCCAAAATTCATTCATTTTTTATTTGTATTTGGCGTGTGTTTTGGTGCGTTCGGATTCCAAGTTTCAAATTTTGAGATATTTTGAGAATTTCTTCACGGCAAGTGAGTAAGGCATGAGGTGTAATGAACAATCCCCTAAATAAACATGTTTTTATAAGTATCATGAAATTATATTTTACAAAATGAGTTAGCCCGATCTCAATTTTAAGTAGGTTGGGTCATAAGTCCTTGTTTAATAAGTTGTTATATTTTTACCCCACCAGTCATTTCAACAAAAGTTATCATAGCCTTATTGACTCGTGAAAGAGGATAAACCTAATACCCTTGAAACTTTGCGAATAAATATTTCAAGAGAGATGTGACCAGATACCAAAGGATTAAGAAAACGACTTATCCTTGATAGTTGCTGGCAAGAAGTTGCATCAATATTTCCTGCACATTCCATTTCAGAAGGACAAAATAATAAAAATGGTTTGTGAAACTCAATGTGTTTGTGTGATACGGTGGGAGAACTGACTTGAGTTTTTGCGTTTGTATTCGCACTTGCTCGGTTTAGCAAGAGTCGCCACCGACTTTTTATTTTATCCTAAAGGAAAGGTTAAAAAGCACATAAAAAACCTTTTGAGATGTTTCGTGGGTTCGGGGGGTAGATTATGAAAAGGGAAGGTATTAGCACCCTTTTCATCCATGGTTATCCATGGGCTCTTAGTTAATTGGTTTTAGATCACTTGCCTTAATTTTTGATTGCTTGAAATGGTGTGTGTGTGTGTGTGTGTTTTGAAAATGTTTTGAAATAGACGCCTTTGTTTCGGCAACCGTTGTAATGACTCGTGTTTGAGTATATACGAAGGTGTGTATCTTTTCGAAAAGATGTTTCAAATGTTTTTTGAAAGTTTGTTTTGAAAGTGTTTGTGGAGTGTGGTTTTGAAAAGTAGGCAAGTGTTTTTGCAAGTTGATCAAGTAACTAAGAGTTTTGTATACCCCTAATGTACTCAAAGGTTTTTTCTTATGTTTTAACCCTTTTTTAACAATTTTGTTCCACCATTGTATTTGGTGGACAATCTTGCGTTTAGGATGTTTTAACGGGACAGGCGCGGGTCATCGTATGGACCATGAATGCAACGGTGCCAAGTGTCTTTGGCAATTTGCTTTGAAGGGACTATGATCATTTTGATAGACAACTTTCTAAAGCTTCGTCGAGGGACTTATGATCATTTGAATCGTTTTGCCAAAGAAACTCGACGTGCAAGCATGGCCCATTTTGGAAGGCAACATGTGGGATTACCCTAGGGGTGCAAGTGTGATTGTGTATTGATTTCATGTATTTGTCTTGTATTAGGTTATCTAGCGTTTGATTTTATGTACATGCAAACCCTAGGTCTAACCATGGTATATTTGAAAACGATAAATTGCGGGAATTTAAAGTCTACGCTATTACAAATAAGTATCCGGGAGTGGGGGTACAATTATTTACAAATGGGGATGAGACTTTAGGAGCATAATGTCCAAATAATTACAACCAAATTGAATCGATCGCAAATGTAAATAAGTAGTGTATAGCAATGTACAAGAATAAGCAAATGTGTATGTGGAAAGCAAAGTAAATATATCGACGTATTTGTGTATTGTAAGTGTGTAAGTGTATGTGTAAATGATTATGTGATTTATTTACAGGTTGAGAAATGTGAACTTAAATGTATTATTAAGTATTTTGTTTAATATGTACAAATAAAGTATTTTAAGAAAAGAAAAGTATTAACTTAAAAAATTTAACATTTCATGTATAAAAAAATTTAATTAAAGAAAGTAGAAGTTTAATTATAATTTTTATATGTTTCAATGTTTTTATGTACAAACATTTTTTTTTGAAAAGGTTTTAAGATTAAGAAAAAGAAAATTGTTTTAAGTTCTATATATTATGTATTAATGTTAGTGTATTTTCTAAAATGTAACGATTAATAATATTTTTAAAAAAATGTTATTTTATTTATCAAAACAAAAAAAGTATTATATTAGTTTAAACTAAAAAATAAATGATAAGTGAAGAAAATGTTAGTTTAAAACAAAAAAAGGAAGATGGGCTCAAAGGAAATTTATGGCCCAAACAAGGTTTGAAACAGAAGCCAAAGGGGGGGGGGGGGGTGCCAGTTGGAAACGCGTTTGGGCTTTAGTGTTTTTTGAACGGGTTATGGCCCAAGGCTTGAGACAAATGTTTGTAAGGGTTTGGGATGTTTGTTCATTTGGAATCAGCTTTAGGGTTTGTGAGAACGGCGCCGTCGTCACTTTGCTTCGTTCATCTTTCGTACGCCTCCGCCTATGAGTTTCTCCGTCCCCGTTGTCAGAGGCGCCTCCTCCTTCTCTTTCCTTTCATGGTTACGTAGACGTTTGGCCAAGAGGTAACGATCATGCTCTTTCAATCCTTAGGGTTTTAAATTCTTGCATGTTTTTTAACGTTCTGATTTCGATTCTTACATCATGATTACATTCTGTTTATATGAGGTTTTTGAAGGAAGAAAAAAGAAAGGGAAGAAATGGACCTTTGGGGAGGAAAAGAAATGGATGGTGGCGCACTAGACGGCCAAGGACGGAGAAACGTGATGAGGCTGTGAGCTTTGGGGAGACTTCCCTGGTACTCAGTATTTTTGCCTTTTTTGTTGTTTAATGATGATGATGTCTGAGAACCTCTTGGATAATTTTCTTTTCCTCTTGAATGCTTGCTTAGTATGCTTGATTCCTTGATGATGAATATGGTTGTACTGATGCTTCTTTATCCTCTTCTTCTTGCTTGCCCTTTTGTCTCTGTTGCCTCTAATAATATTGATATTGCTCTGAGTATTGCTTCGTATGCTCTGAGATTATTTGATATGTTGTGCTTGGTTGCCTCAGTTGCCTTGTATGTTTGCCTATGATGAAAGTTTTCTGAGGCTTTTTGCGTTGCCTTTGAATGCTTTAGCTTGATGTGTTTGGTTGCCTGTTGATATTGGCTATACTGAATATGTTTGTTGATTGATATGCTGAGATATGTTATGATGATTTGGGTGGCCCAATGATGAAACTTTTCTGAGGGCTTAGAGGTTGCCTTGATCTGACCAGGCCTGTGTTGAAAAGGGCTTGTATGCTTTTTGCCTCATGTTTGTTTAGGATTTTGCTGTTTGTATAGTTTCAGCAGGCTTGACAGGTTGATGGCTTATGCTGGTTTATTTGTTTAAGCTAGTTTTGAGCTTGACAGTTCAGGTTTTGACATAGTTTGGCATGGCTTTTTTTTGGGGTTGGTTTCAGCAGGTGTAAAGCTTTTGTTTTGACAGGTTGAGTTTATGTGGTTTTTGGTGAGTTACAGGTTTACTGCTTGAAGCTTGTAGGGCTTTTTAGTTTAAGCAGGTAAGGCTTGATGCAAGTATCTTTGGCTTGATAGATTTGACACAGGTTTTTAGGCTAGGAGACTGGTTAGGCTTGGAATGCAGGTTGAAGGTTTGGCTTATGGTTTATGCATAGGTTCTTGGCTTCATGTTTGTTAACACAGGTGAAGGGGTTTTTTGGCAGGCTCTTAAGCTTGGGGCTTTATGTGCTTACGGGCTTTTTGTTTGGGGTATCTTTTGTTTGTGATTTCTGCCTCTTCCCTTTACTGTTCTATTGCAGTTCTTTTTATATATTTTCTTTCTCAAGCCTAAAGCCAGTAAGCCCATCTTCTTTCACTCTCTCTCTCCTCTCTCTTGACAGTTTTAAGCATATTATATTGCTTATTTGTCCTTATGTTCTGAAAAGGTACTGCTGGAAAAATGATGATTTGAACATGCTTGCTTGCATATGTAGTTTTGCTCTGCATTCTTTATGTACTTCTTCCATATTTTCAGCTTCTTTGTGAAAGTATTTTGTACTTGTTTTGACTAGCCTTTGATAGCACTTTGGCAGCTTGTGGAAAGTTTGAAATTGGAACTTTGTAGTTCTAGTTCAGTTTGCCTTTGGACTTTGTTTGGCATGCTGTTTGAAACTTTTGGACTTATGCAGCTTTTTGACAAACTTTGAACTTGTGCAATATTAAAATTTGTGCATTTCATATTTCATTGCAAGCATTATTCATCCCTCATTGTGAACCAGGAGAAATCCCGTGATTTGCAGAGAGGGCAAACTGATTTCGGCCAGTCGCCTTTAATGATGAGCCCAAATTAACTGTTTGTCTTCTTAATTTATCTGCTTTGACTTTTCTTTTGTTTCTTATTTTTTTGCAGATAAAATCAAATGAAGCAGAGGGAACAATGAACAGAAGATGAAGACTTAGGAATTTAGGATAGTTTTATTCCAAATTTAATCATTTGTAAACATTTATTATTATGAATACTTTGTAAATAAATACTATATTCAAACAACAATTGTAACGAATAATTAAAAGATGAATAAAATCCATTTTTTATCAGTTAATTCCTTTTCTTTTCTTTTTTGATTATTTATTTTATTATTTATAATTCTTAAATTATAATAAATGGAAATAAATTCCAATTATCTTAACTTAGAATAAATAAACAATTAAATAAACATTGTGGTTTTAGCATCGATCAATTAATAAACCTCGCGCTTCAAAAATCCAAAGCAATGCACAGTCAATCACAACAACTGCCCAAATGTCTTTTCTCTTAATGATTCAATCAAACACTGCAAGCTCCCAGTCAGAAACCTCAGTCCATATTCCAGAGTGAAAAGCACTGTAGACTTAATTCTTTCTGCGCGCACAAAAACCCTAATTCTTGATTAAATGTCAAAGAAGTGTCCGCCTGATCAAAACTTGAGCCAAAATCAACCAAACCCTAAGCAAACTGTTTGAACTGTTCCAGAGCCATGAAAACCCTAATTTTGTCTGACTGACGAGAAAAGTCTGTTTGATCGATTCTTGAACCAGTCTGAAAAATCAGGAAAAGCCCGAAACTGTGATTTCTTGTAGAGAAAGAGGAGGGCAAATTTTGGGGTACAACAGTTGCCCCTGTTCAATCTTCTTGAACCTGAAGAGTTAAATTGGCAAGTTTGTCGTTCGCGACTCGAGGGTAAAAGGAGATTGGACACTAGAGTGCCTAAAAATTTGCACTCAGTGATGTGATGGTAGAGGGAATGGGCTTACAGATGCCATTTGGTGATGGGCTTAAAGATGCCATCTAGGGATGTGACAGAATCTTGTCGGGGGATGGGCTTAGAGATGCCATCTGGAAATGGGCTTAAAGATGCCATTTGGAAGTTGCTGGTAGGAGGATGGGCTTATAGATGCCATCTGGAAATGTCTGGAGGAGGATGGGCTTATAGATGCCATCTGAAGGGTGACAGAATCTTGTCGGAGATGGGCTTAAAGATGCCATCTGGAAGGTTTGTTGAACTGCAGCGTGATGGGTCAGAAGAATGAGGATCAAAATGGTATCCGTGTCCAGAATGTATTTGAACTACATCTAAGGACTGAGTTCGTATGAGCAGAAGAATGGCCTCCGTGTCTGGGGCGTATCTTAGCTGTAACTGTGTTTGAATGTAGAACGAATAACAGAATGACTGCCGTGTCTGGAGTGTATCTGTATTGTATCTGGGTAGCAGGGAAACATCTGTATGGAGCAACTGCGTACTGGGGACAAATTCTGAATGAGTGACAGAATGGCAACCATGTTTGGAGCGTATCTGGACTGTATCTGAAGTTGAAAGTTGTATGAGTAGCAGAATGACTTCCGTGTCTGGAGTGTATCTGAAACTGTAATTGGGATTAAGATCTGTATGAGCAATAGAATGACTTCTGTGTTTGAAGTGTATCTGAAACTGTAACTGTGATCTAGATAAATGACAGAATGGCTTCCGTGGCGAACACACTGGAGAGAATCAAACTGCTGTTGTAAGGGTTAGAATGGTATCCGTGTTTGGAATGCATTGAACCCTGAGGTGGATAAATGAATCTGAATGAGAGATAGAATGGCTGCCGTGTCTGGAGCGTATCTAGTCTGTATCTGATTGCTGTAGTCCGAATGAGTAGTAGAATGACCGTCGTGTCTGAGGTGTATCCATACTGTATCTGACTTGAGATTTTGAATGAGTAATAGAATGACCGCCGTGTCTGGGGTGTATCCATACTGTATCTGAATAATTGTTAATGATAGTCTTTCAATCTTATCCTGAAAAGGGTGGAATGTTAGCTGAAACGCAAAGTTATGTTGCATGATATGTATGATGCAAAATATGTTATATCAATGTTTATGATATGAATGTAAATGAATGCATATGTAAGCTGAAGAGCTGTCTTTGCTGAGGATAGATGAATCCTGGAAACAAAGAATCTTGACTGCTGCTGGGGAAAGTAATTCCTTGGCTGCTGCTGGGGAGGGCAAGAATCTTTTGATTGCTGCAGATGAGAAATCCTGGGACCACTGTTGAGGGATCAGGAGCTTGGGTTGTATGCCAATCTACTGGGGAATTCCTGTCTTTGAGGAGATCTTCACTGGGGAATATTCGAATATTCTGTGAGGAACTGAGAATGAGAGTCTCCACTCTGCTTGGGGATTGATAGCTGGAAGTTTTAGCTCCGCTGGGGATTTTGAAACTTGATTCTAAGGGGAACTAGATTCTGTAAGGCTCTCTGGCTGGGGATTACAAGAATCTTTTGATTGCTGCAGGTGTTGATCTGGAATAAGTTACGGAATGTCGCCATCTCTGGGTCACATCTTGAACTATCTCTAGAAGCAAATCTGGAAAGAGTATCGGAATGTCGCCAAATCTTGGGTCACATCTGAACTATTTCTGGGAGGAAATTCTGAATAAGTTATAGAATGTCGCCAAATCTTGGGTCACATCTGAACTATATCTGGAAGGAAATTCTGAATGAGTTATAGAATATCGCCAAATCTTGGGTCACATCTTGAACTATATCTAGATCTTGATTTTGTTAAGGGTCAGAAATTGGGAGTATACCAATCTTCTGAGGTGATGAGGGAAATGTTGAACACTTTTGACATTCGAATGCCCCAAGTGATGATGAAGGAGTCTTGAATCAGATTACTCTGCAAATTGAGAGATTTCTTGAAATCTTGACTGGACTGCCCCAGGTTAACTGAACTTTGAAAGATCTGTTGAAACCTTGACTGGCTTGCCCCAGGTTAATTGGATGGTGACATGTCATGCCCCTTGTTGATAGGAGATTTGTCGTTGGAAGTGTCGTCCTTCTGAAGTGATTTTACTCGCTGAGAGAGTTTTCGTTCCTCCGAGCATTCGCTGTATGAATTTCTTCGCTGTCAAACAAAGAGCCAAATGCAAACAGTGATATTCAAGCAATGCAAAGTTTATGTTTGTCTTGAAGTTTTGAAAAATGTGTTTTTAGCAGAAAACTTTTTTTTAAGACAGATCAACATATGATTTAGAGCAAAGCCTTACAGGAGTCATGATACCTTTTGAACAGTATGCTTTCGAATTAACCCACACTTCAATTAGGACTTTTGAAGGGTTATAACGTGGCTTGGTTCACGGTTTAAGAAACAAAGGATAAAGGCTCAAAGTATATTTGTACCCACCCGCTCTTCGTGATGTTCTTCAAACCTAAGCTCAGTTAATTGTGCGTCGCACTCTGTTCGAGTTTGGAACGACCTTTGGGTGATGGTTCACCAGTTGAATTTTGGGAGACATTCATCATCTCCTTTTTTCTTTGCAACATTTTTCATGTTGTTGAGGATTTGTAATGACCTCACTATTTTGATTTTGATTTGTTATCCCTAACTTTTGCCTGACTGTTTCTGTTTTCGAGATCACCGTCAGCGGGATGCCCCAGCTTTCTTAAGCCTCTTTTACATGTTTTAGCTTGGTGGGCTTTTCTCTTTTGAGAAATTGATTGCCTACATGATAGGGAACCACCCTTGTCTTTTGATTCCAAAAGAATGCTTTCTTTTGTTGATGTCGTTCGTTGTGTTACGAACTGAGAGTTTGTGACTTCAATGCACATCTTCTTTTGAATTAACTGAGATACTACCCTACCCCCGGTTTAAATCAAAGGTTTTGATCGTTTAGAACAGAAAATTCCTACTTCTTTGGCTCGAAGGGGTTGACTAGGGATTATCTTCCTTATAACTCCAGTGTTTGGGAATTGAAAGAAATGCCTGTACATCATCAGCAAGGTCCGTTCAAAAGCATACTGCGTGAGATTACGGTATTGTTTCGTCATCCTCCCTCTAAAGGCTTGCAGCTTTTTATCAAGAGTTAAATATCATAAAGAAAGCATGAGAGTAGTGAAAACGAATGGATGAACTCAAGACAAACATATGCAATGCATTAATGAAACAGAGTTTAACATCAACAGTTAATTGTTTGAATAACAAAAGAAATTACAACTTTGAAAATTCAAATGAAGCAAAAGTCTTCCAGCTTGAGCTTTGTCACTCCAGGTGTGGACACCCTTAACGGAAGATTTTCATCTTGCCGTCTGGCATGAACCTCAGCACTCCAATGTCGATCAGATCTTGAATCTTGTTCTTCAAGGCCCAACAGTCGTCGGTGTCGTGTCCCGGGCTGTAGGAGTGGTAAACACAAAATGCATCGGGATGATAGTTAGGAGCGGAGGTACTTGGGTTCTGGATAGGATCCCTCAAGGAAGTCAGGTTGACCTCCAACAAGCGCTCCAGAATCAGAGATGACGGTATGTCAGTCTCTGTGAACTGTCTTCCCGACGTTTCTTGTTTACGCTGATTACCCTGTTGACGCTGGCGAGGTTGTTGTTAGGCTTGTGACCCTGAAGCAAGCAAAGGAGCCTTCCCTTGTCTTCTTGAGTGGATGGAGGCTGAGTGGTGAATTTCTCTTCAACCTCAGATGTTTGCCCCAGTTGGTTGTTTTGAAGCAGTTGGCTGACGAGAACTCTGAGTTCCTCTTGTCTTTGAGACAGGTCTTGGATGAGAGCCATCTGGCCCACTAGCTGTCCCATCATTTGGATCCTCATTGTCGTCAGCTCAAACTGTAGTGCTTCCAACTGATCACTCCTGACATTGTTTGAATTCCCCTGTACCAAGCCCTTTGTGAGGAGAGCTTTCATTTCTTCTTGCCCCAGAGACAAGTTCAAGAACATTTCCTGCAGCTGAGCAGTCTGGTCCTGAATATCCTTGACAGTCCTTTCTAGAGCCATCTCTTACTGAAATAAACAGCAGGAGAGTAAGGAAACCTGAAAAAGGAAAGGTCGTCAAGATGCAATGCATGATATGTGGACGCATGCTTTCAAGGATCTCTTGCGGTAAACACAAGAGAATGTTAGAGGTTGAACTTTGATCTTGGATCGGAGAACTTTGCACCGGTGGATGTCTTCCCACGAGAATCAAGCTCACCATGTCAAGTGGGTCATAGCCCCTGATTCAAGTTGTTGCACTCGATCTTTGATTGGAGAACTATGCATCGGTGGATGTCTTTCCACGAGAATCAAGCTCACCATGTCAAGTGGGTCATAGCCCCCGATTCAAGTTGTTGTACTTGATCTTTGATTGGCATTTGCTTAGAGGGGAAACCTCTTGCCCTTTGGTAGACGTCTGGTTCAACGTAACCCTGCATCAAAAGAACCCTCGAGATCCTTGAAATGGTTATTTGAAAATGCTATGGTATAATGTTATGATGTTATGTACATGTATGCAAAAAGCAAGTGAGTGTATATACAGGCAATCATATTCACACAAAGCAAACAAGTCCTTAGGTTCAGGCTTGCATGGGGTTGTAGGTAAGTACTCTCTTGAAGTTAGTTGGCTCATCCTGTCCTAAAAATAGAAACTGGGTTATAAGGAGCTCAATATCATTGGATTGTTTTCTGTGTTCATTATTTTGGTTTAGCCACTTGACTGGCGACCAAAATATTCCAAGAAAACAACCCTCAATGAGTGTAGTATCGAGTATCTACCAACTTCGAACTGCACCAAAGTCGATCATCTCACTACCCCTAAAAAGGCTAGGATGGTCAATTAAGGTTCTAAGAGTTCGTTAGTGCTTCATGACATCACTCAGCGGCCCCGTACTCTCCTTGACTGAACTCAAGGGTTACCGGTACTCACAAATGTGTCACACTAACATAGCTTACTGCTTTAACCATGTCGGTATACCCCGCACAGTTCCCTCACAGTTTTATTGCTATTTACCTAAGAAGGTGCCCCAAATCCGGGTGTAGGATTTAAAACAAACCCAAACAAGGAACCAAAAAGTAAAGCAATCAAGGCAATCAAAATCAAGAATGTAAAGGTGATCTAAACCCTAAGGTAACCCCACTTTTAGAATTTTTCCCCAGCAGAGTCGCCAGTTCTGTGATACGGTGGGAGAACTGACTTGAGTTTTTGCGTTTGTATTCGCACTTGTTCGGTTTAGCAAGAGTCGCCACCGACTTTTTATTTTATCCTAAAGGAAAGGTTAAAAAGCACAGAAAAAACCTTTTGAGATGTTTCGTGGGTTCGGGGGGTAGATTATGAAAAGGGAAGGTATTAGCACCCTTTTCATCCATGGTTATCCATGGGCTCTTAGTTACTTGGTTTTAGATCAATTGCCTTGATTTTTGATTGCTTGAAATGGTGTGTGTGTGTGTGTGTGTGTTTTGAAAATGTTTTGAAATAGACGCCTTTGTTTCGGCAACCGTTGTAATGACTCGTGTTTGAGTATATACGAAGGTGTGTATCTTTTCGAAAAGATGTTTCAAATGTTTTTTGAAAGTTTGTTTTGAAAGTGTTTGTGGAGTGTGGTTTTGAAAAGTAGGCAAGTGTTTTTGCAAGTTGATCAAGTAACTAAGAGTTTTGTCTACCCCTAATGTACTCAAAGGTTTTTTCTTATGTTTTAACCCTTTTTTAACAATTTTGTTCCACCATTGTATTTGGTGGACAATCTTGCGTTTAAGATGTTTTAACGGGACAGGCGCGGGTCATCGTATGGACCATGAATGCAACGGTGCCAAGTGTCTTTGGCAATTTGCTTTGAAGGGACTATGATCATTTTGATAGGCAACTTTCGAAAGCGTCGTCGAGGGACTTATGATCATTTGAATCGTTTTGCCAAAGAAACTCGACGTGCAAGCATGGCCCATTTTGGAAGGCAACATGTGGGATTACCCTAGGGGTGCAAGTGTGATTGTGTATTGATTTCATGTATTTGTCTTGTATTAGGTTATCTAGCATTTGATTTTATGTACATGCAAACCCTAGGTCTAACCATGGTATATTTGAAAACGATAAATTGCGGGAATTTAAAGTCTACGCTATTACAAATAAGTATCCGGGAGTGGGGGTACAATTATTTACAAATGGGGATGAGACTTTAGGAGCATAATGTCCAAATAATTACAACCAAATCAAATCGATCGCAAATGTAAATAAGTAGTGTATAGCAATGTACAAGAATAAGCAAATGTGTATGTGGAAAGCAAAGTAAATGTATCGACGTATTTGTGTATTGTAAGTGTGTAAGTGTATGTGTAAATGATTATGTGATTTATTTACAGGTTGAGAAATGTGAACTTAAATGTATTATTAAGTATTTTGTTTAATATGTACAAATAAAGTATTTTAAGAAAAGAAAAGTATTAACTTAAAAAATTTAACATTTCATGTATAAAAAAATTTAATTAAAGAAAGTAGAAGTTTAATTATAATTTTTATATGTTTCAATGTTTTTATGTACAAACATTTTTTTTTGAAAAGGTTTTAAGATTAAGAAAAAGAAAATTGTTTTAAGTTCTATATATTATGTATTAATGTTAGTGTATTTTCTAAAATGTAACGATTAATAATATTTTTAAAAAAATGTTATTTTATTTATCAAAACAAAAAAAGTATTATATTAGTTTAAACTAAAAAATAAATGATAAGTGAAGAAAATGTTAGTTTAAAACAAAAAAAGGAAGATGGGCTCAAAGGAAATTTATGCCCCAAACAAGGTTTGAAACAGAAGCCAAAGGGGGGGGGGTTCCAGTTGGAAACTCGTTTGGGCTTTAGTGTTTTTTGAACGGGTTATGGCCCAAGGCTTGAGACAAATGTTTGTAAGGGTTTGGGATGTTTGTTCATTTGGAATCAACTTTAGGGTTTGTGAGAACGGCGCCGTCATCGCTTTGCTTCGTTCATCTTTCGTACGCCTCCGCCTCTGAGTTTCTCAGTCCCCGTTGTCAGAGGCGCCGCCTCCTTCTCTTTCCTTTCATGGTTACGTAGACGTTTGGCCAAGAGGTAACGATCATGCTCTTTCAATCCTTAGGGTTTTAAATTCTTGCATGTTTTTTAACGTTCTGATTTCGATTCTTACATCATGATCACATTCTGTTTATATGAGGTTTTTGAAGGAAGAAAAAAGAAAGGGAAGAAATGGACCTTTGGGGAGGAAAAGAAATGGATGGTGGCGCACTAGACGGCCAAGGACGGAGAAACGTGATGAGGCTGTGAGCTTTGGGGAGACTTCCCTGGTACTCAGTATTTTTGCCTTTTTTGTTGTTTAATGATGATGATGTCTGAGAACCTCTTGGATAATTTTCTTTTCCTCTTGAATGCTTGCTTAGTATGCTTGATGCCTTGATGATGAATATGGTTGTACTGATGCTTCTTTATCCTCTTCTTCTTGCTTGCCCTTTTGTCTTTGTTGCCTCTAATAATGTTGATATTGCTCTGAGTATTGCTTTGTATGCTCTGAGATTATTTGATATGTTGTGCTTGGTTGCCTCAGTTGCCTTGTATGTTTGCCTATGATGAAAGTTTTCTGAGGCTTTTTGCGTTGCCTTTGAATTCTTTAGCTTGATGTGTTTGGTTGCCTGTTGATATTGGCTATACTGAATATGTTTGTTGATTGATATGCTGAGATATGTTGTGATGATTTGGGTGGCCCAATGATGAAACTTTTCTGAGGGCTTAGAGGTTGCCTTATCTGACCAGGCCTGTGTTGAAAAGGGCTTGTATGCTTTTTGCCTCATGTTTGTTTAGGCTTTTGTTGTTTGTATAGTTTCAGCAGGCTTGACAGGTTGATGGCTTATGCTGGTTTATTTGTTTAAGCTGGTTTTGAGCTTGATAGTTCAGGTTTTGACATAGTTTGGCATGGCTTTTTTTTTGGGGTTGGTTTCAGTAGGTGTAAAGCTTTTGTTTTGACAGGTTGAGTTTATGTGGTTTTTGGTGAGTTACAGGTTTACTGCTTGAAGCTTGTAGGGATTTTTAGTTTAAGCAGGTAAGGCTTGATGCAAGTATCTTTGGCTTGATAGATTTGACACAGGTTTTTAGGCTAGGAGACTGGTTAGGCTTGGAATGCAGGTTGAAGGTTTGGCTTCTGGTTTATGCATAGGTTATTGGCTTCATGTTTGTTAACGCAGGTGAAGGGATTTTTTGGCAGGCTCTTAAGCTTGGGGCTTTATGTGCTTACAGGCTTTTTGTTTGGGGTATCTTTTGTTTGTGATTTCTGCCTCTTCCCTTTACTGTTCTATTGCAGTTTTTTTTATATATTTTCTTTCTCAAGCCTAAAGCCAGTAAGCCCATCTTCTTTCACTCTCTCTCTCTCCTCTCTCTTGACAGTTTTAAGCATATTATATTGCTTATTTGTCCTTATGTTCTGAAAAGGTACTGCTGGAAAAATGATGATTTGAACATGCTTGCTTGCATATGTAGTTTTGCTCTGCATTCTTTATGTACTTCTTCCATATTTTCAGCTTCTTTGTGACAATATTTTGTACTTGTTTTGACTGGCCTTTGATAGCACTTTGGCAGCTTGTGGAAAGTTTGAAATTGGAACTTTGTAGTTCTAGTTCAGTTTTCCTTTGGACTTTGTTTGGCATGCTGTTTGAAACTTTTGGACTTATGCAGCTTTTTGACAAACTTTGAACTTGTGCAATATTAAAATTTGTGCATTTCATATTTCACTGCAAGCATTATTCATCCCTCTTTGTGAACTGGGAGAAATCCCGTGATTTGCAGAGAGGGAAAACTGATTCCGGCCAGTCGCCTTTAATGATGAGCCCAAATTAACTGTTTGTCTTCTTAATTTATCTGCTTTGACTTTTCCTTTGTTTCTTATTTTTTTGCAGATAAAATCAAATGAAGCAGAGGGAACAATGAACAGAAGATGAAGACTTAGGAATTTAGGATAGTTTTATTCCAAATTTAATCATTTGTAAACATTTATTATTATGAATACTTTGTAAATAAATACTGTATTCAAACAACAATTGTAACGAATAATTAAAAGATGAATAAAATCCATTTTTTATCAGTTAATTCCTTCTTTTTTTTTAATTATTTATTTTATTATTTATAATTCTTAAATTATAATAAATGGAAATAAATTCCAATTATCTTAACTTAGAATAAATAAACAATTAAATAAACATTGTGGTTTTAGCATCGATCAATTAATAAACCTAGCGCTTCAAAAATCCAAAGCAATGCACAGTCAATCACAACAACTGCCCAAATGTCTTTTCTCTTAATGATTCAATCAAACACTGCAAGCTCCCAGTCAGAAACCTCAGTCCATATTCCAGAGTGAAAAGCACTGTAGACTTAATTCTTTCTGCGCGCACAAAAACCCTAATTCTTGATTAAATGTCAAAGAAGCGTCCGCCTGATCAAAACCTGAGCCAAAATCAACCAAACCCTAAGCAAACTGTTTGAATTGTTCCAGAGCCATGAAAACCCTAATTTTGTCTGACTGACGAGAAAAGTCAGTTTGACCGATTCTTGAACCAGTCTGAAAAATCAGGAAAAGCCCGAAACTGTGATTTCTTGTAGAGAAAGAGGAGGGCAAATTTTGGGGTACAACAGTTTGATATCTGCTTTGAAGCAAGAAAAACCTCCAAGGCTATAGTCTTAGTAGAATTTGTGGTAGAAATGACACACGTGACTAGCAAACCGTGTACCATGTGGGCCATTTTTGTTAACGAGTCCTCAAGTTTGACAGGTAGTGGAACATGCCTAATTCTAGAAAATGATGAATGATTAAAAGTTGAAGTGTCCATCGTGTTCTCTTTCCCTAAATCAAATAACAAGCCATGTATGGATCTTGTATTGTTGTCCTCAAGCTTATCGAACAATATATGCCAAAGAAAGTGAGCTTCAAATTAAACTATTTGTTAACCGCGTTTAGATAATTAGGGAATTTCAGACCAAATATCCATTGAAGAAATTCATATTAGTATAGAAAATACACATCCTCAAGAAATAAAATGCAAGGGTTGACTTCTTGTTAAAATTGGCACACACCCGACAAACAAACATGAACAACACCTTCATCTAAGAAATACTTAGTTCCCTAAGCACAAGTTTATCAAAGGTGGTTATATAGGACAAAGACGACTTTAACACCAATTGAATGACACCCATCATCAAATATACTAAAAAGAAAAACTCCTTTAAAACTTCAAGGGTATGTTTGGATTTTTTTGTTTGGATTTGTAAATAATGTATAGAATGAAATGAAATATGATGAAATCTATTCCATCCCATTCCATACAATTTCTCATTTTTTGTTCCATCCAATTTAGGATCTATGTGATGTTTTTAATAAAATAACCAAACAATGGAATGCGATCTATATTCCATTCCGCTCTGATATGTTCCATTCCTCTCCGCTCCATTATGTTACATCAAAAATCCAAACATAACCCAAAGAAATGACAAATATGTGCAAAAAAGCATTATCTTCCTTTGTTTTAAGCCCGAGGCAAAGTTTCGAACACCTGCTTGTCCTCTACTTTAACCGCTCTGATCCCTTTTTGAACGGCCACCCCAATAATTGATAATTTAAGTTTTCAAAATAACTTTTAAAAAGTAAATTTAACATTCTAATTTTGTAAAAACAAACTGTGTGATTAACTGTTAGTATAAAATAAGAGAATTTCTTAATGATCCCTAGACATATCTAGCGCAATGTGTGAAAATACAATAATGCTTCCAGATTCTGGAGATGCATATCTGGACACACCAACCATATATTGATAAGACTTTTATTTATGAGATGTATCTTCGTAAAACATCTGGAGATGTATTTTCGAAGTGTTATGAAGTAGAAGCAGAAAACAAAATCGAAAAACAACATCTTGACAAAAGAAAATTACCATTGATATAATAAAATCAGCAATCCATAAGAGATTTTAACAAAAATCAAACATTACATTTCAATAACTAGGTGGATATTGCAACATATTGATAATATCGTCGACCGGTCTTGAAATAGTCGCATCCAACACGATCAAGACTTTTGATTCTAAACGAAAAAAGTTTTCCATACAATCCTTAAATCAACGCCTGTCTTCAGCTCATAGTTAATAAACTCAATCTTCCCTTCTTTGTTAACAAATGGCGAGCGGTACTCGATCTTCACAATTTTCTGATTGTCACTGTATGTTAGGAGGAGCTCATGCAATATGTATTTTAGATCTTCAAGAGGGGCGTACTCAGTGATCTTAAATTCTCTTGAGGGTGTAACCCCGTTATAGTGAACACTTCCGACATGCCAAATGATATTCATTCTTTTGTATTTTGTTTTAGTATGAAACAATAAGACAAATGCCCTATATTTATAGTAGTTGTAGACTAATACTGACCTTAGAAATCCTATCTTGTACTAGGGCATGTCCCAGAAATGCATCTTCGGTACCACCCTTTACTTCAGAAATGTATTTTCAGAACCTTCCTTGGCAAAACAGAACAGTACAGAAACATAACAAGTAATTAATACATATATTTTTTTAAATATTTAAAATGACTATATTAGACATCATAATACATTAATACAATGTTACTTACAATAAATTGATAAATAAATATTAAAATAAATCAAAAGACTTGTCGCCCGCCAAATCTACAACCATTGGTGGTACCCTCTTTGATTTTTATTTATTTATTTCTCTTTTAATCTTGCTCAATTTGGTGAACTCTTGCATCCTTTTAACAAGTTGGTTCGACCAAGTCTCGACTTTGGTTGTAGTATGAGTTGTCCATTCTGGTGATGTAAGTGGTATAGGACATCCCAATTTCAGATAAATTTGAACAAAATATCGCAGATTTGAAATCCACCAGCACAGATAATACAATCATTTAGATTTGGAGGTGGAGCAGTGCGCAGTGGGAAAAAAGCTTCACAGAAACCATATCTTGTAAGATAAATACACACTCTATCATACACACTTGCTATGAGATGACCCATTTCAGGGAAGCACATTCATTTATCCTCTGGTGCAGGTCCATTAATGCAAGGAACAAAATAGTGATAAATTGCTTCAATTTTTATTTTATTTTTGTATAGTCGTGTGTATGATTCTTTATTGCCCCTCAACGCTTAAATAAGAGTATGGCAGACAAGTGTGTAATCTTATTCTCCTTTCCCGCGCAAAGCAGAAATAACTCAAAAATCACAGTTACAGTCCCCTTTGACATTGACGACCCCGTTCAATGTATTTGTGCATAAAGCGACATATCTTCAATGAATGGGATTTTTTACGGAGACAGTGAAAGAGGTGGTTTGCCAATGCGAGCTCCTTTGAAAACACTTTTATGAGATTTTAGAGTTGGTGAATCGGTAAAAAGTTTGTCAACATGTTCAAAATATGAAGGAGACCACATATTTAAATTGTCAGACGATGTAGGTTTTACCTTCTTAGGATCTCATTTAGTTTTTACCGATTTAGAGGGTGGTTTCAAGTTTGTCGACTCAGGATATGTAATCTTCCTCAATTGCTCTTTGATGTGGAGTTTCATGTTTTCATCAACTTTCAAAAACCTCTCTTGTATCACTTCCCATTCAGTCAAAATATAGATATTCGATTTACTGCCTTTCATGACACCATTATCATAAAAACTGAGTCTTTTTTCAATGAGTGCAAACTTCATCTATTTGTATCAGGATATCAACTTTCACCTTCTTAGATATAACACAAGCACATGGAAGACCATAGGTTTTCACAAGTATGCAACCACACTTTGAGCTATCGGAACCTACATTATCAACTCTTTTGGCTTCGTGAAAAATATAATTTAGAGCTGCTCGAGATATGTTGCTGACCAATTGAGAATACAATGTTATTTTTGAACCTGTGTTCCAACACTGTGATGCTACAACCAAATGATGTTTGTATCTCATTATGTTGGTTTTAGATCATTTGGTTCAGAGAATCCCAACCTGTACACAAATCACCCTTACTATTTCACAACCAATTCTTCAAAGTAGCATAGGGAGACTCAACTTAGTTTGTTGTTGTATTTTCAAGGTGTCTAATCTGATCGGTCCAAGCACATACAATCTTCTCTTAACCTGGTTCAAAATTGTACTTTCAACATATTTCAATAAATTTAGATATTTCTTATACACCTTTTTGAAATGTATAACAACATCAACATATAACTCTTTTGTAGACGAATTTATTATAACATTTCATGCATCCGTTATTTTTTCACTATGACGCCCGCATTAACCATTTTTCCATCTTCACACTCTATCTGCTTTGACCCTACCGCAGGTTTAACACGACTTCTCACATTTTTTGTTATGTGATACCTACAAAGTAATGCATACGAAGTAGGAAATACCCTTGCAACCGAATTCATCAAAGCAGTGTCACGGTCGGTAACAATTAGTTTCAGCATTTCTTCTTGGTCTTTCAACATTGCTCGACACACCTCTAAAGCCCAAGGAAAATTATCCTCTTTTTCGCACTCTAAAAGTGAAAATTCGACATAGTAAGTCTTCTTAGTAGAGGTAACATCAACAATTTCCAATAATGGAAGCATGTACTTTTTGATCTTATACATTTCCGGAGAAAACATAACTTTTTTCAGCATCAAAACATGATTAATATGAGCAATGAATGTTGAAATAAATAAACTTTATGTTAAATTCCAATTTATTTTACTGCTTTTGATTTGATGAAACACAACAATGAAATTTTGGAGTGAAAATCTTGATTGAGAATAAAAGGATTTTTGGAGAGGATTTATGGAAAAATGAATACGGGGTCTAATCATGCAGGTGATTATTTTTAACAATAACACATTTGATTTTTTCGGAGATGCATTTCCAAAATTATCTGATATGCAAAAGTGACATATTTCTAAAATTTTCGCTTTAAATATTCAGATATATATATATATATATATATATATATATATATATATATATATATATATATATATATATATATATATATATATATATATATATATATATATATATATATATATATATATATATATATATATATATATATATATATATATATATATATATATACTCCTTGGAATGAACAATAGACAAAAATTTTGATACCATTTTTTGGAGATGTATCTCCAAAATAATATCATGCTTGTTTATAAGATGAATTCATTTTTACTCGTTGGCGTATGATACAAAAGATGTATTTGATAATATATTTTCAAAAACCTTTAGACACTCTCAATTTTGCATAATGATCTGGACTGGGTCGGCGCTTGCCCCACCCACACTTTTGCATAAGACCCAAAGGCAAGTAACTCAAGTTGGGGACCGTTGGGCAACTCTCCACATGTCCGTTGGGGAACGTAGCCCACGTGTCCATATCATCGTCATCATCTTGTCCTCCGAGAATAACGGGTCCAACTCCTACTTTCTCGGGGCAGTTGACTAGGAGGAAGGTCACGTGCTGGACTCCATACACACTAAGTCTTGTCAGTCTTCATTGTTGGGCCTCATCGTGGCCCAACGTTGGAGACCTTGGTCTATCGTTGAGGGCTATAAATACTCTCTCACTTGAGAGAGTCAAGTATTGATTCATTCACACTCTCATACTCTCTTACTTGCATTAAACTCTTAACCTTACTTTAGCATCATAGTGTCTTGCAGGTACCACTTCTACTTTATCGTCAACTGCTACTCAACTAATAATTTGACGATCTATTCTGGTACTTAATATTTTTTTCCACCTGATAGGATGAATTAAAAAATTCCCTAAAATAATTGTACATGTCCTATAACAGTATTTTCACAACAAACAAATGATTGAATAGTCAATTTCTCAAAATATATAGTATTATTTCCCATAACAAATGTTTAAAAAATCGAAAAGGTGAGATATTCCCATTCTGTTTTAGCTAGTATCATAATAACAAGGTGCTGAGAATTCATTTTTCCAAATCAAACGCAACAGGGAAGGTAGAAGGAAACGCAATTCAATTCAATTCTGTTTCCCTTTCCCTTCCCCTCTCTTTGCATTTCGTATTTCAAAAACCTCTTTTTCTGTTTCCACAATCGTATAATCAATCAACCAACCATTTTCTTTGATTTTGATCTCATGGGTCAAGCTTTTCGCAAGCTTTTTGATACCTTCTTCGGCAATACCGAGATGCGGGTAACCCCTCTCTCTTCCTTCTCAATCTCACCTTTTTTGAATTTTATATCACAAAAAATGTCTTTTTTCTTCTTCTCATAATAATGCATTTTGTGCTTGATTATTAACTTAGGATTAGTAAAGTTTAATTTTTTCCCCCAAATTGTTAATATTGTTCTATTTGCAATAGATATTGTTATAGGTTTGTTTTGTTTAATTTTTCAATTTTATGTGATTTAGGTTGTCATGCTCGGTCTTGATGCTGCTGGAAAAACCACTATACTCTACAAGCTTCACATTGGAGAAGTTTTATCCACTGTTCCTACAATTGGTTGGTTTTATTACAATTCATTGTTTTCTTTGTTAAAATTTATTAAAGATACATATCTTGTTGTTAATTAATGCTAATGAAGTTGTTTTGGCGGTTATAGTGGAGGATTTATTAGCTTATTCTTGTTGGTTATTATCTACTTGGTTGTTGTTTCTTTGTCTGTTTTGAATATGTTTGTGAGTTGAGGTGTTTTATTATCCGCTTGACTGTGGTGTTGACATGTTATCATACCGGATTTCTTTTTGATGGAGTTGGTTTTCGTTTGCGCGATGAAATATAGGTTTTGGCTTCTGTAATTAATTGTACTGAAAACATCTGTGGCTGGTTTGTGTGAATCGAATGGGTATGGATGCAAATATGTATAACATTTTGGTTAAGCGAAGGAGAATTAGAATTGGAAATAACCCATGCGTTTCTTGAGGCTTATTAGTCTGTATGCATTGTAGGTTTCAACGTTGAGAAGGTTCAGTATAAGAATGTTATTTTTACCGTTTGGGATGTTGGAGGCCAAGAGAAATTGAGGGCACTCTGGAGGCATTATTTTAACAACACAGATGGTCTGGTAAGCATTGATTTCTTTGTGTCAGTTTGTTTGTAAAATTTTCCTTTTGCTACAAGCACTCATATTTTCTATAGGACTGAAAAGACAGGATATGGGTCTAATGTATCAATTTTGATACATATGTGCAATTTTATGCAGATCTATGTTGTTGATAGTTTGGACCGCGAGAGAATTGGGAAAGCAAAGCAAGAATTTCAGGTGATGAAGTAAAAAACTCACTGGACACACACCTTGTTATTCCCAACAGACTTTTAACTTATCTATGGATTACTTGCAGAATATTATAAATGACCCATTTATGCTCAACAGTGTCATCTTGGTGTTAGCCAACAAACAGGACCTGGTATGTGTATCTTCTTGACATGTGTTCTACATCTTTTTTCTGAATGACCTGTAAAGATTAACCCAAACTCTAAATATGTGAACTGGTTGACATTTTTTAATACTATTAGAGTTAGGAGAATGTGCTATAATTAATGCTTATACCAATGCCAACATTGCAAATAAGGCAGGTTTTATATCAATCATTCAAATAGTTGCAATGTTTGGAATTTTGTTGATAGGTTTATGATTTTTTTCCCCATATAATGCTTGTTGGCATAAAAAGAATTCTGCACCTTTTGCTCTTGCATTTGTATCTAAAGAGATATTTGTATTTTCCCTAAATTTCAATGTTTATCTAAAGAAATCTTTGTATGTTTCCTATATTTCAATATTTATCTAAACAAATCTTTGTATTTTTTCTATATTTTAATTTTTCCCTCCAACAGTTTTCTACCTTTCTCTTTTCCCACATTTGTGTAATTTGACCGGTACTCCCTCTGTCGTATTATAAGTGTCTCATTTGAGTTGCACATTGTTCTTAAAAAAATATTAGTTTGGTTGATTTCAATGATAAAATAACTCTCATTTACTTAAACACTCATATTAATAATAGTTAGTGGAGTAGTTAAGTGAATTGAGATACAATAAATAAGGAATTAGTGGAGTAGGGAGTACTAAATAACACAATTCTTTTTCCCTGCCAATAGCCAATAGGTAGCTTGGATCATAAGAGAAATATGAAACTGAGTTAGCTTGTCCTCCATGTGGTCATTCTGACTCAATTCTGATCTTGCTGCTGCATCTGTATTACTGAGCTGGCAAGTTAGTTAGAGATGGTGGGATGAGTTACACATGAGATGGAGTATATGGGGTGTGTGGGAGGGAAAGGTGAAGGGGATTCAGTATCATTTTGTACTAGAATCTTAGGATTGGGCAAAGGGAGAATTTCTTCTTCCTTTGAGGAGCTTTGCTCTGGGATTATGGGGAATTTATTCTCTGTAATAGTTTTTTTTTTATCATTAATAATACATTTTTCTCATCTCTTGAATTGAGTACTAACAATTGGGCCGATTTGCCGGATTATCGACTCGGAGTCAGTGTTCGAGAAGGAAGAATCAGAATCATACAATTGGTTTGTGAATGAATGACTGCCATAATTTGTGGGTGAATACCCCTTTAGATGGATCATCATTGCATAATTGTTTTTCAGGAGCAGAAGATCCACTCATCTGATAAAAATTGCAGTGGGCATTCATGAGAATGGAGGGTTGTGGTTTCTGTCTTGGTGTCAAGACAACTTTGATGCCAACTGGACATCGTTTTTCACAGCTTTGAAACTCGAGGTTGAAATGATTATTGACGTAGTAGCAGAGAAGATGCAAATCGCAACATGTGTGAGAGATGGAGAAACGGAAGTGAGGAAAACAAATTACAAGTCAGTGAGAAAAAGAGAGCAAACAGGTAGGATTGACCCACAAACTCTGCCCGAGCCGCCGGAATCAGGTTCACTGACTAAGGCACGGCCCGGTCCAAAGCCACCGGAACTAGAGGCTCCCTTGTAAGAGGATGGGCTTTGGACCAAATGACCACCAGATCTGCCGCAGCCTCCTGCTCCATCAATATTGTTGTTGTGGTTGTGGGGGGCTAGCCTCAGGGGCACAGTCATTCATGATTCAAGATCCGTCGCAGCTTTCAGTGCCGCCATAATCAATCGGGATCGACATGGGTTGAGATTATTGTTGTTAGTGTGGGGTGAAACAGCTAAGACAATGGTAGAGAAGAGGGCATGGGGTGTTTATGCTGCCGCATGAAAGTTTCTCGATGAAGAAGATGGAAGGGAGGACAAAGTCAAAGTCAGGTCAATGTTCAAACCTAATGGGCCTGACCCTGCGCAGTAAAGAGAAAGAAGTATGTGTAAACTATGATGTGGGTTTAATTCTAAAACCAACAGGTAAAATTCAAAACAATGCTAACTTGCTAGATGGTTTATTATTTAATTTAACGGAGCTAGCGTGCATTTCTGGAATTCAAAGACAACACTTATTCCGAGGACAATGCGAACTCATTAAGAATATATGTGTGTGGTTTGCTAGTGTTCTTAAGTATGGAAAATATGTCAAGAATTGGAGTTATCCATTTGTTAAAAACCAAGAGGCTTGCTAGCGCTGTCATAATGGGAATAATGGTACAAAATTCCTCACAATGGGAAATAAAAGTTTTTGATTTGTATGTGGGGATTTTATTAATTTATGTTAATTGTTTGCCTTAGAAGAATAGAAGAAGCTCTCAAAAAGAAAGGTTAATAGAAAAAGGGTTGTACGTTCCATTACTTTTGCAGGTGTAAGTGATGGGAATAACTTCTCAATCTTTGATTTAGCTAATGGGATTGGTTCTTCTGAAGCTAAATATTTTTGAGACTATGTCATAAAGAGGATTAGCAAGCTTATACCATTTATTAAAACTATAATTGATGACCATTTGTTAAAACTATAATTGATGGATCAGGAAAAGATGGGAAAGAAGTGCATGTGGGGGCTGTGAAACTTGTGTTGTTAAGGATGAATTTTTGGCAACAATTTTAGTTTACAGAAGATACGTAGAAGTAGATATCATATCTGATTGTGCTTCTCTTTGAGCATTTGCTTTGTGATGCACATTCAGGGATTAATGTGAAATTTAAAGTTTGTGCATTTGATATGAAGGTTATTGCAATTGTTAACATATATTCCAAGTGATGCAATTGGGGTTTTACTTTGGAACTTTTCAATAAAAGGGAAGGATGGAACTTGATCACTTTCAACTATGTGATTGTCAATTTCAATTTGAAGGCACATAGTAATGAAGTTTTTGGTGTGTACCAGTGAAAGAAAGTGAAGCCTCAACAATTTGGAACTCCCTGATCAATAAATTTAGACAACCAAGGATCCATGTGGAAGATTTTGACTACTTTAGGAAAATGAGGTTATTAGTGTGGCTGCGTTTGGAAATTCTTGTTAGTCTTTTATTAGCAGTGTCCACTGGAGTTGCAAAATGGAAAAGAGATACATGAGTTTGCATTTGAATCTTTACTAGATGGAAATGAGATGTCGGCAACTGGTTTGGTTGAGATGTATGTGGAATTTGTGCATGCTTTTGGGAATGTGGGGGCTTTGTCCAATATTTTCCTAAACAAGATGGCCTTGATTTTTTGAATGTTGTGATGGGAGATATGAAAGAAATGGAGACTGAGTTTGCTTTTGAAATGATTTATTGGAATTCCTCAATTTTGATCGGACAATGGGACCAAAGGAAGTCCAGTATTCCAATGGTAATTATTGGCTTTAAATATTGTTGGAGAAATTCTCCCTCAATCTATGGTTTGCATAATTTGGTACATGACAGAGGGAAGATTTGGTCCTCAATCATTTGGGTGGGACTTAAGTTGGTATACCCATAGAGGGAAGTTTTGTTCCTCAAGTTTTTGGGTGCAATTGATGTCCGGTCTCAGTGTCTTCAATGTCTCGATGGCTATTTGTAAGCGAACTGAAGGGTTTCATAGCAGCAAAAGAGTAATAAAAACCACTTCCAAATTTGTGGGCAAGATTGTTTATAAGAGGGTGACATTAATTGGACCCATTAAGAGATAAAACCAAATAGAGAGGGGGAATGCTGAGCTGGCAGTGGCAAGTTAGTTACAAATAGTGGAAGGAGTTACACGTTTGTGGGAGTATATGGTGTGTGTGAGAGGAAAAGATGAATGTGATTCAACCACCTAAGCCTATTTTCCACCATTTTACACGTTTGTGGGAGTATATGGTGTGTGTGAGAGGAAAAGATGAATGTGATTCAACCACCTAAGCCTATTTTCCACCATCTTCTCTTTATAAGCCTAAACCACCTAAGCCTATTTTCCACCATTTTTTTTTCCTACAGGTGCTACCCCGACACTCTCTCTAATATTGTCATTTCTAATCGTAGTTCGTCTAGTCTTACCACACATCCAATGCAACATTCCCATCTATGCTACACTTTATTCTCGCGCTGATTCTTAACCGCCCAATATTTTGTCCCGTATAACATCACCGATCTTACTGTTTTCTGATAAAATTTTCCCTTTAGTTTAAATAAAACCCCTCAATCCCTCCTCCATTTCACCCATTTAGTTTGAATTCGATGATTTACATTCCCTTCTAAAATTTTCCCTTTAGGTTGAGTGGTTTTATTTCTCAGGCATAAAACCAATAACTTGAGTCTTTTTTCTTAATCTCTGTTCAATTCTCTTTCCCACAACTTCATGGAATTGTAAGGAATTTATTCTCTATAAATAGTTTCTTTATATCATTAATAATATTTTTCTCTTATCTCTTGAGTTGGGTTACAAACAACCTTGAGTTGGGTTACAAACAACCATGGACCGCCATCTTCCATCAACAACACATAGTGTAATTTAACATTTTTAAAAATTCAAGGCACACAAAAATGTTTTGAAGTGCAAGTTCAAGTTAAATGTGTACTTGTATACAACTTGAATTCTTCTCCGTGTGAGCATGACTGACACTGTTTCCGTTCTCAATGTGTAAGTTTCATAATGGAACTTCTAACTGTCAAAAAATCACCTGATCTTTTGTACGATTATTGATATCCTTGTATTGCTAGCTGACCACTTCTCTTGAACAAACTACTTTGGGGCAAAGTTTTGTCTTATTTTAAAGCCTAGTTATAATAAAATGTTGTCCTTTTCTTTTCCAGAGAGGAGCGATGACGGCAAGGGAAGTATGTGATGGATTAGGTCTCTTTGATCTCAAGAATAGAAAATGGCACATACAAAGCACTTGTGCACTTAGAGGCGACGGCCTTTATGAGGGTTTGGACTGGTTGTCCTCAACACTAAAGGAAATGAGAGCTGCTGGATACTCTTCATTAGGACTAGGAACCTCATCTTTCTAGTTTTCGGGTTTGAAATATCTCCATCTTTCAATCACAAGTTACCTATCTATTTATCATGTCATTACATTTTAACGTATATTTTTATTCTCTTGTAGGTATTTTGGTTTTGGGATTTTGCGATTGGTTAATACGTACTGTGTGGCCAGTTCTAAAATGCCATGATTGGTAATCGTTCTTTGAGTTTCATCTGGAGCTGATGAAGAATATGGTTACTTGGTCTTTCAGGGTACATAAAAGTACATGCTATGATTATAGAAGTTTGTACATGTCAAACGATTTAACTAAATTCTGTTACTGTACGGATGGAAAATCTTGGATACAGGCCGGATCAGTTGCTTATTCTCTATTGATTTTCCCTATCTTACTTGAATATTATTTCTGTGTGGCTGTGACATTCGTGCCTTGATTCATAAAATTTATGACTCAGGGATTTTGCCACAATTTTCTGTTATGCCGTTCAATGTGTTGTGTTTGCGATTACTTCATTTTTTGCCCATCAGAATACTTTGTATATTTGGACCCTTTCACGTTTTTTAGAAATCTGCATCAATTTCGCTGTCTTTTTGTCAAAACGAAATCAGCCTATTTGGCCGAAATTATCTCTATGAAAACGCGAAACTCGCTTTCCCAACCACTGCGCCATGCACAGTTTCTTTCCCTCTCTTGCTCCTAGCTATCTATCTCTTTTTCTTGAACAGTCTCTTGCATATTCTCGTTCTCTATTTGTAATTAAGAGTAAAAAATTGATGTTGGATTCAAAAGTATTTTGTTTGATTTTCTCATTCTCTCTTGTGAGATCAAATTTCTCAAATGTTAATTTAGGATTACAAGCTGCTTAATGTTTGAAGACGATTAGGGTTCATATACATTAGAATTTGATCTCTGATTTATGTTAGAAATTGAAGAAAGGATTTGTGCATGCATTTATTTGCGTTTGTGAAATTCCAAAAAGAACAATGTGTTATAACTAGAGCAAGAGATTTGCGTTTGTGAAATGCAGAAAACGGATTTGACCTCTCATTTACAACTTTAACCGGAATCCAACTTCTCTCTGGATTTTATTTTATATGCCCTGTCTTTAACACGAGTTCCTTTCTCTTTCTCACTCCAATCCAAACATAGCCTTCACGATGATCTACACAGTGGTGGTGCGACACCTCTCAAGTCATTCCACCCTTCACCCCCTTTTGGGGTTGAACTGTTGTCGGAGTTGCGTTGATGGTCACGGTTCCTCTGTTTGTTTCGTGGCCGGTTCTTAACTATCACTTACTGCAGGAAGATTGGCAATTGGTTATGTCAAAGTTGGAGTTATGGTGTTTTTCCGACGGTTGTGGATGGGTCTTTAAAACGACAATGGTTTATCCAAGGTCACAAGTTTGTGTTTTTTGTGCAAGGTTGGTATCTTTGATCTTTTTATTCTTGAATTATCTTCAGATTTGATGAGATATGCAGGTTTCAAGATTTAAAATTTGTCTCCTCCGTTCCAACACTCACTTAATATTCGTATTATTTATTGTGATTCAGATCAGATTGATTTGATATCCGCATTATTCTATGTTTAATGTTGGATTGTTTGGCTCGAAAGATTCATCTTGTTTGCTGGTATTTAACTCAGAAGTTGTTGGTTCATGAATTAGTCTGTGTTGACTGCTGATTTTTGTTTTGTACTGAGTCTGCTCTTAGCCCAATCACCAGTGAGGCCCAATCTAGGCTTGCCAACCTACTGCGCTGAGCGGTGTACCCACCGAACACACCCCGATCATAGGTATCTGGTCGGCCATGATTGCATTCCGCCGGTGCTCGCGAAGAATGTCCCCGACGAGCACACGCTCCCTCCGAGCACCCTCCTCGTAGGGTTGACTTTCGACCTCTCCGGATTGCACGGAGTCTTCATGGTCCCGGAAAGACCGCGTCTTTATCCTCTCTGTCTTGCGAATGGCGTCATCCAGGTAAGAGGCCACGTGCGGGTCCTCACTACTCACGTAGAACCTGACAGTCTCTTTGTTGGGCCTGTTTGATCAGCCCAATAAAGAGACTTTTGCCCAGCGCTGGGGGCTATAAATACCCTCTCTCATAAGAGGGTCAGGTATTCATTCATTCACACTTATATTTATACTTGCTTGCTCATTCAGTCTCTCACTTTGTCATCGGAGTGTCTTGCAGGTACCCCCTCCCATCTCCTTCAAATCCAGCCCGAAGCCAATTGTGACGGTCCAACTCTGATCAGGTCAGATCAGTGGCGCCGTCTGTGAAGATCTAAGCTTCCCCATCTTCTCTCCATTCAAAAGATCAAAGCTAACAATCTTCGACTGTTATGACTGACCAAACTCAAGACAATCAGAACGCCTGTGTCGTCGATGTTAATAACAACATCACCGACAATAATGCCGGCCTCGACAATGCCGGTACCGCCGACCATAATACGGTCCCTGGCGGTAACATCCCCGAACCTTCTAACTACCGGGACGGAGCCACGAATTCTTCTTCATCAATCCCTCCTCGACTTGAAGAAGATTGACCAAACTACCCAGCCGTCCAATTCCACGAGGTCCCCGTCCCCGTCGGGGCAGACGCCACGACCAGGGCACTGTTCGCGGCGATTAACCAAACTAATTATCTCATCTCCGCTCAGGGGTAAAGACTGAGAGCACTCGAGGACGACCGAAGGCCCCTTAGAAGGCATAGAAGACCTCAATCTTCTCCCCCTCGACAAGCGGACGAACATCCCCAATCTCCCCCGCAGAGACAGAATCGGGACATCTCTCGAAGCCCGTCACCCCGACCACTCGGGCGACGACCCTTTTTTGGGAGGGAACCACTCGTCGACGCGGGAATGCGCGACTATGGACCCTCGCGACAAGAACGAAGACCTCCCGGAGACAGACACGGGGGAAACCATCAACGATCACATCGTTCGAGGAACGCTCTGCGCGATCAGGGCCATCATGACCGCCACTACATCGGGTCCCCGTCCCGCTCCCCGAAACGGAGTGACGAGGACGACCCCTGCGGTCCCTTGTCACAAGCTATCATGGAGGAGCCCGTTCCCCCGGGCATGGAGAAGCCTCCCCACTTAAAGGAGTACGACGGCATCACCGACCTAGTCGACCACATAGACGGGTTCGAAGCCATGTTGCACTACCACAACATCGGGGGACCAATCAAGTGTCGGTTGTTCCCTACGACTCTGAGGAAAGCGGCTATGGACTGGTACAAAGGTCTCGCCCCAAGGTCAATTACCTCTTGGCGAAACCTGAAGAACCAGTTCATCAGCTCGTTCACTGCTTCGCAACGACACTCGAAGACCAAAGCAACGCTCGAGGCCATCGTCCAGAAGCACGATGAGAACTTGAGAGAATTCATTAACTGCTTCAACCGGGAAGCCATCCAGGTCTCCTGCACGAACCATATGAAGAGATATTTGCTGGAGAGGGGGCTCCTCCCCGGCACCGAATTCAGAAAAGCCGTAGGCACCAAACCACCCTGGACGTTCGATGCCCTCCTCGAAAAGGCCAGGGCCTACATGGACTACGAGGAGAGAGAAGCGGCCAACAGAGCCCGTGACCCCAGAAATCGCGGATCCAGCAGCAATCCACGGCAAGACATCGCCCCTCCTCGACGAACTGGAGAAAAGAGAAGGGACGATAAACCCCGAGACGCCCGGGAACAAAGGGGACCCTCGGGGAGGCTCACAAAATACACTCTGCTTACGGCTTCCCGCGAGCGCATCTTAGCGGAGTGTGCAAGTACAGATTTCAAGGACGGCAACGTCAAACGTCCCCGTCTAGCTCCTGCCAAGCCCGAGGTGGACTGAAGCAAATACTACCAGTACCACCAGAGTCACGGACACCTGACCGAAGACTGCGTCCACCTCAAGGACGCCATCGAGACCCTCATAAAAGGGGGAAGACTTGCACAATATCGGCGAAACGAAGCTCCTCATCGGGATGCCCGTGAGACGAGGGAAGCAGAAGAGGATGCCCGACCATCTGATGAGTCGGTTCCCATCCAAACCGCATTCTCCGTCACAAGACCCGAGGACTTCCACGTCCCCGAACATTTGTAAGAACCTCTGTCTACGCACAACAGGTGGGAACACTTTCCCTCCGCCGTGGTCATCAATGGTGGAGGGTTCAATGATTTGACCATAAATTTAGCTAAAAGGAAGCTGGATGAGCTGGTCGACACGACCCCCCCTCAAACGGTGACCTTTGAAAGGGTGAGAGGAAGATCAGAGCCAATCACCTTCTACCTCGAGGAGCTCCCCGGAGGGGGGCCCAATTCAGCCATCCCTCTGCTGATAAGGGAAAGAATGGCCAACTTCGACGTACATCGCGTCCTCGTCGACGAGGGAAGTTCCGTCGACGTGATGTACAGCCAGCTGTTCCGAACCCTACAGCTCGACGACTCTCACCTTTCACCATACATGGGTTTGGACCTGCATGGCTTTAACGGCTCTGTTTACCGTGGGAATTGGTAAACAATCGCTGATCTTCCAAAAGGTTACTTATTTGGTGACTCGCAGGATCGATCAGATTGATCCTAAGACATGGTTGATTTTGGGGTTTTGACTAAGTTTGATAATGGTTAAATGACGAGAAAATAAAGAAGCTTTATGTAAATTGCATGAAGAAGAAAACTTGATAGAATAAAGAAAGGCTTGAAATGAAAGGCTTCGACTGGAAAAGTAAAGGAGAAGCAATAAAGTTCTGGAAAATAAATGACTTTGATTAATTAAAGTGGTGTTTCACACATACATTCTCAACAATTCTTTCTCTCACGCTGGGTACTCGAATCTATATGAGTAACTTATATATAATTGTGAACACACGCGAAAAACTGCGTGAACTACTAATATTTATACTAAACACATCCCAAGTAACCGTCGGGCAGTTACGCTGCTTCGAGATGACTCCACTTGGCACGTTCACAGCGTTCGACGCTCCAGATCTTGGCACGTTTCACTTGGTAACCGCTGGGAACCGTTTTCCCTCCAAACGTTTGAATCTCAAACTGTTCCACTCTGAACAATCGAACACCTTCGTCGAGAAGCACCTTCGACGTCGAAGGCAACAAGATTCCTACTTAGAAGAAATTCTCTAAGTACATTGCCATCTTTTGATGAGCATTTCGATAGACCCAGCTGGTCGAAACCATCCTTCAGCTTTAATGGCTTATATTAATAAAAACAAGGGTGTCGAATTTAGGAGCCAACAAATTGCCCCCCAAGAATGCCTTATTTCGACTCTGAAAAGAAAAAGGCATTCTTTGAAATTCCATTCGACACCTGTCTTTTCATTCTTAGCCACAAATTAAACTGTGCACTTTTTGTCTTCTACCAACCACTGACAATCCCAAGAAAAAGCCATCATTTCATCCGTACCTAAGACGTCACCTCAGTACAGCGTTCAGCGTGCCCAATGTCTTTTCACAAATTGTCATCATGACAATTTCCCAAAAACGAGGGCGCACGCTGCACCTTTTCATTTCTGCAGAACGGCTATATCAACGGGGGAACGCCACGTGTCCCACTATCTTCTGCAACATTAAATGGCCTCGAATTTGGGGATTTCCAAACCACTATAAATAGCGCTAAGTACCCATTGTGGGACTTTTTCACGCTATTCTGCATTCAAACTTCCTTGTTGAACACAAAATCTCTGCAAACTTGCAAACACCTTGTTCT
Source organism: Vicia faba (assembly GCA_948472305.1). Taxonomy (NCBI): domain Eukaryota; kingdom Viridiplantae; phylum Streptophyta; class Magnoliopsida; order Fabales; family Fabaceae; genus Vicia; species Vicia faba. The sequence goes on from OX451741.1 coordinate 494,484,245, forward strand.
TCACTTCATCTTCAACCTTAACTCAACAATGGCCTCAGGTTCCTCTACCGCTCCTAGTTCTAACATCCCTTCCAGAAATGCTAAACCCAAGATCTTCTTAACTGTCCCCATAGTTACCCCTACAGGCCAACGAAGGGTTCCTGAACCCCTAGCAACTGCTGAGCGTGAAGCTTATTCACACCAACTAATGATTCCGGTTGGATACTCCAACCAAATCTTCGCCATGTCTGCCCCGTTGTCCCCATGCATCGATGAAGCCATGAAGATCAAAAGCTTCTTTCCAGTGCTTGAAAAGCTCAAACTTGTTGGGTGCTCTAAAAAAGATGCAGAGGACAACGAAGATCCCGCTAAGGAGAAGATAGATCTTCGCTTCTTCAATAGGGGTGTTAGGGCTTTCAGGTCTAGCTCTAGCCTCACTCCTGACTACAGTGCTTGGCTAGAAAAATTGGAAAAAAGCCAAGCTTCGATCTGGAAGGACTTGGGGATATACGACCTAGTTATGCTGTCGAAGACGGGTCTCAACTACTCCCCTGAGATGCTGATAGCCTCCTTGCTTTTCTGGGATTACACTCATTTCACTTTCCACCTTCCTTGTGGAATGCTAACACCCACGCTTTTCGACGTGGCTGCCATCACTGGCCTTCGACCCACTGGGGATTATTTCGACCCAGAGGAAATGTCGGAGGATCAGATTGGATTCTCAGCTACGAAACCCACCTATACCACCTATATCAACCATTACCATGATAAGTCGACAGCCACTGTGACGGATGTAGAGCATATCGCGTTTCTAGCCCTATGGATGTCACGCTTTGTGTTCTGTACAAAGTCTTTACAGGTGACAAAAAAGATGGTCACCCTCGCCACCCAGCTTCACCATGGCCAAAATATTTGTTTGGCAGAATTAATCTTGGCGAATCTGTACGAGTCGATCAGCAGCGGAGCGACTCTGTTGAAGATCATCGAGAATAGAGCCAGTCTGTTGCTTGCAGGACCTTTTTGGCTACTTCAGCTGTGGCTCAATGCCACTTTCGAGTCTTTCTTACCTCAGAAGACTCAAATAAATGAGCAAGCCCCTGAGATAGCGAATAGGCGTATCGAAGGCACCAGATTAGCTCTACTGACCCCGACTGAAGATGGGCTGGAGCTTCAACAGACTTTTGCAAACTTCGTCTTGATGTTTGCCAGAAGAAAAGAATTTGCTTCGACCATGGCTCCCTTCGCTCGACGAAAGGTTGGTCCAGAATGGTTCACCAGGCCCCATCCCAAGTCGTCAGGTGACCCTCAGGTCGAAGAACACACAATAATGTGGGAAGCATTTCTCACACCTAGAATAATGCCACTGCGCTTTAAAAGCTCCAAGACTCACTTGAGCTTGATCGCGTATCAACCAAACTTGGTCTCTCGACAGTTTGGTATCATTCAATCACTTTCTTCTCCTATTTTTCCTAGGGAGAAATCCATGTTATATTTTTGCAATGACTATACTGAAGATGCTGCCACCAAGCATATTGGCAGGTATGCAGGTCGAACAGTACTTTCACTGTTCGATTATCAACTTAACTTCCTCTGCTCACCATCCTTCGAAGACTGGTGGAGGAGTTACTATGTTGAAGAGTTCTTCGACGAGAAAGACTTTGTGGATGAACTTCAGAAGTCTTTCGTTCTAGTCCTGGAAAAAATAAAGAAATGTAAGTTCACTCTCCAAATTATTTTGTCTTTCCATTTCGACTGGTAGCCTGTTAATTATAACTTGTCTTCTTTCAGTTGTTCGAAAGCCTGCAGCCAAGAAAGCTGCAGAAGGCCATCAGGGAGGAGGTCCCTTGACAAAGCCTCCACCACCGGCGAAAACTATAGCACCGGCGAAAACTACAACAAGCCACCAGGGGGAAGGTCCTTCGAAAAAAACTTCAGCACCGGTAACCAGACTTTTATTATTTTCTTCTGGTTTTAACATTCTGACTTTCGATGTAGCGTTCCAAATCGAACTCCAATTGGTTTTTAGGCACCTTCACCCAAGAAACGACCTGCACTGACGGTCGAATCTAGGAGTGACTAAGAAGACGACTCTCCTCCCGCTCCTCTTAAAAGGCGAAAACTGAGGAAATATGTTCCTTCTCCTGAGACTCGACCCACAATCAGAATAAAGGTTGCTGGGAGAAAACCCAGGCCACCTTCAGTAATTATTGAAGAGCCAACGGAGGAGGAACTAAATGTTTTGCTCAATAAACCCGTCGAAAGCGATAATTCCAGCCATGGGGCTGAAGTTCCTCTGCAGGTAATTTCTTTGACCTTTTTTAACTCAGGTGTCGATGCTCACGTTCGATTGTGTCTCTTTCTAACCTAGAAGATTCTTCTTCTTCTATTTTCAGGAAACCACTGAAAGTTCAGCACCAAAGACTTCTGAAACACTAGACTTTGCTGAACTCAGTAGGCCACAAGAGAAGGATTTGGCGAACGATGAAGCCAATGCTGAAACAGAAGAACAACAACCAAAGGAGATTCAAGTGGTCGATCTGTCAGAGGAACAACATGACGAAGGGGATCACGCTGATGCTGGCACTGCTGAACTTCAAGTCGAAGATAGTCAGGTCGATGCAAACGCTACTCAACAGCTTCAACCCCAAGACAACGCTGCTGCAAAGGTTACCACCTCGACAAAGCATAGGTCCAAAGAAGACTTAGCACTCTTGAAGAAAACTGATCCCATTGGCTATCTGAATGCCATTATCGAGAGCAAGGGAAGTTCGTCTGATATTAGTCAGGAGGCTTCTACTCATTCGGGGAAGTCCACTGAGACTTCTCCTCTCGATGAGGCTTTGACGAAGGTCAAGGCTCAGTTCTTCAAGAAAGATTTGATGAAAGCTTTGGAGGGGGATCCTACTGCTCCGTCGTGTTTGGGAGCTATTTTGAATGCAGTCGACTTGCTCGCTGTGACTCCAGAGGTTTCGAGCTTTATCATGGAGTTATACTCTATTATTGATCAAGTCTCAGCAGACTATCAACGACAGAGGGGCTTCAACAGCCAGCTCGAAGCGTTACATGGCAAAAGTTCTTCTGCCTGGACTGCTGTAGCAGAGACGACTTCTCGAATTGCAGAGTTGTCGAAGCAAAAGGCATCTAAGCAAGAAGAAATTGATGCCATAGATCGAGACAATGCCTCCATAAAGGCGCAAATCGAAGAGTTGGAGGCCAAAATGAATGCCAATACTAAGCGCAAGGAGGAGCTTCTCTCGACTGTTTCAGACACCGAGAGTCAAGCTGAAGTTACGCGAGGCCTAGAGTTTGCTGAGAAAGCCCAAGCCTTCGATGACCAAATTTCCAAGCTTGCCCAGGAGAATGCCTTGTGCAACAAAAGACTGGAGTTGCAGCAGGCCAAGTACCTTCGACTCAAAGATTCCATCCCCTTCTGATTGACTCAGCCCTTTAACCATGTATTGTAATATGTATTTGACAATATCGCCATTTTGGCTAATTTATAAAATTTTCCATTTTGGCTATTTATGGTTAATTTAGTCGTTACCTGCTATTTATTTTGATCTCTTGGAGCATAGGTTTATACTTTTTCAAATATTTGCCATTTACTCTCAAGAGCCTTTTATCTCCACCTAACTCTTCGACTTCGTAAGCTCCACCAGAAAAAGTTTGGATAATGCTGAATGGTCCTTCCCATTTGGGTGACCATTTTCCCATGCTTCGATCCCTTCGATCCATGGGAAGAATCACCTTCCAAACTAATTCTCCAGGCGAGAATGCCTTAGGTTTCACTTTTTTATTGTAAGAGTCTTCTACTCTTTTCTTATGAATCCTTAGTAGGTCGAGAGCGCGCAGTCTTTCTTCGTCTAAATCTACTAGTTCATCTAACATCATATCCCAATAAACTTCAGAGGGGATATCATGGTGTCTCTGAACCCTTGCAGATTGAAGACAAATTTCCGCTGGCAACACTGCGTCATGACCAAAAGTTAGCCTATATGGTGTTGTACCTATAGCTTCTTTTGGGGACGTTCGACAGGCCCACAAGATCTGGTCTAACGTCTTATGCCAATTTTTCGGCTTCTTCCCAACATGCTTTTTTATCAAGCCAATCACTATTTTATTCGCTGCTTCGACTTGACCGTTTGCCTGTGCATAATAAGGCGCTGATGTTAGGAGTTTAAAGCCTATTTCCTGAGCGAATTCCTGCATCTTTCGACCGGTGAAAACTGATCCTTGATCAGTAGTTATAGTTTCAGGGATTCCAAATCTAAAGATAATGTTCTTTTGAATAAATTCAATGACATTTTCTTGGTCTACATTGACTAAAGGAATAGCTTCGATCCACTTAGTAAAATAATCAATGCCTACCAATATATACTTCTGGCTCTTTGATGATGCTGGTCGAATCTCTCCAATAAGGTCCAACGCCCATCCTCTAAAGGGCCAAGGTTTCACTATCGAGTGAAGTTCGCTGGCTGGTACATGCTGGATGCCTGTATGGACTTGACATTCTTGGCAACCCTTGGCGAACTCGACACAATCTTTCAACATGGTGGGCCAGTATAGTCCTTGTCGAAATAACAACCATTTCATCTTATGGCCTACTTGGTGAGCCCCACATGCTCCAGCGTGCGTAGTCGAAAGGGCTATGTATGCTTCAGTTTCACTTAAGCACTTTAGCAATACCCCTTCAGGCGTCTTTTTAAATAACTCATTACCCATGAGTACGTAACTCAACGCCCTATATTTTGTTTTTCGTTCTGTCGAAGCTACTGGATTTTGAAGATAATCCACAATGGGTTTCCTCCAATCTTGCTCTGACAAATTGTCTATGAACGAAATTTCGAAGTTACTTTGATCAACATACCCTAGTCTTGTCGATTCCAAGTCTGTTGGTGACAGACAAGTTGCTTTTATCTTTTCTCGAACTTCGATTGCTCTTTGTAATCTCGTTTTTGAAATTTTGTACCCAGATGCAATTTGTGCCAAATCGTTGGCTATTTGATTTTCCAATATGGGTATGTGTCGAATGTTGACCATTTCAAATTTTTTCAATAAACGATTTGCTATCACAAAGTACATAATGAGATTTTCTCTTATGCATTTATATTCTTTTGTGACTTGCTTAATGACTAACTCTGAGTCTCCCATTATTTCGATTCGAGTTGCCCCCAATTCCAACAATATCTCAAGGCCAGTAATTAGAGCTTCATACTCAGCCTCATTGTTCGAACAAGAACCTGATATCTTGTACTTGAATGTTGTTGGAATTTTTTCTGGAGAAATAGTCAAGACTCATACTCCTGTTCCATCTTTATGGCTGGAACCATCGAAGTAGAATTTCCAAGGCTCTATCTCCACATAATTAATATTCTCAACTTGAATTGAGTGGTCGACTATAAAGTCTGCCACCACTTGTCCTTTCACTGCCTTAAGAGGCATAAAGGTCAAGGAGTATTCAGTTAATGCTAGCGCCCACTTGCCAATTCGACTGTGCAAGATGGGTTTCGACAACATGTACTTGAAAACATCAAAATAAGATGAAACATACACATCAACTGGTTTTATATATTGTTTGAGCTTTGTACAAGAGAAATACAGACATAGACACAATTTTTCAACTTCGCTATATCTAGTTTCTGCATCGTTCAAAACTCTACTAAGATAGTAAATGGGTCTTTCGACTCCGTTTTCATCTTCTTGGGCTAACATGCTACCCAAAGTTTTATCGGATGCAGCTATGTACAATCTCATACTCCTGTTGTTGCAAGGAGGCACCAAAATAGGTGGCTTTGTGAGATACCCTTTGATTTTGTCGAAGGCTTCTTGTTGCTCTTGCCCCCAGTCGAACTTTTCCTTATTCAATCGAAGTAAGGGTGAAAAGGCTTGAGCTTTCCCACTTAGGTTAGATATGAATCTCCTTAAGAAATTTATCTTGCCTAACAGAGATTGCAGTTCCTTTTTGTTCGCTGGCGCTTTTGCTTCCAGAATTGCCTTCGTCTTGTTCTGATTGATTTCGATTCCTTTCTTGTGGACGACGAAGCCCAAGAAATCTCCAGCTTTTACACAGAATGCACACTTCAAAGGGTTCATCTTTAGACCATGTTCTCTCATTCTTTCGAACGATTGTCGAAGGTGGTCTATATGGTTCTTCCTGGAAACAGATTTTATAACAATGTCATCAATATATACTTGCATAAAGGTGTTAATAAAATCATGGAAGATGGAATTCATCGCTCGCTGAATATGTTGCCCCAGCGTTCTTTAGGCCAAAAGGCATCACTACCCATTCGTAAGTGCCTAAAGCCCCGGGGCATCGAAAAGCTGTTTTCGACACATCTTCTTCAGCAATGAAAATTTGATTATATCCTGAATAACCATCGAGCATACTCAGGTACTCGTAGCCAGCGGCAGAATCGACTAGCATTTCCGCCACAGGCATAGGATATTCATCTTTGGGTGTAGCAGCATTCAAATCTCTGAAATCTATGCACACCCTCAATGTACCATTTTTCTTAATCACTTGCACAATGTTTGCAATCCATTCGACATACCTCGTAACGCGTATGAATTTGCACTTCAGCAGTCTTTCGACTTCCGTTTTGATCTTCGACAGTATTTCTGGAGCGAAGCGTCTCGGACTTTGCTTGATTGGCTTCTTCCCAGGTTTGATTGGCAACTGAAGTTCTACCAATCCTCTGTCGAGACCAGGCATCTCGTCGTAATCCCATGCAAAACAGTCCTTGAACTCTTTTAACAAATGGATTACTTCCAACCTGAGTTCTGGGTCAATTTTTGCGCTAATGTAAGTTGGCTTCTTCTCTAACCCTTCGCCCAAGTTGATTTCTTCTAAAGGATCCTGCGCTAGCATCTTGATGTTATTCGCTAAGGGGTCCTTTTCGAATCCCAAAGGCTCATCGTCGTAGATGGCGTCGAGCCTTTGTTCCTGCATCCCTTCTGGCATGATATCAGGAGGTTCTGGATCGAAGTCCTTTCCAGGACCTGCAGAAGATAACTGTTGATCATTGGCCTGTGTGGCCATATATTTTACTTCGGCTTCGAGAGCCGTTATCATCTTTGTTTCGGCTACGTAAGCCGAAATTCGCTGCAATGATTGTGACTCAGTCATTTTCATTAAATTCACTTCCCCAACCAGTTGGTTGGATATCAGTTAACCCACTAAAGTCAATGTGGGACAAGTCTTCTCTGTACCATTGAAAACCATGCTCAGGGTGCAGGTATAGGGAACAAAAAGTATTTGGCGCTGGCGCCAAGTCGAAGTCAGGTGTTGGGCATGGCCCAATGTGAGCCAGGTTCTTGTCGAAGTCTGCCAGCCCTAGGTGATTTACTTCGCCCAGGTAATAGCTTTGGCCCGCTTCTATGTTTTCAACCATTCCATCAGGACGCCATAGTAGTAACCTCTGGTGCATTGATGATGGTATAGCTCCAACACCATGAATCCATTCACGGCCCAACAAAAGATTATAGTTAGGTTTGGCCGATATGACCATAAACATAGTTGGTCGAAGGATAGATCCCACCTTGATGTCCAGTTGGATCACACCCATAGTGGTCCCTATGCCGCCTTCATAATTCGACAGGACCATGTTGTGAGGCTTGATGTCCTCATCACTTTTGCCTATTTTTCTTAGCATAAAGTGAGGGATGATGTTGATGGTTTCCCCACAGTCCACCAAGATCTTATTTACTGTGGTTTCTTCGAGTTTAGCCCTTATAAATAAAGGCTTAAGGTGATTTTTCATCGCCTCTGTAGGAGGTTCGAAGAACCCATTCTGCTCTTCAGTAGCGCCATTATCCATGACGAAATAGCACACTGGCCTATGCTTGGCCATTTCTTGCTCAACTTCTCAATCGCTTGTTTCGACCTCCACCTGGCGGTTGAACTCTCTAGGCAAAACTGAGACTATGTTCACCATGATATCCAAAGTGTCATCAGACTCAGAGCCATCTTCGTTATCAGCTTCACCCTGGTTAGGCCAAACTAGCCTATTGGTTACTGGTTGTCTTTCCAGAGGCTTCCTCTGCTTTCTCTGAGGAACATTTGAACTGGTTTCTGCCTTTGGTTCATTAGCAGCTCCCCTCTCAGCTTTTCGTCGCCTCTGGTATCTCCTCCATTGAGATCGAGACATGGGATTCTTCCCTTTGTAGTTGCTTGACACCTGGGTCACTTTAGGGGTAGCACCCTGAGGCTCTTTCTTATGTGTTAAAGACGAACCTCTTGGCACTTCGAAGGAGTGCCATCTTTCCTCGCTTGGTCTCTTTCGACCAGATGTTTTGTACCATGTATCTACTGGCACATTAGTTGGAGGCCTGAAAGTCAGTGGCCTCTTTTCTTGATTTGAACCCCTTTGGGGGGTTCTTCTGGGGTCATGTCGAGTATCAACACTTTCCCTTTTTCTGTTTGCTGCTCTTACACCTTGAATATGTTCAGCAGCTTTTTTGTCGAAGATTGAACTGCATCGAGGACACAACATCACTTCTGACTTCTTTTTCTGGCATCTTTGCAGGAAATCTGCCAGATTTTCATTTTCCTGAGGGAAAGCAGTTTTGTTGGCTTGTTCTTGCCTCATGGCCTCCTCTGATGCTTTTGGTTCAGAGACTTCGACCATGTTGACATTCATGGTGTCTTTGGTGGCAAGAGTCAACTGCTTCATCTGAATCTCCAAGTCCCCTGTCTGGCCTTGAACTGCAGCCAAGTGAGAACTGGGTTTTGTTCCAGATTTTTGGGCTCCAACTGTCTCCAGCTTTGGGCTTTCGACCGCCTTTTGGACCGCTTCAATTGTCTTTCTGGATAGATTCCCAGAAAAACTGCCAAAGATTGGCATGTTGATATGGTCCTTTGAGACTTCGACCATTGTGATTCCTGGCCTCTTCGACTGGCTTCTGGCTGCCTCGATCACGTTCACCTCTGAAGGTTCAGCATAATGGGCTTCAGCCTGCAAAGGGTTGGAATCCACAGTCATGGGGGTCTTGTCAGCAAACTTCAACCTCCCTTCTTCGATAGCGTCTTACACAAGATTCCTGAAAAGAAAACATTGAGACGTTTTATGGCCCAGAAAATTATGATATTTACAAAAGCCTCTCTTCTTTCTTTGATCAAGAGGAGGCACTTTCACCCCTGGGGGTACTATCATTTGGCCATCTTTTACAAGCAAGTCAAAGATTTCATCACATTTTGTAATATCAAAACTATAAGTCTTTTTGGGGAACCTATCGTTGGTCCTTTCTGGACCCGTGGGATTTTTTCCACTTGAGGGGACTAACAGTTTGCAAGAGTATGGTGGCCCTTGTTTTAGTTCCGCTAAATCGACCTCGCCTTCTTCAACGGTTATAGTTTCGTCGAAGGTTTCTGGATCTTCGTCATCCATCTCGACATATGCTATCCTCTCTCTTTTATGAGTTTTCGTTGCCTTGGCTTTTTCAGCTTTAAGGCGTTCTACCTGTCGAACTCTATTGGCCAATTGGGCCATGTCTCTCAGGTATTGAGTGTCTAACTTCTTCCTAATGGAATAATCTAAGCCGCCTGCGGCTATTTCGACTAACTCATGTTCTGGCACTTGTGTAAAGCATCTTGCTTTGAGAAACCTAAACCTATTTAGATATTCGTCTATAGGTTCAGTGAAACGTCTCTTTACACTGGCCAATTCTTTCAGGCTTATCTTGGTTTATCCCATGTAGAATTGCTCATGGAACAATCTCTCCAACTGGGTCCAATGATGGATCGAATTGGGGGGGAGAGTTGTAAACCAAGTAAATGCGTTCTTTGTTAAAGAACTTGGGAAGTACTTAATCCTCAGGTTTTCGTTGTTTGAAATATCTCCTGCTTCGATCAAGTATCTCGCCACATGTTCGACAATAGATTCTGTCGTGTCCCCAGAGAATTTAGTGAACTTAGGGACTTTACATCTAGAAGGTAAGTCTGTTTGTAACACGTATTCTGACAGTGGGGATGTGAAGTTGGGCCTACGAAAGCCCATGTTCATCCCATTCTGCGTCATGATTCTTTCGATCATGGCTGCCAGATTATTTTCCAAACCCATGTTTTGGTATTGGATGTGCTGAACCACTTCGTTAGCATTTTGGTTTCTGTTAATTAACCTTACCTCTGGGGCTATAACCCTAGGTTCTTCGACAGGCTGCTCCAATCGTGCCCTAAGGTTTTCTTCGACAGGCTGCTGGACTTGGTTGATAGTGGTTTCTTCCTCTAAGAGTATACCTTGGTTTCCCCTTATTTGCGCCCTTTGGGGCTGTCGAATAGGTTGGGGTACTCCAAAGAAATCAGCCAGACGCGTCATTTGCGCTGTCATCTGCTGATTCGATTGGGTGGTGTTTTGTATTAGAGGATTCAGCATTGTACTTAAAGTTTGTGCCAACATTTGAACCATATCATGGTTGCTTTCGTCCATTTGTTGCCTCAAGACTGCTGTCGAGGCATTTGTAAGGCCATGTGCTACTTGGGACGTTCCTCCTAAGAGTTGGGTCCTACTTCTGTTCGCCATACCTACTCCAGAACCTTGGAGTGGCGAAGAGGCACTCACTAAAGGGTCTGAAAAAGTGGACGCAGCGTTCGTCAGGCTAGCCAATTCAGAAGTTGGTATGCCATAGAGTGGTTCTCGATTTTGACCGCCTGTCATAAATCCTGGGGGAACATAAGGCCTTGTTCCTGGATTTCCCCTTGGTGGGGGAGTTCCTAAAGGCACTCTGGGGCCAGTGAACGGAGGTAATGGCCCCGTTGTTGTGACCGTTACTGCTGGTGTTGAACCAGCGGTTATCGCTTCACTTACGGTTGGGATAACCGTTGTTCCCACATTCGTTTGTGGGATTTCGTTATTGTTTGGCGGATTCGCCATCGCTTCTCTTCTTCTGGCAGTATTGGTATTGTTAGTGTATATTCTACCACTTCTCAATAACATGCAATACTTCTCGAAAAAGATGATATTTTGTATAAAAAGGTTAAACTTCAAAATCAACACAAGGTTCCACCAGGTGTGCCAATTTGTTTACCGTGGGAATTGGTAAACAATCGCTGATCTTCCAAAAGGTTACTTATTTGGTGACTCGCAGGATCGGTCAGATTGATCCTAAGACATGGTTGATTTTGGGGTTTTGACTAAGTTTGATAATGGTTAAATGACGAGAAAATAAAGAAGCTTTATGTAAATTGCATGAAGAAGAAAACTTGATAGAATGAAGAAAGGCTTGAAATGAAAGGCTTCGACTGGAAAAGTAAAGGAGAAGCAATAAAGTTCTGGAAAATAAATGACTTTGATTAATTAAAGTGGTGTTTCACACATACATTCTCAACAATTCTTTCTCTCACGCTGGGTACTCGAATCTATATGAGTAACTTGTATATAATTGTGAACACACGCGAAAAACTGCGTGAACTACTAATATTTATACTAAACACATCCCAAGTAACCGTCGGGCAGTTACGCTGCTTCGAGATGACTCCACTTGGCACGTTCACAGCGTTCGACGCTCCAGATCTTGGCACGTTGCACTTGGTAACCGCTGGGAACCGTTTTCCCTCCAAACGTTTGAATCTCAAACCGTTCCACTCTGAACAATCGAACACCTTCGTCGAGAAGCACCTTCGACATCGAAGGCAACAAGATTCCTACTTAGAAGAAATTCTCTAAGTACATTGCCATCTTTTGATGAGCATTTCGACAGACCCAGCTGGTCGAAACCATCCTTCAGCTTTAATGGCTTATATTAATAAAAACAAGGGTGTCGAATTTAGGAGCCAACAGGCTCGACCTCCAAGCCTTGGGGATACGTCGAGCTCATGGTCATGTTCGGCGAGGATACTACTATGAGGAAAGTCAAGGTGCGCTTCCTTGTCATTGATTGCCCCTCCCTCTACAACTGCATTCTGGGAAGGCCGACACTGGCAGAGCTGACCACAGTGCCCTCCACCGTCCATTTAAAAATGAAGTTTTACACCAAGAGGGCACGGGTTGCCACTATCCAAGGTGACATGGCAGTTGCCCGAAGGTGTTTTAACGCGGCATCCAAGGGACACAACACGCTCTACACCAGCACAAGGCCCGCCAAGAAAGATGCAACTACACGACCAGAACCTCAGCGGTTAGAGCCCGTCAGAGTAGAAGAACAAAGAGCCCCTCCAAAGGTCGACTCGATATCCCTAGAAACTCGCTTCGACCAGGACGAGCCTCCCAGCGGAGAGCAAGTCCCCCTCCGACCAATTCCGGACGGGGACTTCAAGCTCGTCCCCCTCAGTGAAGACCCAAGCAGAGAAGTAAAGATTGGCACCAGACTCCCCGACTTGGAGAGGAAGAAGGTCAAGGTTTAATTGAGGGAGAATGCAGATCTGTTCGCATGGAGAACTGCGGAGATGCCCGATCTCGACCCTGAGGTCGCCTGTCATCAACTCGCCATTGATCCAGCCGCTAGGGAGATAGTACAATGTAGACGTAAGCAGTCTCTGGAGAAAGCGGAGGCTGCTGAAAAAGCTGTAAAAGACCTCTTAGAGGAAAATTTTATTTCTGAAGCCCGGTATTCAACTTGGCTGTCAAATGTTGTACTTGTCAAGAAAAATAATGGAAAATGGCGAATGTGCGTTGACTACACCGATCTTAACTGGGCATGCCCCAAAGATGCATTTCCTTTACCCAATATTGATATGCTGGTCGATAACTCGGTCGACTATAAAATTATATCGTTTATGGACGCCTATTCGGGCTACAACCAAATCCCAATGGAAATAGGCGACAAACACTGCACCGCTTTCATGACTAGCTCGGGAAACTATTACTACAACGTAATGCCCTTCGGTCTAAAAAACGCAGGAGCAACGTACCAGTGAATGATGAACAAAGTCTTCTGCAACCAAATAGGGGATATGCTCGAAGTATACATGGACAACATGATCATTAAGTCCCGAGCAGACACCGACCATGCCGCTTATCTCAGGGAATTCTTTGTCCAGGCAAGGCAATGCAAAATGAGGTTTAGCTCCGAGAAATGCACGTTCGGGGTCAAGGCGGGCAAGTTCCTCGGCTTCTACTTAACAAAACGAGGAATCAAAGTCAACCCTGACAAGTGTCGGTATTTCTCTGACCTCCCCACACCTACGTCGAAAAAATCCATACAAGTCTTGAATGGCATGCTCACCTCACTATCTCGTTTCGTTGCAAAATCCGCTCAATACGCCCTCCCTTTCTTCAAGCTTCTTCGTAAGGAAGCGGCCTTTGAATGGAATGAGGAATGCGAGCAGGCGTTGCTCCATCTTAAATAAAGTCTCTCGCAGCCGCCCGTGTTATCACGACCAGTTGACGGGGAAACCTTGTTTCTATACCTAGCCGTCTCGGTCAAAGCCGTCAGCGAACCCATTTATTTCACGAGCAAGGCGCTTCGAGGGCCCGGGGTTAGATACCAACAGATAGAAAAGGTGGCTCTGGCCCTCGTCAATGCAGCAAGAAGGCTCAGGCACTATTTCCTCGCGCACACGATCGTGGTGCAAACGGACCAGCCCGTGAAACAGCTCCTAGGTCGACCGAACATGGCGGGTCAAATGTTAAAGTGGTCTTTGGAATTTTCTGAATTCGAATTCTAATACGAGAGCAGGAAGGCCCTAAAGGCACAAGCTCTGGCCGATTTTGTCGCTGAGATGACCGCTCATAACCCCCCCTCGGGGAAAGAGTACAAGTGGATCATCTTCGTCGACAGAGCTTCCAACTCGACCGGGAGCGGTGCGGGAATCCTCCTAGAGAACGAGGAAGGTGTGGTAGTCGAGCATTCGCTCACCCTCTCCTTTCCCACCTCGAACAACCAGGTGGAATACAAGGCCCTGCTTGCAGGTCTACGACTGGCCGAGGATTTAGGCGCCCGTGAGATACAAATCTTTACCGACTCTCAACTCATCGCGTCCCAAGTCCAAGGTGAATACCAAGCTAAGAACAATAGCCTCATCGAATATCTGAACTTGGTCAGAGAGCATATGAAAAGGTTCGACCGGGCAGAAATTTTGCACGTACCACGCAAGCAAAACACAAGAGCCGATATACTTTTGAAGCTCGCAAGCACGAAAAAGAAAGGCGGAAACAAATCCGTCATACAAGAGTCGCTATCTCGACCGAGCATCAAAAAATCCACGACTCTACTCGAGGTGAACGCCCTCGGAGACCTCTCGTACTGGATGACCCCGGTCTTCAACTTCCTAACGAAGGGGGAACTCCCCCTGGACCAAAGAAAAGCATCTGTGACCAAACGATGAGCATGCTCCTACGTGGTAGTCGAGCATAAATTATATCGTAGGGGATTTTTCATCCCACTCTTGAAGTGTATCAAAGAATCTGCGGTCCCGGAGATATTACGGGAAATGCACGAAGGGATCAATGCCCAACACATCGGCAGCAAGTCCTTGGCGAGGAAGGCGCTGTGAGCGGGGTATTACTGGCCAATAATGCAGCAAGACGCTAAAGACCACATTAAGAGGTGTGACAAATGCCAAAGGCATGCCGACATCCACCTCGCCCCACCACACGAGCTAAACATATTATCATCCCCGTGGCTATTTTCCTGGTGGGGAATGGACATCCTCGGACCATTCGTGCAAGGGACGTACCAAAACAAATTCCTAATCGTGGTCGTAGATTATTTTACAAAGTGGATAGAGGCCGAAGCCCTCGCAAAAATCACTTCGCACAACATCCTCCGCTTCTATAAACGAAACGTGCTCGTCCGGTTCGAAATCCTGCAGGCACTCGTCACAAATAACGGTACCCAATTCACCGACTAAAGCTTTCAAAGCTTCATTGCCAAACTCGGCGCCAAACAACATTTCACCTCAGTCGAGCATCCCCAAACTAACGGGTAAGCCGAGGCCGCGAACAGGGTCATCTTGCGAGGACTCAAGTGCAAGTTAGGCGAAGAAAAGAGGGGATGGGTTGAAGAACTACATAGTGTTCTGTGGGATTACCGTATGACGCCCCATTCGATGATGGGTGAGACCCCATTCCGACTGACCTACGACACTGAGGAAGTCATCCCAGTAGAGATCATAGAGCCATCTAGGTGAACTGAGATGCCTCTCGACAAGGAGATGAACGACGAGGCTCTGAGAGACGAGCTCGACCTTGTCGAAGAAATCCGATCAGGAGCAGCCCTGCGCGAGGCCACTCTGAAACAGCAGGTAACCCTATGCCACGACAGCAAGGTCATAAGACGTGAATTTCAGATCGACAGCCTAGTCTTGTGTAGAAACCAGGAAGATTCCCGCGAAGGAAAATTGGCCGTAAACTGGGAGGGACCTTATCGCGTCCAGGGAGCTACGAGCACCGAAGCGTATTATCTCGAGCAATTAAACGGAGAATCGTTACCACGACCCTGGAATGTTGTGAAGCTAAAACAATATTATAACTAAAGCCCTCGCCTGTTGGAGGACTTTCACCGTCGAATTTCTACCTTCAGTCGACGAAGGGAAAAGCTCGACCACGTAGGCGAGTCGAGGTACGGACCCGACCTACTAACCAACGAGGGCATATTATTGTTCATTCTGATGAACCAAACGTACATGCCCGACAGGGACACCTTGATCGAGCTTCACTGTTAAAGTACCCCACATGGCAGAACACCCAACTCGCGATGGGCAGTTCATGCCATGGGCGTAGGATCCCAATCGCGATCATACGCCTGACACGCAGATTTCCACTTCGTGCATTCGACACATTTCGAAACACGTCGAACTGACATAAGGGTCGAACGAATATCTCCATACAAACACAAACTTCGTCAAAAATTCATCACCAAGATAACAGTCAGGCATATACATCAAATATTATTAGATAACTGTAAACAAAGCATCCATCGAATAGGAAGTCATAAACAAAGATCAATAATATGTCGACCATAAGGGCCGATGTTGTCCAAAATTACAGTCCAAGCACGACGGCCATAAAACTAAAAGAATAAAGGCGGGAACGCAGGCCCCAAAAACAACAACGGGCACGCAGGCCCAAACACCAATAAAAGCATCAATCACTCCCCGGAGTACCAACGTTAACGTCAGGAGAGTCAGGAGGAGGCACAACCCGACCATCAATAATCTAGGATAGAACCCCAGTCCCTTCGATATTCAAACCCGGATTTAGCACAAACAGTTGATTCACCGCAGACTCAAAGCCATCGGCCAGAGCGCCAACACAGTTCGACTCCAGAAGTTGAATGCGGGTGATGAAGTCGGAACGTGTGCGTAAGTCGGCCATCCCATCAGGCTCGTCCTTCGCGGGCGACATAATAGCCTTCGGGTCTTCAACGTCTCTCGACAGCCGTTGGTTGTCACTCTCCAGCCGCTCCTTATCAAGCTGAAGGCAGTCTTTTTCCTCAAGAGCTCTGTCGGCCCTTTCCTTCTCCCCTGACAACACGTCAGACTACTCACAAAAATTTCCTCAGAGCATTTGAGAGCAGCCTTCAGTTTGCAGGATTTGGCCACAAGATTCGCCTTCTCCGACTCTAGCTCCTTGACCTGATCCAAGGAGTCCGACCCTTCGCCCGCGAGGATAACTGCCATCTCGGCCATTTTCACCACCCGACCATGCTGGCAGCGAGGTGTTTCCTCCGACCTTCCTTGTCGAGCCACCTGATGATATCGGCCTCGTTGTCAGATACGGACAAGGGAAACCCCTCGAAGAAATCCTTTTCCACAAAGCAAGGTCGTTGGCTGAAGGCCCAGGCACCCATCCCTCCATCGATCACTTCGACCCAATCATCTGGTCGACTTCGTTTCTTGCTAATCAAAGCAGATTGGCGCTCGGTGCCCGGGGAACCCGAGGACCCACTAGATCCTTCCCTGCCCGACTCAGGGGGCGGGCCCATTCGTGTGGCTTGTTGCGGCTTCACCAACCTCTTGTTGATCTTCTTGTCTTGAGTCAGCTTCAGCAACCTCTCGCGACGCTCCCCCATGTGACCTGCAAAGGAAGTGTACTTGGGTTAGCCACATTGAAGAAAACAAATAAAGAGGAATATCAATAGAGCAAAGCAAGAAACCTAAGAGCTCTACGGCCTGCCCGTAAGACTGGCATTCGACGAGCCCCTTGGTGTTGATCGGACGGGCCTCGAACGTCGGCTTTCCATCGTCATCAAGAACGTCGTCCCCTTCCCTCGTAACCCACCGAGCAGGGAATAATCCATCGACAAACTTGTTCAGGATGCCATAAGCTTCCTCGTCCTCAACGCTCATACCGCCAGTAGGAGTGCGGTAGTATCCAGGTCCATGGTCGTAGTGGCCCGAACACCAGTGGATAGGAAACTTTGAGACTTTCTCAATCTCGGGGTTACCCTTAGCCTCCAAACACGGCGCCCCGTCCTCGTCCACCACAACAGCCGGTTCGAACAGTGAATCCACGACTGTCTGGATAGACGGTTACAAAATATACCACTTATCCTTGAAATCTCGCACATAATCCATATACATCCTAAACAATCTCTTCGACTGCTTAAGGGACACCCAAATGTGCTTCTTTCCTCGGGACTGCCGTTGCAGGTGAAAAACCCTGAAGAACAGGGGAATCGTTGCCCCGATCCTCAGAAAGCGACAGGTGAGTTCGAATGCCCGGATAAAGGTGATCGCGTTAGGATGAATCTGGGAAGGGGCCAGGTTCAAGTGATTGAACACTCCCACCTGGAAGTCGTTGAAAGGTAACCGGAGCCTGAGATCTTTAAATACGATCTCGTACATGGGAAAGGTGTACTGTGTAAACTCCGAGCAGATGCGGGCATCCCTCGACGACCTCATGATCTTAAAGTTCCTCCGAAATCCCTCTTGTCCGCCTCCATACTCAACGACCGTGTAAGCTTGTCTACCGGTATAGCTATAGATCGAAGCTATTCCCTGGGGTTCTGCACCAACCCAGTCCAGAGTAAGGTCGTCGACGATGTCGACCAGATTCATGCTTTCGTCGGCAGTGCTTGTTTCCTCAGTATCATTACGCTCCAAGGACTCAGGAATATCAGCCATTTACCTGCAAAGTACAGCAAATCGGTGAATTCGACAACAAATCTTCTTTTCCGCCACACAGATGGGGAGAAGTAAGCAACACTCAGACCGAGTCAACGACCATTCGTACGAAATACGGGGAACACGTGGACCTCGGCCAAACACTGACCTTAACGACAGACGTATATCAATCATAAATGTCACGAGCATAACATGAATATCATGAGAAAAGTATGAATCCCACGACCAAGTTCATAACATTGCTAGCCAGATACAAGAATACCACGGGGAAAACTAGCCTACATACTAACGAAAGGATGAATCCCCCGACCAAGTTCATAAATCTAAGCCAAACGCATAAATATCACGGGCACGATCGTAAACCGTATGCCTAAACTTATGAATTCCACGGGCATGATCATGAATCAGACGCCTAGAGTGCTTGAATTTCTCGGGCACAATCCCCAGACACGAAATTCTACTACTAAACACCATCAAAATCTATCTACAACATGAGATATCAAAGAAAAGGAACACTTACTTGGAAGAAGAGTGAGAAGCGACGGTTGTGGAGATGAACACACGGAAAACAGCGCGGTGGTCTCAACAACACTAGGAAAACACGCGATGTTGAAGGTAGAGAAAATATGAGAATGTGAAGATGTGAAAACAAACTATGGGCCCTGAAGCCCTATTTATAGAGATGACGTGGAATATGGAACGTCGCGTCGGGGAATCACAAACCGCCTTCATCCTCGACACCTACTCGCGTAGACAATGATGACCCTACTCCCTAGGCCGCTATTGTGGTTTCCAAGAGCCACGCCACGTGTCTGGCTAGTGTACCACCACCTCCCCGCGAGTGCTCCTCGAACACTCCTCGACCTCTGCACGGAGCAAATCACGAACCAGGCGACGTCTCACATCCACGATTGAAAACCCCCCGTGTCGCGCAAGCGAGTCTCGCGAAGGAGAAAACTTGAATCAAGTCATAACTCCCGTACCAGGAGCAACGACTTGGAGGGCTCCTGTTCTGGACTAGGCCTGCCCTTGGTCCAACCACCAGTGAGGCCCAATCCAGGCTTGCCAACCTACTGCGCTGAGCGGTGTACCCATCGAGCATACCCCGATCATATGTATCTGGTCGGCCATGATTGCATCCCGCTGGTGCTCGCGAAGAATGTCTCCGACGAGCACGTGCTCCCTCCGAGCATCCTCCTTGTAGGGCTGACTTTTGACCTCTCCGGATTGCGCGGAGTCTTCATGGTCCCGAAAAGACCGCATCTTTATCCTCCCTGTCTTGCGGAGGGCGTCATCCAGGTAGGGGGCCACGTGCGGGTCCCCACTACTCACGTAGAACCTGGCAGTCTCTTTGTTGAGCCTGTTTGATCAGCCTAATAAAGAGACTTTGGCCCAGCGCTGGGGGATATAAATATCCTCTCTCATGAGAGAGTCAGATATTCATTCATTCACACCTACATTCATACTTGCTTGCTCATTCTGTCTCTCACTTTGTCATCGGAGTGTCTTGGAGGTACCCCGTCTTCTTCAAATCCAGCCCAAAGTCAGCTGTGACGGTTCAACTCTGATCAGGTCAGATCAATTTTTTTTATAGTATTTGGTGTTGCGCCGGTATGCAAATTTGCTGGATAATGTTTGTCATGCAAATGCATTTGGTTTAGTTTATTTTAAACTACTTTTGTTATATTTGAATTATATGTACCATTTCGAGTTGTATTTGCTTTATTTTTCATTTTATATATATTTGGCTAAATAAAAATAAATCAATATTAAACCAATTTAGTGGAATGGGAAAACCGATTCACCCTTTTTAGTTATTCAGATTGGTTTAGTTATTTTATTAATTGGGCTAACTCTTAAAATGTTGAATAATTTGGTTATTAATTTGGGTGGCTTCGTTTTGCCGCTCTTTAATGTTTTCAGGCTTTGTTTGAGAATTCGTAGAGAAAGACAGATGAGAGTTCTAAAAAAAGAGAAGAATAATGGAAAGAATTGAAAATTTTGGTTTGGAGAATTTTGCAGAGTTTATTTTTATTTACAATACAAAACTTTTAGAGATTGGAAGAATTCAAAAAAAAAAAAATTGGATGAATATTTTAAAAGGTTTTAAAGGACTTACATAAATTTTTCAAATACATTTATGTTATAATATTCTAAAAATTAAAATTATAATGATGATAAAAATTCATTTATCAATTTATACAAAAGCACAATTTCAAAAAATTATAAATTTTTTCTATTTTTTGTTTTTACAAATTTCTTTCCTCAAAGTCCTATTTTTCTCCCTTCTAAACTCTCAAATAAATCCTTAGACTATGTTTGAGAGTTAGGAGGAGAGGAGAAGGAAAGATTTCTAAAAAGTGATTTTTTTTAAAAATGTAAGAAAATATTTGATATTTTTTAAAAGAATGATTTTGTATTGAATGATAAAAGAGTTTATATCATTACTATATTTTTAATTTTTATAATACTATAACAAAATAAAATATATTTGAAAATTTTATGTTAGCCTTCCATAGTCCTTCAAAACTCTCTTTCAATACAAATTTTGAGTTCCCCCAAATTAGAGAAAAACGGGTTGGTGTTATGAATAAAAGCAAACCCTCCAAAAATTTCTCATTCAAAATCCTTCAACTCTTTCCACTAAATTCGTCTCTTTTTTGAAAGTATTTTCCTCCCCCTCCCTCCAAAGTTCCAAACAGACTCTTAGTGTTTAGATTCTAAAATAAAAAATCTAAAGAAAAGAGGTGTGTATGGTGTTGTCAGTAAATTTAACAGTAAGCAATCATAATGAACAATGATGAATCTTGTAAACAAGCATCGTGAACATTTTAAATATGTCGTTAAATCATATCAAATTTCAACAACATAATATATCAACAATACCAATTATTCCTGTAAAACACGTTTGGATCATCTTTTAGAAGTTAATATAGTGAGGTTGCAATTGTATCTTCCCTTACCTCTTTTAAGTTTCTAGCATTTATTATTTTTCTATCACATTAGTGCATAATTGTATTGATTGTATTCCATATAAATTAGATTTTTCTTATAGATATTTAATGTATAAGCTTAGGTATGTGGTGCATCAATTTTATTAAAGTATCATGAATTTAATTGTGTCTTGATAAAACATATATGCTAAGAGTTTTGAAATAGCTTTGTTTAAAGCTACTTGAGTTGACTTGTGATTGACTTTCATTAGAACCAATAAAATGTATAGTGAATATATATATTATTTTATATGGATTAATTTATTGAGATGCTTCTTAGCTCTCTTGTTTTTTTTTACTTCCACGCTTTTTAAAATCTTTGATTTCTTACATGTGACCTAAAATATTTTTGAAATTGTCTTATAGGAAAAAGAGTTTATTCAACCCCCTCCCCTTCTATATCTCTTCGTGTCCATATTTTAATCCAACAATTGATATCATAGTTTAATTTTTGATCAAAGTCTTGTGAATCCAAAAGCTGAGGATATGGTTCCTTTGATTCTAGACGAGTTTTTCTAATCGTTAGGAACTTTATGAAATTAAATGAATTCCAATGAAATTACATTAATTTACTAATGCCTAATTATTCATTATAATTCATTACATAGATTAATTCAAAGGAAAACCTGGCTAGTATGTTCTTCAAATATTAATTGTATTTAAGATATTCGCTAAGTTTTGATTCATCCAAGATAAAACTAACAACATTTTGAGGTGTGGGCAGTTTGTATTTGACACCATATTTTGAAGGATGTTACAAATTGATCCTAAGTAAATATGGACGTACATTCACACTATTATGCTGTAAGTTTTATGAGATAAAAGAAAGAAACAAAAACATCTTTTAAGTGACCTATTCTTCTAAAGTTGTCGTAAAAAGAAGATGAAGGTAATTTTATGACTATTGATAATGATTCTTTGAAGTTTCAATAATTATAAAAGATTCAAGGATAAAAGTTTACTCCCTAAAGTGCTAATCAATCTTCAAAGAGTTAAATTAGTTATTCGGGATTGATAAGTTACGTCGATCAATGATAATCAAACTATTATCATTCTAAGTTTATTTGAAGTCTTATGAAGGAGAGTCTGATAGTATTTTTCAGACGTAAAGGAAGTTGTATCCAATTACTATATGAATGTTTGTACTTTAAAGCTTAGGTTAATCTTGTTATTGATGATGAATAGTTCTTGTGTGCAGCAAGTTAATCCTAGATCGTATAAATTGGTATGGTCGTTCCAATCCTTCTTTATTTATTTTTTGTATACATAGTTGTAATTATTCTACTTGTCTATGTGAGTTGTGTGATTGAAACATGTATGCATATGTGATGTGTTTGTGCATTTCATGCCTTAATCATTTATTCGTTAAATGTATCGGTTTACTTTTTATTTCGTCAGTTCATTGTATTCATATGCATTGCTGATACATTCTTGCATCATCATTCAATTATTCTATTTTGTATCATACATTAAAATTATATTTGCATTCACATCAATGCATTTTGCATTAAAAATTCTTTAAGCATTTGTATTAAAATAAGCTCAAATTCTTTGCACTCATACATAACATCAAAATAAATTCTTCATGTGAATTAAAAGTATTTTTTTCATCGCTTAAATAAATTAAATTTGAAAATCCTAATTTTTCTTCAATATTTTTCAAAAAATTTCCTTTTGATTCAAATAAAATATTTTTTTCCTTAGCTTGTGATTCAAATCAAACCACTGAGACTTGAAAATATTTGTGGCTATTGGTTTTGATTCGAATAAAAAATAACACATGATTCGAGTCAATGACCCTTTTCTTCAAAAAAAATAGCTCGTGATTTGAATCAAGATTTGAACATGATTCGAATCACAATTTGAAAGTCACGCTTTTTTAAAATACCTATTCAATTTTTCTCAATTTTATTTTCATTTCCCCGTATCATTTCTCCAAACTTCTAAAAACCCCTGAACGAATTTTTGACATAATCATACATCATCATCATTCATTATCTCATTCTCATCAATAATCATCTATCATCATCATCTCATACTTAACCCATTTGCTCATCATCATCAATATCCTCTCACAACCCTCAAAAGAGTATCACTAACAAGCAACAAGGCAAGAGAACCGTGGTAACTTCTTCTCCTCCACTAATGCCTAAGAAATCCATAACCAAGGTTCAAGCAAGCAAGACAAATTCTGATGCAAGAATCAAGAAGAAATCATCAAAGGCTCAAACTACTGAAGCACTTCTCACAAGGTAAAACATCTTCTTCTTGAGGATAGTTTACAGGTTTACCAAGAGAAATTCCTGAACAAATATATTGACCCTAAGTTCTATGTTAATGCTTCTTATAAAATTGAATTGAGAACAAAATTTATGAAACTGTTTTCTCAAGCAAATTTATGAAACCCATCCTTAACCAACTTCCTAATGTTTTTTCTACAAACAAAAACCTTCTTATTTGCTCCTTCATATCCTCATCATAATCACCATCCCTTATCCTATCATCCTTATCCCAATATCTCGAATCTCTACCATGTTTCCCAGAGCTATGCCCAAAATCAATAAATTTCTTCTATATTATTGGTACATTTGTAAGAAAATCAGAATCACCCTTTATATCATTAGTATCACCACAACCATTGCTACTTATTTCTGAAACCACATATTAACAATCTTAAAACAACATAAACAAAATCACTTCAAAACAACAAAATGTATAATCAATAATGATTAAGCAAATATCCTATTAAGTTCCCAAATAATAAAACCCCAACTCAACCAAATGCAAAACCCCAATTCAACCAAATGCAAAACCCCAAACCAATAAAAATCATAGATTCAAACATCATTCTCACTCAACAACTTCACCTAACAACCAAACAAAAAACCACACTTAAATCTATCAAAATCCACTAACATCATTCTGAATCCCAACAACAACATGATCACTGGAGCCATTGGTAATGTGTAGATCGTGAGACCCTAACTTGATGAATATTTTCCTGAGAATTGCAAGGGTTCATATAACGCGGTGAACAAAACATGAAATCGAAATAATTTTTTGTTTCTCTGGTGGATTTCGGAAAGGTCAGAGTTGTGCATTTTTGGAGAAGTGATAAATGATTTTGAGTGTAGTTTCCGCAGTTATGCGGCGAGGGTTTCCGTCAGTCGTGGTTTTGGAGAGGTGAAATTGTGAGAATGGGTTTTGTCGTGTGAATGAGTGTTAAAAGTTATTTAGGTTAATTAATTGGAAGAAAAAAATTAAAAAGAGAGGGTAAAAAAATTGTTTTACCCTGTACCAACGGTTGGTTTGTATTACCGGTCTCTAAATGTTAACTATACCAACTCTTTTTTTACAGTCACTAAAGGTGTCTGTTGGTATATGACAAATTTCTTCTAGTGAATATACAATATCATTTACAAATACTTAATAGTAATACTGTGATGCGGTGGGAGAACTGACTTGAGGATTTTGCGTTTTATCGCAAATGTTGCGGTTAGCAAGAGTCGCCATCGACTTTTCTTTTATCCAAAAAGTAATGGTGAAAAAGCACAGGAAAGACCTCTGAGATTGTTTCTTGAGTTCGGGGGGTAGATTATTAAAAGGGAAAGTATTATCACCCTTTTCATCCATGGTTATCCATGGGCTCTTAGTTACTCGCTAGATCACTTGCTTTTGTTTGAAATTGTGTTTTTTGTGGTTTTTGAAAGTATTTTGTAAAGAGGCTATTGTTTAGGAAATCTTTGTAATGATTCTCGTTCGTAAGAATGTATACAAAGATGTTGATCTTTTGAAAATGTTTTCAATTTTGTAAGATGTTTTGAAAGTGTATGTGATTGTTTTGAAAATAGTAAGGATATTTGTTTTGAGATGGAGCAAGTAATTAGGAGCAATCTACCTACTGAAATGTCTTTCTTGTTCATTTTCTTTTCCTTTGATATTGTTATCTTACCATTGATTTGGTAAGCAACCCTATCTTTGGATGTAAATGGGACGGGCGTGGGTCATCGTATAGTCATGATTAGCAATGTTGCAAGGTATCTTAGCATTCTTTTTTGAGGGACTAAGATCATTTTGTAAGGCAACTTTGAATAGCGTCATCGAGGGACTATGATCTTGTATTTGTTTGTTTGTTTTGCTAAGATACCTTACATGCATAATATGACCATTTTTATAAGGCAACCAAGTGGAATAAACCTAGGGGTGCTTGTGTGCAAAGGGTGTCATTTTCATGCTTGTTTTTGTCTTGGATTACGGTTTTCTATTTGATTGGTTTTATTATTTCCATACAAACCCTAATTACTAGCATGTTATGTAAAAGCGATAAATTGCGTAATTTAAAGTTACTATGCTATTACAACATTTGTGAGAGGGGGTATACAATTTTTGAATGAGGATTGCAATAATATAAACCTAATTTATCTATTACAACCAAATTGAATCATTGTACAAATAATTGAAACAAATAATATGCAAGATGAATTAAATATGCAAGAAATGTAAATGCAAAGAAAGGATTTTTTTGTTTGGTTTCTTAAGAAAAGGGGTCTTGATTTTAACCTAACTAAAGAAAAAAAAGTAATTAAGTTAAATAAGAAAATTAATTAAGAAAGATTTTAATTAAGAAAAGATTTTTTTGGATGAAACCCTAAATCTATTTTAGTTGATCAAAAGGAAATAAGTTTAAAGAAAAAATATTTTTGTATTTTTTATATTTGTAAATAAAATATGGTGTCATGAAATATTTTGGTCTTTTTTATATTAAAAAATAAGTGTATTTAAATAAATAATAACCTAGTTTTATTTAAATATTTACAAGGAAATTAATAAGAGTAAATAAAGTGTGATAAATAAAATAATTTTTATGTAGAAAAATAATTAAATTATGTCAAAATATAAATCTATATCTTTTATATTTTTATGATTTTTTTGGTATTTTAGAAAATATATTTAAAAGAAAAAGAAATAAATAAATGAATGAAAATAAAAATGGGCCAGGGAGGTGCAAATATGAAACAGAGAGGCAAATGCTAGAAAAAAAACAAAGGCCCAAAGAAGTAGAGGCCCAGCGCTGCAAGAGACAAAAAAAAGTGAAAAAATGTGAGAAAATGCAAAAGGCAGCGCGCTGAGGCTCGAACCCATGACCTCTAGCAATAACGCGTGCTGCCTTACCACTGGGGTGGATGTACATCCGTTTATATAGGCAAAACCATAAATATATAAGGCAAATTGCTTTCTGAAGGCAACTTCATCTTCAACCTTGAGCCATGGCCGGACCACCTATATCTTCCTCATTTCTCCACAAAAATAGAAACTCCAAACATGAAAGTTATAGTGTTTCTTCCCACGAATTCAAATATATAACTTATGTAAACTAAATTTCAAAGATAAAAACTAATTTTGCTGGCCCTAAATTGAAACCTAATTTTCTCAGAAATTTCAAATTCAAAATTCTCTATACACAGTCAATATAAATGGAAACTATGAACATGGTTAGCTTTAGAGTCAGGATATCTACATTTTGTTTTCACAAATCAGGATCAAATGATGCTTGTATGAAGAGATAGAAGTTTGAGTTTTTACCTCTTGCAGCTGGAGTCATGAATGGAGTTTGAGTGACTTTTGAGATGGCCTGAGGATCTATTTAGTTTTTCTGGACCTCCTTGAGTGTATCCCAACTCTTACTTTGCCTTGAATGTCCCTGAATCTCTATACTCAAGTTAACCTGCAAGCTTGGTTTTTGAAAATGGTGGATAGTGATGGAGGAGTTACGGTGAGGAAACAAGGGTATGGATTGCTTTGGTATGATATTTAGAAGGTGTTTGAGTGATTAGTTTTCAAAACGCACGAGTGGAAATGAAGATCGTGAGTTTTGGTTCAGAACCGTATGTTAATGGTGCTCTTGAACATGTTTTTGGTTCTTGGATGTTTGAGGCAGTTTCAGGGCTATCTTATTCGTGTGTCAACTTGCCAATAGTGTATCTACTTATAAGCAATAGGTTTCAAGACTTGTATCAACTCAGATTTCAAAAACTCACATGTTTTGCTTGGTTACTTGTTTTTGAAGCCAAGCTAGCAAGCATGGTTTCAAGGTGAAGTCCAAAACTTGTAGGGGGTTGATACCTTTAAGCATACTTGTTATGATTGTGTGGAGTGTGTTTGTGCAGAAAAAAACCAATTCAAGGCTCAATGCAAGCTGACTTTGCATAAAGCTTGCTTTTCAAAAATGGCAATGTTGCCTTTCTCCCAAAAATGGAATTAAGTTTGTACAATGCATTGAATTCTTGGGTTAAAGCTTCCAACAGCTGTGAAATCATTTAACTATGGAGTGAAAGACAAGTTTGAGGCCTGCAAATCAAAGATTATGCAGCCTAGCATGGATTTGCATTTGTGTTCATCATGAAAATGGCCTAAATTCAAGTGACAAAATTCTAATTTCATCTCTTCGATTCTCCCTGCTCAAGAATGATCTCAAGGAGTTCTTTGACATTTTAGAAAGATTAAAATGTGATCTAAAACTCATATTTGAATTTATTTTGAAGGTTCCCCTTGGAACTATGTGAAAAATTGCCATGAAGTTAGGTCAAAAATCTGCCTAACTAGGACAAAATTTCACTAAGTTATTTTTAGTTCAAGAGCATGTATTCACAAACTTATAACTTGAGATCCAAGCTTTTTTAGGAGAAATTGTGTGAAGAAAATTTATATATTTCATGGATATCTACAACTTTCATGTTGGAAGTTTCTCTTGAATCACTTTGCATCATGATGAAAACTTGGCTCAAAGTTGTGAAAAATAAGAAATTTTCTATACTTAGAAAAATTTCTAAGTTAAGAAATTTCAACTTTTCAACATAAAATCTTAAATTCTTGATTTATTGGTGAACAAGTTTTATGTTTTGACATGTTTTGATGAATTGTGATCTTTGGCATTTGAATTTGACCAAAAAGTCAAAGTTTGACTTTTCAGTATACAGTTGACTTTTGATCAGTTAACTGAAAAATTCATCTGTCAATCTAATGGACTTATAGTGTTTTGAACCATGTCATTAGGTCAAAGTGATGCAATTGGACTCTTGATATCATGCCTTAACTCAATTGATCATCTGCTAGGTCAAAAACCAGAAATTCCCCTTTCCTAGTCAAAACCCTAATTTTGACTATTTTACCCTTTTGATGATTTGATCAAATTTATTGAGTTGTGATCCAAACTTGATGAAATGACACATATGGGTTTAGAATGTTAATTTGGGTCAAAAATTATGAAGTTTGACTGTAAATTGGCTATGGTTGACTTTTTTCCCAATACAGCTGATTTTTAGGTCAACGATTCAATTGACTGATCAAAAGTGTGATCCAAAGCTTGAAATTTGACATGAATAATCTTGGGGGTCCATAATGATCCATGAAAGTCATATGGGGCATTGGAAGTTCAAAAATCCTTGTGCAAACTCAAATTCTAATTTTCAGTCATCAGTGCTTAAGGAGGTGTCTTGAGTTGATCAACCCAAATGCAGTCTTAATCTAAAGGAGATCTTGTGAGAAAATTCTTGATAAGTAAGAGGGAAAAATTTTGGGTACAACAAATACCAACAAATCCTAAACAAAATACATCCTACTATGTGACTCCCAAACTACTCATCTTCCTTAACTTCTCCACTTGTAAGGCATTATTAGCTTCCTTCAATATCTCATGAACAATGGCGTGCACATTAGTTCTCTTTTGTACAATCTTATTGGATAGTAACTCTGATGAAAAGTCTTAGATATGCGCACAAGCAAGGACCAGACTACTCACATTCTCTTCAAGTACTTCCTATATAGTTTGTGTTAGATATTTGTGGTTGTTGGTGGATATGTGGCAGCCTTTAAACAAAGAAAGTATTGATGAAGATCGTACTTGAAAACTCAAAGCGTGTGAGTTTCATACTAACCTTTAGGATCAATTTTTCCCCATCAATTATAGTATATTAGATGCAACTGATATTAACGGCGAATTCCCTTCAAACTACTTTGAATTCCTTAATATGAATTGCACAAACACACTAAGCGTATCTTTTGATAATAGATTACAGAAAAATATTTCCTACACTTTATTCATGCATTAATAAAGTAAAGGAAAAGTGAGTAAAATTAAGCCATGCTTTACCACTATGTCAATCAATTCAAGTTCATTAGCGCTTCCAATTAATATAATTATCTCATAATTTAAACTTTCAATTAATATTTTGGAAATCTCTTAGAATTCCCCACCATTTTCAAAATATAATTAAATCTCATATTTATGAAAATATCATGGTTTCAAATAATGATATCGTACGATTTGAACTATTACTTAGTAAATTAAGTTTTCACTCATCCCCGAAAAGATTGGGAGACAAACTTTGAACCAATTATTCTTTAGAACAAGCGTGCACACCTCACACATGAAATCTTGGTACTATCAAAAGAATTATAAAAATTGACACGTTTAATATGACCTTGTGTCACGTATCCTTTTCACGAAAAATTTAAAAGTAAATCTCTTTAACTTTATGAAGCGGCCCCACTTCATTCTCGTATAGGTAAATTATATCACAAATGCACTCATAATTAAGCTTTCCAGCAAACATGTGTTATATGTCTATTAAGAAGAAAACCTCATCCTACCATATTTATTTTTATGGTCCAAGTACTTTTACTCTTCAGATGTATCTTTTGTCAAGTACTTCAATCACTCTAATAATGCACTTTCATCATTGAACTCAAGACTTGATGTTAATCAAATACGAGTTGAGTTTCCATCATTGGTGATTAATTAGATGGGTTTGTATCAGATCCCTACATGATACCTTTAACATCATATCCTTGTCAATCATTTCGTCAAATAATGACAAGATATTTCCATTTTATTAATTTTGAATATTCAAACACACACATAGATATATCTTTTATTTATTTTTTGATAGTTTAATCAACTATCAGACAACCATGACAATATAGTCATTAAATTAGTTTGTATACAAACATTTTAAATCATTCAACACTTATTATTAAACTATTTAATAACAATACGATTTAAAGATTCACTTTTACTTCAATATGCACACCACATATTTTAGTTAATGCAATAAACATGTAAAACAACAACAATAAATATGATTATCAAATTTCTCTATCTAAAACAATAATTATCATATATTTTATCATATTCAATATTTCATCATACATTCAACTATGTAAATCGTAAACACATGTCAAAATTAAATCTAAATAGTTAGATTAATTTAATTGTCTTAAATAAACTTTTATCATTGACACAAAACTTTTATCATTGACACAGAAAACATACATGCATACACTTTATTATACCACTATCAATCATTATACTTTAAATAAGATTGATTTTAAGTCACAACACTTAAATGGATTTAATATAATAAAGAAACCCATATTTTCCATTTTTAAAGATAAATCAAATGACATTGGGTCAAAACATATTAAACTCATTATAGTATATTTATTTTAAAAGTGACTAATTTCTAGAAGTTACTTCTATGCAACAAGATAATCCTTTAGTGCACTTGAACTCTTCTCTTGATTCACCTTCTTCAAGAACCTATATTCACTTTTAAAATGTTTTGGTTTGCCACAATAGAAGCAACTTCCTTTCTTTCTTTTTCTTTGTTCATTTCCATTGTTTTCATGAACATCTTCACCATCTATTTTCTATATTATCATTAGACCTTTTAGATTTTCCATCTTTCACAAAATATATTTTCTCATGAATAAATTAGTCTTTAGTATCTTCTTCTTTGTGATACTCTTTTTCTAATTGAAGGTGATTATCCAATTGCTCAAAAGATATATCCTTTTTTATGTTTCAGAGTGCTTTTTATATCCTTCCATGAAGGTGGGAATTTGTCTATTATGAAAGACAAAGTAATGGTTTCATCCATGTGCATTTTGTGTTGTTTGTAATTATTGAGAATACTTCAATTTCATGCAATTGTTCCATAACATGTCTATTATCTACCATTTTATAATTATTGAAATGGAAAACAAGAAATTTCTTCCTTGTAACATCTTCTTGCATGTACCTTGACTCTAGTTTATCCTTTAGATCTTTTGCTTTGATAAATATAGAACAAGGAGTGACATACCGTTGAGAATATGACTCATGCAAATGTATCATCATTGTCTCATTTTTGCCTCTCTTGTTTCAAGAGTGTTGATGAAGATCGTATTTGAAAATTCAAAGCGTGTGAATTTCACATTAACCTTTAAAATCAATTCGCCACCACCAATTATAGTATATTAGGTGCAATTTAGATTAACGGTTTCCTTCTCGATACTTGGAATTCTTCGCCACCACCAATTATAGTATATTGAATGCAATTTAGATTATCGGAAAATTAATGTAAGCCAGCACCTTTGAGGTAAAATCAAGTCATGTTTTACCACTATGCCAACCAATTCAATTTGTTTATTAGCGCTTCCAATTAATATAATTATCTTGTAAATTTAAACTTCGATTAATATTTTAGAAATCTCTTAGGGTTGAGTGGGGTTGTTTTTGGAGGATTCCGTTTGATATTTTAAATTTTTTTTAAAAATAATATGATTTTATATGTTAATATAGTATATTATTTTTTAAACATTTTAAAAATATGTGATCCTCCATAAACACCACATGATTCCGATAATTAATATACATCTGATCAAACCGTTATGAGTGATTGTAGGTTGACAAGATGTGAGAGAACACATATGCAAACGGGTGCAAGACTCACTCGGGATAATATCAAACCATGCACAATCTGCATATGATCCAACTAGAATAAAAGCATGTGTCATTCAACAGACATGTAGCACAGCGAGTGGCATAATCTTGCGTTAGTAGCCTGTCTATACGCTCTGAATACAATTTTGCAAAAGGATGTCGTCATTTAGTAGGAAATAGGAATGAATAAGTTAGCACGAGGTTTTATCTCCGTGTACTCAAGCTCATACTCCCATTCACCAATACTGGAAAAATGTTTATATTAATCAGTAAATAACATTAAATAAAATACTTTTAACATCAAATTAAATAATTATACGCATATGTTGCGTCAAGCAGTTTCATACATTCTGCTAGATGCCTCTTCTCCTGAACTTTGTCGTAGCATTCAACTCCATATGTAAGTCACTGCAACAGT
Organism: Vicia faba; assembly: GCA_948472305.1. Taxonomy (NCBI): domain Eukaryota; kingdom Viridiplantae; phylum Streptophyta; class Magnoliopsida; order Fabales; family Fabaceae; genus Vicia; species Vicia faba. The sequence continues at coordinate 494,516,401 of OX451741.1, forward strand.
ACCCCGAGAATAATCACCAACCATATCTAGATCTCTTAAACACACCATGTGAGAGAGGATAACATATTAATTACCAGTGTGTAACCAAAGCATTAGAACCAGAGTTCTAATTACGCTGACGTTGCCTGAAGAAATCATTGTAGCTTGCCGGAGAGCCTTGAAGGGAAGATGTGGTCTGAATAATGTCTAAATGTTCAACTTGAGTGCATTCACCTGACGTGGAGGCCTGCAATGCAACTTCAATGATCGGTCAATAATCGGTTACAATGCTCTCAAGTCAATTTTTTGCAGGTACTCAGAAATGAATAACAGATGCATTAGAGATATCTGAAACACTGGCAGAACTCAAAATCTGCTCACGAGTAGTAAAGTACTTCTAAGGCAAGCCATATAGAGCAATGGACATGAAGAAAGTGTTGTGCTGTTCATGTTCCTTCTTTTGTTCAGTTCTAGTGTTTGCGGCAGGATGTAGGAGCTCATTAACATCATAAAGTGAAAAATAAATGCTACCAATATATGTTAACCACATAACAGTTTAATATCAGGGTGAAATGTGGACTTGATAACAATGCACAACTCACCATCGATTTGTTCCCATTTCGGTTACTGGATCAGACTTTGTAAGCTTGATCAAGAATCCATAATTTGATGTCACCTGTCCAACTATCGTACTTAGAATCAATCAATTTCTCAATAAAGAGGGGAGGGGAGAGATGACCAAGTTGGTAAAAATACCCTTGGAGACCTTGACAATTCCAATAGCAACCATGGGTATCACAGAAGAGAGAAACTTGCAAAATAGGAATGCTGTGATGAATTTGTGTGGAATGCGAAATTGTGTAAAAGACTAAAAGCAGAACCAAATTCACATGCTGAATGTTTAACATCCAACAGGTTACAAGTTCCAAATAAAATGGTTATGATATATGTTAAAGAATCTCACATCGAACAATATATGGCCTGAACATGTCTTTATAACTGTGGGCAATCCTCACTCTACAAGCTGGTTTTATAGGGAGGAGTTAATACTTTATAATAGGAAAGGAGCTAAAAATGAAAAATTACAAGAAAGGACATGAACATATAATGAAATTGCTAAAGAATGGTATCTGTCAAACTTTTCCATTGATATTATAAGAATATATATACAAGAATAAACATCAAATATTCGACTCCAGCCTCCTACAATTACTCAAGAATATACTTCTGATGTTAATCCTATAAACGTTCCTACAATAGCTAATGCCTATCAAGATTTCCTCATCTATAAATCTACAAAAATGGAGATTACAGCTTCTATAACACATATTTGACAATATTTCTGATAATCCCACCTCAAGTTGGTGCATCAAAATTCTAAATGCCCAATTTGTTGAGGAAATAATAGAACTGTGAGATGCTCAATGCCTTGAGTTGCTTTTGGCTTTTGCAGAATATGCAGAAGAAACTGTGTCGGCCCTTAAAACATTTCTAACACGTGTTGGGTATATGATTCTTCGACTGCGCCGGCCCTTAATACATTACTGCATTGTTCCTGTAAAGTCTCGTGCTAAATAAATTTGGATCTGCAAAACATGTTGAATGCCAAACAGAGTCAATGAGTGTAAGAATTCTCATTCACTTGAATCCAATTGTGGTGAGAGATTTGCAAGTATTCCATCATTAGTGTACAAATCATTAGATCTCACCATCTCTCATCTTGTATCCAATTGTTTTTCTCTTTTGGCCCAGTAGGACCTTCCTCACCATACAGCTCCACTGGAAGCTTGTTAAACAAGTTTCTCATTGAAGACTGAAGCATGTGAGGAAGCGCGTTGATAATCCTATCCAACTCAGTTTTTGAATCATAAACAATTTTGGGACCCCACTCTCTCATAAACTGCAACCAATTAGGCTCAGCGACAGCATTTCCGAGATATTCAGCTGCAAAAATCTCATAATGGATACTCGAATCCACGTAAAAATTACTACGAACAGCATCGTTCCTAATGCCAAGTCCTAGCTTTGAAGACCCTTGGATATATGTTCCAGGACGAGGGTAACTTGCATGTCCGCTTTTTGACGAGTAAACAATAGCTTTGTTGCCATCAATATAATCCAAGTCACACGCGTCCACCCATTCACCGCCACTGTGCTGCGAGAAGTATATACTATAGAGCTCTCCGGTGAAGTTGCATATACGAAGCGTGAAATGCTCCCAGTCACCAACATGCTCTCCAATCTTGCTCAAAGGTATACTCTTAAGTCCAATTTTCAAAGTGGCTGGCCCATTGAAGGGGCAAAATATCCACATTGCAATGTCTGTAAAAGTCCCACCAAGAGCTGGTTTCACATGAATATAAAGCTTTGCACCTTTTAAGTCCCCGCGTTTGACGAAATCCCTCCGATCATCACTGGGCAAGTCTATCCAAAATTGGCCATCATTTGATCCTCCACGCGGCAAATTTGAGCCGGCTGCATCGATTGCCTCTCCTGCAGACACACCTTTCCGGTACAAAAGAGCTCCGTTGTTGAAAAACCAATCAACAGAAGAAGGCAAGTAAATTTCCTCGGGATGAAAGAAAAGAGTAGGACCATAATGCTCAATAAGTGCATGAATTTGTTGCAGATTAGGCATTGATGGTAGCGCAGGATTCAGGTTTTTCAAGCATGCAACAGGGTACTCTTCTTCATTGCTCAAACCACTAGAGCAGAGAAAAGTCCCAACAGAAACACCTTTCCCTAGCATGCCACGGTCACAAGGTCTTAAGCTCCACACCTGAAACGAGAACTCGGGAGTTCTAGAACTAACAGCAAACATTACACGATAAGGTTCACATTTATCGGTTAGATCGGCACGAACACAACACATTTCATCCAACTCAGGCTTGTTCGGTTTATTTGTAACAAAATAGCCAACAGCCTTGTAACCTTCGGGAGGTTCGGGTAGCCAGAAGTAACCACATCCACTTGAAATTTCAAGACTATCAGGCTCATTCGAACTCCAAACTAACTTAAAATCAACGGGATTCCGCAGAGGAGGTAACTTTTCCTCATTAGTTCCGGACATGCAAGTTCGTGATTCCTTCGCGACAAGTACAAAACCCCGTAAAGGCTTGTCACTGGTTTGACAATAGTGACCAAGGATATGGAAACTGTTAGGTATTCCCACAGGCTTGTAGAATATAACAGCTTTTCTTGGGTCTAGTATAGCACTGCTCCAAATGAAATCAAACTTTGTGACCTTGAAAACTTCTATTTCACCGAGATTCACAACTCCTGATGCAAAACCTTGTCCTGCTATGACATAAACAGAATAAGATACTATGCACATTGAACAAAAACAAATAAATGTGAATGCAAACAAATAACAACCCACAAAGCTGGAAGTTATAGATCAAAACAACTCCCCACTAACTTGTGTGTGAATTTATCAGCTATTTCAAACCAAAAAAACAAAAACTTCACAAAAAAAAACTGCTATATTGTTACCAAAATGGAAAGATGAAAAAAATGCAAAATTGATATTCATATGATGACAATATCGTATTTTTTCGCTGACCCAGTAACGAATTGGCAGAAAAAATACCAACCTTGAGGCCATTGAGGGATGGGAGAAGGAAGAGAGAAGATTTGAGGGTGATTTGAAAAGGATTGATCGTATGTAATTGAATTCCAACGAAAGCACGTGGAGCCAAGCATCTCCACTGCTCATAGATCGCACACTTGAAACATTTCTAGAATTACCGACACTTTTTCATTTCTTTGTTCCCTCAAGGAATCTACGATGATGTTGTTCTTGTTTTTGTTTGAAATATACTCTGGTATATGCTATAACTCCCTTTTATTTAAAGATTACTTATAACTTAGAACATGTCTAATACTGCAAAATGTTCATGCCTATGACTATTCTTATTTTACCCACACAAAATCTTTGCATGGTAATTACAAACAAAAATATTTGATTTTGACATAAGCTGATTTTGATGGAGATTGATTTTAAATATAATCTGAAAAATCTCATTATATTATAGAGTAGAAATTTAATGTTCAAATAAACATGTTATGTCATAAGTGCATGCATCACACTTTTATAAATGATATTCCTCCATACGAAAATAAGTGTCATATTTATAAAAAATATTTGTCTTAATACAATTTTATATTTAATCTTTCAATTTATCATCTAATAAATACTTTTAATTTATTGTCTTCTCACTTAACATTAATGTTAATTTGAATACACCAATAATTAATTAAGATAATTTGATAAGGTCACTATTATCTCTCTTTTATTTATTATTGTTTCTTAATCTGTGTGAAATTGTCGATTGTGACAAATAATATAGGACGGAGGGGATACTTTTGATGTAACTAAAGAAAAAGTCAAACTCATATGAAAATTTAACGGTTACGATTAACTGACAGTGTACAATATATTTACATTGGTGCATATCAATTAAACTATGATCTCCACTTTTCACTAAACTCTTCTTAAATCTTGAATTGGCTTGGACGCCAGAGTGTTAACTATGTGGATTCACTCAACGCGTCGTAATAGAGATCAATATCACTTGTTCAAGACATTCAATTCATCAACTACGTCTATTTCTGGTTTTTGAACAAAATTGTGGCACCATCCGTGGGAATCGACTTTTGATTCTTACGATTTCCACAATGTTAGATTCAATCCTCGATTTAATAATTTGTGACATCTTCAGGTCACCGAATTAAGAACATCTCAGCATCAAATGTGGAGATTCGTCGTTGACGATTCAATTAATTATCGGTTCAACTACTATTCATCGGATTTCCAGATCTATGATTCCCTCGAGAACTCCCCGAAGTAAAAGAACAAAGGATCATAGATCCAAATCCAGATCAACACTGAAATCACCACAAAGTGAAGACAATTTCCTTGAAGATCATGTCGAAGATATAAGGTCCATCTTTCAATCTAACATCACCCATATCTCTTGCCCCCAATGTGATACTTGTAGTGGCGACGTCGAAGATACGAAGAGTTCCTATTTAATGATCGTCGTGGATCTGATACCAAATCACCTCCTATAGGTACCAAAGAATCTTCGATCATCGAACAGAGATCTCCTCGGAGCAGATCCAATAGATCATGATGGAGTTCATAATGCAAAGGTCGAGCATGACAAGCGTGTTACTTTTTTTATCACTTAGGTCAATTATTACCAAAAGATCGGCTGATTCCAGTGACAACCTCTTAGTAAACTTCCCTTTCCCTATGATTCTGGGATGGTACATCAAGAACTAGATGTGTATGAGCACTACGGAAACTACAACCTAAGGCCTCATAGTACGTGCAATAGTTTCTACCAGGGCCAGAGTCCATGCGAGATAACTCATAAGCAACCTTTGCCAAGAGCCATTGTCTTGCCCGACCTAGCTGACTACCAAATCCCCATGGTCAGACCGACCAGGTAATTGAGATTCATTAGCTACACTCAGGAAAACGACCCCTGTACTATGGTAGCAAGGAAGCTAAATCTCCTCCAAAATACATATGTCGGCAATTATCTCTTGTCCATCGCCCAACATCGTCGGTCCTTAGAAAGATTACCAGACGAAGAGAGCATGATGAGCTTCTCTCGTAAAGGTTAGGGGACGAGCATATCAAGGAGCCTCACCTTCGTCCGTCCAGACTCTCGAGCCCTGGGGGAATTCGGCCGTAAGCCCAGAGATAACCTAAAGCGGTGTTACAGTTGAATGTTTACTTACATGGCCATTCTTTCTTTTGTTGTATGCTTTCTTATTTGTCTCTCTTTTAGAGAACTAAAGGCAAGAAAGATAAAGAATACATACACTTTTGCGTGTCTGATATATATCGCATTCACTTATGTATATTTGATATGGCTTCGACGTATTTCTACATGGACAAAGAATACTTTGTGTGTCCGATACATACACACACTTTGGTCCCCCCCCCCCCCCCCCCCCAGAGCATGATGAGCTTCTCTCGTAAAGGTTAGGGGACGAGCATATCAAGGAGCCTCACCTTCGTCCGTCCAGACTCTCGAGCCCTGGGGGAATTCGGCCGTAAGCCCAGAGATAACCTAAAGCGGTGTTACAGTTGAATGTTTACTTACATGGCCATTATTTCTTTTGTTGTATGCTTTCTTATTTGTCTCTCTTTTAGAGAACTAAAGGCAAGAAAGATAAAGAATACATACACTTTTGCATGTCTGATATATATCGCATTCACTTATGTATATTTGATATGGCTTCAACGTATTTCTACATGGACAAAGAATACTTTGTGTGTCCGATACAGACACACACTTTTGGTCCCCCCCCCCCCCCCTAGAGCATGATGAGCTTCTCTCGTAAAGGTTAGGGGACGAGCATATCAAGGAGCCTCACCTTCGTCCGTCCAGACTCTCAAGCCCTGGGGGAATTCGTCCGTAAGCCCAGAGATAATCTAAAGAGGTGTTACAGTTGAATGTTTACTTACATGGCCATTCTTTCTTTTGTTGTATGCTTTCTTATTTGTCTCTCTTTTAGAGAACTAAAGGCAAGAAAGATAAAGAATACATACACTTTTGCGTGTCTGATATATATCGCATTCACTTATGTATATTTGATATGGCTTCAACGTATTTCTACATGGACAAAGAATACTTTGTGTGTCCGATACAGATACACACTTTTGCCCCCCCCCCCCCCCCTAGAGCATGATGAGCTTCTCTCGTAAAGGTTAGGGGACGAGCATATCAAGGAGCCTCACCTTCGTCCGTCCAGACTCTCGAGCCCTGGGGGAATTTAAAAATTCAAAAATGCCCCTCATATTTCATAAATTTATTTCCGGACGCACCATAAATATCTCCCAAACACGTTCTAAATGAAACTCACCCTAAATTTTTTTTTCCGAAAATATACTTCAAAAAAAATCCATACTTTCATAAATTGAAAAAAGACATATATTTGCCTTCCTCCGAAGAAAGGTGTTCTTTCAATCTTATCTCTCTTTCAACCAATTCGTTCACTTTTGTCTTTTCCAGGTACCATCCTCAACCTTGACCTTCATTTTAATTCCATGTCTTTACTTTTTTGACATGGCTCTCACAAATGCCCACATTGTGAGTTTATTTAGTGTTGATGAGATTAATAGTTCTCTCTCGTCTGATAAAAGAAAATCTTCTACTAGTTCTAGCGATAATCTTTCAGTTACTAGTCGTTGCGCTCTCGCAGTAATAAATGTCTCTAATGACTCTGATTCGGAAAAAACTCTTCTTTGGTTTGTAGAAGGGGAAACCTCTCTCGATAATAATCAAATTTCTGACATGATTATTTTTTAAGCGGTTGAAATTGATCATTTCCTTCTAGGTCTCACTCTAATAGGGGCGAAAATGATTTCCAAAAATATGAAAAAAGTTGTTCTTACGTTGAGACTTATAGGCCTACCTTCGACTATGATTTTAGTGGTTTACAATTTACAGAAGTATACTTTTGGATTTTTTTTCGGATGTATATTTCCGGAAATTTTTTATAAAACAATGGTGTGACTCAATTGTTCATGAATTTGATGTATTTAGAATACGTTCGAAGATACATTTTCGAAATTTAAGAGTATTGTTATATTCTCATTAGGTGTGCATTAAGAAATTTCCTAGAATATTATGGCAATAGTGAATCCATATAGTCAATTCAGTTTGTGCAATAAGGTTTGATTGTTATTTGTACACATAATTCTTGAAATACACCTTTTGAAGAAGAAAAAATTGCATTTTACACATCCAAACAGTATAAAAACTTTTTTTTCTTCTTGTAGAAAATAATATCGTTATCTTCTTTACTGCTCTCGTTATATCAGAATTTCCATTCATGTATAAGAACATTAATAAATTCTATTTTGGTAATAAGACTCGAATTTATTAATACTACCTTAATATTTATTTCTTTTGGAATGTATTTCACTAATTTCTACTTGCTTCTTTCTCAAACTAAGTCCATAGACTCAAATATCTGTTAAGCAAGTTACAACCGAGTTTCAGACAAGCTGTACATCTAATCTCATGGATTTTATATCTCCCAGCTCCTTTGCTCTCTCAACCAATTCCTAGTTTCAATAAATGTTCAATTGTCTTTATTTCTTGGAAGAGCAGGAGATAAATACATATGATGGTGCGAGATGTTACCAATTGATGCGATGACATATTCAGCTTCAGATGGCATATGCTGATAGGAATTGCAAAGTTTAAGAACTAGTTTATGAATTTAACTTCAGAGCACAAATTAAAAGCAGATTACAGTGAGATATTCAAGCTAATGCTACCAATACAAGCATAACATCCAAGAGACACTAAACAGGAACTTTGTTCTGATTTTAAGTGCAATAAAATTCTTAGCTGTAACTATCACGAGAGCGGAGCTTAATAACACTATGGACTCACCCCCTCATACACATTGCTCTCAGCATTCGGAGTTCATTGCGAGAAAATGTCTGAGTCTATGCTCAACAGTTTATGTATTTAAATGTGGATAATAATCACGAAGCTTGTGCATCATTAGCATTTGGCTCGGGATCATTTTCTGATGATTTTGCGTCTTCAAAAGTTTCCATTTCAATGGTCACATCGTCACCCGTATCAGCCTCAACCATTACTTCGTCATTGTCTGTTACCGAAGGCTCGGTGCCATTTTGTGCACCATCAGATTGCTGCTCCTGCTGCTTTTCACTTGGCATCTCTATGGCATCAGTCTCTTGTACTGGTTCTTGTGGATATGGATCAGTGCAGATTGTCAATGTAGATGTAACTAATAAATTCTACATAGAAAAACACAGTACAGAAGTCAAGCAAAACGTTTAAACAAGTTATTTATAATTCAAGTACCAACCAAAAAAAAAAACGAATGTTTAACCATTTACAAATACAGGATCTTAATTTTGTTAAATAAAACAAATTTGAAAAGCAGTGCACATGTCACATTATGATGCGTACCTTTTCAAGAGCTAAAGCAAGCTTGGAAAGATTTGGATAAATGTTTCTTGCGTCCAATAGAATCTGTTCAATACAAGCTATCAGACAACAATGTTCTGTATTATCATGTTAAACTAGATGAAATTTGGAGCCAGGATATAAAATTGCACAAGGATGAAATTTTACCTCACAAACCCTTTGCAACGTAAATGGTGGGCCATCTATAAAACATGTAAGTGCTGGAATCCAGAAAAGAATTTCAGAGTTGATTACTAAAGATTGTACCCAAAAAATAACCAGTACAGCAATTAATAGTAACAGCTTCAAACTACTGAAAGAATATAAGCATCAAGGTAACATGGCATATGCAACCTAAAAGGAGATCATTATTCAAGAGATTTGTTGCAAGTCAATGATTAAGAGAGAACAGGATCTGGGGCCGAGTGAGTCTACCAAAATTGCATTCCAGAAAAATGTTTAGCAGCTAAATGACTGTCACTACTTCATTATGTCGTCAAATAGTTTTAATGTAAAATCGGAAACCAGAATGTGTGGGATACTCTTGATCAACGCAACTCATACCAATCACTAGTAAGCTTATGTCTCAATGATACTCTCTTATGAGCTTTGGCTTCATTCAGTGTCAGTTAATGACCGTTCCAGACATAAATGTTGGCCAACTAAAAAGTCAAAACTATGGAAAGAATTCAAATATGTTTTTAAAATAAATGACATTATCTGTTAACATAGAGCTTTCTCTAAGAAAGTTTTGATCTAAAATACTACTTCCATTCCTTTTTATAAGAGTCGAGTCACTTTTTAGATTTATTGAATAACTAATGTATTTGGTATGTTTATAGACTAGATACATTGATTATTCAACGAACCTAAAAAGTGAGTCGTCTCTTATAAAAAGGAACGGAGATAGTAATATACTATTCTATGTAGAGATGACAGAAAAGCCACTTATTTTACCATTAATAGTTTGTATATTTGCATCAAATTATCTGCGTAGGTATATTATAATTACACATATCGAAATATAACACACTGGTCGCTATGGCCAATGTTTTGAAAACCAGACAGTCCAGTTCAACTGGGAACTACTACTGTCAAGACTCTAAACCAAGTATCAGAGTAATTGCCACATAATGAAAAGTTGAACAGATCCGACTTTTATTACCCTTAGATGCACCAGGGGAGAGATGAGCACCAAACATGGACCCCACAGCTTTAAAATTGATATTCCCAAAATACTTTTATTAGTTTTTGAAAAAGTAATGTAATAGTTTATCTCAAAATTTAGGTTGGGCCTAACTCGTCCCTACAAAACCGGTTTGTAAGGTGAGGATTGCCCCCATTTATAAACACAAAACAGTCCATATTTCTAAGCAAAGTGGAACTAAATCCACCACCTTCAAACCCAACACAATGAAGGTGTTGGAAGCTGCAACGAAGGTAAGTCAAATGCCACAATTAAGGCGACTAGGGGGGGACTGCAATGAGTATGGAAATTCCAACAGTTCTGTTCACTTACTAAAGGATAATAGAATATTAATATAATACTCAATATTTTAAAAACAATATTAAATTATCCCAATTGATGTCTATAAAATTGAATGATACTACAAAAAATAGTGGGATACCATACCATCATCCTAAAAACAATATTAAATTCTCCCAATCGATGTCTATAAAATTGAATGATACTAAAAAAAATAGCGGGATACCATACCATCATCCAGTTTGTGGACCAAATCAGAGTAGGATTCTCTTAGTGAAGCATATTGCTGCTCACTTGTCATTTTTGCCTCAGGGTACTCGGACAACACCTGTACAACGAATAAAAGATGAAAAATATCACGAATTAGAAATACGGTGTATGAATAATAAAATTTCAATAAACTATATATGAACAACAAAAAATATGAAAAACTACATGCTAGCATACTCTAAGAATTAACATAATATAAAGAAGAATGCATGCTAGCATACCTCCCCATACCTGCTTCAGCTGAAATGAGAGCATACTCTTGAGATTATCCCAGTCATGCCTGTTATACAAAAAATTCCCCACACCAGTTTTTAAAGTGCATTCCATCTCTAAGTCAACTATCTTTCAACTTAGCTACTGTAGTGAATACAATGATAGTGGCTTCTGAGTAAATATTAGAAAGCAATATGCAAATACTTTAATACAAGCATATGGAAAACTCAAATTTTAGAACATTGTCATCATTTAACACCTAAACATCACAGCTAACAAACACAATCAACATCAGTCTGAGGGACGTAGAGGCTAAGGTTAATGATCAATCTTGAACAATAAGCCCTTAGCAATTACAACGATAACACAAAAATAAGCTTAACTGTTAACATACACAGACAAAAACCTAGGTTGTCAATAGCCCGCTATACACCGCTATAGCGGTGTAGCGTAGCGGCAATGCCCCTCGCCGCTATGCTATTGGCCTGCAAAGCACTAGCAGCGATAGCAGACATAGCGGCCGCTAATAGCATTTTCGTAGCGGTGCAATAGCAGTGTCATCGCGGTTTGATGGCCGCTACTCTCGATTTGGGGGGAAATCATAAGCCCTAATATTTTGAAACGTAATTTTTATTCCTACCCTTTTATTGGTCTAATATTTAACCCCGCGTGTTATGCCTCTTGAGTTCCACGTTTTCTCTTTTCCTTTTCTACACTGTTCTCCCCTGTCTTCCCCCTTGCAACGCTATCCACTGTGTCTTTTGCATTCTTCGTCTTTTTCATATGTTTTTTCACTCTTCTCCCCTTCTTCATTGTTTGCCTCTGCTCCGCCATTCTCTTTTGACTCTTTGTTCTGCTTTGCCACTTCTCCTTTCACTCCTACAACCTCTGTTATGTTTGCCTTGCCTTGTTTATCTTTTGATAACCATGGCATCATCACCCTTTGTCATTGCAAGAGTAACACCAACCTCCAACAATAAAGGTCATTTTAAATCTATTGACAATCTTGATATTGGTTGGCAGTGGAACTCTTATAGAGACCAAAGCAACAATACAACTGTTTGTGATTTTTGTGAGCACCATTCAACAGGAGGAATAACAAGAGCTAAGAAGCATCAGTTGGCGATAGAGAAGTAGTAAACCCTTGCAGGAAAATACCAGATGATATTAAACAAATACTGCAAGAGAGTTATGATAAAAAAAAGCAAGACGCTACTCGTGCGTATATGTCCGGGGTTAATATCAATGAGGAGGAGGATGTTGTGCAGGAATACTTTTATAATTTGATTTCGATGGTAACTCATTTGGATTGGATACGTTCTATTTTGTAGTATTTATGTATGCTGTTGGAATTTGTGTTTTACAAAGTACATTGTTTTTTAGTCTTCACAATAGCAGCCATAAAAACCTCAAGAACGGTACAACATCCACTAAGACCTCATGAGGTGGGATCAGTTGAATAGATCAATCAATGCCATAAAAATCCGGTGTGTATTACATACAAAGATAAACCATTCATATCTAAACATGTCTTCTTCTTTTTTGAAAGTATCTAAACATCTCTTAATAACCAGTTTAACCTTGAGTATTTTCTAATCTCCCTCTACCTCTAACTATTGGAAGCTTCTCTATCTAGTCAGCCCTCCTTACCAAACCCGACATCCTCTGGCAACACAAGGCAGTGAGGCTGCATCGGCACTATAATGTTGTGATTCAGTGTAATTAATTATTAAATACTCTCCATATGCCTTTTAGCCTCACTAAAGCAATCAAACAAATAAATAATTGAACAATATCATCATTTCAAAGTGTTGGCAAGTCATTTACTTCCATTTACAATTGGAAGTCCTTTAGCAAAGCAAACTTAACTGAATCAATTCAAAAAGGGCACTATTGCAGCAACTAGAACTAAAAGGAAAAAACCATAATTGTATGAGATAAAAGGATCACAAATATCATAAAATAACTAATTATCATAATAACAGACTCCAATTGCTAGCATACTAAAAATATAATGCAGTACAGTCAATGGCACCAAAAGGCACATCTACATTTCTAATTCATGCAAGGAACTATCATTATCCGTTTAAAGCACAAAAAGTAACTCTCACCAGAACCTCCCGGAGGATGCAATAGCTTGTAGAATCCGAACAACTTCATCCCTTGAAACATCTATTTTTTGTTCGGTGACTCTAAAAAAGGAACCACAAGAACAAAATCAATTCCAGCAGTTTCACAAACAGAAACACTAGCGAGTGAATACGCAAATCACCTGTGATTTGAAACATCGGCCACTGCATCGACCACCGCGTCGTTGGGTAGAATTACGGCGTCGCTAGAAGAAACCGGCTCGTGCTGCAAATTATCGTGTGGTTGCGTCTCCATGAGAAGCCCTGCAACCGCATTAAGTTAAATGAAACTAAATTAATTATATAAATGGTCAATTACCGCTTATTGGTTGGGAAAATCGAACAGTGTATGCACTGTACGATTTGCTGTGGTGGAAGAAAATACATACCTATATACGTTGTCGTTTTGAAGATTTGAAAGTCAAGTGTTGGTGTGGCGTTAGTTGAGATTTGAGAAGGTTGCTCCGGTTTGCATTTGGCAGCCTCCGTCACCGTCAGCGGAGGAACTGCGTCGTGGTCTCCGTGTGTTTTTGTCTCTTTTTATGAGTTGGGCTTTGTTCTCGCCGGTTTGTATTGTAACTATGGACTCACTTTTGGGTTTGTTGTCTTAATAAGGAATTTCTTTTCGCACGGGAGGGAATGCACCTCTGAAAATTATAAAATATCTTTGGGTTTATTTGAAAATATATATTTGAACGTATTAAATATTATTTTTTATTATAATTTAGTTTTAAGATGCAATTACGAATTTTTTTGAATTTAATTTGCAGTTACATCTTCGAAAATATTTTTGAAACCATTTTCCAACAATTTTATTTAGATGATTTACTATTTAACCACTAAGTGATATTTTTCGAAGATATATCTCCAAAATCTTCCAGCAGAAAATTGAATATATCAGAAAATTGAATATATGACCACCTTGCATGATTATCTCTCCTACGCTTCAAACTTTTTTCATAACCAAAATCCTTTAAATTTTTTCATTTTCAACCAACTTTTCAAATCCAAATCAGTATTTGTTGATTTTATCACATCAAAGGGAGTAAAAGAAGCTGCAATTTAAGGTAAAGTTCATTCATTTCATCCCTCATTGTTTGCATTAATCTTGTTTTGAGTTAAAAAATGTGTACTTTGTCTGAATATACATATCTGAACTCACCTACCATAATTTCGGATGTGTATATCCGAAATTTTCTGCTATTGATTTTTAAGCATTTTTCTATTTTGGTTCTTATTAGGTATGGTGCGCCCGAATATGTTTCTCAAAATTATTGTAAGTAACAATGTAAAACCAAATGTAGTGAATGATGGTGTTAAACTGGATGAAGTGAAGCATGATGTTAAACCAGATGAAGTGAATGGTGATGTTAAACCAGGTGAAATAAAATTAGTTCTTGTCGAGATAGGTGTTGGTCAACGTTTCATAAATGAACAAGTGTTTACTGCTCGTGAACATATGTTTTAATGGATCCGCATGGTAACTAGAAATTCGGGGTTTGGCATTTTAATCGGAAGGTCCGACAATAGTTCAAATAGAAGACACCCATCTGTAACCATGACATACGAGAGAAGTGACATGCATGTTCCCTGATTCGGAAGTTGAAACGTGATGACACCGTAACGAGAAAATATGGTTGTCCGCTTAAATTGCACGAATATTGTAAGGTGGATGAAATATGGAAATTTAATGTGATTTCTGGCATACATAATTATGCCTTGCAAACAGATCTAGTCGGTCATCCCATTGTATTTCGCCTTAAACCGGAGGAGAAGAAAATTGTTTCGAACATGTTTTTAATCAGAATGACATTGAAAAACACACTTGCAGATTTGAAATGGAAATAACCAGAAAGTGTTTCAAATATCAACAAGTATACAATGTGTGTTATCGAAACAACATAGCAATAAGGGGTCCAAGATCTTAAATGCAACAAATTTTGAAACTTTTGGGTGAAAACCACTATGTTTCTAGGTACACCATTTGCGATAATAAAGCCATTGTTTGTGACATATTTTGGACTTATCCCGAAAGTATTAAGTTGTTCAACATATTTCTCACTATCCCCATTATCGATTCAACAAAATAAGACCACCAAGTATAGGCTTCCGCTTCTTGAAATTGTTGGTGTTGCTTATACGGAGAAGACTTTTTCAGTGAGATTTGCATTTTTGGAATCCGAAAAAAAGGCCAATGTTACATGGGCTTTGGAAATGTGCAAGACTTTGTTGAATGGTCAAAAAACATGTCGAAGGTAATTGTCACTGATCGAGACATGGTGCTCATGAATTTGGTTGCAAAGGTGTTTCCTACATCATACGCATTACTTTGTTGATATCACATTACAAATAACGTGAGGAGTCGGCTCAAGCCAATTCAAGATACAATTCAACAAAGTGGTTTTCATCATACTTTGAACATGTTGATTCACATTTCTCGGATTCTCCAACTCCAAAATCTCAAAAAAAATGTGTACAAAGGTGCTCGCATTAGCAAACCACCTCTTCACCATCAATGTCGAAGACTGAATTAATTGAAAAAATATCACTTTTTATGCACAAACAAATTGAGTGGATTATGAATGTTAAGGATGGTGGAAATTGTGGTTTTTGGGCTGTATTTGGCTTGCTTGGTAAAAGAAAGGAGAATTACCAACTTGTCTGCATAGCCCTTTTGAAAGAGTTGATGATGCATAGGGAATTAGACGTAAAGTTATACAGGATAAAAAAACATTCTTATTCAATTCAAGATACACTTACTCCTTATGTTAGCGATCCCGCACCATTTTCAAAATGGATGTGTTTCCCTAATATGAGTCATCTTATAGAAAGTGCATATGACAAGGTGTGTCACGATCTGACAAGATATGGGTTCTCTGAGACATTTTCTCTGAGATGCATCATGTGCATAAGGTGGCTTTCAAAATCGCTATAGTTTGTTAGGGTTAATTTGAAACTAGCGTGTCCAATACCAGGTACATCAATGGAGTGAACGACACATTCAACAAAAGAGGCAGAAACTTGGTCGGATCAATTTCTGGGGAAGATGGAAGAGTTCACCAAATTGAGTAAGCTTGAAAGAGAATCAAATCAGGAAAATTCGAAGGCGGAACCAATTGTAGATTTATGCGTGTGATACAGTGGGAGAACTGACTTGGGTGTTTTGTGTTTTATTGCAATTGTTGCGGATAGCAAAAGTCACCACCGATTTTTCTTTTATCCAATAAAGGAAAGAGTGAAAAGAACATGAAATACCTTTGAGATATTTTCTTGAGTTCGGGGGGTAGGTTATGAAAAGGGAAGGTGTTAGCACCCTTTTCATCCGTAGTTTTCTACGGGCTCTTAGTTGCTTGCTAGATCATTTGAAAGTTGCTTTGTTTGAAAATGTGTTTTATGATGGGTGCAAGTTTGAAAATATTTTGAAAACGCCTTTGTTTAGGCAAACTTTGTAATGATTCTCGTCTCTATAAGAATGTATACAAAGTGTTGGTTTTGAAAATAGTTAAAAGAGATGTTTTTTTAAAGATGTTTTGAAAGTGTAAGTGTGGAAATGATTTTAGTTTGTGAGTAAGAAACTACGAGCGTCCTATCTACTCAAAAAGTCTTTGTTCTTTTCCTCCTCCTTTAGATGTTGCTATCTTATCATTGATTTGGTAAGAAACCATATCGTTGGATGTGAAGGGACAGACGTGGGTCATTGTATAGTCATGAATGGAAATATTGTGAGATATCTTAACATTTCTCTTAAGGGACTAAGATCATTTATAAGGCAACATTTGTAGCGTCGTCGAGAGACTATGATCTTGTATTTTGATTATTTTTACTAAGATGGCTCACATGCACATTATGACTATTTTTCTCAAGGCAACAAGTGGAGTTAACCCTAGAGGTGTAAGTGTGTAAGTGTTTATTTTTCATGCATTGTCTTGTCTTGGATTAGGATTTTCTAAGGTTGATTTTTTATCTTGCCATACACACCCTAATTACTAATATTTATGAAAGCGACAAAATTGCGAAAAATAAATGTTCTACGCTATTACATCATTTAGGGGATGGGGGATACAAATGTACAAATGGGGATTGCAAGAAATTAAACCTAATTATCTATTACAACCCATATTGAATAGCTATGAAGCAAATATATGAAATATGTAAAAAAAAACAGCACAAAATAGAGAGAAAAAAACAAATCTTTCGACATCAGGTGTCGAAGCATGTGTCGAAGCATGCTTATATGCATCGAACATATCCTTCTTTTGATCATGTAATTCCAAATCAACTCAGTATGAGTCAAAGAATAATGTTATGTGTCAAATCACACACCCTTTCTCCCTTCTGTTTCGTCCTGTAAAGCAGTATGTGTCGAAGCCTAAGGCTTTGTGTCGAATCATGCTGTAATTTTTTCACTCCAACATTGTTTTATGGTATGTATAGGTTAGTTATTAACATATAATTGACAAGAAAGGAAGACAAACAAAAGTTTAGTTTCAAAGACAATGGTTATTACATGTTATCTTCGAAGATGAATCATCAATGATGCTTGAAATGAAGGGTTTAAAGTCAAGAAGACTTACCTTGAAGCTGGAATTTGTGTTTCGAACTTGAGTTACTGCCTTGAATGTTCTTGAGTTCAAAAAAAAACAGAGGTGTTGTTTTTTGGTTCTGAGTTTAAGAGTGTTTTAAGGCTTCATCATTTGTGTTCTCTCCTCTCTCTTTTTTCCCTCTTTCCTTGCCAAAAGCCCCCCCTTTGTGTGTTGTGTAACAGCTTATTTATAAAAGAGTCTTGCTGGGGGTTTGAGGGGGAAAACAAATAAAATTTGAATTTTTTGGGTATACTCTTTTCATAGATTTTGAGGTGCAGCTCTTATATGCTAATTTGGTGCAAATATGAGACTGAGATAATGCAGGCTTGGACTGGTTTAAGAGCAACATAGCAGGACTATTTAGCAGGAGTTTTGGAGTGTTATGGCAGCTTGGCGCAGGGTTGTTTCATAGCAGTACAGCAAACTGTTTTTTGACATGGTTTTGGGTTTTAATGTGGGCAGTACAGCAAGCTTGGGTTTGGCAGCATATAAGACTTTGTTCAGCAATAGTTTGGACAACATGTCACTAGTTTGGTTTTGATCAATGTTCAACTTGATTCCTTCTACAAAGATCTTTTTCTTGCTCTGGTTTTCGACAAGCATCTTGAATCTCTTAAAGATGTCGAATACTTCGTCCTTTCGTTTTGATCACATAGATCCACCACCTTCGACCAAACTCATCAACATACAAAACAATATTTATTTCCAACAATTGTATGTTCTTAGAATGGACCACATTCATCTGAATGTACCACTTACTTCGTCCTTTCATTTTGATCACATAGATCCATAACCTTCGACCAAACTCATCAACAGATAAAACAATATGTGTTTCCACCAATTGTATGTTCTTTGAATGAACAACATTCATCTGAATGTACCACTTTGAGTATGCAAGATGATCTCATTGGCATAGTCGAAACGAAAGAATTTATGGATTGCTTTCCTACCAGTAACCATATATTGAGTAATCAGTTGATTAAGTGGTCGAAAGTTCAAATGTCCAAACCTTAAATGCCACAACCAACTATCCTGGTGGTCGAACAGTTTTCAAACGTTGAACTTCTGTCGAATTGATCATTATCTTAAATGTCCTGCTTTTCGATAAAGGAGATTTTAAGACCAAATTATTCTTGGTGTCGAACAATCTCAAAACTTCATCTTTCATGACAACTGAGAAACTTCTTCGACTAGTTGTCTAATGTGATACGGTGGGAGAACTGACTTGGGATTTTTCGTTTGTGTTCGCAAATGTTTCGGTTTAGCAAGAGTCGCCGCCGACTTTTTATTTTATCCTAAGGAAAGGTCAATAAGCACAGGAAAGACCTTTGAGATGTTTTCTTGGGTTCGGGGAGTAGATTATAGAAAGGGAAGGTATTAGCACCCTTTCTATCCATGGTTATATATGGGCTCTTAGTTACTTGCTTAGATCACTTGCCTTTGCTTTTCAATTGTTTGAAATGGTGCTCTTCAATTGTTTGAAATGGTGCTTTGTGTGTGGTTTTGAAAAGATGTTTTGAAAAGAGACCATTGTTGTGGCAACCTTTGTAATGATTCTTGTTTGAATGTATACAAAGGTGTTTTTGTCTTTTGAAAAGTTTTCAATATTTGAAAGTAGGGTTTTGAAATTGTGTTGTGAAGTGTGTTTGAAAATGGCAAGGATGTTTTGCAAGATTTTGATCAAGTAACTAAGAGTTGTCTACCCTATTTTACTCAAAGATCTTTCTTATGTTTTTTAACCCTTTTAACAGTGTTGTTTCACCATTGTATTTGGTGAACAACCTTGTGTTAGGATGTTAACGGGACAGGCGCGGGTCATCGTATAGACCATGATAGCAATTGTGTCAAGTATTTTTGGCAATTTTCTTGAGGGACTTGATCATTTTGTTTAGGCAGCTCAGATAGCGTCATCGAGGGACTATGATCTTTTGTTTTATTTTTGTTTTGCCAAAGTTCTTGACATGTATACCATGGCCCATTTTTGAAGGCAACAAGTGGATTGTAACCCTAGGGGTGTAAGTGTGCATTGTGTTTTGTTTTCATGCATTGTTATCTTTGATTAGGTCAAACTAATTGTTGATTTTATTTTGCATACAAACTCTAGGTCTAATCATGGCATAATTGAAAGCATTTAAAGGTGCGAGAATTTAAATTCTACACTATTACAACATGATATAGGGAGGGGGTACAGATTTGAATTGGAGATTATTTTGCAAGAAAATAAATCCTAAATTATTACAACCATATTGAATGGGTAAGGTATAATATTAAATATACAATATTTAAATAAATACAATAAATAAATATTAAATAAAATATATTATGCAAAAAAGTTTTTATGTATGTAAAAAGTATTTTTAATGTGAAATGTAAATAAATAAATAAAAGTCAATTTCAATTATTTTATTTTTTAGGGCAAAAACCCTAATTTCTTAAATAAATAGTATTATTTATTATTTATATACAATAATGTATTAATTTGTACAAAAAATAAAAGTATATTGAAAAAATGGTATTTTTATTATAAAATATTAATAAAAAATAAAAATGTATTATTTTTGTGTTTTTTGGTTCTTATTATTTAATAAAATATATTATATATGTATATATATGTATTAAATATATTAAGTGTGTATAAAATAAAATAAATTATTTACAAAATGTATATATTTCAAAAAAATATTTTCAAATATGTATATAAAAATAAAATAAATTATTTAAGTATTATTTGTATTATTTTTAAGTTTTAACAAAAGAAAATAAGATATTTAATATGTTTACATTAGGAAAAATTAGAATAAAATATCTAATAAATGAAAAAAAAAATGAAAATATTTTTGAGATATTTTTTTATGTTTGCAAATAAAATATCAAAGTCAGAGAAAAAATAAAAATGCAAAAATAATGAAAATACAAAGCAATGGGCCAAGGGGTGCTGAAAGTGAACTAGGGGGTGTCAAAAGCAAAGAAGTCCAGGCCCAGCCCAGAATCAACTTCATCTTCTTCCTCAGTTCAAAACACGCGCGTTCTGTATATCAAATGCTATCTCCTGATTTCTTGCTTTTTTGACAAAACTCATAACATGAAACTTGTAGAGCATCAAACAACGAATCTAACCATATAAAAAACTTAAGCTAACTCTCAAAGACCAGAGAGAATTTCTCTGGCCCTAATTCTTAACCTAGTTTTTTCAGAAAGTTCATGAATAAAATTCTCCTAGCACGATTAATATAAATGAAAACTAAGCACATGTATGGTTTCAGGGCCATGAATACAACATTTTTCATTCACAAACCTAAGTCTAAATATTCCTAAATAGAGAGATAGAAGTTCATGAAATACCTGTTTCAGTTGACTTCGAGCTGGACAATGCAACAAATTTCAAGGGTGCTTGAGGTTCTTTTGAGCTTGCCTGATGTCCAATGAAGCTTTCCCAATGCTTACTTTGTTTTGAAATAGCTTGAATCGTGCTACAGAACTCAACCTGCAAAGCTTTGAAACAAAAATGGCAATGTGTGTTAATGGTATTACAGCTAGAAATAGAGGTCTGGAATAGTTCAGGTGTGTTGGTTGGAAGGTGTTTGAAGTATCTTTGGGCAAAACGCACGATGGAATTTGATGATGGCTTGCAAAACGCAGAACTGGCCCTATTTTGCAAGAAAATGGGGAATTTGTGCACAAGGAGTTTTGAGAGGTCCAGGACTCGTGTTTCTGGCTTGTTAGGGTGTATGAAAACTGTTTGACAACTTTGTTTTTGTTGGTTTTATCAGATATGAGAGATGCCTTGTGTTTTGCAAGTTTTCTTCTTTTTTAAGCAAAAGAGTGGAAGTGAGGTTATAGACTTGTACAGTCCATCCTATCACCCTGCACACAACCCTCTTGGCCCCTCTAATTAATGGATTTTATTTGCAGCATAAGATCTGGTTCAATGCTCTAGGATGTTGTTTTGACATAAAGCAAAGTTCAAGCAAAAATGGCATTGTTACTTTTTCCATTTAAGGCTTAATCTACTGTACAATACCCTAATGACCAAGACAATGCCTTGGCTCAATGGATATGCATTAAATTATGGAGTACAAACTGGTTTAGAGGCCTGTAATTGTGAACCAATCTAGCTAGATCAGATTTGGCAAGTGGTATGAACATGTATTGGCCATGGATCAAAGTGAGTTTTTGCCAACTTCAAGCATTCGATTCTCCCTAACCACAAAGGTGTTTGAGGAGTTCTTGGATAATTTGGAAAACTTGCAACATGTACTACAATCCATCTTTGAAATGAAACTTGAAAATCCAAGTGGAACTATGTGAAAAATGGCCAAGAAGATGGGTCAAAATCCTGCCTAAACTAGGGCAAAAATTTTCTAAGTTAAAAGTTTTAGGTACCCTTGTTCCAAAAATCATAACTTGAGATACAAGCTTCTTTTGAGAAAACTTTGTGAATAAAAGTTGTAGACTTTGTGATGGACCACAACTTTCATGTTTCAAGTTTTGTTTGAATCCATTTGCATCCTGGTGAAAAAATGGGACAAAGTTAGGAAAAAATAAGAAAATTTTATAACTTAGAAAAATTCTAAGTTATGAAATTTTCCATTTTAAACCCTAATTTGCATTTTTGGGTTTCTTGATGAAAAAGTTTCATAATTTGACATGTCTTGATGAAAAATAACCCTTGGCACTTGATTTTGACCAAAAAGTCAAAGTTTGACTTTTCAGTATACAGTCAAATTTTGATCAGTTGACTGAAAAATTCATCTGTCAATCCTATGCATTTGAGATCTTTTGAACTTGTTGAATGGGTCAATACAATATTATTGAGTCCTTGAGTCCATGGTTGAGCTTGATTTGCCATTGGCTAGGTCAAACAGTCAAAAATTGCCTTTGTACAATCAAAACCCTAAAAATGACCATTTTGCCCTTTTGGTGATCTGATCAAATTTCTTGTGGAATTGTGATCCAAACTTGATCAAATGGTTCATATGAGTTCATAATGTTGATGTGAATCAAATTTCATGAGGTTTGACTGTCAATTGGCCACAGTTGACTTTTTCCCTAATACAGTTGATTTCTAGGTCAACTGTCCAATTGACTGGGCAAAAATTTGGATCAAGGCTTGAAACTTGGTATGGACAAACTTGTGAGTCCAATATGAAGTATGAAAGTCACTTTGGGTATTGTAGGTCAAAACATCACTGTGCAAACTCAAACCCTAATTTAGGTCAACAATGCAAGGAGGTGTCTTGAGCAGAGGAAACCTTAGCTTGATCTTGAGTTCCAAAAGTCTTGTGGTGAAAAATGTTGATGAAATGAGAGGGAAAATTTTGGGGTACAACAGTTTCCCCTGTTCAATCTTCTTGAACCTGGAGAGTTAGATTGGCAAGTTTGCCTTTCGTGACTCGAAGGTAAAAGAGGATTGGACACTAGAGTGCCCGTAAATTTGCACTCGTCAAAACATAGATGCGGGAATAGGCTTAAAGATGCCATTTGGGAATGGTAGAATCTTGCTGGAGATGAGCTTAAAGATGCCATCCAAGAATGTTTGTTGAATTGCAAAGTGGTAGGTCAGAAGAATGAGCATCAAAATGGTATCCGTGTCTGGAATGCATTTGAACTGTATCTGGAGACTGAGTCTGTATGAGTGAAAGAATGGCGTCCGTGTCTGGAGCGTATCTGAGCTGTAACGACGTTTGAACTTTGAATGAATATCAGAATGACTGCCGTGTTTGGAGTATATCTGTATTGTATCTGAATTCTGAATGGGCGACAGAGAAACATATGTGCATGGAGCATCTCTGGGCTGGGGATAAATTCTGAATGAGTGATAGAATGGAAACCGTGTCTGGAGCGTATCTGGACTGTATCTGAAGTTGAGATCTGTATGAGTAGCAGAATGACTTCCGTGTATGGAGTATATCTGAGACTGTAACTGGGATCTGAATAAGTGACAGAATGACTTCTGTGGTGACTACACTGGGGAGAATCAAACTGCTGGTGTAAGAGCCAGAATGGCATCCGTGTCTAGAGCGTATCTGAACTTGTGGTTGATAGCTGAATCTGAATGAGAGATAGAATGGTTGCCGTGTCTGGAGCGTATACAGTCTGTATCAGATTACTGAAGTCTGAATGAGTAGTGGAATGGCCGCCGTGTCTGGGGTGTATCTGTACTGTATTTTGACTTGAAATTCTGAATGAGTAATAGAATGACCACCGTGTCTGGGGTGTATCCATACTATATCTGAATAATTGTTAACAATAGCCTTTTAATCTTATCCTGAAAAGGGTAAAATGTTAGCTAAAACACAAAGTTATGTTGCATGATATGTATGATGCAATGAATTGTGTTTCATCAATGTTTATGATATATGAATGTAATGGTTGCGCATGTAAGCTGAGTAACTGTCTTGCTGAGGAAAATAAATCCTTGACAACTGGAGATAATGAAATCTTTGATTGCTGTCAGGGAAAGTAAATCTTTGATCGATGCAGGGGATTCCAAAAAATAATCTTTGAATGCTAAAGATGAGAAATCCTTGCTGACTGCTTAGGGATTAAAGATCTCTGATTGTTGAGAAGGATAAATCCTGGGACCACTGCTGGAGATTGAAAATCCTCGGTGATTTTTGGGGATTAATAAGGCCTTTAACAACTTCTGCAGGGAATGAGAATCCTTCATGACTTTCCTGGGATGTAGGGAAAATTCTGAAAATCTCTATTGGGGAATTAAAACCTAGGAGGCTTCTGCTTGGAGAAATGAGACCGAGAATCTTCGATCTTGCTGGGAGATAACTCTGTGGGGGAAATGTTCACTATTCTGGTTTCGCTGGGGATAGGATTTTCAGGGTTTTCGGGTTCCACTGGGGACCTTGAAGCTTAACTCTGATGGGAATTTTGAAACTTAACTCGGTTGGGGAATCAAGTCTTTTAGAATGCAACGGCTCCGCTGAGGATCTTGAAGTTTAACTCCGCTGGGGAAATGGCACAAAGATATCTTCCTACACCTTCAACCTACCAGTAATTAGCCTTTTTTTTCAATTTCGTTTTATTTGTAATCAGTGATTATATTCAAATGCATATGCCTATTTAACAAAACATTGGACGTTTTCAAATAAAACATAAGTGTAAAAAGAAAAGAAAGGCAAGCAAATTTGTGTACTTTGAAGTATCTTTGTATTAACTTTGTGTAAGTATTTTGTACAAAGGAGACAAACATCCTAGTAAGAGAATGTTGTCATAAAAATTGAAAAATTTTATACAAAAGAAAGATGGCTATGTGAAACAATTCAATGGATTCCCATTCTTCTATAGCCTTCACAACTCTGAATATCTTGTCCATTCGCTGCTTCGTCCGTCGATGACTGGATTGATCAGAAGCTCGGAGCTTGTTGGTGAAGAGATTGTTCTTAAAGGTAGATGTCAGGTGAGAGATGAACCTCGCAATATAGTTCAAGCGTCCCAAGAATCCTCTAACCTCCTTTTCAGTACGGGGGGCAGGCATTTCTTGTATAGCCTTTACTTTAGATGGATCAACCTCAATGCCTTTGTTGCTGACAATAAATCCCAAAAGTTTACCATACCTAACCCCAAAAGTGCACTTGCTTGGGTTTAATCTGAGCTTATACTCCTTCAACCTGGCAAACAGCTTCTGCAAATGATCAAGGTGTTCTTCTTCCGTCTGTGATTGGGCTATCATGTCGTCTACGTAGACTTCAATCTCATGATGTATCATATCATGAAACAAAGCTACCATGACGCATTGATAGGTTTCCCCTGCATTCTTCAGTCCGAATGGCATCACTTTGTAGCAGAAGGTACCCCATTGCGTGATAAAGGTTGTTTTCTCCATGTCCTCGGGGGCCATTTTGATCTGGTTGTATCCCGAGAATCCATCCATGAAGGAAAACACCTTGTGCTAAGCTGTGTTGTCAACCAGGATATCGATATGTGGTAGTGGAAAATCATCTTTAGGGCTAGCCCTGTTCAAATCCCGATAGTCCACACACATTCTGACTTTGCCGTCCTTCTTAGGCACGGGCACAATGTTAGCAACCCATTATGGATAGGAAGTAACAGTCAGAAAGCCAGCGTTGAATTGCTTCATAACATCAGCCTTGATCTTTTCAGACATGTCAGGCCTCATCCGATGGACCTTTTGCTTGATCGGTGGACAGTCTTCTCTTGTAGGGAGACGGTGAACCACAATATCTGTGTCTAACCCTGGCATGTCTTTATAAGACCAGGCGAAGATTTCAACATATTCGTTCAACAACTGCACTAAGAGCTCCTTGACACTTGGTTCCAGGTTGGCACCCACTTTTACTTCTTTCCTGTCTTCCTCTGTCCCTAAGTTGATGGTTTCTAGCAACTCTTCATGAGGCATAATGGCCCTTTCTTCTTGTTGTAGAAGTCTGGCTAACTCTCCCGGCACTTCACAGTCTTCATCAAATTCGTACTCAGCATGATTGACCAAATCTTCAGTTATCGAAGGCTAAAGTAGAATGGTCACCCATGTAATCCGGAGTGGATGGGTACCTGCATTTGTGAGTGTGGGTGTGTGTAAGGGATAGCCATCCTTAAACAAACAAAATGCAAAAGGAAAGAAAATGAACACAACAGTTTATAGATGAAAAACATCCAATGGTTCATTAAAACATGGCATATGATACCGAAGAAGATCAAGCCCTTACAAATGGACCCACATGCCCCGGGCAAGGCATGAGCTGAAAATAGTGTGCAAATTGTTTAGTTATTACAGACCATAAATGGGAAATTGTTCAATAGATAACATTACTGGTTGATAAAGGTGATGGGAATAAAATCCTTTGCTTCCCAGTTGCTTAAACCCCCTTCGACGGTCGGAAAGATCCAATCTTCAAAGTGGCTCTCTTCATCTTCATCTTCTACAACATTGATTCTGTGGTGAGTGATCTTGACGGGTGGTCTTCTAACCTTGAAGCGACGCATAGCCTTTTTTCCTGCAGCAGTGAACCATAACCCAAACTTGTCCGTCTTATGGGGAAAGTCAGGCAGTTGCCCCCATCTTGTACTCTTCCCTTCTTTAATCACAGCCTCTACGTCCTTGAGAGATGCCATCCTAGATACCTGCTTGGGAACAATAGGCACTTCGACCATTGTCTTTGCAACTGCTACCTCAGGAGATACTTCCTCAAAATGTTGGAAAGGCGTTTCGATGAACTCGCCATCCAACTCCACATAGCAGAAGGAATTGAGATGACTTATCATGTACTCTTCCTCGCCGTGCACTGTTATAATCTTACCCTTAACAGGATATTTCAGCATTTGGTGCAAAGAGGAGGTAACTGCCCCCGACATAATAGATCCACGGTCTCCCTAACAAACAAGAATATGACAGACGGATATCCATCACATAAAAGGTGGAGTTGAAGACTTATGTGCCTACTTTGATAGGAATGTCAACCTCTCCATGAACCATTCTTTTGGAACCATCAAAAGCCCTAACAACGATGTTACTAGGTTTGAGGGTCAATCCTTCGCAATCCAAACGGTCTAAGGCTTTCTTCGGAAGCACATTCAAGGAAGAACCGGTATCAACTAAGACATGGGCGAGGGTGGTTCCCCTGCATTTAACTGAGACATGTAGCGCGTCGTTGTGTTTCCTTCCTTTGGGAGTTAAGTCAGCATCGGAAAAGCCAAGGCCATTATCAGCAGTAAGACTGGCCACACATTCCTGAAACTGGTCAGCCGAAGTCTCTTGGGGTACATGTGTCGTCTTCAAGAATTTGATTAGGGCCTTAGCATGGGCCTCAGAACAGAGCAGAAGAGCCAACATCAAAATTTTAGAAGGGGTCTGCCCTAACTGTTCCACAACGTCGTAGTCACCTTTTCTGATTATTTTCAAGATTTCATCCATTTCTTTGAGTGGTTTCGGGGATAACCACAGCATGAGCCTTTGTCTTGATAGGCACTTCTAGTATCCCCTTACCCTTATTGGTATTATCAGCAGATGGTCTTACTTCAGGAATATCCAATTCTTCAATCATTGGGCCTCGCACAGATGGTCCAACAGGTACAGAAGCTCTCAAGGGTCCGAAAACTGCTCAAGGGGGAGCAATCTCCGGAGAAAAAAATCCGGCCACTGCGGGTTATCTTGCTTGTACCCGCAATGTTCCCTATATCAGGGTTTTCTTCTTCAGAATTTTCTTGGACTGCCTCAATTTGTTTGATACCATGGTAGAAGATTTCTCCCCCATAGTTCTGTGGTATTATTTTGCTGGATTGGTACGGGACAAGTCCCGACATGGTGATCTTTAATGGTACACATTTAGAGCTGGCCGTAATCCTGACAGGCCTTTTGCAAGCCTTGGGAGGATTATTGGAAATGGTTATGATTGCAATATCGTTGGTTGAAGTAGCAAAAGTAGAAGGAGTAACAGGATTGAAGGTATCAACAGGGGTTTTCTGGAAAAGTATCTCTTGGGTATCCATCAGGCGTTGGACACCTGACTTCAACATTGGGCAATCACCTCGTATGTTCAAACAAAAATAGCAGTCTTTACCACAACCAGGAAAGATCTTGGCTCTCATCAAATTCTCTTTAATCACTAACAAAGGAGTCAAAAGATTGGCGACATCAGTAACATGGAGGTCTTCTAAAACGGCATGAACATTGTGGCCGTGCTTGGGCATCGGAGCAGATATAACATTGGGCTTCTCAGGAGCATCAAATTCTACTTCTTTAGCATCAATCAGGTCCTGAATTTTGTTCTTAAGCGCCCAACAATTATTGGTATCGTGTCCAACACTGTCAGAATGGTAAGCACATTTGGCATTGGAGTGGTAGTATGGAGAGGAGGTGTCTTGAGCAGAGGAAACCTTAGCTTGATCTTGAGTTCCAAAAGTCTTGTGGTGAAAAATGTTGATGAAATGAGAGGGCAAATTTTGGGGTACAACAGTTTCCCCTGTTCAATCTTCTTGAACCTGGAGAGTTAGATTGGCAAGTTTGCCTTTCGTGACTCGAAGGTAAAAGAGGATTGGACACTAGAGTGCCCGTAAATTTGCACTCGTCAAAACATAGATGCGGGAATAGGCTTAAAGATGCCATTTGGGAATGGTAGAATCTTGTTGGAGATGGGCTTAAAGATGCCATCCAAGAATGTTTGTTGAATTGCAAAGTGGTAGGTCAGAAGAATGAGCATCAAAATGGTATCCGTGTCTGGAATGCATTTGAACTGTATCTGGAGACTGAGTCTGTATGAGCGAAAGAATGGCGTCCGTGTCTGGAGCGTATCTGAGCTGTAACGACGTTTGAACTTTGAATGAATATCAGAATGACTGCCGTGTTTGGAGTATATCTGTATTGTATCTGAATTCTGAATGGGCGACAGAGAAACATATGTGCATGGAGCATCTCTGGGCTGGGGATAAATTCTGAATGAGTGATAGAATGGAAACCGTGTTTGGAGCGTATCTGGACTGTATCTGAAGTTGAGATCTGTATGAGTAGCAGAATGACTTCCGTGTATGGAGTATATTTGAGACTGTAACTGGGATCTGAATAAGTGACAGAATGACTTCTGTGGTGACTACACTGGGGAGAATCAAACTGCTGGTGTAAGAGCCAGAATGGCATCCGTGTCTGGAGCGTATCTGAACTTGTGGTTGATAGCTGAATCTGAATGAGAGATAGAATGGCTGCCGTGTCTGGAGCGTATATAGTCTGTATCAGATTACTGAAGTCTGAATGAGTAGTGGAATGACCGCCGTGTCTGGGGTGTATCTGTACTGTATTTTGACTTGAAATTCTGAATGAGTAATAGAATGACCGCCGTGTCTGGGGTGTATCCATACTATATCTGAATAATTGTTAACAATAGCCTTTTAATCTTATCCTGAAAAGGGTAAAATGTTAGCTAAAACACAAAGTTATGTTGCATGATATGTATGATGCAATGAATTGTGTTTCATCAATGTTTGTGATATATGAATGTAATGGTTGCGCATGTAAGCTGAGTAACTGTCTTGCTGAGGAAAATAAATCCTTGACAACTGGAGATAATGAAATCTTTGATTGCTGTAGGGGAAAGTAAATCTTTGATCGATGCAGGGGATTCCAAAAAAAAATCTTTGAATGCTAAAGATGAGAAATCCTTGCTGACTGCTTAGGGATTAAAGATCTCTGATTGTTGAGAAGGATAAATCCTGGGACCACTGCTGGAGATTGAAAATCCTCGGTGATTTTTGGGGATTAATAAGGCCTTTAACAACTTCTGCAGGGAATGAGAATCCTTCATGACTTTCCTGGGATGTAGGGAAAATTCTGAAAATCTCTATTGGGGAATTAAAACCTAGGAGGCTTCTGCTTGGAGAAATGAGACCGAGAATCTTCGATCTTGCTGGGAGATAACTCTGTGGGGGAAATGTTCACTATTCTGGTTTCGCTGGGGATAGGATTTTCAGGGTTTTCGGGTTCCACTGGGGACCTTGAAGCTTAACTCTGATGGGAATTTTGAAACTTAACTCGGTTGGGGAATCAAGTCTTTTAGAATGCAACGGCTCCGCTGAGGATCTTGAAGTTTAACTCCGCTGGGGAAATGGCACAAAGATATCTTCCTACACCTTCAACCTACCAGTAATTAGCCTTTTTTTTCAATTTCGTTTTATTTGTAATCAGTGATTATATTTAAATGCATATGCCTATTTAACAAAACATTGGACGTTTTCAAATAAAACATAAGTGTAAAAAGAAAAGAAAGGCAAGCAAATTTGTGTACTTTGAAGTATCTTTGTATTAACTTTGTGTAAGTATTTTGTACAAAGGAGACAGACATCCTAGTAAGAGAATGTTGTCATAAAAATTGAAAAATTTTATACAAAAGAAAGATGGCTATGTGAAACAATTCAATGGATTCCCATTCTGCTATAGCCTTCACAACTCTGAATATCTTGTCCATTCGCTGCTTCGTCCGTCGATGACTGGATTGATCAGAAGCTCGGAGCTTGTTGGTGAAGAGATTGTTCTTAAAGGTAGATGTCAGGTGAGAGATGAACCTCGCAATATAGTTCAAGCGTCCCAAGAATCCTCTAACCTCCTTTTCAGTACGGGGGGCAGACATTTCTTGTATAGCCTTTACTTTAGATGGATCAACCTCAATGCCTTTGTTGCTGACAATAAATCCCAAAAGTTTACCATACCTAACCCTAAAAGTGCACTTGCTTGGGTTTAATCTGAGCTTATACTCCTTCAACCTGGCAAACAGCTTCTGCAAATGATCAAGGTGTTCTTCTTCCGTCTGTGATTGGGCTATCATGTCGTCTACGTAGACTTCAATTTCATGATGTATCATATCATGAAACAAAGCTACCATGACGCATTGATAGGTTTCCCCTGCATTCTTCAGTCCGAATGGCATCACTTTGTAGCAGAAGGTACCCCATTGCGTGATAAAGGTTGTTTTCTCCATGTCCTCGGGGGCCATTTTGATCTGGTTGTATCCCGAGAATCCATCCATGAAGGAAAACACCTTGTGCTAAGCTGTGTTGTCAACCAGGATATCGATATGTGGTAGTGGAAAATCATCTTTAGGGCTAGCCCTGTTCAAATCCCGATAGTCCACACACATTCTGACTTTGCCGTCCTTCTTAGGCACGGGCACAATGTTAGCAACCCATTATGGATAGGAAGTAACAGCCAGAAAGCCAGCGTTGAATTGCTTCATAACATCAGCCTTGATCTTTTCAGACATGTCAGGCCTCATCCGATGGACCTTTTGCTTGATCGGTGGACAGTCTTCTCTTGTAGGGAGACGGTGAACCACAATATCTGTGTCTAACCCTGGCATGTCTTTATAAGACCAGGCGAAGATTTCAACATATTCGTTCAACAACTGCACTAAGAGCTCCTTGACACTTGGTTCCAGGTTGGCACCCACTTTTACTTCTTTCCTGTCTTCCTCTGTCCCTAAGTTGATGGTTTCTAGCAACTCTTCATGAGGCATAATGGCCCTTTCTTCTTGTTGTAGAAGTCTGGCTAACTCTCCCGGCACTTCACAGTCTTCATCAACTTCGTACTCAGCATGATTGACCAAATCTTCAGTTATCGAAGGCTAAAGTAGAATGGTCACCCATGTAATCCGGAGTGGATGGGTACCTGCATTTGTGAGTGTGGGTGTGTGTAAGGGATAGCCATCCTTAAACAAACAAAATGCAAAAGGAAAGAAAATGAACACAACAGTTTATAGATGAAAAACATCCAATGGTTCATTAAAACATGGCATATGATACCGAAGAAGATCAAGCCCTTACAAATGGACCCACATGCCCCGGGCAAGGCATGAGCTGAAAATAGTGTGCAAATTGTTTAGTTATTACAGACCATAAATGGGAAATTGTTCAATAGATAACATTACTGGTTGATAAAGGTGATGGGAATAAAATCCTTTGCTTCCCAGTTGCTTAAACCCCCTTCGACGGTCGGAAAGATCCAATCTTCAAAGTGGCTCTCTTCATCTTCATCTTCTACAACATTGATTCTGTGGTGAGTGATCTTGACGGGTGGTCTTCTAACCTTGAAGCGACGCATAGCCTTTTTTCCTGCAGCAGTGAACCATAACCCAAACTTGTCCGTCTTATGGGGAAAGTCAGGCAGTTGCCCCCATCTTGTACTCTTCCCTTCTTTAATCACAACCTCTACGTCCTTGAGAGATGCCATCCTAGATACCTGCTTGGGAACAATAGGCACTTCGACCATTGTCTTCGCAACTGCTACCTCAGGAGATACTTCCTCAAAATGTTGGAAAGGCGTTTCGATGAACTCGCCATCCAACTCCACATAGCAGAAGGAATTGAGATGACTTATCATGTACTCTTCCTCGCCGTGCACTGTTATAATCTTACCCTTAACAGGATATTTCAGCATTTGGTGCAAAGAGGAGGTAACTGCCCCCGACATAATAGATCCACGGTCTCCCTAACAAACAAGAATATGACAGACGGATATCCATCACATAAAAGGTGGAGTTGAAGACTTATGTGCCTACTTTGATAGGAATGTCAACCTCTCCATGAACCATTCTTTTGGAACCATCAAAAGCCCTAACAACGATGTTACTAGGTTTGAGGGTCAATCCTTCGCAATCCAAATTGTCTAAGGCTTTCTTCGGAAGCACATTCAAGGAAGAACCGGTATCAACTAAGACATGGGCGAGGGTGGTTCCCCTGCATTTAACTGAGACATGTAGCGCGTCGTTGTATTTCCTTCCTTTGGGAGTTAAGTCAGCATCGGAAAAGCCAAGGCCATTATCAGCAATAAGACTGGCCACACATTCCTGAAACTGGTCAGCCGAAGTCTCTTGGGGTACATGTGTCGTCTTCAAGAATTTGATTAGGGCCTTAGGATGGGCCTCAGAACAGAGCAGAAGAGCCAACATCAAAATTTTAGAAGGGGTCTGCCCTAACTGTTCCACAACGTCGTAGTCACCTTTTCTGATTATTTTCAAGATTTCATCCATTTCTTTGAGTGGTTTCGGGGATAACCACAGCATGAGCCTTTGTCTTGATAGGCACTTCTAGTATCCCCTTACCCTTATTGGTATTATCAGCAGATGGTCTTACTTCAGGAATATCCAATTCTTCAATCATTGGGCCTCGCACAGATGGTCCAACAGGTACAGAAGCTCTCAAGGGTCCGAAAACTGCTCAAGGGGGAGCAATCTCCGGAGAAAAAAATCCGGCCACTGCGAGTTATCTTGCTTGTACCCGCAATGTTCCCTATATCAGGGTTTTCTTCTTCAGAATTTTCTTGGACTGCCTCAATTTGTTTGATACCATGGTAGAAGATTTCTCCCCCATAGTTCTGTGGTATTGTTTTGCTGGATTGGTACGGGACAAGTCCCGACATGGTGATCTTTAATGGTACACATTTAGAGCTGGCCGTAATCCTGACAGGCCTTTTGCAAGCCTTGGGAGGATTATTGGAAATGGTTATGATTGCAATATCGTTGGTTGAAGTAGCAAAAGTAGAAGGAGTAACAGGATTGAAGGTATCAACATGGGTTTTCTGGAAAAGTATCTCTTGGGTATCCATCAGGCGTTGGACACCTGACTTCAACATTGGGCAATCACCTCGTATGTTCAAACAAAAATAGCAGTCTTTACCACAACCAGGAAAGATCTTGGCTCTCATCAAATTCTCTTTAATCACTAACAAAGGAGTCAAAAGATTGGCGACATCAGTAACATGGAGGTCTTCTAAAACGGCATGAACATTGTGGCCGTGCTTGGGCATCGGAGCAGATATAACATTGGGCTTCTCAGGAGCATCAAATTCTACTTCTTTAGCATCAATCAGGTCCTGAATTTTGTTCTTAAGCGCCCAACAATTATTGGTATCGTGTCCAACACTGTCAGAATGGTAAGCACATTTGGCATTGGAGTGGTAGTATGGAGAGGAGGTGTCTTGAGCAGAGGAAACCTTAGCTTGATCTTGAGTTCCAAAAGTCTTGTGGTGAAAAATGTTGATGAAATGAGAGGGCAAATTTTGGGGTACAACAGTTTCCCCTGTTCAATCTTCTTGAACCTGGAGAGTTAGATTGGCAAGTTTGCCTTTCGTGACTCGAAGGTAAAAGAGGATTGGACACTAGAGTGCCCGTAAATTTGCACTCGTCAAAACATAGATGCGGGAATGGGCTTAAAGATGCCATTTGGGAATGGTAGAATCTTGCTGGAGATGGGCTTAAAGATGCCATCCAAGAATGTTTGTTGAATTGCAAAGTGGTAGGTCAGAAGAATGAGCATCAAAATGGTATCCGTGTCTGGAATGCATTTGAACTGTATCTGGAGACTGAGTCTGTATGAGCGAAAGAATGGCGTCCGTGTCTGGAGCGTATCTGAGCTGTAACGACGTTTGAACTTTGAATGAATATCAGAATGACTGCCGTGTTTGGAGTATATCTGTATTGTATCTGAATTCTGAATGGGTGACAGAGAAACATATGTGCATGGAGCATCTCTGGGCTGGGGATAAATTCTGAATGAGTGATAGAATGGAAACCGTGTCTGGAGCGTATCTGGACTGTATCTGAAGTTGAGATCTGTATGAGTAGCAGAATGACTTCCGTGTATGGAGTATATCTGAGACTGTAACTGGGATCTGAATAAGTGACAAAATGACTTCTGTGGTGACTACACTGGGGAGAATCAAACTGCTGGTGTAAGAGCCAGAATGGCATCCGTGTCTGGAGCGTATCTGAACTTGTGGTTGATAGCTGAATCTGAATGAGAGATAGAATGGCTGCCGTGTCTGGAGAGTATATAGTCTGTATCGGATTACTGAAGTCTGAATGAGTAGTGGAATGACCGCCGTGTCTGGGGTGTATCTGTACTGTATTTTGACTTGAAATTCTGAATGAGTAATAGAATGACCGCCGTGTCTGGGGTGTATCCATACTATATCTGAATAATTGTTAACAATAGCCTTTTAATCTTATCCTGAAAAGGGTAAAATGTTAGCTAAAACACAAAGTTATGTTGCATGATATGTATGATGCAATGAATTGTGTTTCATCAATGTTTGTGATATATGAATGTAATGGTTGCGCATGTAAGCTGAGTAACTGTCTTGCTGAGGAAAATAAATCCTTGACAACTGGAGATAATGAAATCTTTGATTGCTGTAGGGGAAAGTAAATCTTTGATCGATGCAGGGGATTCCAAAAAAAAATCTTTGAATGCTAAAGATGAGAAATCCTTGCTGACTGCTTAGGGATTAAAGATCTCTGATTGTTGAGAAGGATAAATCCTGGGACCACTGCTGGAGATTGAAAATCCTCGGTGATTTTTGGGGATTAATAAGGCCTTTAACAACTTCTGCAGGGAATGAGAATCCTTCATGACTTTCCTGGGATGTAGGGAAAATTCTGAAAATCTCTATTGGGGAATTAAAACCTAGGAGGCTTCTGCTTGGAGAAATGAGATCGAGAATCTTTGATCTTGCTGGGAGATAACTCTGTGGGGGAAATGTTCACTATTCTGGTTTCGCTGGGGATAGGATTTTCAGGGTTTTCGGGTTCCACTGGGGACCTTGAAGCTTAACTCTGATGGGAATTTTGAAACTTAACTCGGTTGGGGAATCAAGTCTTTTAGAATGCAACGGCTCTGCTGAGGATCTTGAAGTTTAACTCCGCTGGGGAAATGGCACAAAGATATCTTCCTACACCTTCAACCTACCAGTAATTAGCCTTTTTTTTCAATTTCGTTTTATTTGTAATCAGTGATTATATTCAAATGCATATGCCTATTTAACAAAACATTGAACGTTTTCAAATAAAACATAAGTGTAAAAAGAAAAGAAAGGCAAGCAAATTTGTGTACTTTGAAGTATCTTTGTATTAACTTTGTGTAAGTATTTTGTACAAAGGAGACAGACATCTTAGTAAGAGAATGTTGTCATAAAAATTGAAAAATTTTATACAAAAGAAAGATGGCTATGTGAAACAATTCAATGGGTTCCCATTCTGCTATAGCCTTCACAACTCTGAATATCTTGTCCATTCGCTGCTTCGTCCATCGATGACTGGATTGATCAGAAGCTCGGAGCTTGTTGGTGAAGAGATTGTTCTTAAAGGTAGATGTCAGGTGAGAGATGAACCTCGCAATATAGTTCAAGCGTCCCAAGAATCCTCTAACCTCCTTTTCAGTACGGGGGGCAGGCATTTCTTGTATAGCCTTTACTTTAGATGGATCAACCTCAATGCCTTTGTTGCTGACAATAAATCCCAAAAGTTTACCATACCTAACCCCAAAAGTGCACTTGCTTGGGTTTAATCTGAGCTTATACTCCTTCAACCTGGCAAACAGCTTCTGCAAATGATCAAGGTGTTCTTCTTCCGTCTGTGATTGGGCTATCATGTCGTCTACGTAGACTTCAATCTCATGATGTATCATATCATGAAACAAAGCTACCATGACGCATTGATAGGTTTCCCCTGCATTCTTCAGTCCGAATGGCATCACTTTGTAGCAGAAGGTACCCCATTGCGTGATAAAGGTTGTTTTCTCCATGTCCTCGGGGGCCATTTTGATCTGGTTGTATCCCGAGAATCCATCCATGAAGGAAAACACCTTGTGCTAAGCTGTGTTGTCAACCAGGATATCGATATGTGGTAGTGGAAAATCATCTTTAGGGCTAGCCCTGTTCAAATCCCGATAGTCCACACACATTCTGACTTTGCCGTCCTTCTTAGGCACGGGCACAATGTTAGCAACCCATTATGGATAGGAAGTAACAGCCAGAAAGCCAGCGTTGAATTGCTTCATAACATCAGCCTTGATCTTTTCAGACATGTCAGGCCTCATCCGATGGACCTTTTGCTTGATCGGTGGACAGTCTTCTCTTGTAGGGAGACGGTGAACCATAATATCTGTGTCTAACCCTGGCATGTCTTTATAAGACCAGGCGAAGATTTCAACATATTCGTTCAACAACTGCACTAAGAGCTCCTTGACACTTGGTTCCAGGTTGGCACCCACTTTTACTTCTTTCCTGTCTTCCTCTGTCCCTAAGTTGATGGTTTCTAGCAACTCTTCATGAGGCATAATGGCCCTTTCTTCTTGTTGTAGAAGTCTGGCTAACTCTCCCGGCACTTCACAGTCTTCATCAACTTCGTACTCAGCATGATTGACCAAATCTTCAGTTATCGAAGGCTAAAGTAGAATGGTCACCCATGTAATCCGGAGTGGATGGGTACCTGCATTTGTGAGTGTGGGTGTGTGTAAGGGATAGCCATCCTTAAACAAACAAAATGCAAAAGGAAAGAAAATGAACACAACAGTTTATAGATGAAAAACATCCAATGGTTCATTAAAACATGGCATATGATACTGAAGAAGATCAAGCCCTTACAAATGGACCCACATGCCCCGGGCAAGGCATGAGCTGAAAATAGTGTGCAAATTGTTTAGTTATTACAGACCATAAATGGGAAATTGTTCAATAGATAACATTACTGGTTGATAAAGGTGATGGGAATAAAATCCTTTGCTTCCCAGTTGCTTAAACCCCCTTCGACGGTCGGAAATATCCAATCTTCAAAGTGGCTCTCTTCATCTTCATCTTCTACAACATTGATTCCGTGGTGAGTGATCTTGACGGGTGGTCTTCTAACCTTGAAGCGACGCATAGCCTTTTTTCCTGCAGCAGTGAACCATAACCCAAACTTGTCCGTCTTATGGGGAAAGTCAGGCAGTTGCCCCCATCTTGTACTCTTCCCTTCTTTAATCACAGCCTCTACGTCGTTGAGAGATGCCATCCTAGATACCTGCTTGGGAACAATAGGCACTTCGACCATTGTCTTCGCAACTGCTACCTCAGGAGATACTTCCTCAAAATGTTGGAAAGGCGTTTCGATGAACTCGCCATCCAACTCCACATAGCAGAAGGAATTGAGATGACTTATCATGTACTCTTCCTTGCCGTGCACTGTTATAATCTTACCCTTAACAGGATATTTCAGCATTTGGTGCAAAGAGGAGGTAACTGCCCCGACATAATAGATCCACGGTCTCCCTAACAAACAAGAATATGACAGACGGATATCCATCACATAAAAGGTGGAGTTGAAGACTTATGTGCCTACTTTGATAGGAATGTCAACCTCTCCATGAACCATTCTTTTGGAACCATCAAAAGCCCTAACAACGATGTTACTAGGTTTGAGGGTCAATCCTTCGCAATCCAAACGGTCTAAGGCTTTCTTCGGAAGCACATTCAAGGAAGAACCAGTATCAACTAAGACATGGGCGAGGGTGGTTCCCCTGCATTTAACTGAGACATGTAGCGCGTCGTTGTGTTTCCTTCCTTTGGGAGTTAAGTCAGCGTCGGAAAAGCCAAGGCCATTATCAGCAGTAAGACTGGCCACACATTCCTGAAACTGGTCAGCCGAAGTCTCTTGGGGTACATGTGTCGTCTTCAAGAATTTGATTAGGGCCTTAGCATGGGCCTCAGAACAGAGCAGAAGAGCCAACATCAAAATTTTAGAAGGGGTCTGCCCTAACTGTTCCACAACGTCGTAGTCACTTTTTCTGATTATTTTCAAGATTTCATCCATTTCTTTGAGTGGTTTCGGGGATAACCACAGCATGAGCCTTTGTCTTGATAGGCACTTCTAGTATCCCTTTACCCTTATTGGTATTATCAGCAGATGGTCTTACTTCAGGAGTATCCAATTCTTCAATCATTGGGCCTCGCACAGATGGTCCAACAGGTACAGAAGCTCTCAAGGGTCCGAAAACTGCTCAAGGGGGAGCAATCTCCGGAGAAAAAAATCCGGACACTGCGGGTTATCTTGCTTGTACCCGCAATGTTCCCTATATCAGGGTTTTCTTCTTCAGAATTTTCTTGGACTGCCTCAATTTGTTTGATACCATGGTAGAAGATTTCTCCCCCATAGTTCTGTGGTATTGTTTTGCTGGATTGGTACGGGACAAGTCCCGACATGGTGATCTTTAATGGTACACATTTAGAGCTGGCCGTAATCCTGACAGGCCTTTTGCAAGCCTTGGGAGGATTATTGGAAATGGTTATGATTGCAATATCGTTGGTTGAAGTAGCAAAAGTAGAAGGAGTAACAGGATTGAAGGTATCAACAGGGGTTTTCTGGAAAAGTATCTCTTGGGTATCCATCAGGCGTTGGACACCTGACTTCAACATTGGGCAATCACCTCGTATGTTCAAACAAAAATAGCAGTCTTTACCACAACCAGGAAAGATCTTGGCTCTCATCAAATTCTCTTTAATCACTAACAAAGGAGTCAAAAGATTGGCGACATCAGTAACATGGAGGTCTTCTAAAACGGCATGAACATTGTGGCCGTGCTTGGGCATCGGAGCAGATATAACATTGGGCTTCTCAGGAGCATCAAATTCTACTTCTTTGGCATCAATCAGGTCCTGAATTTTTTTCTTAAGCGCCCAACAATTATTGGTATCGTGTCCAACACTGTCAGAATGGTAAGCACATTTGGCATTGGAGTGGTAGTATGGAGAGGAGGTGTTAGGGTTCTTTGGCGCTTCCTTCAAACTGGTAAGATTCAGCTTCAACAAATGGGGGAGTACCTGAGCTAGCGTCATGTTGATGCGGGTGAACTGCCGTTGTGGCCTTTCAACCCGTTGTTGATTAGGTCTCGACTGATTGCCGCGAGGTTGATCATTTGAAGAATTTTGAATCATCACAGCCCCTACAGTCGGTCGGCGCTTGGTTCTTCCCTGACCCTTATGAGAATACACAGCAGATGCTTCCTTCTTAACTGGGAAGGATTTCTTAACAGCTGTGGATGCGGAAGCATCCTTTTGAATCTTTCCACTTTTAATACCGGCCTCGACCCTTTCGCTAATCAAAATTAATTCAGTAAATCCTGCGGAAGAACTCCCGATTAGATGATTGAAGAAGGGGCCACACAGGGTCCCCAGAAACATGTCAACTAACTCCTTATTTGACAACAGTGGCTGCACCCTCCCAGCCAGATCACGCCACTTCTGTGCGTACTCTTTAAATCCTTCATTGGAAACCATCCCCATACTTTGTAACTGAGTACGAATGGGCACCAAATCAGCATTGTATTGATATTGACGATAAAAAGTGGCAGCTAAGTCTTCCCAATTGTGAACCTCTGATCTCTCGAGTTGATAGAACCAATCCAACTGCGTGCCAGACAAACTGTCTTGGAAAAAGTGTACCCAGAGGTCTTTATCAGATGAGTGGGGTTGGATTTTTCTTACATACGATCTCCGATGCATCTTTGGGCAAGACAGACCGTCGTACTTGGCGAATGTTGGCACCTTGAACTTGGGAGGGATAACAATCCCAGCTACCAGCCATAGTTCTTCAAAATCCAACCCGGGTACCCTCTGCAACTCCATGGCTGCCAGTCTATCTTCAAGATTCTTATATTTACCATCCGCTGGAGGATACTGTTGTTCGGAGTAGTCTTCGTCTTCTTCTTCTTCTTCTTCTTCCTCTTTAACCTCAGATTCAGAAGGTACAACAGTCCCTTTCCCTTTACCGGCCCCTTCGTCAGACGTTGAGGGGAACTCAAGAACCTTTCTGGCATTGCTTTCGAACCTTCTTCCAAAAGTGGCTACTCCAGGTCTCTTCTTCTTTTTCTCTTTATTCTTCTCCAACAGAGCTTTGAGGTCCTCTTGACCCTTTGCCAAGGTCATGAGGAGTTGCTAGAATTGTGAATTTTGTGCCTGCATATCCTTTACCGTTTGCTTCAAATCCATCTTGCTGAAATAAACAACAGAAAGATAAGGAAACCTGGTGTGAAGACCTGTTTATGCATATGATGAATGGTATGTTATTCATGTAATGCATTCAAGGATTCAGAAATTCAAATTTGTTGCAAACAAAAAGAACGCACGTCATATTAAGAAGAAATTGTTAGTACATAAGTTCCCCATGGGCAAAATATTACAAAATTCTTAATGTAAAAAGACATTGCGCATCCTCTTTGGTGCGATGTAAGTGTTGAGAGTTTCCTCCTCATGAAGTCGGCGGGTAAGCTCCAAAACCTTCTTCTCACTGGCATAGAAGCTGGCTTCAAAAGTATTTCGTTCTTCCTTGAGTTGGATCCAACTCTTTTGCATTTCTTCCCATGATGTTGGCATGTCAGGATGTAGCATGGTGTATGGAACCTCTCCTTCCATAACAGACTCTTTGATCACGGGGAGAATGTGAGGATATGGCATCATAAGATTCTGGGTGCGGGTTCGTACCCACTTGAGATAAGGCTCAAGGGGGTGGAATTCTTGTGCCCCAGTGTCTTACTATCCACCTTGTTGGGCATCCTCCAAGCTCTGATGAACCTTTGTCGAAGTCCTTGCGCATCGTTGTCAAAGTCAAAAACTAGGTCAGGAATCAGCATGTCATGAGGGACATCCCTCTGAGCATATCCAAATTGTCTCAAAGCTAGACAGGGGTTGTAGGTAATGCCTCCCCTAATGCCGAGTAATGGGACATTAGGAAATTCCCCACAACGATCAATGATGATGACATTTTCTCTGGACCGAGAACACCAATGTACATCAGAATGTGTGAGGGTCATCAACCGTTGTGACCACCTCAAACCCTGCTCATTCTTCAAAACTGATTGTGGAAGGTGAGAAATAAACCACCTTGCTAAGAGAGGAGTACAACACATGAGAACACCTCTTTTCCTCCTTGTTCGTGTGTAAAATGAGTGTAGGATATCCCTAAGCAATGTGGGTATAGGATTCTTGGATATGAAAATCTTGACAGCATTCACATCTATAAGTTGGTCAGGGTTTGGGAACAAAACTAACCCATAGATAAGGAGTGCCACAATATCTTCAAAGGCTTGTAGATCAAGAGAATTTCAGCAGTCTTGTGCCTTCTCAAACAGAAACTTTGCCAAGAAACCCTTGACACCACTCCTGGTTTCCCAATGTCCCTTGATGTCAGATGGTTGCAAGTGTAATGCTTGAGCAACATCTTCAGGCTTTGGTTCTTTTTCCATACCGTTGTAGGGTAGTTGATGAAGAATAGGAATTCTCAGGAGTTGAGAAAATTCCTCTAAAGTAGGCACTAATTGGTAATCAGGGAATGTGAAACAGTGGTGTAGGGGGTCAAAGAACTGGAAGAGAACTTTCACCATGTCTTCTTCAATGTTGGAGTTGACCAAGTTGAGAAGTCTACCATGTTTTTCACTGAAGAGAGAATTCTCTGGAATCCTGGAAGTAAGCTCCTTGAGTTGAGGAGGGATTCTCACAAGGATGACTTGAATTGTTTTCCTGCGAAGAGATTCCATGACCTACAAAACAAAAACAAAGATGAAGATCCAAACCCTTGAAATGGTTAGTGGATGCATATGATGCTTTATGATGTTCATGATGTATGCACAGGCACATGTACAAGCAAGTCACACAAAACCCTAGTTTCAGGCTTGCATGAGGTTTCATAGGTAAGTACCCTCTTGAGTTTAGTTGGCTCAAAACCTGTCCTATAAATAGTAACCGGGTTCTAAGAAGCTCAATATCACTGGATTATTTTCTATGTTCATTGTTTTGGTTTAGCCACTTAACTAGCGACCAAAATATTCCAAGAAAACAACCCTCAATGAGTGTAGTATCGAGTATCTACCAACTTCGGACTGCACCAAAGCCGGTCATCTCACTACCCCTAATAAAAGGCCAAGATGGTCAAGTAAGGTTCTAAGAGTTCATTAGTGCTTCATGACATCACTCAGCGGCCCCGTATTCTCTTTGATTGACTCAAAGGCTACCGGTACTCACAAATATGTCGCACTAATATAGTTATTGCTTCAACCATGTCGGTATACCCTGCACAGTTTCCACAATGTATTGCTATTTACCTATGAATGTTTCCCAAATCCGGGTGGAGGATTTCAAGCCCAAACAAGAGAACCAAATGTAAAGCAATCAAGGCAAACAATATAATCATGCAAAGGGTGATATAAGCCCTAAGGTTACTCCACTTTTATTATAATCCCCAGCAGAGTCGCCAGTTCTGTGATACGGTGGGAGAACTGACTTGGGATTTTGCGTTTGTGTTCGCAAATGTTTCGGTTTAGCAAGATTCGCCACCGACTTTTTATTTTATCCTAAGGAAAGGTCAAAAAGCACAGGAAAGACCTTTGAGATGTTTTCTTGGGTTCGGGGAGTAGATTATATAAAGGGAAGGTATTAGCACTCTTTCTATCCATGGTTATCCATGGGCTCTTAGTTACTTGCTTATATCACTTGCCTTTGCTTTTCAATTGTTTGAAATGGTGCTCTTCAATTGTTTGAAATGGTGCTTTGTGTGTGGTTTTGAAAAGATGTTTTGAAAAGAGGCCATCGTTGTGGCAACCTTTGTAATGATTCTTGTTTGAATGTATACAAAGGTGTTTTTGTCTTTTGAAAAGTTTTCAATATTTGAAAGTAGGGTTTTGAAATTGTGTTGTGAAGTGTGTTTGAAAATGGCAAGGATGTTTTGCAAGATTTTGATCAAGTAACTAAGAGTTGTCTACCCTATTTTACTCAAAGATCTTTCTTATGTTTTTTAACCCTTTTAACAGTGTTGTTTCACCATTGTATTTGGTGAACAACCTTGTGTTAGGATGTTAACGGGACAGGCGCGGGTCATCGTATAGACCATGATAGCAATTGTCTCAAGTATTTTTGGCAATTTTCTTGAGGGACTTGATCATTTTGTTTAGGCAGCTCAGATAGCGTCATCGAGGGACTATGATCTTTTGTTTTGTTTTTGTTTTGCCAAAGTTCTTGACATGCATACCATGACCCATTTTTGAAGGCAACAAGTGGATTGTAACCCTAGGGGTGTAAGTGTGCATTGTGTTTTGTTTTCATGCATTGTTATCTTTGATTAGGTCAAACTAATTGTTGATTTTATTTTGCATACAAACCCTAGGTCTAATCATGGCATAATTGAAAACATTTAAAGGTGCGAGAATTTAAATTCTACACTATTACAACATGATATAGGGAGGGGGTACAGATTTGAATTGGGGATTATTTTGCAAGAAATTAAATCCTAAATTATTACAACCATATTGAATGGGTAAGGCATAATATTAAATATACAATATTTAAATAAATACAATAAATAAATATTAAATAAAATGTATTATGCAAAAAAGTTTTTATGTATGTAAAAAGTATTTTTAATGTGAAATATAAATAAATAAATAAAAGTCAATTTCAATTATTTTATTTTTTAGGGCAAAAACCCTAATTTCTTAAATAAATAGTATTATTTATTATTTATATACAATAATGTATTAATTTGTACAAAAAATAAAAGTATATTGAAAAATGGTATTTTTATTATAAAATATTAATAAAAAATAAAAATGTATTATTTTTGTGTTTTTTGGTTCTTATTCTTTAATAAAATATATTATATATGTATATATATGTATTAAATATATTAAGTGTGTATAAAATAAAATAAATTATTTACAAAATATATATATTTCAAGAAAATATTTTCAAATATGTATATAAAAATAAAATAAATTATTTAAGTATTATTTGTAAGTTTTAACAAAAGAAAATAAGATATTTAATATGTTTACATTAGGAAAAATTAGAATAAAATATCTAATAAATGAAAAAAAAAATGAAAATATTTTTGAGATATTT
This sequence comes from Vicia faba, assembly GCA_948472305.1. Lineage (NCBI taxonomy): Eukaryota > Viridiplantae > Streptophyta > Magnoliopsida > Fabales > Fabaceae > Vicia > Vicia faba. The sequence continues at coordinate 494,561,181 of OX451741.1, forward strand.
TTTTATGTTTGCAAATAAAATATCAAAGTCATAGAAAAATAAAAATGCAAAAATAATGAAAATACAAAGCAATGGGCCAAGGGGTGCTGAAAGTGAACTGGGGGGTGTCAAAAGCAAAGAAGTCCAGGCCCAGCCCAGAATCAACTTCATCTTCTTCCTCAGTTCAAAACACGCACGTTCTGTACATCAAATGCTATCTCCTGATTTCTTGCTTTTTTGACAAAACTCATAACATGAAACTTGTAGAGCATCAAACAACAAATCTAACCATATAAAAAACTTAAGCTAACTCTCAAAGACCAGAGAGAATCTCTCTGGCCCTAATTCTTAACCTAGTTTTTTCAGAAAGTTCATGAACAAAATTCTCCTAGCATGATTAATATAAATGAAAACTAAGAACATGTATGGTTTCAGGGCCATGAATACAACATCTTTCATTCACAAACCTAAGTCTAACTATTCCTAAATAGAGAGATAGAAGTTCATGAAATACCTGTTTCAGTTGACTTCGAGCTGGACAATGCAACAACTTTAAAGGGTGCTTGATTTTCTTTTGAGCTTTCCTGATGTCCAATGAAGCTTTCCCAATGCTTACTTTGTTTTGAAATAGCTTGAATCGTGCTACAGAACTCAACCTGCAAAGCTTTGAAACAAAAATGGCAATGTGTGTTAATAGTATTACAGCTAGCAATGGAGGTCTGGAATAGTTCAGGTGTGTTGGTTGGAAGGTGTTTGAAGTATCTTTGGGCAAAATGCACGATGGAATTTGATGATGGCTTGCAAAATGCAGAACTGGCCCTATTTTGCAAGAAAATGGGGAATTTGTGCACAAGGAGTTTTGAGAGGTCCATGACTCGTGTTTCTGGCTTGTTAGGGTGTATGAAAACTGTTTGACAACTTTGTTTTTGTTGGTTTTATCAGATGTGAGAGATGCCTTGTGTTTTGCAAGTTTTCTTCTTTTTTAAGCAAAAGAGTGGATTTTGTTTGCAGCATAAGATCTGGTTCAATGCTCTAGGATGTTGTGAGAGATGCCCTGCACACAACCCTATTGGCCCCTCTAATTAATGGATTTTGTTTGCAGCATAAGATCTGGTTCAATGCTCTAGGATGTTGTTTTGATATAAAGCAAAGTTCAATCAAAAATGGCATTGTTACTTTTTCCATTTAAGGCTTAATCTAGTGTACAATACCCTAATGACCAAGACAATTCCTTGGCTCAATGGATATGAATTAAATTATGGGGTACAAACTGTTTTAGAGGCCTGTAATTGTGAACCAAGCTAGATAGATCAGATTTGGCAAGTGGTATGAACATGTATTGGCCATGGATCAAAGTGAGTTTTTGCCAACTTCAAGCATTCGATTCTCCCTAACCACAAAGATGTTTGAGGAGTTCTTGGACAATTTGGAAAGCTTGCAACATGTACTACAATCCATCTTTGAAATGCAACTTGAAACTCCAAGCGGAACTATGTGAAAATGGCCAAGAAGATGGGTCAAAATCCTGCCTAAACTAGGGCAAAATTTTTCTAAGTTAAAAGTTTTAGGTACCCTTGTTCCAAAAATTATAACTTGAGATACAAGCTTCTTTTGAGAAAACTTTGTGAATAAAAGTTGTAGACTTTGTGATGTACCACAACTTTCATGTTGCAAGTTTTGTTTTAATCCATTAGCATCTTGGTGAAAAAATGGGACAAAGTTAGGAAAAAATAAGAAAATTTTATAACTTAGAAAAATTCTAAGTTATGAAATTTTCCATTTTAAACCCTAATTTGCATTTTTGGGTTTCTTGATGAACAAGTTTCATAATTTGACATGTCTTGATGAAAAATGACCCTTGGTGTGATACGGTGGGAGAACTGACTTGAGTTTTGCGTTTGTTTTCACACTTGTTCGGTTTAGCAAGAGTCGCCACCGACTTTTTATTTTATCCTAAAGGAAAGGTTAAAAAGCACAGGAAAAACCTTTTGAGATGTTTCGTGGGTTCGGGGGGTAGATTATGAAAAGGGAAGGTATTAGCACCCTTTTCATCCGTGGTTATCCATGGGTTCTTAGTTACTTAGTTTTAGATCAACTTGCCTTTGATTTTCAATTGCTTTGAAATGGTGTGTGTGTGTGTGTGTGTGTGTGTGTGTGTGTGTGTGTTCTGAAAATGTTTTGAAGAAGATGCCTTCGTCTCGGCAACCATTGTAATGACTCGTGTTTGAGTATATACAAAGGTGTGTATCTTTTCGAAAGGATGTTTCAAATGTTTTTGGAAGTTTGTTTTGAAAGTGTTTGTGGAGTGTGGTTTTGAAAAGTAGGCAAGTGTTTTTGCAAGTTTGTCAAGTAACTAAGAGTTTGTCTACCCCTAATATTTACTCAAAGGTTTTTCTCATGTTTTAACCCTTTTAAACAATTTTGTTCCACCATTGCATTTGGTGGGCAATCTTGCGTTAGGATGTTTAACGGGACAGGCGCGGGTCATCGTATGGACCATGAATGCAATGGTGCCAAGTGTCTTTGGCAATTTGCTTGAAGGGACTATGATCATTTTGATAGGCAACTTTCGAAAGCGTCATCGAGGGACTATGATCATTTGAATTTGTTTTGTTTTGCCAAAGATACTCAACGTGCAAGCATGGACCATTTTGGAAGGCAACAAGCGGGATTACCCTAGGGGTGCAAGTGTGATTGTGTATTGATTTCATGCATTTGTCTTTGTATTAGGTTATCTAGCGTTTGATTTTATGTACATACAACCCTAGATCTATCATGGCATAATTTGAAAGCGACAAATTGCGGGAATTTAAAGTCCTAAACTATTACAAATGAGTATCCGGGGATGGGGGTACAATTATTTACAAATGGGGGATGAGACTTATTAGGAGAATAGTATCCAAGTATTTACAACCAAATCGAATCAATTGCAATCTCAAAATGTAAAGTAATAGCAATGTAAAAAGGGACAAGCAAATGTGTCAATGTATAAGAAAGATAAAATGTGTATTGTAAATGTGTATGTGATTTATTTACAAGGTGAGAAAGTGTACTTATTAAGAAAATTAAGTATTGTTTATTTATTGATATTTGTTAATATATACAAACAAAACAAATTTTAATAAAAGAAAAGGTGTTTTAAGTTTAAGAAAAAAAAAGAAATATTTTAAGTTCTATGTATTAATGTTTTATGTTGATATCTTTTTATGTACAAAGGTTCCCCTTTTTAATTGAAAAAAGTTCTAAAAAGTTTAAACCTAATAATAAAAGAAATCTAATATTTATATATTAAATGTGATAGACAATATTAATAAAGTTTTTTACAAGAAAAGAAATTAATGTATTATTTTATTCATAAATAAAATAAAGTATATTAGTTTAGATTGTATATAAAAAAGGATAAAAAGATAAATAAAAAAAGTTAGTTTGTGCTAAAAAAGAATAAAAGAAAGAAAGACTGAATGAATGGGCTTAAGGGGGATTTGGCCCAAATTAAAATAGGTAGAACAAGTAAAAGGGGGGTGAGGCGCCAGGCTTTTTGAATGGGCTTAAGGCTTCTGAACAGGGCAAGGCCCATGCGCTTGGGACAACAATTTGTTTAGGGTTTAATTATTTGTTCATTTTGGATTTTAGGGTTACAGCTTGAGAGCGGCGCCGTTCGTCACTTTGCTTCGTTTCCTCCATTCTTTGTCAAAATCATGGACTCTGAATAGCATCCTTCGTCCTTGTGCCAGGCGCCATCCTCTCTCCTTTCCCCATGGTCATGTCTGGGCGAGGTTTGCAAAGGTAATGAACTCATAGTTTATGTTTTAGGGTTTCCAATTCGCATGTTTTTTACTCTTTGATAAATTTCTAATCTCTGAATCATCATTACTGTTATGTGAGGTGTGAAGGAAAAAAGGTGGAAAAGTTATACCTTCGTTGTCTTTGGAAAATGGAGGAGAGAGCTGGAGGCGCCTAGGGGGACAGGGCGGAGAGGCGCGATGTTGTGGCTTTCTCCGGTTTGTATAGTATCTTGCTTTTGTCTTTTAGGGTTTGATGATGATACTTTGAAAACCTTTTGACAGTTACCTCTCTTTTTCTCTATTTGCCTCGCTTCTGTATGCTTGTATGCTTTGAGTTTCTTCTCTTCTTCTCTGTTTGCCTCGCTTCTGAGTTGTCTTGATGATGGTGTTGCTGAGTATAGTCGCTTGCTGATATGCTTGATATGAGATATTTGCTTAATGATGTATCTGTTTGCTCTGAGCTTGATATTGTTGGTATATGTTGCACCCTATAATGAAAGTTTTCTGAGGGTTTGATTGGTTGTGATGCTTTAGTGTTTGAGGCAGGTTTATGTTACAGTAGGCTTTGAAGTTACAGGCATGGTTTTGAGGTTTATTGATGGTTAAGGCTTGTTTTTAGACTGTTTGTATATTACATTTTTGAATGGTTACAGGCTTTGGGCTTGATGTTTGTTTAGGGGCAGGTTAAGGCTTGAGCGGTTTGATGGTTATCTTGATACTGTTTTTGTTTTACAGTGGTTCAGGCTAACAGGTTTAGAGCTCATGTTTTGGTTGAAGTTTTGAGTTTATGAGACTTATGGCTTTTGTTGAGATTACAGGTTAGGCTTGAGGGCTTTGAGGTTATGGCTCTTGTTGAGGCTTCAGGCTTGTGAACAATTTACAGGTTTAATGGTGCAGGTTTAGGCTTGACACTTTGAAAAGCTTCGGGCTTTTTGATGTTTTTATACAGTTTGTGACTTCTGAGATATATATTATGCAGGTTGAGGGCTTTTTGTTTTTATCTCTTCCAGGGTCTTTGCCTTGTGGTCTTTGAAATGCAGGAGCTGTTATATTTTTTGTATATTCGTTCTTGGTCAATCCTTGGACAGGTTTGCAAGGCTTGAGGTTTTCACTCTTTATGCTTTCTTCTGTTGTATGCCTTCTGCCTCCTCTCTCTATGTGCTCTGATACATCCTATTTATATTTTCTTTTTAGCCTTTAGCCTACTGTACTGTAAGCTCTTTTCTTCTCTCCTTCTCTCTCTAGATTAAAGAAAGCATTTTTATTGCTTAATTTTGTCTTCTTTCTGAAAAAGTAAACTGGCCTTTGGAAAGTGATGTATCTGAACATTGTTTGCACTTGTTTTCCTCTGCATATTTTCCATGTTTCTTGCATACTTTATGTACTTTATTGACAGCTTTTGGAGTTTGATATCTTTTGGCATCCTTGGACAATTTTTTTGACAACTTTTGGCTTAGTTTGAAGATGTGATTCAGTTTGCCTTTATGCTGTTTGGAGACTTGGTTGACAATTTTTGGATTTATGCAGTATGCTTGAAAATTTGAATTTGTGCAATATTACAACTTTGTGCATTTCATGTTTCATTGCAAGCATGTCATCCCTCTTTGTGAACCGGGAGAAATCTCGTGATTTGTAGAGAGGGCAAACTGATTCCGGCCAGTTGCTTTTTATGATGAATTTTTAAATTAACTGTCTGTCTCTTTTATCTGCTTTTGACTTTTTTCTTTTTCTTTGTTTTGCAGATGAAAAACAATTGAGCAACAAGGGAGCATTGGATAGAAGAATGAAGATTAGGAAATTTAGGACATAGTTTATTTCAATTTTAATCATTGTAACCATTATTATTATAAATACTTTGTAAATAAATACTGTATTTAAATAACAATTGTAACAAATAATTAAAGATGAATAAAAAATCCATTTTGATCAGTTAATTCTTTTCCAACTGTATATTTAATTACTTATAAATTCTTAAATTATAATAAATGGAAATAAATCCCAATTATCCTAACTTAGAATAAATAAACAATTAATAAATACTGTGGTCAATCAATAGTAAACCCGACGTTTCAAAAATCCAAAGCAATGCACAGTCAATCACAACAACTGCCCAAATGTCTTTTCTCTTAATGATTCAATCAAACACTGCGAGCTCCCAGTCAGAAACCTCAGTCCATATTCTAGAGTAAATTGAAAAGCATTGTAGACTTAATTCTTTCTGTGCGCACAAAAACCCTAATTCTTGACTTAATGTTAGAGAAGCGTCCGCCTGATCCAAACTTGAGCCAACTCAACCAAACCCTAAGCAATCTGCTCGAACTGTTTTAAAATCAATGACAACCCTAGATTTTGTCTAACTGACGAGAAAAATCTGTTTGACCGATTCTTGAGCCAGTCTAAAAATCAGGAAAAGCCCGAAGCCGTGATTTCTTGTGGAAAAAGAAGAGGGCAAATTTTGGGGTACAACAGTTGCCCCTTTTCAATCTTCTTGAACCTGAAGAGTTAGATTGGCAAGTTTGCCTTTCGCGACTCGAGGGTAAAATAAGATTGGACACTAGAGTGCCCAAAAAATTTGCACTCGGTGATGTGATGGTAGAGGGAATGGGCTTAAAGATGCCATTTGGTGATGGGCTTAAAGATGTCATCTGGAATGTGGCAAAATCTTGTCGGGGGATGGGCTTAAAGATGCCATCTGGAAATGTTGAACTGTATGTTGTTGTACCCCAAAATTTGCCCTCGCACTTTTCCACAAGAAATCTCAGCTCCAGACATTTCCTGACTTTTCAAACTGACTCAAGAATCGGACAAACGGACTTTTCTTGACAGTCAAGCAAAATTAGGGTTTTTACTGATTTTCAGAGCTCTGGATTGTTTCATACAGTTGGCTTAGGGTTTTGGATGATTTTTGGTTCAATTTTGATCAGGTGAGCGTTATTTGGCATTTAATCAGGAGTTAAGGTTTTATGGGCATATTCTCAGAAGAATTTAAATTCCACAGCACTTTGCGGTTTATTCTGAGATTCGGGTTAAAATTCGCATTATCTTGATTTAATCAGTAAAAGAGACAGTGGTTTGAATTCAGTTCGATTTGTTTGGGCCAGTCAAATACAGTATGCAGTATTGGATTCACAGTGTTTATGGCAAATCAATGAAGAAGGAATGCGCTTGATCATTTTATTTCGGTTGACTGCTGCTTTGCTTTGGATGTTGGATAAGACAGGTTTAATTGATCAATATTGTTTTTATTTAAGTTATTTATTATTCTAAAATTGAATGATTGAAATTTATTTTTCAATTGTTTTAATTCAAAGAGTTTTAAATAAATAAATAAACAATAAAGAAAATTAGAATTAATTGGATAATTTAGATTTTATTGATATTTGAATTATTTGTACAAATTGTTGTTTATAATTTAAATTATGAACAATAATATACATTAATTTAAAATATTACATAAAATAAAAACTATCCTATTTCTAATATTCTTCATTCTTCACTCCGCTCCGGTGCTCCATTTTTTATCTGCAAAAAGAAAAGAGAAAGTCAGAAAGCAGTCGAAATTAAAAGAGACAGTTAAAATTTGCTCATCACTAGAGGCCACTGACTGGGATCAGTTGACCCTCTCTGCAAATCACGGGATTTCTCCCGGTTCACAGAGAGGGAAGATTTTTATTCATGAATGCAAATGTCAAAGGCATAAAATCCAAAGTTCAAACTGCATAGTTCAAATCCAAGTTAAACTGAAAGATCCAATTCCACTTTCTATCCAAAGCAAAAGGCAAGTTACTGTCAAAATGCCAAAAATCTACTCAAAAGATATCAAAGAAAAAAAAGCAAGAAGTACAATTGCTGTCAAAGCACACGAGCTGTCAAAGAAGATTTTGGAAAAGATATCACAAAGTGCCAAAACTGTCAAAACTGGATAAAGATGCAGAGAAGTGGTATGCAAGCAACTAAAATCTTTTTCATCATTTCCCATCAGAATAGGCCCCTTCAGAAAGTACAGAATAATAATCATATTAAATTCTAAAACTGTACTATGGAAGAAAAAGAGAGATAAAGAGCATAGGCAGGTTTTAGGCTTAGGCAGAAGACAGAACAAAAGGATATAACACAAAGAATAAAGACAGGGTTCAGTAGACAGTTCAGAAGAGGGATAGAAAAGAGAAAGATATACAAAACTCAGAGCCTGCATCATCTTTGAAAGCACACAACCTCAAGCTTCAAACTGATAACCTGCTAGGCCATCAAACAAGTTTCAAAAACTACCATAACCTGCATCAGTCTCACAAACCCAAACCTCATACCAGCATCACAACCTGCCTACTGTCCAGAATCACTAAAACCATCAAACCTGAACAACCTCAAACCTTGTTAAGTCCAACAACATAACACACTGAAGCATAACCTACAACAATCAACCAAAAACACAAAGCCTACTGCATCAGCTCAACCTCAAAAGCCAGTACAACACAGTTAGAAGACAAACAAAAACCTGCTGAAGAGCATACAAGCCTAACCACAACATAGCTTGCTAAACAACCATTAACCTGTCAATACACCCATTTGCTAGAACAAACACATAAACTGAATATACAAACAGAAAAACTGAACTACAAAAACCTCCAAACTCACCATACCTGAAAACTGACATAAAAACAAAGCCAAGCCATAAAAACCTATGGGAACAAAACCTGCAATGGCCTGGAGACCTCACAAAACCCAAAATCTGTCAAACTAAACCAGCATAGGCCACAACAGAACCTTGTTAAGTCCAAGCATCACCCTGTTGAAGCTTCATCCTCAAAGCCATCAAACACAACAAAAACTCAGAACCTGCACCAGAAACTGAATTACCAGAACCTCTGTCTCAAAACACCAACTAGAAACCAACTCACAAGCATAAAAGTTCAAGGCAATGCAGGTGAGGCAACCTAGGCCCTCAGTATGAACATCATCGAGCAATAAAAAGCTTCAGAAGGCATCTAACTCAACGATCGTTCAAGGGGCAAAATCAGAAGAAAGTAAGAGAAGAGAGGCAAGTTCAAGATAACACACAACATCCAATTCAACAAAAGTATTCAAAGCAACATTTCAAGGCAAATTCATCAGGCCCTCAGTGTACACATCACTGGGCAATAAGGCAAGTTCATCTCAAAGCATCATATTCCAATAAATACATAGGCAACAGTGTTCAAGAAGAAGAAGAAAGAATCACGGTCAATAAATCAGAAGGGCAACATAAACAAATATACAGTGGCAGTAGAAGAGATAAAGAAGTGAATTAAAGAGGGGTTCTCAGCACAAATCATCATCAAAACCCTAAGGAGCAAGATAGAAGATACCAGGAAAGCATCAAGAAGCAAAGACTCGTCGCCGTTCACGCAGTCCCGGCCTCCTCTGCACCACTGAGCCTCCTCAAGCGCTTCCTCGTCCTCTCCTCCCCATCAAGGTAGTATATTTCCTTCCTCATCTTTCTTCTCATCACCTTGTTAAAACAAACACAGCAAATACGAAGATCAGAGCATATAAATTATGTCATGCAAGAATCTAAAACAAAAAAACGCCTAAACCAATTCGAAACGGTACACTAACCATCATTTGAGGACTGTCTAATCCATATGAGAGGAGAAGAGGCGGTAGCGGGGTAGCTCAGGCAGAGAGGCATGGCTCAGAAGCTTGCATAGAAGACGAAGAAGACGAAACTCAGTGAACGGCGCGATACAAACCCTAAAGTCCTTTGTCTCAACTGAACACACCAATTCCCTAACCCTAAATTCGTTCTGGCCCCCAAACGGGCCTTGCCCATTCCGTTTTTGCCCTAAGCCCATTGGATTCAAAAAAGAGCCTTAATCTCATTTTTATTATCACTAACCTTTTTTTATAACCAAATTCATTTTAAATACTAACCTCTTTTCTTTATAACATATAAACATTTTTTATTATTACAAAATCACATAAATAATAAATACCTTTTTTATATCACATACTTAAAATTAAAAATGACCTAATGTTCTTTTAATTAAAGATATATTTTGTACATAGTTGTATAACCTAATTTCTAAATACTTGATTAAAATACATTTGTACATACTATACATTTTTTATCATATAGTTAAAATATCTCTTAAGTATATATTTGTATATAAAATAATAAAATACTTTTTTATCATATAATTAAAAATTGAAAATATTTCTTTTTATTCTTTTTTAATTGACATACATATTTGTACATAATAATAGAAATACATTTTTCTAATATTAAAATTCACAAACATTTGATTAAGATATTTTTTGTATATAAACAAATAAAGATACATTTAATTAAAATTTGAACATTTAAGTTAAAACATTTTTCTTTTGTACATAATTAAATACACAAATCAAAGATTCATTAAAATACCTAATCTAGGTCAAAAACCCTAATACGTTTCAATTTCACATTATCGCGCTTGTAAATAATTACACATACTCATATACACTTGTACACTTACACAAATACATTCACATTGCCCTATACACATTTTTATCTTATATTTGTATATTCGATATTTACGTTTTGATCGCACATTCGATTTGGTTATAACTTATTGGATACTATAAGTCTCACCCCCTTCTGTATATTTATACCCCCACTCCCGGATACTACTCTGTAATAGCGTAGATTTTACATTTCCGCAATTTACAGTTTTCCAATTATACCATGGTTAGACCTAGGGTTTGTATGTACATAAAATCAAACGCTAGATAACCTAATACAAGACAAACATATGTAATCAACACACAATCACACTTGCACCCTCTAGGGTAATCCCACATGTTGCCTTCCAAAATGGGCCATGCTTGCATGTCGAGTATCTTTGGCAAAACAAAATCAAATGATCACAAGTCTCAAAGTGTTGCCTAAACGGAATGATCATAGTCCCTTCAAAGCAAATTGCCAAAGACACTTGGCATCATTGCATTCATGGTCCATACGATGACCCGCGCTCGTCCCGAATAATCTTCCTAAACGCAAGATTGTCTACCAATTTCAATGGTAGAACAAAATTGTTAAAAGGGGTTAAAACATGACAAAAACCTTTGAGTACAATAGGGTAGACAAAACTCTTAGTTACTTGAGATCAAACTTGCAAAAACACTTGCCTTCTTTTCAAAGACCACAATCCACAACACTTTCAAACAAACTCTCAAAAATATTTGAAAACATCTTTTCGAAAAGATTCACACTTTTGTAAAACACTCAATCACGAGTCAAATACATTAGTTGCCTAAGACAAGGCATCTTTTTCCAAAACATTTTCAAAAAGCACCCACACACACACACACCATTTTCAAAGCAATCGAAAAACAAGGCAAGTGATCTAAAAAACCAAGTAACTAAGAGCCCATGGATAACCATGGATGAAAAGGGTGCTAATACCTTCCCTTTTCATAATCTACCCCCCGAACCCAAGAAATATCTCAAAAAGGTTTTTGCTGTGCTTTTTAACCTTTCCTTTAGGATAAAATAAAAAGTCGGTGGCGACTCTTGCTCAACCGAACAAGTGCGAATACAAACGCAAAATACAAGTCAGTTCTCCCACCGTATCGCCAGAACTGGCGACTCTGCTGGGGAAAATTAAAAGTGGGGTTACCTTAGGGTTTAGATCACTTTTGTTTTCAAATTGATTGCTTTGTTTGCTTTACATTTGTGGGCTTTGTATCGGAGTTTCATAGATCCTAACCCGGATCTGGGGATACCCTTTTAGGTAGCATAATCTGTGAGGGACCTGTCCGGCGTATACCGATATGGGTGAAGCAGTGGCTACGTTGGTGTGGCGTCTTGGTCTGTACCGATATCCCTCGTGTTCTGACGGGGAGAATATGGGTCTTCCAAGGAGTCATTAAGCACCAACCGACCTTAGAACCCTAATTGACCAACTTGGCCATTAGAACAGTAGCAGTATGCTACACTCATTGAGGCTAAACTCTCGAGATGGTTCCGGCCGCGAGAAAAGGTTGCGATGCTGGAGTTATGACCGATTGAGGGTAGCCAATGATATGAGATCCTCTAGAACCCGGTTACTTTTGATAGGACAGGTTTTAACCAACAAACTGAAAGAGGGTAGTACCTGAACCTCATGCAAGCCTAAACCTAAGGCCTTGTGTACTTTGTGTGAATATGTTTGCCTGTATATACACTCACTTGTTTTCGCATACATGTACATAACATCATGACATCATACCATAGCATTTTAGCATTTTCAATAACCATTTCAAGGATCTCGAGGATTCTATTGATGCAGGGTTACGTTGAACCAGACGTCTGTCAAGGGGCAAGAGGTTTCTCCTCTAAACCAACCCAGTCAAGGTTCAAGTGCAACAACTTGAATCAGTGGCTATGACCCACTCGACATGGTGAGCTTGATTCTCGTGGAAAGACATCCACCGATACAAAGTTCTCCAACCAAAAGATCAAGTACAACAACTTGAATCAGTGGCTATGACCCACTCGACATGGTGAGCTTGATTCTCGTGGAAGGACGTCCACCGATGCAGAGATCTCCAATCCAAGAGTGGAGTTCAACCTCTAACATTTTCTTGTGTTTACCCCAAGAGATCCTTGAAAGCATGCATCCACATATCATGCATTTCATTTTGACCATCTTTCCTTTTTTCAGGTTTCCTTACTCTCCTGCTGTTTATTTCAGCAAGAGATGGCTTTAGAGCGGTCTGTCAAAGACATTCAAGACCAGACTGCTCAGCTGCAGGAGATGTTCCTGAACTTGTCTCTGGGGCAAGAAGAGATGAAAGCTCTCCTCACCAAAGGCCTGGGGAATTCCAACAATGCCAGGAGTGATCAGATTGCAGAGCTGCAGTTTGATCTGACAACACTGAGGACTCAAATGATGGGACAGTTGGTGGGCCAGATGGCTCTCATCCAAGACCTATCCCAAAGACAAGAGGAACTCAGAGTTCTTGTCCGCCAACTGCTTCCAAACAACCAACTGGGGCAAACATCTGAGGACGGAGAGCAAGTCACCGCTCAGCCTCCATCAACTCAAGAAGACAAGGGGAAAGCTCCTTTACTTGCTTCAGGGTCACAAACCCATCAACAACCTCGCCAGCGTCAACGGGGCAATCGGTGTAAACAAGAAAAGTCGGGAAGACAGTTTACGGAGACTGAAATACCATCATTCTTCATATTGAAGCGCCTGTTGGAGGTCAACTTACTTACTGTAAAGGACCCTCCTCAGAAGCTCAATATCTCCTCTCCTCACTTTAATCCCGACGCATTCTGTGTTTACCACTCCTGCAGCCCGGGACACAGCACTAACGACTGTTGGGCCTTGAAGAACAAGATTCAAGATCTGATCGACATTGGGGTGCTGGAATTCATGCCGGACGGCGAGATGAAAATCTTCCGTTAAAGGGTTCTCCGCTTGAAGTGACGAAGCTCGAATTGAAAGACTTTTGCTTCTTTTTGAATTTTCAAAGTTGTAATTTCTTTTGCTGTCAAACAATTATCTGTTGATGTTAAACTCTGTTTCCATTAATGCATTGCATATGTTTGTCTTGAATTCATCCATTCGTTTCACTACTCTTATGCTCTTCTTTATGATATTTGACTCTTGATAAAAAGCTGCGAGCCTTTAGAGGGAGGATGACGAAACAATACCGTGATCTTATACAGTATGCTTTTGAACAGACCTTGCTGATGATGTACAGGCATTTCTTTCAATTCCCAAACACTGGAGTTATAAGGAAGTTAATCCCTAGTCAACCCCTTCGAGCCAAAGAAGTAGGAGTTCCTTGTTCTAAACGATCAAAACCTTTGATATAAACCCGGGGCAGGGTAGTATCTCAGTTAATTCAAAAGAAAATGCGCATTGAAGTCGCAAACTCTCAGTTCGTAACACAACGAACGACGTCGAAAAAAAAGCGTTCCTTTGGAATCAAGAGATCAGGGTGGTTCCCTATCACATAGACAGTCAATATCTCAAAAGAGAAAAGCCCACCAAGCCAAAACCTATAAAGGAGGCTTAAGAAAGCTGGGGCATCCCGCTTACAGTAATCCCGAAAACGGTAACAGTCAGGCAAAAGTTAGGGATAACAAATCAAAATCAAAATAGTGAGGTCATTACAAAATCCTCAACAACATGAAAAGTGTTGAAAAAGAAAAGAGGAGATGATGAATGTCTCCCCGAATTCAACTGGTGAACCGTCGCCCAAAAGTCATTCAAAACTCAAAACAGAGTGTGACGCACAATTAACTGAGCTTAGGTTGAAGAACATCACGAAGAGCGGGTGGGTACAAATATACTTTGAGCCTTTATCCTTTGTTTCTTAAACCGTGAACCATGCCACGTTACAACCCTTCAAAAGTCCTAATTGAAGCAAGGGTTAGTTCGAAAGCATACTGTTACAAAAGGTATCCTGACTCCTGTAGGGCTTTGCTCTAAATCTTGTGTTAACTTGTCTTATGAAAAGTTTTCTGCTAAAAACGCATTTTTCAAAACTTCGAGACAAACATAAACTTTGCATTATTCGAATATCACTGTCTGCATTTAACCCTTTTGTTTGACAGCGAAGAAATTCATACAGCGAATGTTCGGAGGAATGAAAACTCTCTCAGTAAGTCAAAATCACTTCAAGAGGATAACACTTCCATCAAATCTCCTATCAACAAGGGGCATGACATGTCACAATTCAGTTAACCTGGGGCAGTCCAGTCAAGGTCCAACAGATCTTTCAAAGTACAGTTAACCTGGGGCAGTCCAGTCAAGATTTCAAGAAATCTCTCAATATGCAGAGTAATCCGATTCAAGATTCCTTCATCACCACTTGGGGCATTCGAATGTCAAAAGTGTCCAACAAATCAACTACAATGTTTCCAGATTCGACTCCTGTATCCAGCCAGGGCATATCTGTTGACCATATTTCCAGACTCGACTCCTGTACCTAGCCAGGGCACGTTTGAAGAGTTTGAAGATTCGACTCCTGTATCCAGCCAGGGCACATCTATTGACTACAACATCTCCAGATTCGTTTCCTGTATCCGGCCAGGGCATATCTGTTGACCACATCTCCAGATTCGATTCCTGTATCCAGCCAGGGCATATCTGTTGACCACATTTCTAGACTCGATTCCTGTATCTAGCCAGGGCACGTTTGAAGAGTTTGAAGATTCGATTCCTGTATCCAGCCAGGGCATATCTACCAACTATTACATTTCCAGATTCGATTCCTGTATCCAGCTAGGGCATGTCTGAAGAATTCCAGATCAACACCTGCAACAACCCAGGAAACATCTGTGAACGACCGATTGTAGACCAACACCTGTAATAAGCCAGGATTTATCTACATCACCACTTGGGGCATTCGAATGTCAAAAGTGTTCAAAAAACCGATGCAGTTTTACACAAGCTCATCATCAGGAAGCCCTACACCGTTTCCTCTTCAAGACTTCTGAAACAAGTTTACGGATTCTTCCCAACAACGGATGTTAATCTACCGACTTGTTCAGACTCTTCTCAACCTCTGAAATTAGCTTACGGACGCTTCCCAACAACGGATGCGGCTCTATTGCTGATTCAACTTCAAGATTTCTGAAAATAGTTCACGGGTTCTCCAAGTAACGGATGTTAACCTATCGCTTGTTCAGATTCTTCTCAAGCTAACCACTACGGAAGATCGCGCTCGCCAAAATTCTCCCTATCCCCAGCGGAGTTCATCAAAATACCCAGCCAAAGAATCCTCCGGAATTCAATTCCCCTCAGAGTTTAAGCTTCGGTACCCCCAGCGGAGCCAGACCATTGAACCTTCTCCCCAGAGTTTTGGAAGGGCAAATCTTGAGTTCCCCAGTGAAGTCTCCAGAGTTACTTCCCATCAAGCTGACAATTCTCAAATCTGGTCTCCCCAGCATGAGCCTGCTAGTTTGGAACTCCCCAGTAGAGGTCATCAGGAATTCTCTTCCCCAGCGATAGCCAAGGATTTATTTTCCCCGGCAGCAGTCAAAACGCTTTTATCTTCAGCCATCTCGGATTCATGTATCCTTGGCAAGATTAGCTCATCAGCTTACATGCGCATTCATTACATTCATATCATAAATATCGATGTCACGTACATTGCATCATGCATCATAACATTGCATACAATTAACCCTTTGCCTTTTCAGGTAAGATCAGTCGACAGACACAGATCATCTCCCGAGATTCATCCAGAAATAGTTCAGATGTGACCCAAACACAGTGACTTTTTGATACTTATTCCAGATTCATTCAGACGCATCATCAAGAAACCCTACACCGGTTCCTCTTCAACTTCAAGACTTCTGAAAATAGTTTACAGATTCTTCCCTACAACGGATGTCAATCTACCAACTTGTTCAGACTCTTCTCAACTTCTGAAGACAGTTTACGGATTCTTCCCTACAACGGAGGCCAATCTACCGACTTGTTCAGACTCTTCTCAACTTTTGAAGACAGTTTACAGATTCTTCCCTACAACGGACGTTAATCTACCAACTGATTCAGACTCTTCTCAATTTTTGAAAATAGTTTACGGACGCTTCCCAACAACGGATGTTGCTCTATTGCTTATTCAATCTCAGATAGCTTACAGATTCTCCAGACATGGACGTCAATCTGTTGCTTGTTCAGACCCCAATTCAGAGATGTCCCAAAACATGGAGACCCTTCTGATACTTGTCCACTCACCATTGACATACAGTTCAACATGTCCAGATGGCATCTATAAGCCCATCCTCCTACCAGCAGTCGCCGAATGGCATCTGTAAGCCCATTCCTAGATGGCATCTCTAAGCCCTTCCCCCGACAAAATTCTATCGCACCAGATGGCATCTTTAAGCCCATCACCAAATGGCATCTTTAAGCCCATTCACCTCCACCATCAGATCGCCGAGTGCAAATTTTCTGGGCACTTTAGTGTCCAATCTTCTTCTACCTTCAAGTCGCGAAAGGCAAACTTGCCAATCTAACTCTTCAGGTCCAAGAAGATTGAACAGGGGAAACTGTTGTACCCCAAAATTTGCCCTCGCACTTTTCCACAAGAAATCTCAGCTCCAAACATTTCCTGACTTTTCAAACTGACTCAAGAATCGGACAAACGGACTTTTCTTGACAGTCAAGCAAAATTAGGGTTTTTACTGATTTTCAGAGCTCTGGATTGTTTCATACAGTTGGCTTAGGGTTTTGGATGATTTTTGGTTCAATTTTGATCAGGCGAGCATTATTTGGCATTTAATCAGGAGTTAAGGTTTTATGGGCATATTCTCAGAAGAATTTAAATTCCACAGCACTTTGCGGTTTATTCCGAGATTCGGGTTAAAATTCGCATTATCTTGATTTAATCAGTAAAAGAGACAGTGGTTTGAATTCAGTTCGATTTGTTTGGGCCAGTCAAATACAGTATGCAGTATTGGATTCACAGTGTTTATGGCAAATCAATGAAGAAGGAATGCGCTTGATCATTTTATTTCGGTTGACTGCTGCTTTGCTTTGGATGTTGGATAAGACAGGTTTAATTGATCAATATTGTTTTTATTTAAGTTATTTATTATTCTAAAATTGAATGATTGAAATTTATTTTTCAATTGTTTTAATTCAAAGAGTTTTAAATAAATAAATAAACAATAAAGAAAATTAGAATTAATTGGATAATTTAGATTTTATTGATATTTGAATTATTTGTACAAATTGTTGTTTATAATTTAAATTATGAACAATAATATACATTAATTTAAAATATTACATAAAATAAAAACTATCCTATTTCTAATATTCTTCATTCTTCACTCCGCTCCGGTGCTCCATTTTTTATCTGCAAAAAGAAAAGAGAAAGTCAGAAAGCAGTCGAAATTAAAAGAGACAGTTAAAATTTGCTCATCATTAGAGGCCACTGACTGGGATCAGTTGACCCTCTCTGCAAATCACGGGATTTCTCCCGGTTCACAGAGAGGGAAGATTTTTATTCATGAATGCAAATGTCAAAGGCATAAAATCCAAAGTTCAAACTGCATAGTTCAAATCCAAGTTAAACTGAAAGATCCAATTCCACTTTCTATCCAAAGCAAAAGGCAAGTTACTGTCAAAATGCCAAAAATCTACTCAAAAGATATCAAAGAAAAAAAAGCAAGAAGTACAATTGTTGTCAAAGCACACGAGCTGTCAAAGAAGATTTTGGAAAAGATATCACAAAGTGCCAAAACTGTCAAAACTGGATAAAGATGCAGAGAAGTGGTATGCAAGCAACTAAAATCTTTTTCATCATTTCCCATCAGAATAGGCCCCTTCAGAAAGTACAGAATAATAATCATATTAAATTCTAAAACTGTACTATGGAAGAAAAAGAGAGATAAAGAGCATAGGCAGGTTTTAGGCTTAGGCAGAAGACAGAACAAAAGGATATAACACAAAGAACAAAGACAGGGTTCAGTAGACAGTTCAGAAGAGGGATAGAAAAGAGAAAGATATACAAAACTCAGAGCCTGCATCATCTTTGAAAGCACACAACCTCAAGCTTCAAACTGATAACCTGCTAGGCCATCAAACAAGTTTCAAAAACTACCATAACCTGCATCAGTCTCACAAACCCAAACCTCATACCAGCATCACAACCTGCCTACTGTCCAGAATCACTAAAACCATCAAACCTGAACAACCTCAAACCTTGTTAAGTCCAACAACATAACACACTGAAGCATAACCTACAACAATCAACCAAAAACACAAAGCCTACTGCATCAGCTCAACCTCAAAAGCCAGTACAACACAGTTAGAAGACAAACAAAAACCTGCTGAAGAGCATACAAGCCTAACCACAGCATAGCTTGCTAAACAACCATTAACCTGTCAATACACCCATTTGCTAGAACAAACACATAAACTGACTATACAAACAGAAAAACTGAACTACAAAAACCTCCAAACTCACCATACCTGAAAACTGACATAAAAACAAAGCCAAGCCATAAAAACCTATGGGAACAAAACCTGCAATGGCCTGGAGACCTCACAAAACCCAAAATCTGTCAAACTAAACCAGCATAGGCCACAACAGAACCTTGTTAAGTCCAAGCATCACCCTGTTGAAGCTTCATCCTCAAAGCCATCAAACACAACAAAAACTCAGAACCTGCACCAGAAACTGAATTACCAGAACCTCTGTCTCAAAACACCAACTAGAAACCAACTCACAAGCATAAAAGTTCAAGGCAATGCAGGTGAGGCAACCTAGGCCCTCAGTATGAACATCATCGGGCAATAAAAAGCTTCAGAAGGCATCTAACTCAACGATCGTTCAAGGGGCAAAATCAGAAGAAAGTAAGAGAAGAGAGGCAAGTTCAAGATAACACACAACATCCAATTCAACAAAAGTATTCAAAGCAACATTTCAAGGCAAATTCATCAGGCCCTCAGTGTACACATCACTGGGCAATAAGGCAAGTTCATCTCAAAGCATCATATTCCAATAAATACATAGGCAACAGTGTTCAAGAAGAAGAAGAAAGAATCACGGTCAATAAATCAGAAGGGCAACATAAACAAATATACAGTGGCAGTAGAAGAGATAAAGAAGTGAATTAAAGAGGGGTTCTCAGCACAAATCATCATCAAAACCCTAAGGAGCAAGATAGAAGATACCAGGAAAGCATCAAGAAGCAAAGACTCGTCGCCGTTCACGCAGTCCCGGCCTCCTCTGCACCACTGAGCCTCCTCAAGCGCTTCCTCGTCCTCTCCTCCCCATCAAGGTAGTATATTTCCTTCCTCATCTTTCTTCTCATCACCTTGTTAAAACAAACACAGCAAATACGAAGATCAGAGCATATAAATTATGTCATGCAAGAATCTAAAACAAAAAAACGCCTAAACCAATTCGAAACGGTACACTAACCATCATTTGAGGACTGTCTAATCCATATGAGAGGAGAAGAGGCGGTAGCGGGGTAGCTCAGGCAGAGAGGCATGGCTCAGAAGCTTGCATAGAAGACGAAGAAGACGAAACTCAGTGAACGGCGCGCTACAAACCCTAAAGTCCTTTGTCTCAACTGAACACACCAATTCCCTAACCCTAAATTCGTTCTGGCCCCCAAACGGGCCTTGCCCATTCCGTTTTTGCCCTAAGCCCATTGGATTCAAAAAAGAGCCTTAATCTCATTTTTATTATCACTAACCTTTTTTTATAACCAAATTCATTTTAAATACTAACCTCTTTTCTTTATAACATATAAACATTTTTTATTATTACAAAATCACATAAATAATAAATACCTTTTTTATATCACATACTTAAAATTAAAAATGACCTAATGTTCTTTTAATTAAAGATATATTTTGTACATAGTTGTATAACCTAATTTCTAAATACTTGATTAAAATACATTTGTACATACTATACATTTTTTTATCATATAGTTAAAATATCTCTTAAGTATATATTTGTATATAAAATAATAAAATACTTTTTTATCATATAATTAAAAATTGAAAATATTTCTTTTTATTCTTTTTTAATTGACATACATATTTGTACATAATAATAGAAATACATTTTTCTAATATTAAAATTCACAAACATTTGATTAAGATATTTTTTGTATATAAACAAATAAAGATACATTTAATTAAAATTTGAACATTTAAGTTAAAACATTTTTCTTTTGTACATAATTAAATACACAAATCAAAGATTCATTAAAATACCTAATCTAGGTCAAAAACCCTAATACGTTTCAATTTCACATTATCGCGCTTGTAAATAATTACACATACTCATATACACTTGTACACTTACACAAATACATTCACATTGCCCTATACACATTTTTATCTTATATTTGTATATTCGATATTTACGTTTTGATCGCACATTCGATTTGGTTGTAACTTATTGGATACTATAAGTCTCATCCCCTTCTGTATATTTATACCCCCACTCCCGGATACTACTCTGTAATAGCGTAGATTTTACATTTCCGCAATTTACAGTTTTCCAATTATACCATGGTTAGACCTAGGGTTTGTATGTACATAAAATCAAACGCTAGATAACCTAATACAAGACAAACATATGTAATCAACACACAATCACACTTGCACCCTCTAGGGTAATCCCACATGTTGCCTTCCAAAATGGGCCATGCTTGCATGTCGAGTATCTTTGGCAAAACAAAATCAAATGATCATAAGTCTCAAAGTGTTGCCTAAACGGAATGATCATAGTCCCTTCAAAGCAAATTGCCAAAGACACTTGGCATCATTGCATTCATGGTCCATACGATGACCCGCGCCCGTCCCGAATAAACTTCCTAAACGCAAGATTGTCTACCAATTTCAATGGTAGAACAAAATTGTTAAAAGGGGTTAAAACATGACAAAAACCTTTGAGTACAATAGGGTAGACAAAACTCTTAGTTACTTGAGATCAAACTTGCAAAAACACTTGCCTTCTTTTCAAAGACCACAATCCACAACACTTTCAAACAAACTCTCAAAAATATTTGAAAACATCTTTTCGAAAAGATTCACACTTTTGTAAAACACTCAATCACGAGTCAAATACATTAGTTGCCTAAGACAAGGCATCTTTTTCCAAAACATTTTCAAAAAGCACCCACACACACACACACACCATTTTCAAAGCAATCGAAAAACAAGGCAAGTGATCTAAAAAACCAAGTAACTAAGAGCCCATGGATAACCATGGATGAAAAGGGTGCTAATACCTTCCCTTTTCATAATCTACCCCATGAACCCAAGAAATATCTCAAAAAGGTTTTTGCTGTGCTTTTTAACCTTTCCTTTAGGATAAAATAAAAAGTCGGTGGCGACTCTTGCTCAACCGAACAAGTGCGAATACAAACGCAAAATACAAGTCAGTTCTCCCACCGTATCACATATGTCATTGGTGAGTGGACGAGTATCAGAAAGGTATCCATGTTTTGGAACATCTCCGAATTGGGATTCTGAACAAGCGATAGATTGACATTCATGTTTGGAGAATCCATAAAATGTTTTCAGGAGTTGAAGTTGAATAAGCAATAGATCAGCATCCATGTTGGGAGGCGTCTGTGAACTATTTTCAACAGTTGAGAAGAATCTGAACAAGCGATAGGTTAACATCCGTTACTGGAGAACCCGTGAACTGTTTTCAGAAGTCTTGAATCTGGAGCTTACTAATCTTTATCCTGAAAAAGGGTAAGATATTAGCTGAAACACAAAGTCATGTTGCATGAAATGTATGATGCAATGTATGTTATATTAATGTTTATGATATGAATGTAATGAATATGCATGTAAGCTGATGAGTTGTCCTGCTGAGGATAGATGAATCCTGGATGGTTGGAGATAAAAGAATCTTGACTGCTGCCGGGGAAAATAATTCCTTGACTGCTGCTGGGGAGGGCAAGAATCTTTTGATCGTTGAAAATGAGAAGTCCTGGGACCACTGTTGGGGGATCAGGAGTTTGGATTGTATGCCAATCTACTGGGGGTTCCTGTCTTGAGGAGATCTTCACTGGAGAATATTCGAATATTCGGTGAGGAACTTAGAATGAGTCTTCATTCTGCTAATGCTTAACTGTTATCTGGTCGATCTCCAGGCTTTCACAGAAGCTTGTATTGTCATCTGGTCGTAATCCAGGCTTCACAATAGCTTGCTAAGCCGTCATCTGGTCAAATCCGGGCTTCACGGCTTGTGTTAAAGATATACCACTATCTGGTCGACTCCAGGCTTCGTAGTATTCTTGACTTTTGTCTGGTCGTAATCCAGGCTTCACAAAAATTTGTATTGTTATCTGGTCGTAATCCAGGCTTCTCAATAACTTGCTAAGCTGCTATCCGGTCAAATCCGGGCTTCACGGCTTGTGTTAAAGATATACCACTATCTGGTCGACTCCAGGCTTCGTAGTATTCTTGACTGCTGTCTGGTCGTAATCCAGGCTTCACAGAAATTTGTATTGTCATCTGGTCGTAATCCAGGCTTCATAATAGCTTGCTAAGCTGCTATCCGGTCAAATCCGGGCTTCACGACTTGTGTTAAAGATATACCACTATCTGGTCGACTCCAGGCTTCGTAGTATTCTTGACTGTTGTCTGGTCGTAATCCAGGCTTCACAGAAATTTGTATTGTCATCTGGTCGTAATCCAGGCTTCACAATAGCTTTGTTAGGGATTAAACTATTATCCGGTCGAATCCGGACTTCATAGCTTGCTCTGAGGGGACATCACTATCTGGTCGTAATCCAGGCTTGGTGGTCGTTTGGCATTGTTATCCGGTCGTACTCCGGGCTTCACAATATGCTGTAGGGATTAAGATACTATCCGGTCACATCCAGGCTTTGTAACTTGAATCTTGTGAGAATTTGATTTTTGACGACTGTAGCTTCCAACAGATGATGAAGGAGCTTTTGAACGGCCGATCAATCTGAAAATGTAATTTGTTTTGGAGAATAAATCCTGGACAAATGTTGGGGAAATAAACCCATAACCAAAGTTGGGGATGGAAGAACTCTGGGATTACCGAGGATGAGAAATCCTTGTTGTCTGCTAAATGCTTGGGGAACAAGATCTTCACTTGTTGAGGGATCTTAGGACCAATGCTGGGGATTGGAACTCCTTGGTGACTTGCAGGGTGAGAGAATTCTGATGATCTCTGTTGGGGAGTTCAGAACCTGGTAGACTTATGCTGGAGAGGTATGACTGAGAATCTTCAGTCTGGTGGGAAGTATCTCTTTGGGGGAAATGTTCACTGGTCTGATTCCACTGGGGATTGATAGTTGGAAGTTTTAGCTCCGTTGGGGATAGGATTTTTAGATTTTAGGGCTCCACTGGGGGTGCTGAAACTTAACTCTGAGGGGGACTAAGTTCTGGAAGGTTCTCCGGCTGGGGAAATCAGCTTTGAGAAAGCCCCTGTTCTGCTGAGGATCCTGGAGTTTAACTCTGTTTGGGGAATCCTTCTGAAAGGGCATCAAGATATCTATCTGTACCTTCAACCTATCAGTAATCATCTTTTCCTGATTTGTGAGGAAATGACTATGTTCAAATGCATATTCCTACTTAACAAAACATTGGACGTTTCTCAAGTAAACATAAGTGCAAAAGAGAAAAAAGGAAGACAACGCAAATTTGTGTATTTGGAAAAGTATTTGTATTAACTTTCTATGAGTATCTTTGTACAAAGGAGACAGGCATCCTTGTAAGAGGATGTCGCCGTAAAAATTGAAAGTTTTATACAAAAGAAAGATGGCTATGTGAAATAACTCCATGGGATTCCATTCTGCTATAGCCTTCACAACTCTGAATATCCGTCCATTCAATGCTTCGTCTGCCGGTGACAGAATTAACCAGAAGCTTGGAGTTGGTTGATGAAGAGATTGTCCTTAAAGTGATCCGACGAGACATAGTCATACGCTTTAATTCCCTAACTTTTGCCTGAATCGCCCTATCGGGTTTTCGATCCACCGGGAAACACCTTTTTGCCCACGCCGCCCTTTCGGGTTTTCGACTTGCCGGGTGTACAGATTTTTTTTGTTTTATCCCTAATTTTTGCCTGAACCGCCCTTTCGGGTTTTCGGTTCACCGGGATGCCCATTTTTGCCCAAGCCACCCTTTCGGGTTTTCGACTTGTCGGGTTATTTTATGCGTAGTATCTTTTGACTATGTCTA
Source organism: Vicia faba (assembly GCA_948472305.1). NCBI lineage: Eukaryota > Viridiplantae > Streptophyta > Magnoliopsida > Fabales > Fabaceae > Vicia > Vicia faba. The sequence continues at coordinate 494,585,614 of OX451741.1, forward strand.
CATTCGCGGGGTGCGGCAAATCATTGTCGTCCATGGTGGTCAGAATCATTGCACCACCAGAAAATATGCTCTTGATCACAAATGGTCCTTCGTAAGTAGGAGTCCATTTGCCCCTGGGGTCACTTTATGGTAAGATAATCCGCTTGATCACGAGATCTCCGACTTGATATACCTGACGTCTGACTTTCTTGTTGAAAGCCTTGATCATCCGTTTTTGATACGCCTGACCATGGCAAACAGCAGCGAGTCACTTCTCGTCGATTAAATTAAGTTGATCGAGCCGGGTCTGGATCCAATCGTCTTCACTCAAACCAGCGTCCTTCATAATCCTTAAGGAAGGAATCTGAACTTCCATGGGTAGAACAACTTCCATGCCATACACCAAAGAAAATGGGGTTTCCCCTATTGAAGTACGTGTCGTGGTACGATATCCATGCAGAGCAAACGGTAACATCTCATGCCAGTCCTTGTAGGTGACTGTCATCTTTTGAATGATCTTCTTGATATTTTTGTTCGCGGCTTCAACAACACCGTTCATCTTCGGCCGATAGGGAGATGAATTGTGATGATAAATCTTGAACTGTTCACATAGAGCGGTGATCATAATGTTGTTCAAATTTGTACCGTTGTCTGTGATGATCCTGTCGAGGACACTGTTGTACCCCAAAATTTTCCCTCCCATTTCCTCAACATTTTCTCATCACAAGACCTTTGAAGATCAAGATCCAGTTAGGGTTTCCTCTGCTCAAGACTTCTCCTTGCACTGTGGACTCAAATTAGGGTTTGTGTTTGCCCAAGGATGTTTTGACCTAAAATGCCTAAGATGACTTTCATGTCTCATGTTTGACTCTCAAGTTTACCCATGCCAAGTTTCAAGTCTTGATTCCAAGATTTACCCAGCCAATTGGACAGTTGACCTAGAAATCAACTGTATTGGGGAAAAAGTCAACTGTGGCCAATTGACACTCAAACCTCATGAAATTTGACCCACATCAACATTATGAACTCATATGGACCATTTGATCAAGTTTGGATCACAATTCCATAAGAAATTTGATCAGATCACCAAAAGGGCAAAATGGTCATTTTTAGGGTTTTGACTGCACAAAGGTAATTTTTGACTGTTTAACCTAGCCAATGGCAAACCAAGCTCACATATGGACTCAATGACCCCATGGAATTATCTTGACATGCTCAACAAACTCAAAAGATCCCAAGTACACAAGATTGACAGTTGAATTTCCCAGTCAATTGATCAATTTTGACTGTACACTGAAAAGTCAAACTTTGACTTTTTGGTCAAAATCAAGAGTCAAGATTCATTTTTCATCAAAACATACCAAATCATGAAACTTGTTCACCAAGAAATCACAAAATACAAATTAGGGTTAGAAAATGGAATTTTTCATAACTTAGAATTTTTCTAAGTTATGAAAAAACCCTAATTTTCCCCCAACTTTGCCCCATCTTTTCACCAAGATCCATTTGGATTCAAACAAAAGTCAAAACATGAAAGTTGTAGCTTGTTGCATAATCTACAACTTTGATTCACAAAGCTTTCTCATTTGAAGCTTGTATCTCAAGTTACAATTTTTTGAATAAGGGCACTAAACCATTTTTAACTTAGTGAAATTTTAACCTATTTTGACAAGGTTTTCTACCCCACTTCAAGGCCATTTTCCATACACTTCCACTTGGAATTTCAATTTGCATTTCAAAGATGGATTGTAGTACACATTCCAAGCTTTCCAAAATGTCCAAAAACTTCTCAAACAACCTCATAATTTGAGAGATTCGAATTTCACAAGTTGGCAAAAATTCACTTTTGTTCTTAACCAAGACATGTCCATAATCTTGCAAATTTGAACTCAGCTTGCTTTATGCTTGATTACAGGTCCTTGAACCATTCCATACTCAATAATTTAATGCTTATTCATTGTGCCAAGGCCATGTTCTTTGTGTTCTAACATTGCATAGTGGATTGATCTCAAAGTAGATAAAGTGCTTTATCCATTTTTGTAAAAAGCTAGCTTTATGTCAAATTGAAATCCAAGCAAGTACAGTTAGGATCTCATTTGGCACAAGTTTAGGAGCTAATTTCACTGATCAAGACAAGGGTTTGCAGCTTGTTATGGGGGCCTGCATCAGTAAAAAAATGCAACTTGCATTTCTTTGCTTCACATAGAAGAAACATAGCATAACTTGTACCAACTTCAATCTCAGCCTCATCACACAAGAACAAATCTATCAAACGCATTCTAAAGAACATATCCAAGCTTTGGCACGAGTCCTTGACCTCTCAAGCACCCTCCATCTCAGAATCATCCTCAAACTGCAAAAACAGGGTTGCCTCTGCAGTTTGAGTGCCAACTCCCATTTCCCTCGAGCATTCTTACCAAAATCAATCCACACACATTCCCTAGCATGTATGCAAGCTAACCATGACCTAAAACCTGGCCTGTAATCCCTCTAACAGTTTCCACCATTTTCATTTTTTCCTCTTGCAGTTGAAGTTCCACAGCTCGATACAAGAAGTTTCAAGACAAAGTAAGCATTGAAACAGCCTCCTTGGACCTCAAGGAAGCTTTTCCAATCACTACCTTGCACCAGAAGTTCCTCATTCTCCAGATAGAAGTTCAACTGCACAGGTAAAACTTTGAACTCGTATCTCTCTTATCATGCATCTTTAGTCTTAAGTTTGTGAAGAAACAAGGTTCTACTCATAGCCCTGAACATGTACATATCTTTACATTTCATTTCTTTTGCCTGAGTAGAGAGAATTTGGAGTTTAAAAATGGCAGAAAAACTAGGTTAGGATTTGGGGGAGGAGAAATTCTCCCTCACCTTAGAGAGTCAGGTCAAGTTCCATACATGGTTAGAATCGTCTCTTCATGCTGAATATTTGTTGTGTTATGAGTTTTTGCTAAAAAGCCAGGAATCGAGAGTTGGACATTGATGAACATGGCGCGCGTTTTTTCAAACATTTGTGCTGGAGGTTGAAGACAGTGGCATTGGGCTGGGCTTGTCTTGTGCTTTTCTTTTCACACCCCATAATTACTCATGAACCCCCCAGGCCCATTTGTCTTATTTTTAACTCTTTTTGACTTTTTCCTTTTTGATTGACTTTGTTTATTTTTTCTCATGATATAAAAAACATAAAAATATTTTTTCCATCCTTTTTTGAATTTATGGCATATTTATTTGGTTTATTTCTTTTGTTTATACATAAAAATATACATATTTTTATTTAGAATAAATATAAAAATAGTGTAAATACATTTTTATTTTTGTTTACCTTCTGAAAATATTTCACATAAAAAAATACCTTTTTTTTTATTTATTTTATTAAAATATTAAATTATTATTATTATTTGTATATAAGGCATATTTAGAACTTAATATATATATATATATATATATATATATATATATATATATATATATATATATATATATATATATATATATATATATATATATATATATATATATATATATATATATATATATATATATATATATATATATATATATATATATATGTTTATTAATATATTTAAGTTAAAATATAATAATACTTGAATTTTTTCATTTTCATTAATATTTGATACAAAAATACTTTTTTCATAATATACTTCATTTTATTTTTATTTTTGTAAATAATAAATAAATACTTGTATTAAATTAGATAATAATACATTTTCTTTAAAATTAGGGTTTTTGCCCTAAATTCAAAATACTCCAAAAAAATAATATTTTTTTATTTTCTTTTCTCTTTTACATAAATAATATTTTTTCATACATATACAAAACATTTCTTTTGCATCTTGCATTCTTATTTAATTTTTGTACATTGATTAAATTGCAAATATTCAAAATTGATGTAATAATTTTAGGTTTAAATTACTTGTCAATATCCCCATTTGAACATTTGTACCCCCCTTCCCATATTTGGTTTTGTAATAGCTTAGTAATTTAAATTTCGCACTTTATACGCTTTCTAATTATGCCATGTTAGAATTAGGGTTTGTATGCGAAAAAACGATAAAAAAATAGTTATGACCTAATCTCAAGATAAACAAGCATGAAAATGGACACACAAATCACACTTGCACCCCCTAGGGTATTCCACTTGTTGCCTTTCAAAATTGGGTCATATTGTATGTTGAACTTCTTTGGGCAAAGCAAACAATTTGAATGATCATAGTCCCTCGATAAAACTTTTCAAAACAAACAAAAAACAAATGATCAAGTCCCTTAAAGAAAATTGCCCAAAGACATTTAACGCCGTTGCAATTATGGTCTAAACGATGACCCGCGCCTGTCCCTTTCACATCCTAACATAAGGTTGTCCACCAAATACAATGGTGGAACAAACTTGTTAAAAGGGTTAAAACATAGCAGTAATCTTTTGAGAAATTTAGGAGTAGATAACCTCTTAGTTACTTGAATCAAACTTGCAAAACAAAACACTTGCCTAATTTCAAAACCACACCTCACAACACTTTCAAAAACAACTTTCAAAAACAAATGAAAACTTTTTTTGCAAAAGACATACATCTTTGTATACATCCCCACATGGATCATTACATAGGTTGCCACCACATTGGCCTCTTTTCAAAACATTTTCAAACCCGCACACTCAAGCACCATTTAAAACAATTGAAAACAAAGGCAAGTGATCTAAGCAAGTAATTAAGAGCCCATGGATAACCATGGATAGAAAGGGTGCTAATACCTTCCCTTTCTATAATCTACTCCCCGAACCCAAGAAAACATCTCAAAAGGTTTTTGCTGTGCTTTTTAACCTTTCCTTAGAATAAAATAAAAAGTCGGTGGCGACTCTTGCTCAACCGAAACATTTGCGAAAACAAACGCAAAACCTCAAGTCAGTTCTCCCACCGTATCACAGAACTGGCGACTCTGCTGGGGAGATTTTTTAAAGTGGAGTAACCTTAGGGTTTAGATCACCTTTGTTTTCAATTGATTGCTTTGTTTGCTTTACATTTGTGGGCTTTTGCATTGGAGTTTCATAGATCCTAACCCGGATCTGGGAAATACCCTTTTTAGGTAGCATAATCTGTGAGGGACCTGTGCGGCGTAGACCGACATGGGTGAAACAGTGGCTACGTTGGTGTGGCATCTTAGTCTATACCTATATCCCTTGTGTTGCAACGGGGAGAATATAGGTCTTCTAAGGGGTCATTAAACACCAACTAACCTTAGAACCCTAAATTGACCAACTTGGCTATTAGGACAGTAGCAGTATGCTACACTCATTGAGGCTAAACTCTCGAGATGGTTCTGGCCGCGAGAAAAGATTGCGATGCTGGAGTTATGACCGATTGAGGGTAGCCAATGATTTGAGATCCTCTAGAACCCGGTTACTTTTGATAGGACAGGTTTTAACCAACAAAACCAAAAGAGGGTAATACCTGAAACTCATGCTGGCCTGAAACCTAAGGGTGTCTTGTGTGACTTGTGTGTCTTATTTGCCTATGTGAATACTTGTGGTGTGCTTCATCATAGCATCATGCCATCATACCATTGCATGCATCCTGTATAGAGGACTAACCCATTTCAAAGACAAAAGAGTTTCATCTTTGCTCTGTTTTGCAGGACATCATGATGCCCGTGCGTAGGAATACTGTCCGGCTCAACTTTGTTCAACCACCAGTGTTACTCAAGGATTTGGTTGGAAGGATCCCAAACACTTCTTCCTTCATCAACAGACATGGTTCTCTCCTTGGCTTGGTCACTGCAAAATGGGACCAACAACTGATAAGTGTTCTGACCCGGTTTTATGACCCTCTGTATCACTGTTTCACCTTTCAAGACTTCCAGCTGGTTCCTACCCTGGAAGAATTTTCTTACCTGCTTGGGATCCCTGTCTTGGAACAAACTCCATTCACTGGTGTGGAAAAGACTCCTAGGCCTGAAGAGATTGCTGCAATTCTCCCCTTGACCAAAGAAGAGGTATTGTCCAACTGGGAAACTAGAAATGGGATCAAGGGCTTTTTGGTCAAATTTCTGGTTGGCAAGGCTAATGATTTCTGGAATGACTTGGACTTCAAGGCATATGAGGATATTCTGGCTCTTTTGATCTATGGTCTGGTACTGTTTCCCAACCCTGACACTTTTATCAGTATCCATGTCATAAGGATCTTCATGTCTCGGAATCCGGTACCCACTCTTTTGGGTGATATTCTACAACAACTATATGCTCGTACTGCTCGAAAACGGGGAACTCCGTGGTGTTGTGCTCCTTTGCTAGTAAGGTGGTTTATTTCGCACTTTCCTAAGTTCGTGCTGAAGAATGAAGAAGGAAAAGGTTGGGCTCGGAGGTTAATGTCTCTCACTGATAATGACATCACCTGGACTCTCAGAGGTTTGGATGAGGTAGCTGTTATTGACCGTTGCGGAGAATACCCTAATGTTCCGTTGATTGGTATCCAAGGAGGAATCTCTTACAGTCCGTGTTTAGCTCTCCGTCAGTTTGGAAGAGCCAGAGGAGATGGGCCTCATGAAATGCTGGTTCCTCACTTCCATTTTGAGTTTCAGGCAGACAGTGACAAACTACGCCAGGGATTCATTAGAGCCTGGGACAGAATCCACAAAGCCAGCCCACATGAGTTGGGACCAAAAACTTCTCTGCCATTGAAGCCCTATTGCAAATGGGTCCGCATCCGTGCTCAAAGGTTAGGTATGCCCTACGAAGCTGTTAGACCTCTCATTCTTGAATCTCCTGATGAAGATGGGGTTCCTCCAATTGTCCTCCCTCCTCAGATACCTACTGATTTTGACACCATGAAGAGATCTTGGGCGCAGCTAAAGGAAGAACGGGATTTCTATCGGGAGAAGTTCAACGAGCAGGAACGGAAGATCCAGAGGCTGACTAAGCAATTGGAGGAAGAACGGGTCCTGAACAACTACATCAGCACTGAAAAGAGGAGGCCATGGGAGCATTGATGAGCTTTGGATGTTTCCTTTTATAGTTTATTTCCTTTCAGTATTTTTCATTCCTGTAATGCCTAAGGGCAAATTGTTGAACAATTGAAAATTTTAATCTAATGAAGTGTGTTTCCCTTTTTGTCTACAAAGTTGAATCTTGTTTGTCTTTGAAAACATAAAACATACGCATTCCATTGCACCATATGCATAGCAGGTACCCTATTTCACAGGTTGCTTAATCTCCTTCGCTGTTTATTTTGCACAGTCATCATGAATCCAGACTCATCCAGTGAGCAAGCAATCAAGGCCCTTCAGGCCCAAAATGCACAGTTTCAAGAGATGGTCCTAAGCCTAGCCCAAGGTCAGCAAGAGTTGAAGACTCTACTCCTGAAGAAGAAGAAGAAAAAGAGGACTGCGCTGTTCAACACCGGACGCAGATTTGGGAACACACTCCATAATGAAGCTGATCCAACTACTTCTTCTGCTGAGAAAAACAGTCCCCAAGGGGGAGGAGCTCCTAGTCCCGCAGTCTCCGACAACGAGACGGACTATAACGACGAACAATACCCACCTGCTGCTGACAGATACAAGCAATTGGAGGACCGCTTGAGCGCCATGGAAATTCAGAATGTGTCTGGGTTGGATTTCGGAGATTTGGGGTTATCTTCTGGGGTAGTAATTCCACACAAGTTTAAGGCGCCTGCCTTCGCCAAGTATGATGGGGTCTCTTGCCCAAAGCTACATCTGAGGTCGTACGTAAGGAAAATCCAACCTTACACGGCGAATAAGAACCTCTGGATTCACTTCTTCCAAGATAGCCTCTCGGGGTCACAGCTTGAATGGTTCTACCAATTGGATGGAGCTAGCATCCGACACTGGGAAGATTTGGCAACCGCATTCTACAGACAATACCAATACAATTCTGATCTCGCACCTACACGTACCCAACTTCAGGGTATGTCTCTAGGAACGGGTGAAGGATTCAAAGAGTACGCTCAAAAATGGAGAGATTTGGCTGGCAGGGTGCAGCCTCCATTGACTGATCGTGAGCTGGTTGATATGTTTCTAGGGACGTTGTCTGGCCCGTTTTTCAATCATTTGGTTGGTAACTCCTCCGCTGGGTTCACAGATTTGATATTGACAGGAGAAAGAATTGAAGCTGGCATCAGGTCAGGCAAGATACAGAAGGCTGCCTCCACAAGCGCTGAGAAGAGGCCGTTTAAGAAAGAAGCAAGTGCCGTCTATGGTACTAGAAGACAAGTCAAGCCCGAAAGTCGCCAAGCCGTCAATGCTTTGGTCATCTCAAAACCTGTTGCTGCTCCTCAGCAGTACAATCAACAAAGAAGCGAAAGGCCTAAGAGGCAGTATACCCGACTGAGTATGACCTTATCTCAAATTTTACCCCAACTGTTATCCACCAACCTGGTGACCCTCAAAGAAGCTCCTAAGGTCGTCAACACTGCGTCCCCTAAGTATAACCCAAATGCCCGGTGCACTTATCATTCTGATAGTCCCGGGCACACTACTGATGATTGCTGGGCTTTGAGGAACAAAGTGCAAGATCTGATCGACGCAAAGGAAATTCAGTTTGAAGCGCCGGAGAGACCAAATGTTGTAACTGCTCCTATGCCCCAGCATAGAGTAAATGCCATTGAGGAAGAATTGTATGCTGTTTCGGTGAATGAAGTTGTCACCCCTCTGAAGACCGTCAAGAAGAACCTACTGCGGGCCGGTTTGTTTCCGGGTTGCAGTGAAGGTTGCATGTTTTGTGCTGTTTCCCTATCTGGTTGTCCCTTGCTGAGGTTAGGCGTCCAAAGCCTAATGGATAGCAAGGAGATTCTATTCAAGAAGTCTGCTGTTCAGTTGGTTCCGGTAAAAGAAGTTTATGTGGTTACCATCTTCAATAATCCAATCAAGGCTCTCCCGAAGAAGCCTGTTCAAATCATGACTGTTGCACCTGTGGTTATTACTGTCCCGGGGCCTCTCCCCTATGTATCTGATAAAGCTGTCCCCTGGCATTATGGGGCAGACGTATATGTGAATGGAATCAAACAAGAATTCGACACTGGCGCCAGTATCTGCGATATCACTGGTCCAACCAAGGTCACCCGAAGTGGCAGGCTCTTCTCGCCTGACATTGCACCGTCCGCTACTCGAAAACCCCTCCTTATAACACCTACAAGTTTACCTGTTCCCGCTACTGATCAAGTTGTTCCCCCTGCTGCCGAGTCATCTAATGCTCGGGGCAAAGGGATTGAAGAAGAGCCTGCCCGGATGGAGGCACCGTTACCTATAAATGCTGAAGCCTCCCAACAAGAAGTGGAGGAGATCCTGAAAATAATAAAGAAAAGTGATTTCAATGTTGTCGAGCAGCTGGGGCATACGCCCTCCAAGATCTCCATGCTCTCCTTATTGCTATGCTCAGAGGCCCATGCTAAGGCCTTGATCTCATTTCTCAAGACGGCCCATGTGCCACAGGAGACATCTGCAGTCCAGTTCACTGATTGCGTAGCAAATCTGACAGCAGACAATGGCTTGGGTTTTTCAGATGCCGACCTGACTGTGAAGGGAAGAGACCACAATGATGCCCTGCATGTCTCTATCGAATGCAGGGGCACTACTCTGGCGCATGTATTGGTGGATACTGGTTCCTCCTTGAATGTTCTACCAAAAAAGGCTCTAGACCGTCTGGATTATGAAGGCCTGGAACTGAAGCCCAGCAATATCATCGTCAAGGCCTTTGACGGTTCAAAAAGGATGGTTCATGGAGAGGTTTACATCCCTATTCGTGTGGGCTCTCAAGTATTTGACTCTACTTTTTATGTGATGGATATACGTCCATCGTACTCTTGTCTACTGGGTCGACCTTGGATCCACAAAGCTGGGGCAGTGACCTCTACCTTGCATCAGAAGCTGAAGTACCCTGTCAGGGGGAAGATTGTCACTGTGCAAGGAGAAGAGGAGTATATGGTGAGCCATTTGAATTCCTTCAGATACATTGAGATGGACGGGGAGTTTATTGAAACCCCCTTTCAGCATTTCGAGGAGGTGCATCCAATTTCAGCAGCAGCAGAAACAACAGTCGAAGAGAATGTTTCCTTGAAGATGGCTTCCCTAAGGGATGCCCGGGCTGTGGTTCAGAAAGGCAATTGTGCAAACTGGGGTCAGCTTCCTGACTTTACTCAGAAGAATGACAAGTTTGGGCTAGGCTTTACTGCAGAGGCTCAGAGGGTTGTGCGCAAGGAGAAGATCAGAAAGGCTCCGGTGTTTATCTCCAGCTCAAGGGTGAATGCTATCGAGGAGGATGTAGAGGAAGCATAGTTTGACAGTTGGATCTACCCGACTACCAGCGACGGACTAAGCAACTGGACGACAAAGGATTTTACCCCTATCACATTTGTCACGCAGTAATTAATTTCTTTTGATTTCTAATTTGTAACAAACAATATGTTGAAACTTTGTTGGCTCGGTGTCCTACCCGGGGCATCGTAGCTCCATTTGTGAGGGCTTTTTGTATGACATTTTCATATATCATCAATCAAAACATTGGACGTTTGTTGCATTTCAAATCTTGTGCTCTTTTCCTTTCTGTGTTATATATACTGCAAAACAGCTATATTTACACACACTCACTTATACAGGTTTCAATCCACTCTGGATCTCACTGGTAACAGCTCTGCTACCGCCAGTCATGACTTCGAAAATCCGATCAACTTGGCCGAAGACGAAGGTGAAGATGATTGCGAAGTGCCTGGTGAACTCGCAAGACTGCTACTCCAGGAAGAGAGAGCTATTCAACCACATGAAGAGCCGGTGGAGACAATTAACCTGGGTACTGAGACAGATAGGAAAGAGGTCAAGATTGGTGCCAATCTAGAGCTCAGCGTGAAGCAACGATTGATCCAGATGCTACAAGACTACATGGAGATTTTTGCTTGGTCCTATGAAGATATGCCTGGTTTGGATGCCGACATTGTAGTTCACCACCTGCCGACCAAGGAAGATTACCCTCCGGTAAAGCAAAAAGTCCGACGGATGCGTCCAGAGATGTCTGAAAAGATCAAGGCCGAGGTTATGAAACAGTTTGATGCCGGGTTCCTTGCAGTGACTTCTTACCCTCAGTGGGTTGCCAATGTGGTGCCAGTACCGAAGAAGGACGGTAAGGTCAGAATGTGTGTTGACTACAAGGATCTGAACAGGGCCAGCCCCAAGGATGACTTCCCCTACCTCACATTGATGTCCTTGTTGACAATACAGCTCAACATAAGGTGTTCTCCTTCATGGATGGTTTTTCAGGGTATAATCAGATCAAGATGGCTCCAGAGGATATGGAGAAGACTACCTTTGTGACCCAGTGGGGCACCTTCTGTTATAAGGTCATGCCATTCGGATTGAAAAATGCAGGGGCAACCTATCAACGTGCCATGGTTGCTTTATTTCATGATATGATCCATCATGAGATTGAGGTATACGTTAATGACATGATTGCAAGGTCTCAAACTGAGGAGGAGCACCTTAACCATCTGAGGAAGTTATTTGACCGACTCAAGTTGTACAAGCTGAGATTGAATCCCAACAAATGCACCTTTGGGGTGAGGTCCGGAAAATTGCTAGGTTTCATTGTGAGTGATAAGGGTATTCAGGTGGACCCTACCAAGGTGAAAGCCATACAAGAGATGCCGACTCCAAAAACAGAGAAAGAAGTCAGAGGCTTCCTGGGACGACTGAATTACATTGCCCGATTCATCTCACATCTGACTGCTACTTGTGAGCCAATCTTCAAATTACTGAAGAAAGATCAAGTAGTACGCTGGAACGATGAATGTCAGGCCGCCTTTGAAAGGATAAAGGAATATCTCCAAGAGCCACCCATTCTTATGCCACCGGTGGAAGGAAGACCTCTGATACTATACTTGACAGTACTTGACAATTCAATGGGGTGTGTGCTGGGGCAGCATGACGAGTCTGGACGAAAAGAGCACGCTATTTATTACTTGAGCAAAAAGTTTACCGACTGTGAGTCTCGTTACTCACTGCTTGAGAAAACTTGCTGCGCTCTTGTATGGGCTGCTCGCCGGCTGAGACAGTATATGCTGACTCACACTACTTTATTGATTTCAAAAATGGATCCTATCAAGTACATATTTGAAAAGCCCGCTCTGTCTGGAAGAATAGCGAGGTGGCAAATGATCTTGACAGAATACGATATCCAGTATACAACTCAGAAAGCAATTAAGGGAAGTGTCCTGGCAGATCATTTGGCACACCAACCTGTGGACGATTATCAATCATTGAACTTTGATTTTTCGGACGAAGACATCATGGTGGTAACCGACTGTGAAGTACCTGGACCGGATGAAGGACCTGAGGAAGGATCCCGATGGTCTATGCATTTCGATGGAGCCTCCAATGCTTTGGGTAACGGCATCGGCGCTGTAATCATATCTCCCAAAGGAACTCATACTCCCCTCACCGCCCGATTATGTTTCAGCTGCACCAACAATATGGCAGAATACGAGGCATGTATAATGGGTTTACAAGCTGCAATCGACTTAAGGATAAAATTTCTAAGTGTCTTCGGAGATTCCGCTCTCGTGATCAATCAGATCAAAGGCGAGTGGGATACGAAACACCCGAATCTTATTCCTTACAAGGAGTATGTGTCGACCCTGCTTCCCCACTTTGAATAGATAACTTTTGAGCACTTCCCTAGAGAGGAGAATCAGCTAGCGGACGCCCTAGCTACGATGTCTTCAATGTTCAAAGTTAAATGGGACAATGAGGCTCCCCGAATCATAATCTGGAAGTTGGATGAACCGGCATACTGCTGCGAGCTCGAGGCTGAGAAGGTTATTGAAAAACCCTGGTATCATGAGGTGAAGAGGTACTTGGAAGCTCAGGAATACCCTGAAGGTGCGTCTGTCAATGATAAGAAGTTCATGAGGAGGTTTGCTGCGAAATTCTTCCTCAGCAACGACATTCTCTACAAACGGAATCATGATTCAACTCTGCTACGTTGTGTGGATAAGGCTGAAGCAGAGAAAATTATGATGGAATTACATGAAGGCATATTTGGAACACATTCCAGTGGACACACCATGGCTAAGAAAATCCTTCGGGCAGGATATTTCTGGTCCACAATGGAAGCCGATTGTTACCAACACTCCCGAACTTGTCATAAATGCCAGATCTACGCTAACAAGGTGCATATCCCTCCGGTTCCTTTGAATGTCCTGACGGCACCTTGGCCTTTTGCAATGTGGGGCATCGATATAATCGGTGAGATCCGACCAACGGCATCCAATGGGTATCGCTTCATCTTGGTGGCGATCGATTACTTCACGAAGTGGGTTGAGGCAGCTTCCTACGCCACAGTAACCAAGAGCGTCGTGGCACGTTTCATCCGGCATAATCTGATCTGTCGGTACGGCGTCCCAGAAAGAATCATTACGGACAATGGTACCAATCTCAACAACAAAATGATCACTGAACTCTGTGAACAATTCAAGATACAGCACCACAATTCTTCTCCCTACCGGCCGAAGATGAATGGGGCTGTAGAGGCAGCCAATAAAAATATCAAGAAAATTGTGCAGAAGATGACAGTGACCTATAAAGATTGGCACGAGATGTTACCGTTCGCTCTTCATGGGTACCGTACCTCAGCCAGAACGTCAACCGGGGCAACTCCCTTCTCTTTGGTCTATGGCATGGAGGCAGTCTTGCCAATCGAAGTCCAGATACCCTCTCTCCGGATAATGAAGGATGCAGACTTGAATGAAGATGACTGGATCCAGACTCGACTTGATCAATTAAATCTGATTGACGAAAAGAGGCTCACTGCTATCTGTCATGGTCAAACGTATCAAAAACGGATGATCAGGGCATTTAACAAGAGAGTCAGACCACAAGAGTATCAAGTTGGGGACCTGGTAATCAAACGCATCATCCTTCCTCAAAGTGATCCCCGGGGAAAATGGACCCCTACATACGAAGGGCCATTTGTGGTTAAACGTGTGTTCTCAGGAGGAGCCATGATCCTGACCACCATGGATGGTGACGACCTTCCTCACCCCGCCAATGCAGACATAGTGAAAAAATACTACGCATAAATAAAAGACCCGCTAGGTTGACATACCTAGGCAAAAATAAGGGCTTCCCGGCGAACCAAAAGGGTTCGGGCAAAAATAAGGGATGAAAAGAATAAAAATATGTACACCCGGCAAGTCGAAAACCTGAAAAGGCGGCTTGGGCAAAAATGGGTATCCCGGTGGACTGAAAACCCGAAAGGGCGGTCCAGGAAAAAGTTAGGGATAAAAGCGTAACACTATGTCTCATTGGATCACTTCGTATCCGGAATTCGGCATCAACTATCTGGCTCAGATTTCGGCATTGACCAATCAGCTTCATCTTCAACTAGGCAGCAAAGCGATGAGACGTTCGAAGACATAAAGGCGATAGCAGAGTTGGAACCCAGTAGGATTGTTCACATAGCTGTTTTGTTTCCTTTTTCAAATTGTAAACTCTATGTTATTTGGCGGCGTCCTCTTACTAGGATGTCATCCTCTTGTACAAAAAACGCCTATTCACAGGCAAAGTTTAAATCAATACAAATTCACTTGTCCATACAAATTACCATTGTTTTCCTTTTTTCTGTTTTGGCTTGCGAAGAACGTCCAATGTTCATTTTTGATATATGCATTTGACATTAAATTGCTGGTTCATAAATGTTTACGTATAAAACAAGAGATTGATTACAGGTGACATCAGAGACAGGGGCAATGTGAAGTTGTCTAATGCAGTCTGGTTGTTTTGTCCGCCAAGGTACCAAGGTAGGATCAACTGAAGAATGTGGCCAAATCATCTCAATTCCCCGCAAAGTAAAACAAGATTCAGCAATACTTTCCCCAAGCGGAGTTGACCCTCCGACAATCCTAAAAAGTCACAACATTCCCCGGCAGGTCTTAAAGCTCATCCCTAGTAGATTCTGGAAGCTTATCCCCTGCAGAGTACGGACGTCTCTCCCGAGTTTTATTTAGAGTTATTTCCTCACAAGGACTTATAACTGGGTTATCCTCAGCTAAAAACCACGGAAGACCGCCCTCGGCAAAGTTCCTTCAATCCCCAGCGGAGTTTATCATCATTATCCTCAGCGGAATCCATCATTAAAGTCCTCAACAGGCCTCTTATCAAAACTTCGGCCAAGTATCTCTTCCACAGAGCAACTCCCCGGCCGTTCGTCAAGGATTTATTTTCCTAAGGCGAAATTACATTCATAAACATTTTACATTTTCATACATCTTGCTTACATACATGATAAAGCGCATACAACACTATCTCATGTTGAACATCATGACATCGTGCATATCATACATCATGACATTGCATACAACTTATGTTTTTGCCTTTTCAGGAAGAAGACAATCCCAAAAACAACTACCTTCAACTGTCACAATTCCAGATTCGATACCTGTATCTAGCCAGGGCTCGTCTGAAGAGTTCGAAGATTCGATTCCTGTATCCAGCCAGGGCACATCTATCAACTACAACATCTCCAGATTCGACTCCTGTATCCAGCCAGGGCATATCTGTTGACCACGTTTCCAGACTCGATTCCTGTATCTAGCCAGGGCATGTCTGAAGAGTTCGAAGATTCGATTCCTGTATCCAGCCAGGGCACATCTATTAACGACTATTTCCAGATTCGACTCCTGTATCCAGCCAGGGCACATCTGTGAGCAACCGATTGTAGATTCGATACCTGTATCTAGCCAGGGCATAT